>JAJHSJ010000005.1:43747284-43836021 GCA_021015155.1 Magnolia officinalis | reverse complement strand
GGTCCTTAAATAGGCCCAGAACTGGTCCAAATGGCCCAGGGCCATGGTTATTTAGGTTATAGCCAAAGGGTGTCTGTTTCGGACAAACAGGACTCATCTGGAAGCCAATTACTCACCCTCATCATGAAGTAAGTTCCCTGACCATGGATCTAAGCCTGGTTATGCTTTTGGTCTGATCGGATTTGTGGATCGACTGTGGAGGACCAGTTCAGTTCAACAGTCATCATCACTCGATCAGGGCCATAGGTATACTGACCTGTGCAGGGAAATTTCCCTGATCCAAGGGTATAGTTTGGTCAGAATCTGACGGTTCGCTGAAGTCTTCAATTTGGCCCGCAAGCGAATGGTCCAATTCACTAAGTTTGAGTTCATTTTCCAAAGATATTCGTGTTTCTCACACACTGCGCTCAGGGCTCAACTTGTGCAATTTTTGATACATTTGGGCTCGATTCCTGCAATGGTTGTCAAAGCCCCAGTAAGGTGGTTATAACCTTATAGTTTCACGGTTATCGAACTTTCGACGCGAGCGGTCCAGGTCCGATACAGAGTTTCAATGCGCTCCCGAGAGCAAATGGGTTTTGAGATTGCTCCTAGGTTCTTGGGTAATGTTGAGTTGGCGATTGGCTAGTGGTTTTGGGTCTTGCAGTTCATATAGTAGTGGTTCAAGCTATTCCACTGATTATTTAGTTTAGTACTAATTAATTTCATCTAATTTCCACAGAATTTGGTCCTTAGTGATTTCTGCCTGAGGTGGTACTCGGGTCTTTGTACGGATTTTTTTGAGATGTTACAGATTTTCCTACGGATATGTACATCGATGCCTTGGAAAGTGGAGCCACAACTTATCATGTTGTTGCCATGCATCACTAGAGTGATCAAGAGGAGGAACGACCGAGCTCAGATGATCATATGATAGATGATATAAATATAGGCGATCGAACTTGAATGGTCGCGTGACATATGGCTTGAGGAGAGTGTTTTGACAAGAAATAAATGTATTTTGATAGGTGATATCTTATTCAATAATAACAAAGAATAAAAAAGAGAACAATCATCAAGAGATATTTTATTGTTTAAAGGTTTGTTTACATCCTCATATCTCCCTTGATTCCAAGTTGAAATATATAGTTATAACAAAATATTATAACAAAGCTTATTCCAATGTTATTGTGACAGAGCTTTTCAGCTTATGATATGATCTTCCTAATAAAGGAGGTTGTTATGCGGATTTGAGTATCCTTGAGAAGTTCTCATCTATTCTTTAACTCAAAATCCTTAGATTGATCAAATTTCTGAAAGAATTATCAGGAGATCTCCACTTGAAAGAATCTTTAAATCAATCGCTGAAGCTTTATTGTGCGTGCAACAAGCCTTTGTGCGTCGCACAATGAAGCCCTGGCTTCACCATTGCACGTGAGTAATGGACATCTCCCCTTTATCCTTCTTCCCGCATAATACCTGGGAGAAGTTCTAATCTCCTATTGTTCTTTTGGAGCTCTGAAGTTACGAATGAATGAAATAAAGAGGGGGAATGGGGTATTTATTAGCCTCTACACGTGTGAAACCCTATTTCCGTACAATACTCCACATTACGCGGTTGAAGAATATTCATCATGCCCCATGCAATAGAGCTTATCATATACTATACTTTCTCTGTTGCCCGCAGCGCTATGACTATATTGCGAGAAAACAGCATTTCTTTTCTTTTTCCTTCTCAAATTCTCTTATTCAAACTATCTTTCTTCTCTAATTTTATTCTCTAACAGATGTCCCCTTGATCCTATATGATTTGATTTTAAAATTTAATAAAGGATCAAACTACTTTAAAACAAAACCAATTCTTAAAGTCATGCGTGCTCACCCTAGCCATTACGCTATCGGGTCCTCGCAATGAGAATCGGGTTCGACTACTATATTATAAAGCCGAACTGATCTTCTGTTTCTCATTTCATCATCGGAGCTAAAACCTTGCAACTCTTCATTTCCCCTACATAACAGACTCCATCAAGCAATAGAGACCTCGTGCAATAAAACTCCTTGCGTTATAGAGTTCTCATGCAACAGATTCCCTTCCCTTGAGCAGAAATTTTCGAGTAACCCAGACTCTGCTGCATTTTTCATTACAATCCTTCGATGGCTCATTTCAAGAAATGGCATACTCCTCCCAAGGAGCGGGTCACTCCTTTCTCAACACTCTGAAGCTTCAAACCCTCAATCTCATTGGCTGAAGACCGTCTTAAGAAAAGAGTGCGAGTGACCAACAAACAATCTTCCTACTTCAAAGGCCGGCCCTTCTGACCATTGATTTTTCTGATCGCATCTTCTCTTGATTAGTCTTATTCGAAATGCTATCATAATGGGGGATATTGAAAAACCGCCAAGAGAAGGCCATGAAGCTAATTGGAAACCTAGTTAAAGTCAGCTGCCAACTTATGCATTGACAGTTCTCGTCTTACTGATAGAGAACCTACCCCTCCTTAATTTTCGAATAAGAAGAAACCGATGAACAAGGAGAAATTTGCAAGAGAAGATCAATGAATACAACAAGAAGCACCTCCAGAATACATGAGATGGTTGTGAAGATCCGTCAAGAAGTGATTAAATTCGAAAATCCTTATAAAGACAAGATGATTATTATCTTGATGACCTCCATCGCCATTTATCAATACTTCACAACAAACCAATTGATCATATGACATATAATAGGCTTCTTTATACTGCCAACTGGGTCATGAAGGAACCTCAAATCTTAGAAGGCTTCATATTGGAGAAAGGACTGCAGCAGAAGACGGGCCAGATCTCTTATATACGATTTGTGATTCCTTGGTATAATCTGCACACCCTCTACCCTACGCATTATTTCGAGACTCTTCAACAACGTTTCCGCAACAGGGATTCTTTATGGAGTAACGAGGAATTTCAGACACGTGATCTTCTATGTCATCGTGTTTACTATAGTGTTGGGCGAAAGCTATCCTCAGGAAATGCATGCAGATATTGGCCGATATAGACTTGTATAGCCCCATTGAAGCTACCTCTGATCACTTCTTCAAAGATACCATGATATATAGAGGTTTCTTGAAATACTGGTGCCCTATGACAAACTCTTTCCACCTTCCTCTGGGTGAAGTGAGTATCACTCTATGGGACCTTCATCGCATGGCAGGACTCCCTGTTACATGGTGCTTTCTCAACGAATTCGTCCCTATCAATGAGGAATTTGCTTACTTCGAGCCTCCTCTAAGAATGCCATCGATTTCTGGGACTACTATAGAGCTTTTCCGAGAGATGGCAAAATTCTCTGACATTTCAAAGATATCGCCTCTTCAATGGCTTGCACTTTTTATGAGAGACCTACGGTATACTTCCCAATCTTTTTCATTATATATTTGAAACATATGTTTTCACACTATGTTCTTCTTGATATTCTTATTCCTTCTGTAGCTTTTCAGGTAGCCATTTGTGAAACTTGGAAAGTCTCAAATGCAAGATAAGAAGCCCAACAGATTATAGCTCCAATGCCGAACTAGCTTCTTTTCTGGCTTACTGGCTTAGCTTGGTGGTGTTATCGAGCTCGAAACGGGCAGACGTTATATGGCCAACCTTGTTCGTAGCTGCTGGAGCAATGGCTGAAGGCAGGATATATTCATTAGCTCATCTAGTTCCTTGTTCTCTTTATAGAGCATTTGGAGATGTAGTAATGCACTGTTACAGTCCAGCAGTCAGAGCTTCGTCAGCTTAACAGCTTGGCACTATTTCTTTTGATGGCTAGGCGTCTATTTCCCGTGGACGTATGACGAACCCTAAAGGGTGCATGTCAATCCAGAGCATCTTCTTTGTGTCACTACCAACAACGCAAATGATAATAAGAAGACGTATGATTGGATAGTTGATAAGATCGAGAGTACTAAATCCATTGACTTCTTTCAATTTCCTCTGTCCCATTAGGCCAAAGACAAAGATGCGGTCGATGATAACTCTTTAGAACTAGTCGAACAAAACATTTTTTTGTCTATATCAGATCGAGCAGTCTTCCCCTTAGGGAGGGTAGTGAGTTTTGGTGTGAACCCTACTACCTAAGTAGATTCGCTCGGTAGTTTGGTTATGATCAGACCATTCCAGAAGACAAAGAAGCTGTCACTCGGATTGTGAGAAGCTATGGAGTGGGCCCTTATAATTGGGCATTGATATGGAAGCAGCTCCTTGCCAGAAACTTTGGCTCTCATTTATTCTTCCTGGCTATAATCATCAGGTCCAAGCTTCTTACTATTAGATGCGGTGGTGGGTACACAAATTCAACCTTGTGTGCAACTGTTTAATCTTGAAACAAGAAGAAAAATCAAGATTAAGGATGATCAAAGAACTTAAATCCACAAGGAAATAAAAAATGAATCACTAACTGGAGAGTAATCGAGAGATAGGTTCGACCGGTGGTGGTTGGGCTTAATGGAGAAGAAGAATGAAATGAAAAAAGTGACATTTTTCCCAAGTAAAAACCCATTTCACGAGTTTCACGACTGGTCGTGTAACACTGAAAATGTACAATTTTACATATATTTAAATTTAAAAAAATGCAAAATAATAATACAAACATTATGATAAAGATGAGCACAAATCATCAGTTCATATTCACATACCAAGATCAAATTTCAATTTTGCAAATCGATTTTTGTCGAGTGGTTTTGTGAATATGTCAGCTAGTTGATTCTCGGTCTGAATATATTCTAATGAAATTTTTTCTTCCACCAATTCACGAATATAATGATACCTAATGTCAATGTTCTTTGTTCGTGAATGCTAAATAGGATCTTTTGGAAATATTAATTGCACTTGAGTTATCACAATATAACATCATAGATTTTTGCACAATTTCATAATCGCTTAGCATTCTCTTTATCCATACTAGCTGAGTGCATGCATTATCTGCAACAATATATTCAACCTCAGCAGTGGAGAGCGATACAGAACTTTATTTCTTACTAAGCCAAGAAACTAGACAGTTCCTGACATAGAAACAACCACCGCTGGTCGATTTATGATCATCAATGTTACTAGTCCAATCAACATCCGTGTAACCAGCTAATTGCACACTAGTATCATGTGGATACCAGAGAACAAAATTAGCTGAACTAGCAACATATCGCAAAATACGCTTAACAACAATCAAGTGGGGCTCTTTAGGGTCTGATTGATATCTGGCACGAAATCCAACACTAAAAGCAATATAGGTCGACTCGCAGTTAAATAAAGTAAACTTCCTATCATACCGCGATACAACTTAGGATCCACACTCTTATCTATTGAATCCTTAGAGAGTTTCAGAGTGGTACTCATTGGAGTATCAAAATTTTTTCCACTCTTAAATCCGAACCTTTTAACTAAGTTCAGAGCATATTTAGTTTGAGAGATGAAGAATCCATCAAGAAGCTGATCGACTTGCAACCCTAGGAAATAATTTAGTTCTCTAACCATGATCATTTCAAATTTGGACTTCATAAGATCTGCAAACTAAAAAATCAAGTATTAAGAGGTTGATACAAACTTGGTTCTAAGGACAACCTAACACCAAAAACCAAAGGATAACGTTATTAGAATGTGGGTGAGTATCAAAAACTCAAACTCAAGAGGATATGAAAGAAATAGAAACTAATCTATTACAACATTCACCACACAATGCTGAAATATAAAGATCACAACATTCACATCCACAAATACATCCTACAATCTTAAACCATAAAAGAGAAAGAAATAAATCACACATCCACCAAACATAGAGAATTATAGTGGTTCGCTTGTGTGTATACCAACTGTTAATAAACAACCACACAACTACTCCAGTCCTAATATCCACTCCCTCGGGATATTAGTGTTCACTCATCAAAATAGGTTTTTCAGGGTTCACCTAAAACCTTCACAATTGTGTCTTTAGATAAGCTCACATAATTAAAAAAAAAACCCCTCGCTCTGAGATTTTCTGGATCACCTCAGATAAAACCAAAATAAAGATTTTATGGAACAATCTCACAAACTAAAAATGAATTGAATTACAAAAAAAAGTAAAAACTTATCTATATGACGATTCTGAAGCAGCCCGGTAGAACCAACTTGATGACATTGTATATGTTCAACGTTCGGTCTCACAAGTGTATAGGGTTCTAAGTCTAGATGATTTTTAATGAAATCAGCAAGGGCTTTGTATTGATTTTGATCTTAAGGAAGGGTAAATCAAATATCCCTTTTTTAAAATGAGAATGGAATAGAGAATCAAAATAAAAAACAAGAGCTACTATAAAGAATCTTAAATATGCACAAAATAGCTTAGAATGTACTTAAAATTATCTTAGAGTGATTGCTAATGAATGATAAGAATTGAATAGAAAACTCTGAAATTCGAGCACTATTTATAGGTGAAAAATTGGTTCACACGACTGGCCTTTGGTTAGCTACGACTGGCCTTATCCAAACAAATTTTCAAAAATTCTGGAGTGATAAGATTTTTCAGTCGCAATACTATCCTTGTGGGTCGCACGACTGGTCGAGTGGCCTGCTCGATTGGTCGTGGACACTACACGACTAGTCGTGTGAGTCCAGATTACTCGCTGAAAAATGAGTCGAGCACTACACGACTGGTCGAGCACTATTCATACGATTGGTTGAGTAGTTTCCAGGATAGGTCATAGACCAACAGAAAAATTTTAAAAATTCATAACATATCCTGGACTGGTCAAGGAAATACTAGGACTAGTCGAGCCAGTGCTAGGGCTAGTCGAAAGAACAAAATCTTACACTTATAAAATGATCAAAATGACAGATCGAAAGTATGAAATGATCTAATTATGATCTACGGTCAATCATATCTTACTTGTGAGATAGAACATATGAACACTTAATCAATCGATCACTTCAGTAGCTTTAATTCTTGCGATCTTTAAAGCTTGAACTCGACATACCAAACATAATATTCAACTAGGTCTTGAGCTCTTGGACTTTTCTGGTTCCAGATCTTGAACCACAATATTCTTAAAAATTGTCTTCACTCAATATATGAAAGTCTTCACTTTCTTTCAGTATGAAGATCTCGGTAAGTTTGTCGTAGATATCGACAAGATAGATTCAGCACGAACAGAATGAACATCAAAGATTCAATGTGAACAGATGCACAAGCTTGATACAAATCAAGATACAAACTTGAATTGGTTTGTCACACCAAAATATGACAATACTTAAGGTTTATCAACATAGCACTTTCACACTTCCTTAATTCTAAGCTGGTGGTATCCTGACCGCAAATCTATTTTGGAGAAAAACTTGGCTTCTTTCAACTGGTCGAAAGGTCATCTATCCTAG
The DNA here is from genome assembly GCA_021015155.1 of Magnolia officinalis. Taxonomy (NCBI): domain Eukaryota; kingdom Viridiplantae; phylum Streptophyta; class Magnoliopsida; order Magnoliales; family Magnoliaceae; genus Magnolia; species Magnolia officinalis. Next base: position 43,828,674 of record JAJHSJ010000005.1, on the reverse strand, counting down.
GCAGTGGGTATTTGTTTTTAATGGTGACCTTGTTCAACTGGCAATAATCAATACATAATCTCATTGAGCTATCATTCTTCTTCACAAATAAGACCGGCACATCCCACAGCGACGTACTCGGCTGAATGAAACCCTGCTCCAATAACTTTTGAATCTGCTCCTTCAGTTCCTTCAGCTTTACTGGTGCCATACGATATCGTCCCATGGAGATCGATGAGATCCCGGGCATAAGATCTATACCAAAATCGATCTCTCTTCTTGGAGGCAACCCTTATATGTCTTGAAATACATCGAAAAACTCACGTACAACTGAAATTTGATCAATAACCACTTTATGTGTTTCGTCCTCCAAAAGTGCTAAGAAATCGCATAACGGTCCATTCTTTTGCTTTCTAAGAAACTGTAGCCTTGGTCATCTAGGAATAGAGAAAGTCACCATCTTCTCAAAACAATCCAACTTTACACGGAACGAAGCCAACCAATCCATTCCCAGAATAACATCGAACTCTTTCATCTCTAAAACGATAAGGTTGGCTAACAATACGGAATCTCCAACCATGACAGGGCAAGATCTACATATCTGATTTAGCACTATGGAGCTTCCTATTGGTGTAGCAATTACTAAATTCTTATTTAGGAGTTCAAGAGATAAACCCAATGTATGCACGAAAAGAGTTGAAATAAAAGAATGCATAGCTCCTTAATAAAAAAAAACTTTAGCGGGTGAGGAATAGATAATTACGGTACCTTCCACCACTCCTCCATTAGCATTTGTCTGGTGGTACTATGGCGAACACATGACCCTAGGACGACTGTCGAGAAGCCTGACCTTCCTGCCTTGGCTGGTGTTGTTGTTGTTGTGGGCGTTATTGCTACTGAGGGGGCCTTTGCTGCCAAGGTCTTTGATATTGTTTCGGTGCTTGCTGATATGGAGGTCTTTGGTACTGTGGTTGCGGTGCTTGATACTGTGGCTGAGGTCTTAGGTGTATCTGTTGGGGTGCCTGATAATATGGCTGCTGAGGCGGTCATCTACAAAAATGAGAGGAGTGACCCTCCATTCCACAGTTATAACATTTACCTGTAAATCCGTTCATTGGCTGAGCAGGAGTTGAGGCATATGTTACTGTCATCTTTAGCTTCTTAGAAGCATCGCCCTGTGCTTAAGATGTATTCGGTGCAGCCCTAACATTACTCTTCACTTCTCTCTTCTGGTTACGACTTTTCCAGAATTCTGCGTTGTCTCGATCTATAATTAGAGCTCGTTCTACTACATCAGCATACAATCTAAGATTAAGTGGAGTCATCTTGTTATGAATTGACCCACTCAGAGCTCGCTCAAACTTCTTAGCTTTGTGAGCTTCATCTTGAATTATATATGGAGCAAAATGGATTTTTCAATAAATTTAGACTTCTCCCTGTTCTAAGTTTATGAATTCCTATGCTTTCTGCTCCCGTACATACTTAAGAAAATATTTCTCATTAAACTTCTCACAAAACATATCCACGTCCATGTAGTATCTTCTTCAATTGTTCTATAATTGTCTCCCACCAGTGTTCGGCCTCTCCCTCTAACACGAAAACTGCAAGTGTGACCTTCTTCTCCTCATCACATCCTAAAACGGTGAATATCTTCTCTATTTGTTTTTTCCACCTTTCTGCCTCCATAGGGTCCGACAAACCCTCAAAAGCAAGTGGCTTTAATCTCCTAAATTTCTCTATTAAGCCCCCAACGCCATCCTGCACAATTGAATGTGTTGTCCAAGAATGGCTGCCGTGTCGCCTAAAGCATGGAAGACCCCATCAAGTGACTGGCTACTTTCTGTGGACCCCGGTGTGGCCGCCACGGGACTGACTCTACCTCTACCTCTATCTTCACGCTGGCTCCTAGACATGTTTTAAATCAAATAATAAGCTTTAGATGTCACATAAGAGTGGGTCACTAAAAGACAATATTACAAGTTAAGTTTCTATCACAACAACACTTGCAGGGGATATATCCTAATTTTCAAAGTGATTAAGTTTTCAAGTAAAATCCTAGGTCCTCAATGATTTTAAACCTAAGCTTTGATACCAATTTGTCATACCCAGAAATTCGGCACCTGGGTATATCCGACCCTGATTTCGTACCTAAAGGCATGACTTATGTTTTGTACGTTTACATTTCATAATCCACACATATATTGACAAAATGATCTCATTCATAAAATATAACAATCCAAAATTAAAAATTAAACATTTATTTAAAGAAGAATAAAATATCCATGTTCCGATTATTCAAGTTATCTCCAAACTCATGTCATTCCATACTATCATACTAAATGTTTCGATTACACTTATTAGAAAATGCTAAAGAAACAAAATAAGTAAAAGAAAATGTAACATCCCGGATTTTTGCCAACCTGGGATTAGACGTCCTTAGGCATTGGGTCGATCTAAGACCTTACCAACTTGTCAAAACTAAATCCCACAGTCAAAAATCGCTCCTTAACCCATTTCCTTCACAAATCCCACCCTTCACTACCTTGTGCTTTCAATTTTTCAAAGCACTTTCGCCCTAGACACTATCTTAAACTAGCTAAGTAGTAAAACTTGGATCACTTTATATACAAACTACAAAGGCCTAAGTACCATCTCATCTCACCAGAAACAATTAGGATTAAATCCTTTAGAAATTTAACAAAGTTAACTAAGTGCAAACTCGATTAGCCATGAAATCTGTTGGGATCGCTTTAAATACGATCTGCAAGACCCAAAACTTGTAAAACATGTGACTCTAGGTTACCCTAAAGTCTAGAGCCAAACTCATTACCCGTCTGCTCTCGGGACTGAAATGAAACTTCGTATGAGGTCTAGATCGCACATCGGGAGTCCGATTAACACGAAACTAAGGAACCAGGACCGCCCCACTGGGCTTGACAATCATCTCAAAAATCAGGCGATTCCGATGTCCCACGGCCATTTATTTCGATCCGGAGCGAGGGTGTGTGAAAAACACTATTCCTTTTGAAAATAAAATATCTGGAATAGTGATCTGGCACCTTTCGCTTGCGCATCAGTATTAAGCAACCAGACCGTCAGAATCAGACCAAATTACACCCTCGGATCAGGAAAAATTTCAGGAACATTTACATGTACTTGGAATTTCGGATCGTGGCCCACTGACTGTTGAACTGAAAGTGGCCCGCCACGTGCGATCTGGGAATCCGTTCTAGTCGAAAACGTAATCCCACATAGATCCATGTGTGGTGAGCTTAAGTCTGACGTTTGGCTCAAAGAGGGCCACCAGAACATACCTTTTGAGCTTGAAAGTGGCGAACTGCCTACATATGCAGCCACCCTTGAACCTGAGTCTATTTTGGACATGTTCTTGGCTATAAAAGGGGCTTAGAACAGCCCCTCTCACAGCCATACGAATTTGGGTGCAAACCCTTAGAGAGAAAGAGAGAAAGAGGAGAAAGTCTTGGAGATCGAAGCCGATCTTCCTCCTGCTGCTTCCACTCCTCCCACGGCCTACACCGCTCTATTCCAAGAGCTTTCCCGGCGGTTTCCACCCCATTTGAAGGTAAGAAACCCTAACCCTAGGTCTGATTTGAGCCTGATTAGTGATAGGTTAAGGAAAGACTAATCGATGCGCTCTTTAGGCCAAGAAACTCCCGTATACGGAAGCTCCAACACACTTGCTGATTTGTTGGAATCCCAAGGGCTGAGGCGAGGACTTTAAATGCATAAGTTACGTTTTTCAATTTTCAACGCTTTCAATGTCAGATAATGATAGATTCATGATCTGCGTGTCAATGCACATATACAAAGTGCTTTCCGTGTTCCTGTTTCGATTAACGTTGTAGAATATGGAATTTCACATACTCTAGATATACGTAGAAATACCGTATACGTATTTTTTTGAGAAATATTTGACATGTTTATTTAATGTTTGATTATATAATATGTGGATAAAATGTTAGTTTGGCAAAAGGAATCGCAATATACATGTTCATGTGTAAATGTCATGTATGTTGAAATTGTGTATTCTAGAAGTACCGTATATGTGTAATTTTTGGAAATATAATAGTCATGATTATTTGATGTATGATATGCTATACATGGATAAAATACTCACTTGGCAAAGGTTAGCCCTACACACTTTTTGCTAACATACGTCATGTCTGTTGTAATAGTGTATTTTAAGTGTTTGTGAAAATGACTGAATGAGTATAGAATTCTCATTCGTGCTTGCCATGACTAGTTGTCATGGATTCATGATTGATGTATTGGCAATACCCCTTTGACAAAGGATTTGCCCTAAGTCACGCCACGGCCAAAATACACTATATATGCTAAAATGTGTGGCCCAGTGTTTGTGGAAATGACTGAATGAATATGGAACTCGGATTCCTGCTTGCCATGACTATCCGTCGTGGGTGTACGCGTGTTATGATTGGGGCAACTCCCTAGTGAAAGGATTTGGCCTAATGCCTATGTGATCGACATATGTCGTGTATGTTGATGTATGTTTGTTTAAGTGTTTCTTGAAATGTCTGAATGAGTAGTAGTTAGCAATTGTAAAGTATAAGGGTGTTGAGATATGATTCTCAACCTCTTTTAACTATGTGTATGATCTCCTTTGATAGTTGTGTGATTAGGAATTGAACATGTACAAACTCATGCTTGTGTTGTGATTCATAACATGCTCAACTGCTTTATGATTTTAACTATGTAATGTATATGCTTAAATTTATATCTACGTTGTATGATCCGTCATGGGTGATGGGGGAGCGGAGCAACGAGTACGTGCAACAGCCCTGGCAGCCCTAAACGGATAATACCCGACTGATTGTATGATTTGAATCCTGATCTATTACTGCTTTATATCTCTGTAATTGATTGTGTTTGGGGCTATGATTATAGTCCAGGCAATCGGTAACGAGATTGAACTCGTGGCTGAGATTCATTTGCCACGTGGGATGTGTTCGACGAACTCGAGTCGTGCGTTGCCTGTCGGCAGTGGCTAGGCCACACGAAGTTGTTTATGCACTTCATGTCGTGCAGCTCAACGGGCGATCGCGCTAGTCAAGCTCATCAAGTAACCCGATCTGCCTTATGCATGTTCACCCTGTTTGGTCGCTACTGCTTGAACCTAGGGTACCAAACTTACCAGTGGCGATCCCCGTTTAACCATGGTACCTAGATCCGCTAAGTCGCATGAGCCGGGCATGGTGGTATGGGACACCGTGGTCGAGCTGTCGGCCTACACTGGGGCCATGTGCCTCCCCGTAGTGACCATTGCGCAATCAACTCGTGAGCCGAATATGGTGGTATGGGACACTGTATTCGAGCTGTCGATACCTCGGCGAGAGCCGAGTACGGTGAGATCTGTGCTCGTGCTGACGGGCGACGAGTCCTCCGTAGTATCATCGAGTACACTCCAAGGGTCTGTGATTGGCCACGAGTCTTTCACAACAACTAGAGTGTGAGTTGAGCCGAGTACGGTGAGACCTGTACTCGGGCTGACGGCTAGTGATTGAGCCGAGTACGGTGAGACCTGTACTCGAGCTGACGGCCAGCAATTGAGCCGCATACGGTGAGATCTGTATCCGCGCTGACGGGTGATGAGCCCTTTGCGATGCCTTCACTACGTTTCTCAAACCATAACATCGTATGAGAATAACTAGGATTGACGACCCTAGAATGGATCATGTTTGGGAATGATACAAGGGAGGTACCTTAGTTTCCCAATACTGCTGTTTGAAATGGACTAATAAAAACTTGGTAATCATGAGCATCATCGCACCGCATGTGCTTTGTAGATGTGGCGCACTGAGGGAGTAAGCATTCGCGAACGTAAGATGATGTCGCTTGAGGGTGGTTTGGCAAGGGCATACAGCATCATTTCATTTCATTCTTGCATTTAATAAGAGTAGTTAGAATTGTTTGATTTGTACCGCTTTATCATTACTGCTTAACTGAATTGATAACATGTTAACCTATGCCTATGCCTTATTGTTCCACTGAGTTGATCACTCACTCCCACGTTACGGGACGGTGTTCCGAACACCCACCAGATTTGTTGAATTTCAGGTGATGGCGATGCTTGTGAAGCAGAGCCGGACTACTTCTGTGATGATAGGAGGAGTTCTCCTATCTGTATCTCTCTGGCAGGTCAATGAAGACCTGATATTGTATTGACGGGGCTATGGTACATGGGATAGGAGGCATTACACTTCCTCACATTTGGTATATTCTAGAACTGCACTTATATTTATTTAACCTGGTAATGTTATCACACTCTGGAGACTCATCATAGGTTATCTATTTTATCTATCTATCACAGTCTTCCGCTTGCAAATTTAACTGTCTCTGGAGTATGATATGCTGTTTTGGCTTAATCTCACTCATGTTCAACGCACGAATACTGTCAACATCCAATCATCATTCATTTTGTTGCATAAGTGATGTTCTGGAACTCGGGAGTTGAGTTTATGCTCGACCCCCGATTTTCAGGGCGTTACAGAAAATCTCTTTAAGCACCTCCACGAGATCCTGATTCTGAAATTTTAAAATCCCTACAAGGTAAGCTGGAAAGCCTAGTGAGAAATCTCAACACAAGTTTCAAAATAACATCATATAATCTGAATACAATATATTAGAAGATACAATACCTATTTAGGTAAAGCACAGATGAAGAGATTAATAAACAAGATTTTTCAATGTAAATTCAAAGAAAATGAATGAATGAAATCAACAAATGCTATACTCCATATAATAGTGCGGTTTATTCTTTTTAACACTAGGGTTAATTTACACACCGGTTGGCCAACACCTATGCCAATACAACACCTAGCCTGGAAATGGGAACCTCTTACATGACATGCTCACCCATCCAAAGGGCACTTGGTGAGGGATCCATTTGTACATTAGCTGGTCAGACTACTACCCTATCGAACCTGACAGTGGGAACCTTTTGCAATCCTGACATGCTCACCCACTCAAAGGGTACAGTAGAAATTCCAAGAGGTACCAGTTGGGATTCTGGGACTTTCAACCCAAGGGTCTTGATCGCCCCACCTATTTAGTCTTTAGGGATTTTCAACCCAAAGGACTTTATTGCCCCACCTATTTAGTCTTTAATAATGCATGATTTTAATATTTCATTAATCAAATATTTCTAAAATCTTTAATGACCACTATTCTTTGATCAATCCATAATACTTGATGTACATAATTTATCGAACTAAAATAAAATTTTCAATCAATGTAAATTGTCCATACATGATTAAAGTTCTATGGAAAAAAAAAACATGTAACGTAATATAAGATCTTGATTAAAGTTCGACATTAAAAAAAAAAAAACATGCAACATGCTTTATTACATCTAAGAATTTAGAAATTTATATATAAACTCAAGATTTTTACAATAAATTTAACAACAAAATCAAAATGCAAAAATAAAATTTTAATGTAGGATTAACAATAAGACAATATAAAACTCGAATTAAGGCATATTAAAATAATGACAACCGATGTAATAATAAATTTTAAATAGCATTTTTAAGAAGCATGGTAAGTAATTACATCAGATTAAAAAAAAAAAAATCTGAGATGGTAAAGATTAATTATAAGAACAAATGAACAAATATATATATATATAGATATATATATATATATATATATATATATATATATATAATATAATATAATATAATATAATTTTTTTTTTTTTTACATATCAATTGAGAGATACTCGCCTTTAAAAAAAAAAAAAAACTCCCTTTTTTTTTCTTCCTTTTTATCTTTCCTCTCTTTTTTTTTTCTTTTTCTCTATCCTCCTTTTCTTTCTTTCTCTCTCTCTCTCTCTCTCTCTCTCTCTCTCTCTCTCTCTCTCTCTCTCTCTCTCTCTCTCTCTCTCTCTCTCTCTCTCTCTCTCTCTCTCTCTCCTCACTTTCCAATGTGAATGATCGGCAAGCACCTCTCCTTTTTGTTTTTTTAATCTCTCTTTCTCTCCTCTCTCTCCTCACTTCCTCACCTCACCTCATCACTCACCTCACAACACATTCCACTTCCACGTTTCATAATTTCACAATGCATGATCTCTCTCATGCCTCCCTTTTTATAAGCTCCTTTCACACACGTGGCATGTGTGAAAGAGAGCCTTTAATCTCTTAACATTTTTTAAGTTTTGTTTTTTGTTTTGCCATTCAAAGCACGTGTTCCACATTGCTTTCATTCAATGCACATGTTATGCACTACACGTGTGCCATATGTGTGCCACATGTGTGCATGTGATGCATGTGATGTATTTGATGCATGCATGCCACGTGTGAAAGGTATGTGTCCATGATGTGTTTGGTGCATGTGTGTGGTTGTGATGTATTTGATGCATGCATGCCACATGTGTGAAAGGTATGTGTACATGATGTATGTGTGATAAGTGTGTATGAATGAAATGGTTGTACACGATTTCTAGTATTTGATGCATGAATTAACCTATGGTTGTGATGTATTCAATAGTACATAAATGGTTGATGTAGATGGATGGATGGATCAATGCATAATAGATGGACGGATGGATGTATGGATAGATGGATGGATAAATGTACGGTTGGATGACTTCATGTGTGATCGGGGAAGGGACTTCGTGATGTACCTGTGGATTAGTAGCGAGATGGATGGTCAGTTTAGATGGATGGACAAGTATTCCAATGATTTCAGCATATGGACGGTTTGATGGCTGTATCGTTGGATGGATGGTTAAATGTATGGTTGGATTTATTAGAAAATGAACAGTTGGATCGGATATGTTCAAATCAATGGTTGAGATTGAACCAGTTGATCTTGTAGATCGATGGTCATATCGGACTAATTGGGTACATCGATCAATGGTTAAAATTATACGATCAAAATTTATTTGGGTTATTACAATTTCCCTATTGATGCAAGTGTTGTGTTGGAGGTTCCACAGCTAGTGATTTATATTTTATCGTGGATGTAATGCGCTCTGGATAGTGACCCTCTTGGTCGACACGTAATTCCATGGATTTCGGATAGTGGTGCACAAATTGATGTAAATAGACTATCATGATTGTTACATCACTTCCGGGATTGGATGCCGTAAATAGTCGCTTCATAAACAAATCATGTCGATTCGTGTGTTGTGCCGTCTTGAGGTGTTCACATAAATCCATGGTAGTGTGGGACACACCGCTGAATCTCTGTAGTATGGGATGTGGACCGAGCTGGGTTTTTTTATAAAATTATATTCCATATTGTGATGATCACTACATATGATGGATCGTACACACTATGCTATGCATGCATTCATGTAGAATTCACAGCGATGGAGTATGAGATGTATCGGGACCCTTATTTGATCATTATAAATAACTTGAATTATCGTAAATCTTTAAGGATAAACATCACTATGAGTAGGGCATTTGTAAGACCTGTATCCTAGACCGTACCGTTCCATAGACTTCCGAGATCCTCCCTGTCGAATTTTAACAAACCGCGATCTGCAACCGGCGTTTGCGCGCGACCTTGAGTCGCATCCCGTATATCTGAGTCGACTCGACCCGAGACTTGTACCATCGCGACCATGCCGTCGTCGCGCAGTTCCAGCGCTGCGTCTCATGCGTCGATGCGATACCCAGGCTAGGAGTTGTAGGCCTGCATTTATTTTGAGAAAAACGCTGCGCATTGCAAATCGTAAGAGAATCTCTACTAAATATCAAATCAATTAATCAATGTACAAGTCAAGTACATATCCCATCACACCCATCCCTCTCTCACCCAAAGTCAACACAACCCATACCACCCATCACCCATCCCTCTCTCCTTACATCTCTTCTCTCTCTCTCTCTCATACCCTCTACAATTTTTTTCCACGCAACCAGAGTGTGGATGTCCAAGCTTCCCAAGAGAAAGCTAAGAGTGTGGCCCACCTTCATACCCCCTCATCTTTCATTCTAGCCCTTCAAGCTTCATCATCTTCCATCAAAATCGAAGCTTAGGAGCTAAGGAGTCCAAAGAGCCTAGAAGAAGTAGAATCGGTGGGTATTTTATAGGATTAGATTATGATTTTTATGATGGACCAAGTGGGGCCTACCGATTGATTGTATGGATCCTATTTGGGACCCATCTTGATGTATGTATTGTAATCCTAGGAGGGCTCATAGTGGCGGAGCACTTCATCTAACGATTTCTCTCTCTCTCTCTCTGTCTCTCTCTCTCTCTCCTCTCTCTCTCTTCTTTCTCTCTCCTTTTGTGTATGATGGCCCCCCTTAATGTACGATCCATGTTGTCCATTTTGTGAGCCACAATGCTGCCCAAGCGGGGCCCACCTCGTTTCCATGGCTGGGGCCCATTCTAGTTGTCCATTTCGGACTAGCCCGGGATGAAGGAAAGACACAAATATCAGCTGATCCAAACTGTGTGGGCCACCCATGTGGGGCCCACACGTGATGCATGTATCTTGCATCCACCACTGTCCAGCATATGGACGGTGGGGCCCTGATTTAATGTATGTATTTACATCCAGGCCGTCCAAGGACTTGGCGCTAGGATAATTTATAAAATAATAATAATTATAATATAATATATAATAATAATATATATAATATACGTATATATATGATATATAAATATAATATTATATTATATACCTGGTGGGCTCCACGTGGGACCCACCTGGTGGAAGAGATTGGATGGTGCATTTCACACCGGCTATATAACTGCTGGAGAGACGTCACTAGATTTTGTGGGACCCACCGTATATGTGTTTCATCCCAACCATCCATCTGGACGGTGGAAATCCACCGCTATATTGATGTTTGTAAGTTCTGTGGGTCCCTCCATGATGCATACATTGATCCACACCATCCATGTGTGGGGTCCACCGTATGATGTATGTGTTACATCCAAACCGTCCATCCGGATGGTGAGCTCGTCTTAAGGCTTGAGACTAAAAATAAGATAGATCTATTTATCAAGTGGACCGCACTATAAAAACAGTGGAGGATTGAACGTCTACCATTGAAACCCTTTTGGGGTCATGGAAGTTTTGGACCAATATGAAATTTGTTTCCTCTTAATTAAGGTCTTTGTGACCATATGAAAGGTTTGGATGTAAAATCAACGTAATGGTATGGTCCAGATGATCTTTAAATCATCATCTCCGTTGCCATTTGTGGTATGGTCCAGATGATCTTTAAATCATCATCTCCGCTGCCATTTGTGGTATGGTCCAGATGATCTTTAAATCATCATCTCCGTTGCCATTTGTGATATGGTCTAGATGATCTTTAAATCATCATCTCCGCTGTCAATTGTGGTATGGTCCAGATGATCTTCAAATCATCATCTCCGCTGCCATCTGTAGTAGGGTCCAGATGATCTTTATATCATCATCTCTGCTGCCATTTGTGGTATGGTCCAGATGATCTTTCGATATGATTCATTTTTGGGTAATGCTCTATAATAATCTCTAAAAATAGATGTATGGTGTAGATATAATAAGATGAAAATATAGTGTGTGGGACCCACCTTGATGTAATGTATATTGGGCCCAGATATGAGGCCCATTGTGATGTGTTGGAGGCCCATGGGCTGTGGCCCATTGTGATGTATTCGAGGTCCATGGGACATGGACCCCATGATGATGTATGTGTTGTATAATCCACACCATCCGGCCATGATCGGTGGGATCACCTGTTGTGTAATCGCAGGGCCCACCATGTTTTACGTGTTTCATCTATGCCGTCCACTAATGCGGCCTACCTTGTGTGGTGTTGTATATTTGTACCGTCCATCCACGTGGCCCCCACGTGGTGTATGTATTTTATCCAACCTGTCCACCTGGTGGGGCCAATATGAAGTTTTTGTGGCCCATATGTGCGGCCCAATGTGATGTTTGTATGGCCCATATATGTGGCCGAATATGATATTTGTGTGACCCATATAAGCGGCCCATTGTAATGTATTCAAAGCCCATGTAATGTGGCCCATTATGATATATTTAAGGCCCTGATATGAGGCCCATTATGATTATATGAGACCCATCCGATGCAGTCCACTTGATGTATATGAGGCCCATGTGATGCAACCCACTTGATGTATATGAGGCCCATGTGATGCAACCCACTTGAAGTATATGAGGCTTACGTCATGCAACCCATTTTGATGTATATGAGGCCCATTGTTGCAGCCCATTGTGATGTATATGAGGCCCATTATAATGAGCATGCGGCCCGTCTTTAAGGCCCATTGTGATGTACATGAGGCCCATGGGTTGTGGCTCATTATGATGTATTTGTGGTCCATGAGTGAGGCCCATGTGATGCGGCCCATTGTGATGTGTATTAGACACATGTGATGCGGCCCATTGTGATGTATTTGAGGCCCAAGTATGAGGCCCAATGTGATCTATATAAGGCCCAAGAGTGAGGTCCAATGCGATGTATATAAAGCCCTTGTGTGAGGCCCAATGTGATCTATATGTAGCCCATGAGTGAGGTCCAATGCGATGTATATAAAGCCCTTGTGTGAGGCCCAAGGTGATGTATATGAGGCCCATTGAAATGTGTGATTCCACGAGGATGTATGTGATGATATTCATGATGCCCATCCATGTTCCTGGCTGATATTAAACAGGCCATGCCTTGGGAGCAATGATGATTTAATGTCCACATTATATGAGCAATGATGGTAAGATGTCCACATTGTAACTCTCCCTATGGTCCGTTGTTAGGCCCATTCTCATCTCCCCTTAATGGGCTAACCCAAACCCTTAGGCCCCAATTGATGATTATATTACCCATCTTTCCCTTTGATTAGGATATCCCAATCCGTTGGGCCCCTATTTGATAATGATGCTTTCCACCATACCCTGTAGGACCACCCAAGCCTTGGAGCCCATCTTGTGTTCGTACCGAGCCTTCCATAGGGAATGTGGTCCACCTTGTGCTTATTGGGGCCTTAAGAAGCCCAGATTACTACGTGATAGAATGGGCAAGGAAGGCCACTCCTTATTTTTAGGCTCATTCTTGATCGGAGTAGCCATCTAGGCCCATCCTTGATATGAGGAGAGAACATCGTCATCGTAGATGAAAGATCGGTGGTATTGGTTTGGTATATCCATTGTTGAGGACTGATCCTCATGTTATAGATTAGATCTGGTGTCCTTTTATAAACCCCGCCATATATATAGGCCGATTATTGATTATGACTATGATTGATATACACACATATTATGTGTTAGCATAACGTTGTGATTATATGAGGCCCATTATGACTATGTGAGGCCCATCGCGATTGTGTAAGGCCCATTGTGTGATTGTATGAGGCCCATTGTGATTATATGAGGCCGATTGCGATTATATGAGGCTCATTGTGCTTATATGAGGCCCATTGTGATTGTGTGAAGGCCTTGTATGTGCGAGGCCCAATTGTTATGTGTGAGACCCACCATGATGTATGTGATTATAATCATGCTTAGTATACTTCATGATACATGCCCATATGCATCATTCGCATGCTTGTTATGAGGAGTGATTGAATATAGCATGTGCCATTGGGTTGATTATTTATGGACGGAGTTGCCCCACATGATCGGTCGGTACACACATTCTTGATGCATGACTGGATGGTATGGATCATGCGTCTTGCATTTTGTGACATGATCATTTAACACCCTAGCGACATCAAGGCTGCGGCCTCCACAGGCATATCATGTATGGCCAGATGGGACACTGAAAATGTTTGGTTTGAGCATATGGGCACTTTTGATGTCCGTGGGTGAAAGTCCCTAAACTCTCATGGCCAGGGGATGCTCCAACGTCTAGACCGAGTGGAAGACATGAGCACCGAGTGCTGAACACCAAGAGGACACACTTTCTACTGTGTCGTGGTCGGTTGGGAGGGGGTGTGGCCTTATCCGCTCGAGAGAGAGGACTGTAAGCTAGGCTGACTTTGACCAGCTCACAAATGAGTCTGTTATCGACGAGGCAGGTCGATATTGGCAGGTGGGTAGTGAGGTCTTTTCCACTTGTTGGGCTGCATAGCCGGTACGGGTGGTAGCCAGCTTAGAGTGTACTAGACCCCGATGATGATCCCAGAGATGTACGATACTGATATGTGGACTTACTGAATAACAGTTGTGTACTCAACATTTGATTGATTGATTCATTCACTATCCACTTGGGCTGGTGGTGTGCAACTTATTGTTGTGTACCTTCACAATGGCTTGAATTTCGGTTGGGCATGCGACTAACCTGAGATCAGGAGTTTACCACATTGAGTCTAACTATCCAAATTTAGGTATCGGATTGGTTTGGATAGAAGTCCCTTGTGATGAACCCTATAGCCTGCGATACTACGTACTATCATCTCGACTTCACACTCCGTCTCAGTCATTTCATTCGCACCACATATTACATTACATCCGTGGCATATGGCATTTTGGGTTGATATGTTTCTGCATTTATATGGCCTAGTTGAGGTTGACAGTATTCGTGGACCCGCCAGGATTTGCATAATGCATTGCATCCTCAGTATATGATATTTGGCTTATTATGACTCCTCATTGCATAGCTGATCTACATTGTTTCCTCAGTATATGATATTGATTTATTATGTTTTGAATCGCATAGCCTGGATAAGGCTGATGGTAATTATAGACTTATCGGCATGTTTCCGCATTGCTCTGATATTGCATACTTGACACTTACCTTACGCACACACTTACACCACCCTCTAAGCTTTCTATAAGCTTATGCATGATAGATGCATGTAGGTGGCATTACGTCGCAATAGCGTCGAGCTTGGAGCATGCAGCTGTCTTTTGGAGCTTTGATTATCGATATATGTATTTTCCTTTTAGCACTGTATTCAACTGTTTATATTAGTGGATATGTGATGATGATGTCGCCTTTGTAATTTGGGTAAACTTGTGGTTATGCTTTTTACGAGATAAATGTATGTTGGAAAATCCTCCTTGTAGGATCCCGGATCGGAATCTGGCATATAGGGACTGGAAACAAAGAATGGGATACTACGGAGGCTGTCAACACCAGATTCGGCGATCGAGAATTTTGTGAGCCCGGTTTCTGAGTTTGGGGCATGACAGTAGTTGGTATCAGAGCATAACTTGGGAATACCTAAGGACAACATCACATATCTGCTGATAGCTACCCTACACTCTATGATTGTTTTGAACTTAGAATGATTAGGTCCCGAGTTTGAATAACTTAGCGATCTTCTGTTATTGACCCTTTACGTGCGTTCCTTCGAGAGTTCTCAAGGTTGATAGGTGTCTTTGTTCTTCCCTATAGGACATGCCCCCCAAGAGAGTGACCCGAGCGAGTTCCGCTCCACCACCTTCGACTCCCACTCCACCACCAAAGACCCCTGCTCCCCACCTTCAGGATGTCGCTCCTCTACTCGAGACCGGTGCGGATCCGACCGTACTCGTGAGTGCCTCCCAATTACAGCAGATATTGCAGGTTGTGACGACCCTCCTTTAGGGGCAAGGCAAGCACCCCGTTGTTTTGCCAGCCCAGCCAAAGCAGGAGTGCGCTAGCGCCCTTCTTCGAGAGTTCTGACAGCTCGATCCCTCGCATTTCCAGGGTGAGCCAGACCCTACAGCGGCCGATAAATGGCACTCCGAGGTGGAGAAGATTTTTTATATGATGGGATGTACGACCCAGCAGCAGGTCCGGTTATCCGTATTTCTTCTTCCTAGTGAGGCCGAGCACTGGTGGACCTCCATCTCCCATGTTGCAGGAGCTGACTTCATCTAGACATGGGAGGATTTCATTGACTGATTTGACCAATAGTACTTCCCCAACCACTTTCATCGGCAGCGAGCGTTAGAGTTCGAGACCTTGGTGCAGGGAGACATGTCTGTGGCGCAGTATGCGGTTCATTTCGTGGCGCTATCGAGGTTTCCGCTGTATTTAGTTGATGATGAGGAGCGAAAGGCCCGCTATTTTGAGAACGGCTTATGTTTTGGCTTCAGGATCCGTGTCGTCGGACACATGACCTTGACCTTTGAGCAGGTAGTTCAAAGGGCTCAGATTTACGAGGCAGAATGGAATGATTCGCAGAGGGTCCATGATCACAGAGGAGACAGAAAGAGGAAGGCCCCCTCTGATAGTTCTTAGCAGCAGCAACGTCACATCTGCAGAGGCACAGGAACCGTCCATCCTTTCGAGCACCAGCAGCACCTTCAGCACCACCACAGAGATCATTCATAGGCATTTGCTTCAGATGTGGTGAGATGAGGCATCGTAAGTGTGAGTGCCCCCATTTTCAGCAATAATGACCTCTCTCTTTTTTTTTTTTGGGGGGGGGGGGGGGGGGGGGGGGGGGGGGGGGGGGGGGGGGGGCATACACCTCCCCAGCAGGCCTAGGGCAGGTTTTATCCAGTTCAGTAAGACCCTCAGTCTTCAGGAGGAGTCGCTGACGATTCGCATGACCAGACATTAGGACCATCTTGTTAGATTAGTCATTTATAAGATGGTGAGGCTGCAAGGTATCCCAGTTTCGATCGTTTCTGATCCAGGATCTGAGGTTCAGTAGGGTTATCATAGTGTAGATGAGGCAACTTGAGAACAAGAGCTTGAGATTCACAACCGATATTCGATTGTATTTTGTTTACGATATTATATATATATATATATATATATATATATATATATATATATATATATATATATATTATACACGCTATGCTTTCTCCTCTGTTCCCGTATGAGTTATGTCTAGTTGTGTGATAGTGCAAATTTTGAGGACAAAATTTTTATTAGGAGGAGAGAGCTATAACTCCCGTATCCTAGACCGTACCATTCCGTAGACTTCCGCAATCCTCCCTGTCAAATTCTGGCAAACCGTGACTTGTACTTGGCGTTTACGCGTGACCCTGAGTCGCATCCCGTATATCTGAGTCGACTCAACTTAAAACTTATACCATCGCGACCACACCGTCGCCGCGTCTCGCTCATCGATGCGATACCCAGGCCAGGAGTTGTGTGCTCACGTTTATTTAGAGGAAAACGCTGCGCGTTGCAAATCCTAAGAGAATCTCTACCAAATATCAAATTAATCAATCAATGTACAAATCAAGTACATATCCCATCACACCCATCCCTCTCTCACCCAAAGTCAACACAACCCATACTACCCATCACCCATCGCTCCACCCATCACCCATCCCTCTCTCCTTACATCTCCTCTCTCTCTCTCTCATACCCTCTACCATTTTTTTCCAAGCAACCAAAGGGAGTGTGGACGTCCAAGCTACCCAAGAGAGAGCTGAGAGTGTGGCCCACCTTCCTACCCCCTCATCTTTCATCCTATCCCTTCAATCTTCATCATCCTCCATCAAAATCAAAGCTTAGGAGCTAAGGAGTCCAAAGAGCCTAGAAGAAGTAGAATTGGTGGGTATTTATAGGATTGGATTGTGATTTTTATGATGGACCAAGTGGGGCCTACCGAGTGATGGTGTGGATCTTATTTGGGACCTGTTTTGATGTATGTATTGTAATCATAGGAGGTCTCATAGAGGCTTACCGATTGATGGTATGGATCTTATTTGGGACCCGTCTTGATGTATGTATTGTAATCATAGGAGGGCTCATAGAGGTGGAGCCCTCCATCTCACGATTTCTCTCTCTCTCTCTCTCTCTCTCTCTCTGTCTCTCTCTCTCTCTCCCTCTCTCTCCTTCTTTCTCTCTCCTTTTGTGTATGATGGCCCCCCTTAATGTACGATCCATGTTGTCCATTTTGTGAGCCACAACGCTGCCCAAGCGGGGCCCACCTCGTTGTCATGGCTGGGGCCCATTCTAGTTGTCCATTCGGACTGGCTCGGGATGAAGGAAAGACACAAATATTAACTGATCTAAACTGTGTGGGCCACCCATGTGGGGCCCACACGTGACGCATCTGTCTTGCATCCACCACTATCCAGCAGATGGACGGTGGGCCCTGATTTGATGTATGTATTTACATCTAGTTCGGCCAAGGCTTGGACGCTGGGATAGTTTAAATAATAATAATAATAATAATAAATATAATATATATAATATATGTATATATATGATATATATAATATTATATTATATACCTGGTGGGCCCCACGTGGGACCCACCTATTGGAAGTAGATTGGCTGGTGCATTTCACACCAGCTATATAGCTGATGGAGAGACGTCACTAGATTTTGTGGGACCCACCGTATGTGTTTCATCCCAACCCTCCATCTAGATGGTGGGAATCCACCGGCTATATAGCCTTTGTATTGACGTCTGCAAGTTCTGTGGGTCCCTCCATGATGTATACGTTGATCCACACCGTCCATGTGTGGGCCCCACCGTATGATGTATGTGTTACATCCAAACTGTCCATCCGGATGGTGAGCTCATCTTAAGGCTTGAGACTAAAAATAAGACAAATCTATTTATCAAGTGCACCACACTAAAAAAATAGTGGATGATTGAATGTCTACCATTGAAACCCTTTTCGGGTGACAGAAGTTTTGGACTAATATGAAATTTGTTTCCTCTTAATTCAAGTCTTTGTGACCATATGAATGGTTTGGATGCAAAATCAATGTAATGGTATGGTCCAGATGATCTTTAAATCATCATCTCCGCTGCCATTTGTGGTATGGTCCAGATGATCTTTAAATCATCATCTCCGTTGCCATTCGTGGTATGGTCCAAATGATCTTTAAATAATAATCTTCGTTGCCATATGTGGTATGGTCTAGTTGATCTTTCGATATGATTCATTTTTGGGTAATGCTCTATAATAATCTCTAAAAATAGATGTATGGTGTAGATATAATAAAATGAAAATATAGCGTGTGGGACCCACCTTGATGTAATGTATATTGGGTCTAGATACGAGGCCCATTGTGATGTGTTGGAGGCCCATGGGTTGTGGCCCATTGTGATGTATTTGAGGCCCATGGGACGTGGACCCCATGATGATGTATGTGTTGTATAATCCACACCATCCGTCCATGATCAGTGGGCCCACCTGTTGTGTAATCGCAAGGCCCACCATGTTGTACGTGTTTCATCTATGCCGGCCATTAATGCGGCCCACCTTGTGTGGTGTTGTATATTTGTACCGTCCATCCACGTGGCCCCCACGTGATGTACGTATTTTATCCAACCTGTCCATCTGGTGGGGCCCATATGAAGTTTGTGTAGCCCATATGTGCGGCCCAATGCGATGTTTGTATGGCCCATATATATGGCCCAATATGATATTTATGTGGCCCATATGAGAGGCCCATTGTGATGTATTCGAAGCCCATGTATTTCGGCCTATTGTGATATATTTGAGGCCCAGATATGATGCCTGTTATGATTATATCAGGCCCATACGATGCAACTCACTTAATGTATATGAGGCCCACGTGATGCAACCCACTTGAGGTATGTGAGGCTTACGTGATGCAACCCATTTTAATGTATATGAGGCCCATTGTTGTGGCCCATTGTGATGTATATGAGGCCCATTATAATGAGCATGTGGCCCGTCTTTAAGGCCCATTGTGATGTACATGAGGCCCTGGGATGTGGCTCATTATAATGTATATGTGGTCCATGAGTGAGGCACATGTGATACGGCCCATTGTGATGTATTTGTGGCCCAAGTATGAGGCCTAATGTGATCTATATGAGGCCCATGAGTGAGGTCCAATGAGATGGATATAAAGCCCTTGTGTGAGGCCCAAGGTGATGTATATGAGGCACATTATGAGGTGTGATTCCACCAGGATGTATGTAATGATGTTTATGATTCCCATCCATGTTCCTGGTTGATATTAAACGGGCCATTCCTTGGGAGCAATGACGGTTTACTGTCCACGTTGTATGAGCAATGATGGTTAGATGTCCACATTATAACTCTCCCTAGGGCCGTTTTTAGGCCCATTCTCATCTCTCCTTAATAGGTTAACCCAAACTGTTGGTCCCCCATTGATGATTATATTACCCATCTTTCCCTTTGATTAGGCTATCCCAATCCGTTGGGCCCCCATTTGATAATGATGCTTCCACCATACCCTGTAGGACACACCCAAGCCTTGGAGCCCATCTTGTGTTGGTACCGAACCTTCTATAAGGAACGTCGTCTACGTTGTGCTTATTGGGCCCTTATGAAGCCCAGATTGCTACGTGATAGAATGGGCAAGGAAGCCCACTTCTTGTTCTTAGGCCCATTCTTGATAGGAGTAGGCCATCTAGGCCCATCTTTTATATGAGGAGAGAACATCTTCATGATAGATGTAAAGATCGGTGGTATCAGGTTTGGTATATCCACTGTTAAAGGTCGATCCTCATGTTATGGATTGGATCTGCTGTCCTTCTATGAACCCCACCATATATATATATATATATATATATATATATATAGGTCGATTATCGATTATGACTATGATTGGTATACACACTGAGTATGTGTTATCATAACATTGTGATTGTATGAGGCCCATTATGACTATGTGAGGCCCATCGCGATTGTATGAGGCCCATTGTGTGATTGTATGAGGCCCATTATGACTATGTGAGGCCCATCGCGATTGTATGAGGCCCATTGTGTGATTGTATGAGACCCATTGTGATTATATGAGGCCCATTGCGATTATATGAGGCTCGTTGTGATTATATGAGGTCCATTGTGATTGTGTTAAGCCCCTTGTATGTGCGAGGCTCAATTATGATGTGTGAGACCCACCATGATGTATGTAATCATAATCATGCTTAGTATACTTCATGATACATGCCCATACGCATCATTCACATGCTTGTTATGAGGAGTGATTGAACATAGCATGTGCCATTGGGCTGATTGTTTATGGGACAACCCGAGGGACGGAGTTGCCCCACATGAGAGTGCGGTACGCGCATATTTGATGCAGTTGGATGGTATGGCTCATGCGTCTCGCATTTTTTGACATGATCATTTGGGACCCTAGCGACATCAGGGCGCGGCCTTCACAAGCATATCATGGATGGTCAGATGTGACACACGAAAATGTTTGGTTTGAGCATATGGGCACTTTGGATGTCCTTGGGTGAAAGTCCCTAAACTCTCGTGGCCAGGGGATGCTCCAACGTTTAGACCGAGTGGAAGAAATGAACACCGAGTGTCGAATACCAGGAGGCCGCACTTCCAACCGTGTCGTAGTGGGTTTGGAGGGGGTGTGCCCTTATCCGCCCGAGTGAGGGGGCTGTAAGTTAGGCTGAGTTTGACCAGCTCACAAATGGGTCCGCTATCGATGAGTTGGCCCGATATTGGCAGGCGGGTAGTGGCACTACAGGAAATTACCGTTTTAACCGACGACATAATTCGTCAGTATTTCATCTTTTTTCGTTGGTAATTATTATTACCGACGAAATTTGTCGTCGCTAGTATCGTCGTAATAAGACCGTGGCTAAAGTCTTTTCCTAACAAAATATGACTTTATCGACAATGATAAAACAATTACCGAGGAATAAAATCATCGGCCAAACATGTTACTTTTAGTAGGAAAAAACAAAATATTTCATCCGTAAACACATCTTATACCGACGAAATATTTCATCGGTAAAATTGTGGATTTATAATACTGACGAGTATGTTCGTCGGCATAAGCCAACTATTACCGATGAATTATTTCGTTGGTATATCTCTCGTAGCTAGAAATTAATATACCAACGATGTATATATGAGATATACTTACGAAATATATTCATCAATTTTAACTTTTACCTACGAAAATTTCATCGGTATAAATTATTACCTACTAAATATGTTCGTCAGCATAAGACCGCTATTACTAATGAATTATTTCGTCGGTATATCTCATATATACATCGTTGGTATATTAATTTCTAGCTACGAAATGTTTCGTCGGTATAAGTTTTCAACCTACTATTAGAACGACATATTTCATCGGTATAAATTTTTGTATTAATTTCTACCTACGAAATATTTCTTTAGTATAAGTTTTCAACCTACTATTACCAATGAAATTTTTCATCGATAGAAATCTTTGTATTAATTTGTACCTACGAAATATTTCGTCAGTATAAGTTTTCGACTTACTATTACCAATGAAATATTTTTCGTTAATAGTCTCTTTAAAAAAAAATTTAAGAAAAAAATTCCTGATATACACCTGTTACAATACATTTTCATCATATTCACATCCACATCCATCCAAACACAAACTACATCCATCCAAACACAAACCACATCCATCCATACACAAACAATCTTATCCACATCACATTCATCTACGCACAAATACATATAAGTTTAACATTCATATATAAAATAAATCATAAATAAAATTTGATCCTGCAGTTTCATAAATAATAGATTAAGGCAATAAACATATTAAGAAAATAACTTAACCGTAAATGAACTTTCACAAAAAAAATTTAATTTACTAATATTTACCTGAAGGCACTGACGGATAAGCTGTCGCACATCATCTGTCACGTCTGTCTAACGGGAGGTGATGGAGGGGATCAAAAATCGGCATAGGACACCGACCTCCGATGTAAACAACCTGACATTATTCCCAACAGGTCTAAGGCAGTCCTATGAGAACTCTACCGTCAGCCTACCCTCACGCGTAAGTCGCTCTAAAACTAACCCACATGTGGGTCCACGTCTCCGTCGGCTGGTCAACGATGCTGTCACAAAAGAAATATGTAAGTCTAAACATAAACAGAAGTCACTAAATAAATATATGTCTAAATTTACATGTAATACCTGGTGTATGCTCAACCGAGGGCTCAAACGCCTGTGATGCAACATGCGACGTCGATACTGTCTCCGTCGCATCACAGGTGGAAGGGGTAGATCCAGTACGCGAATGACCTAATCTCCCACTTGGTGCCATGACTAAATATGTGAGAACTATGAACTTATAAATTTAAATAATGTCAGTACAAGTGTATGAACATTAATATAATAAACACATTAAACTTTACAGTGCAAGTGGAATATATTAAAACATTATACAAGTAGTGTTGATGGTAGATGAATTTGTGCTTATGCTTAGAGAGATTATTAAAATATGATTAGACCATTACACTATAATGCAGGCAGAATATAATAAAACTGTAAACATTTTAGTAAAATTTAGAAATTCCATAACACATTGTCATTCTATATTAAATACATGTATTTCATTGTAATACGAAATAACTTCGGATCAACTATCTAAAGTACTCCCTACGTAAGTTATCGTACGCTGCAGAAGTATATGTCAAGCTGTGTGAAGCACTCGACATTGTTATAGCCAACATGCTAGTTACAATAAGAGAAATCTGGTCTCTTGGGACTCCATTCAGATGTGCAAGTGACAAAACCGCATCTTCCATACGAAGTTTACCTCGGTTATACTCCTCCATCAGGTCTGGAATTTCTTTGAGATTGTATAATCTTTCATCAGAGTCATCATCGATATATTCCTCCCTACACTCATCGACCAGACCGGGTATCTCTTTGGCCTTACCAGAAGAAGATAGGGCCAGAAAGTTCATCCGTAATAGTTGATGAAGTATGCTGCGTGCTTCTACTATGCTCCGGTTTGAGGAGAACATGGTCAGAAATTGACTTAACTATAAATGTGGATTATAAACAAGTCAATTAAAGGAATAAATCATGACTTGTAATTTTCATGTATACTTGTAATAATCAAATTATTCGAATTGAAAAATGGCATGTACATTTAATAATCATTTTCTGTATCACTATCGCTTAGGACTATTTCTTCTTCTTCATCACTATCGTTGATCAGTATTTCCTCTTCATCGTCTGCAACGTCGTCATCAATGAAACCGCTATCATCTCTAACAATGTCATGTATTATTGAGGCATCAATATGATCAGGTGGCACATCTGTCCAATTGCACCACATCAATATCAACATTTGGATCAGTCCCTCTATCCCCAGATGGCATGTCTTCTTGATATGCTTGTTAAACCCTAGACATTTCATTTCCCCCATCCTCACTATCTTCAACGTTTGGTTTGGGAACGTCAAATACGTTCCTGGGCTTTATTTTCTCCACCATGTGCCAAGAGCCGCCTAACTTGGTGTCAGAGAGGTTAAATACTTGTTCGGCATGGCTGGCGATAATAAATAGGTTGTCCTTAAACCACTTCTGAGATAAATTTACACTCGTAAAGTAGTCATCAATCTGTATTCCTCACTTCTTATTTCTAATGTCCCACCAATCACATTTAAATAAGTACACCCGCTTTCTCATACAATAACTCAGCTCAATAATATCCGTCAAAATGCCATAAAAGTCAATTTTTACCTCCTCATGCGTTCCCTTCACAACTACCCAACTATTTTGTGTGGTCCTATACTTCTCACGCTTTTCTGTGTGGAACCGAATCCCGTTTACAATACAACCAGTATATCTAAATACATGTCTATCAGGGTCACACGCCAGTGAGTAGAGTGCATCAGACGCATCCATAGAGTTGCTAGCGCGCAACGTCTTCATCTATTATCACGTACATAATGTAATTATTTAGGGATTTTCTTAGGTTTAAATATTATGCAATACAACAAAATTATAAGTGTTGTGAGATACAAGGTGAAATCTTACACATTTTGCGAACCATTCTAGAAACTAATCTTGATGCATTCGATCATAATTTGTCGGGTATTAGGACTTCATCTCCTCGCTATGTTCGCTACACATAATTGACACGTCATCAACAAGAAACATTAAGATCATCGTATATAGAGATACAATTATCGAGGGAAGACTTATTCTAAGTACGACTCTATTTCTTCACAATTATGCAACAGATACCACCACACCTTTACATGATCCCCAAGGTCCATATCCTGAAATGTCGGGGATCCTAAAGGACGGACGTTATGTGCGAATGCAGATATGAGTCCTTGTTCATGCTCTTACCCTTCATCGACATTCCGATCTTCTTGGTAGAATCTAGTCTTTATGCCACGTAGATACATGGAGCAAAATGTCAGGCACTCATTATCAATGTGCACCTCAGTAATGGATCCCTTTAGATGTGCCTTATTCCTCATAAATCATTTTAGTGTGTGAAGGTATCTGTACACAAAACAACTATGTTATACGTATGAAAATGTGGTTATATGTAGTTTATGGAATGAATAAAATTTTTAATAGGTTCTACCACCTTTCGATCGGATATATCAAACGATATTTTACTGGGCCTGCAAGCTTCGCCTCGTGTGATAAGTGAATCGCTAGGTGTATCATGACATCGAAAAATGCAGGTAGAAATATTTTTCCAAGTTTGCAAAGGATTACGACAATGTCCCTCTCTAGTTGTTTAATATCCTCTACATTCAACGATTTTAAACACAAATTCTTAAAGAATATCCCCAACTCAATTAGTGTCGCACTGATATCCTTGCTCAGGAATCCACGAATTGCAACCAGTGGTAGACGTTGTAGAAGGACGTAACAATTATAACTTTTCATTCCTGTTACCTTACAGTCCGTAATGTTTACGTGCCGAGATATATTTGACTCATACCCATCGGGAAACTTCACCGATCAACCATTCACATAAATGTTTTTTCTCTAGTTTTGTCAATGTGTACAGGCTACTAGTATAGTATATGAATTTCCATGTGGTTGCAAATGCAACTCATTCCTTAAACCCATTTCTTGTAGATGTAATCGAACCTTGAAACTGTCTTTTGTTTTCTTCTCTATGTTCATCAATGTTCCGAAAATATTGTCACATATATTCTTCTCAATATGCATGACATCCAAGTTATGTCGTAATTCAGATCACTCCAATAGGGCAACTAAAAAATGCTCTCTTCCTCCAGTTATACTCCAATACTGTACGTTTCATCTTCTTCAAGTGCGGTGCCTTACCAAATCTAACTTCTCTGATATTACTCAGTTGTTGTATCATATCTTCTCTAGATACCTCTTTCGGTTGTGGCTTATGATCTTGTTTACCATCAAAGATTATCGTCTTCCTGCGCCAACTATGACGTTGAAAGGAAGCGATGATGGCCCATATAACACATTTTTTTACCATGCTTCAATGACAATGAATAAATCTCAATACTACATGTAGGACAAGCCAACTTTCCCTTCGTGCTCCACCCAAACAAATTTCCATACACGGGGAAGTCATTTATTGTCCACAAGACCGTTGCATGCAATCGAAATGTCTGTCCTGCAAATGTGTCATATGTTTGTACACCTTGATTCCACAACTCATTTAACTCATCTACTAATGGACACAAATACACATCAATGTCATTCCCGGGTGACCTGGGTCCAAGAATAAGCAATGACATCATGAAAAATGACTCCTTCATACATAACTAAGGAGGTAAATTGTAAGGCATAACTATCATTGGCCACATACTGTACGAGCTACTCATGTTACAAAATGGATTAAAACCATCACTTGCAAGACCTAGTCTGTAATGCCCTGAAAATCGGGGGTCGAGTATAAACTCAACTCCCGAGTTCCAACGCATCACTTTATGCAACAAAATGAATGATGATTGAATGTTTCTATAATGGTGCATTGAACATGAGTGAGATTAAGCCAAAACAACATATCATACTCTAGAGATAGTTAAAATGCAAGCGAAAGACTGCGATAGATAGATAAAATATATAAACTGCGGTGAGTCTCCAGAGTGTGATAATGTTACCAGGTTAACGAATTACAAGTATAATTCTAAAATATACCAAGTTGTGGAAGTTTAATGTCTTCTATCCCAAACACATAGCCCCGTCAATGCAATACCAGGTCTTCATAGACCTGTCAGAGAGCTACATGTAGGAGAACTCCTCCCCAACTGTAACACGCCGTACTTTTCAGTACTTGGGTGTTGCCACATAACCAAGCTTAGTATAAACACTAGTCTAACTAAATTAAATGTCCTCATGTCCTAGCATAAACCTAAACGTAAAGACCGCTACATCATCAGGTGAATCTTGTATTAAAATTTCAATCACTTGATAGATAAATCAAACCATCCAGACATCAAATGATACTTCATAAGTACATTATTTTGTGCAAACATAGATCAAACTTTATAGGTGTATTTTAATAATTTACCTGAAAATGTAGGGAATAGGGTGATACACATATATTTAATGTATATAAAATATTTTGAAATTAATATCATATTAAATAAACATAATGAGTGGTAATTTCACAATGTATAGCTGAATTATAAATGTTAGTGTAACATTAAATATCCTTCATAAATATGCAAACAAAAATTGTTAGAGATTTTAAATAAAATCGAGTATTTAACAATGTGATTTCAAATATGATATTGTACTATTTTCAATTTTTATGTAGGTATGATATAATATTGTATATTATGAATCTCATATTAATAGATAGATGATCAATAGCAAGTATATGGTAGCATGTTAGTATTTAAAATTATATTTATATATGAATGAGGTTCTAAATAAAGTGTAATTATAAATAACATACAAGAATAACAAAAAAAATCTATATTAATAGTATCAGTTAGTAATATATGGCAAAAGCCTTACAAATGGGCCATTAGGATCTTTTAGCCGTTGAAGTAACCTAGGCATCATCCGACCACTAGGTTGACGAGAAACCACCCTTAGGTCTACCAAATAAGTCGTGGGCCCCACCTATACCTTGATCAGCTGATCAACAGTCAAAACCCTTTGTTGGAACTCCCTAGAAGAATGGATGGTGTGGATTTCTCCCAATCATCACAGTGGACCCCACCCACATAATGCATGTGCACTGTGGTCGTGCACTCAAGGTGCACTCAACCCGTCAACTCAGTCAGCAGTGGGCTGACCCGCCATTTCCAGAAATGGAGAGGTCTCTCTCTCTCTCTTCGCTTTGCCAGCCGACGGACAACGTCCATTTGAGGCCTGCTATGGGCCACCACCTTAAATCATATGGACAATTTGAACCGTCCATCCTATGCACAGATGGGCCTCTACCAAAACCTGATGAATCCCACATGTATGTGCGACAGTACGTGCACACAAACGGCAGCGCAAAGGGGCCTACAAACACTTGTTTCTTAAAATAGAAACTGTCTACACGCCAGTTCAAAGATCCGCGTCCTCCTGCACCCTTCAATCTTAACCGTCCCTTAGAGGGAAATCTTAGCCGTCCGATTTCTTAGGGCATTCCTTGCAAAACCAGGGATGGTTTTGGTTCCCACCCACTATTTGGGAGGTTGTTTATACCAGATTAAATCTGGGATGACCATTAACGATCCGACGGTCCTAAGAGAGCTTAGGGCTCGATTTAAGCCCAACTGATGGAGTGCAATAGGTCTCTCTTCCACGTCTTGCTGCAGCTCGAGAAGAAACCGACCATCACCTTCAAACCATGAACCCACCGAGAAAACGTTGTTAGAGCTCCATTACAACCCTTAGAAACCCTCCCATGTTGTCGGATTAAAGGAAAAGCTGAGGGAGTGGATATGCCATTAACGGCGGAGCTTCTTCCTCATTCAAGCGGTGCCAAACCAAGTTGATTCGGGTCGAATCCGGCAGTCCAGTGACTCCACTGGACCTGCATCAGAGATGGAAGAAGAAATGAAAGAAAGAAGAAGGAGAAGCAAGCAGGAAGAAGGGAGAGAGAGGAGAAGGAAAATGATGGTGGTGGGTGTCGCTGCCGCACTCCCACTCGAGCTCAGGTCGAGTCGAACTGACTCTGTTGGTTCGGGTCTACTCCAGGCCTTGCAGGAGCTCCAACGAAAGAAATAGAAGAAAGAAGAAGGGAGAAGAATGAGAAGGAAGAAGGTGAAGGAGTGGGAGAGGCGCTGCTATTGCACCGCACCTAATCAAGTCGATGCGTTCGAGTCAGGTCAGATCAGTTGTCCAGTTGTTCTGCTGGACCAGTTGTAGATGAAAGACAAAAAAAGAGAGAGAGAGAAAGAAAAGAAGGGGAGGAAGAGAAATGGAGAGGGAGTTAGGGTGATGCAGGTGCACCACGTTTTGGTTCAGCCGACCGAGTTGCTAACTCGGTTCAAGTTTGGAACAGCCCCGGTTGGGTCTAGTTCTCCCCAGGGTAGAGAGAGAAGGTAAGAAGAAAGGAAGAAATGGAGAGGAAAATAGAGAGAGAAGTGCAGCCATTGGCCACACCGAGTTTGGATCGAGTTCATGCCACTCGCTGGCTTGATTCGACCTGGTTTGGAGATAGCTGGGTTGAGTTGGGTCGGGCATGGCCCGAGTTTTGCTAGAGTCCCAGCAGGTAAAGAAAGAAGAAGAAAGGGAGGAGAAGAAAGAAGGAGAGAAGGAGAGGGAACCAAAAGAGAGGTGTTGGTGTTTGTGTTGAGTCGAGTCAACTCGACTCGAACCGAGTGGACTAGGTGAGCCCACATTTTCTACCCTGATTGAAATTATTCAAATTATCAGTTATTATCATTGTCATTTTGAGGGTTATTAATTTTAAGTTATAATTAACCAGTAGTAGGTTCTCCATATGAATATTGGTTCATACACATAGGAATTATCATATTGTCGTTCTTAAAATAGTAACACTAACGTTACGACATACTAATTATTTTCATCAAAATGATTATTAGTGTTACATTAGCTAATGTTAGGAATATTGTTAATAATCATAATTGTCTTAGAATTATTAGCACTATTATTCATCATGGTTGATGTTAGATAGTTTAATGAGATAGTAGCCCTTGTTGATATTTCTAAAATTTACAACTAAACTATTTGATTATTTTTATTCATTCAAAATACCATTAATGGCCACACGAAATAGAGTTCATATTCCATAATCTAAACCCAGAACTAAATCCTAAGATGGGACCCTAAACTCTACATCAAAACCGTAAAGATCTAGCCTACACCTAAACTCTAGGATGAAATCTTAGGCCTAGGTAATCTAAAACCTACGTTGATACTTTGTGTGTTGGGTTTGGGTCTAGGTATAGAACCTAGTATCGGTATATTCTATATGAATGCATGAACTATCATTATTAACATAATTAGCATATATGAGTTATAACCCTAATGCTAATAGTGTTCTTGTAATTATTAAGATTTAATTTTAACTAATGCACCAGGCAGAGTTCAAACCCTAAAATCTAAGTCTAAGGCTAAACTCCAGGATGAAATCTTAATTATATATCAAATCCTAAAAATAAGTAATTCAAGCCTTAGGCCATGAGTGCATGGAACTCGAGTCTAATCGTACAATTTCATAACTTGTGATAGGATACGATCTTAAGAGCGCAAGCACTTAGCGATGCTAGAAGGCGATTTAAAGTATAAGGTGATGATTCTTTCCCTTGAGCTTTCCATCTTCTCATTAGCTTAAGTTATAATTTTTATTTAAATTCATAATTGATATCTCTCTCTTATAATCACATGTGTTAGCTGGTGGAAATTAAATTACTATATTGCTTGCTAAATGTTCATCCTGTATATTTGTTCATGCTTGTGTATTGCTTATGGACTTTAAACTGGTACATTAGTGAGAAACCCCACCTATAAATGTACACCCATACTTGGGATGTAATCTGACTAGTTGTGATCGTAATGAACCTTCGACATGGTGGTTATTGAGTGGTGGTTAGATGGATCATTGATGTGGGCCTACCATCCAGGGTTGTTGTGCCCAATGGGTTTTAAGGATGGTATTTATCATATGGTTTTGATATTCGCCCTAGGTGGCATATTTTGATACTCTTCCTACGTGGTTTTATTTGATATTTTTCCTATATGGGTTCGACGTTTTACACCATGCAGCCATGCGATGGTAAGCCCTATATATTGTAATATGATTGACCACTAGTCGATGGGGTACCATTAAACATCCTAAGGTGGTAGTCTCATGAGCCGAGGATGGTGGTATGGGACACTATGCCCGAGCTGTCGGCCTATGTTGGGCCATGTGCTCCCCGTAGTGACCTTTGAGCTTATCTAAATTGGCTGGTTGTAAATGGACTAATAATGACTCGGCTAATCATGCATACATGGCACGTATTGTTCCGACTGGATGATATTTTCCAGGTTCGTTGATTCCGACTGGATGATATTTTCCAGGTTCGATGACTGCATGGGTGACGGCCCACTGTCCGCACGGATAAGCATCCCTGGGGCAATGATTGCATTCACGCATCTAATAAGATTGCATTTACTCTGTTTTGGTTGTTTGGGTGCTTTATACTATTTCTTACCTAATGCGGCGGTGTGTAATCTTGAGGGGAATTCACACTGAGTTGGCCACTCATCCATCAAATATACAACCGTACAGGTAGTACAGGTGACTTTAGTGATGTGCATGTTCAAATTTGATGAGGAGTAGGGTACGACGCCAGGGATGTATGGCTGTATTTGCCTGGAGGAGCTGCGCGATCTTGCGGCTTATATTTATATGCTTTCTGCTATTCATCATGTATTTAATTCTTGTAAATCTCTTACTTGTTAAATTCTGAGACATTGGTTTGTATAAGTCATTATGTGCAGCTTCTTGTATATTTGAACAATAATGAAATTCTTCTTTATGTCGATTTGTCCACACTACGCTCATCTGCTTACTCTGATAAAAGAAAAAAAAATATGTGTACACTCGAATTTGACCATCCTTTAAGGTTAACACTTGGGTTTTCGAAAAACGGGTTGTGTACTCGGGTCCTGAAGATTCGGGTTGTTACACCAACATCATAGTAGTAGTCTGGCTCTGCTTCATAAGCATCGCCATCACCTGAAACTCAACAATTCTGGTTGGTTGTACAACACCGTCCCGTAATGTGGGAGTAAGTGATCAACTTAGTGGAACAATAAAGCATAGGTTAACATGTTATCAATCCAGTCAAGCAGTAATGATAAAGCAGTACAATCAAACAATTCTAAATACTCTTATTAATGCAAGTATGAATGCAGTCATGATGGATGCCCTCACCGACATACTCCCTCATGTGACACCATCTCACATTCACGGCATGCTTGCTTTTGTCAGTGCTCCACATCTTCCAGGCACATGCAATGCATGATGGGCATGATTACCGAGTTGTTATTAGTCCATTTCAAACAGCAGGATTGGGAAACTAAGGTATCTCCCTTGTATCATTCCCAAACATGATCCATTTTATGGTCGTCAGTCCTAGACAATCTCATACGACGGTGTGTTTCTAGGTCGCTGCAAGGGCTGTCAGGGCTGTTACACGGAATCGTTACCCCACTCCCCTATCACCTTATCAATACAGGCCTAGTTTATACTCTGTTACTACGGGAAGGCTAGTTGCCTCACCATAGATTTAGAGTATGCTCGAGGTCACTCCACTAACGTCCTACCAACTGGCAGTCTATTTTCGAAGCCTGACCAGTCCACTTATTAAGAATGGGGCCCAGATGCAACCAGAATGAGGACCACAGCCAGGCTACGCCAGTGTAAGCCAACAGCTCGAATATAGTGTCCCATACCACCATAATCGGCTCACAAGTCTGATTGCTCACTGGTCACTACGGGGAGGCACGTGGCCCACGTGGCCCGATGCACAGCTCGACCACGGTGTCCCATACCACCATACCCAGCTCATGAGTCTTAGCGATCGAGGTACCATGGTTAATAGGATTTCACTGGTAAGTTTGGTACCCTAGGTTCAAGCAGTAGCGTCCAAACATGGTGAACATACATAAGACAGATCGGGTTACTTGACGAGCTCGGCTAGCTCGAGCACACAACAAGTTGAATGATATGAAGCGCATAAGCACTTCATGTGGCCAACCACTATCGCCAACCGAAGTACGACTTAGGTTCGTCGAACACATCTCACGTGGTAAATGAATCTCAGCCACGAATTCAATCCCGTTACCGATTGCCTGGATTATAATCATAGCCCCAACCACATTCAATTGCAGATAGTTAAAGCAGTAATGGATCAAGGTTCAAATCATACAATCAAAGTCTGATATTATTCGTTTAGGGCTGCCAGGGCTGTTGCTCGCATTTGTTACTCCACTCCCCCATCACCCATGACAGATCATACAACGTAAACATGAATTTAAACATATGCATCACATAGATAAAATCATACATTCATTTGAGCATGTTATGAAGCACAACACAAGCATGAGTTTGTACATATTAAATTCCTAATCACACAGCTATCCAAGGAAAATCATACACATAGTTAAAGGAGTTGAGAATCATAACTCAACACCCTTATACTTTACAATTTACTAACTACTACTCATTCAGACATTTCAACAAACACTTTAGACTACATACATCAACATACATGACATATGTTGATCACATAGGTATTAGGCCAAATCCTTTCACTAGGGAGTTACCCCAATCATATCACGCATACAACCACGACGGGTAGTCATGGCAAACAGGAATCCAAGTTCCATATTCATTCAATCATTTCCACAAACACTTGGGCCACACAAATTAATATAAGTAGTGTATATTGATCGTGGCGTGATTTAGGACAAATCCTTTCGTCAAAGGGGGTATCGCCAATACAACAATCATAAATCCATGACAATTAGTCATGACAAGCACGAATGAGAATTCTATACTCATTCAGTCATTTTTACAAACACTTAGAATACACTATTTTAACATACATAGTGTATATTAGTAAAAACATGTATTAGGGCCAACTCTTTCGCCAAACAAGTATTTTATCCATATATAATATATTAATACAGCGATTAATCATGACAAACACATTTCCAAAATTTATACGTACACGGTACTCTCTACAGATACCTAGAGTATGTAAAATTCCATATTCTTCATCTTTAATCGAAACGGAAAACACACAGCAGTTTGTACATGTGCAATTGCATGCAGATCATGAATCTATCATTATCTGACATTGAAAGTGTTGAAAACCATAACCTATACACCTAAAGTCCGCACATTTTGTCGTAGAATCATAACGAAGTCGATAGGTTTGTTAAGCTTTCGTATATGGCAGTTTGGCAACCTATAGAACGAAATAGGTTAGCTATTTTATAACCTACAACTATCAAAACCCCAAATCAGTTTAGGGTTAGGGTTTCTTACTTAGAAATGACGCCGGAATCGCCGATAAAGCGATGAGAATGGAGTGGTTACGCATGTATAGCGGCGGGGTAGAGCGGCAGGAAGATTCTCCCACTACTCCCACACTTTCTCTCTCTTTTTTTTCTCTTCTCTCTTTAGGGTTTCTCTCAAATTCGTATGACTGCATTGAGAGAGGGTTTAAGGTCCTTATATAGCCTAAAAACTCACCAAATTAGACTTCTGGACAAGGTTTACTTAAGTTATAACTAAAGCGGACCTTTTCTAGCTCAACGGAGGACTTCTAGCGGGCCTCCTTGAGCCAAAGGTTGGACTTAAGCTCACCGACACCGGATCTACATTTAGTTAAGTTTTCGTTTCGGTCGGGGTTCCAGATCGCAAATGGCGGACCAGTTTCAATTCAACGGTCAGCGGATCTCGATCGGAGATTTCGAGTATATGGATATGTGTATGAAATTTCTCCTGATCCGAGGGTGTAATTTGGTCTGATTCTGACGGTCTGGTTGCTTAAAATTGATCCGCAAGCGACACGTGCCAGATTACTATTCAAGATATTTATTTTGTAAAGAGAACAAGTGTTTTTACACTCTCGCTCCGGACTCAAGCGAACAGCCGTGGGACACTGTCTGGGTTTGATTTCCGAGATGGTTGTCAAGCCCAGTGAGGCGGTCCTAATTCCTTAACCTCGTGTTATTCGGACTTCCGACGTGCGGTCCAGATCTGATACGGAGTTTCGAGATGCTCCCGAGAGCAGCTGGGTAATGAGATTGATCCTAGATTTTAGGGTAACCTAGCATCAATGATTCTACAAGTTTTTAGTCTTGCAGATCGTATTTAAAGTGATTGGTGCTAATTTCACAGGTACTCTAGTTTAACACTGGCTAATTCTCGCCTAATTTCTAAAGGATTTAGTCCTGAGTAATTTCTGTCTGAGGTGGTACCTGGACCTTTGTAGTTTGTATATAAAGTGATCCAAGTTATACTACTTAGCTAGTTTAAGTTAGTGTCTAGGATGAAAGTACTTAGAAAGATTTAAAGAACAAGGTGGTGAAAGGTGGGATTTGTGAAGGAAATGGGTTAAGGAGCGATTTTAGACTGTGGGAATGAGTTTTGACAAGTTAATAAGGTGTTAGGATTGACCCATTGCCTAAGGACGTCTAATCCCAGGTTGGCAAAAATCCGGGATGTTACAATCTACCTCCCTTAAAACAAAATTTCGTCCCCGAAATTGGCTATGGGTAATAAGGGAAGATTTAATTATTTCTTTTGCCTAAGTTTTATTGATTTCGAGTTTCTACGTGTGGTAGGGTATATACAAGCCTGGTTCAATTTAGTCTACTCCCCTTAAAACTTATTTCTTTACCCATTTCTCATACCCTGATGGTTCGCTACAATTTATTTCTTTACCTATTTGGAGTCTCAATGACAATTCCCAACAATTTAGAGTAAGTTGTTTTCAATGTTTGACCAACACAGAGAGATGGTTATATTGGGCTTGATCCCGATACATCGATCATCTACCGAGCTAGGGTAGAAAGCTCATCGTATCCCTTCCGAATCCTGGTGGATCCTGATCTTCTGCTCGTCAGCAGTGAGTCCGTTGGTAGTCGCCAAGGATTGAGAATTGGGTCAAGCCGCGAATGTTTCGCAGTTGTATATTTCTGTAACTCCGTAGTCCGATCACTCTAGAAACGTAAGGAATGTCCATCATTGAAAGGCTTAACTTGTCTATATCTAAGATTGCCCTTTAGGTCTTAGTCTATGAGAGTCCTTGTTATTATCTATGTCCAAGGAAATGGTGAATCAAATCTTACTAGATGATCCTAAAATGGTTTCTCATAGTAGAACTTGCTAGGGCTTCTAAAATGTTCGTATTCAACGAGCACGGTTTCGATCCTAGGCCAGTGGGGCAAGGGTCCACCATGCTTCCGCTGCGCCACCCAGATCAAAGAGGTGTAATAGGTGACCTAACTAGATTGGGCTCATAATGTTCTACCCCCCTTAAAAATTTATTTTCACCCTCAAGGCTCGAGATTTATGTCCTGCTTCGTATATCGGAACAAGGTGTAATTTAGGACCTATTCTTGACATGAAATGGGATGCGGTCTCCCACTACGTTGGTCTTTTTTTCATCGATGATGTGTTTTATGGCATTGGTACCTATGGGTATCGAAAGGAGCCAAAAATGATGGGTAATGTAGTTGACTTCAGGGGAAGGTGTGAAATTGAGGCCAGATGCCTAAGTCTACCCAAGGAGGACTATCATCACGGTCCCGACCTACCTTATGTACTCATGTCAAGCCTAACAGGCAGGCTATCTTTCTACGTTCATATGCACAATATGTATGCCAACATGGCATGTGATTTGGGACCTAATTCCTAACTGTCTGTTGTTCACTTGGGAAATTCCTTAGGCCTAAAAGGAAAAATCTCTATTGGCTATATATTCTTACACTTCTCAAGGACGAAGTTATAAACTTTTGGTTGTAAGTGGTTGAGCCAACACAGAAGGAAAGTTGTGTAGTAGGTCAGAATCGGATACATGGACCTTCTGCCTCGCGAAGACAGAAAATTGTCGTATCAGTTCTGAATCCTAGTTGATCCCGACTCTCTGCTTGATCAGAGCATAGAGTTCATTGGTAACTGTTAGTGCTATTATATGATACCTCTTTGGTTGTCAAATTTTGTGTGTCAAAACCTTGGTGTGTTCTATGTCTTGGTGTGTTCTATGTTTAAGACAACCATATCAACTTATGGACTCTTCAAGCGGCTTCAAGGTACATTTCGAAGATATAAAGAAGACACAGTATTCTTTATTCACGCAAGGTTATTCAAGTTCAAGATACAAGCAGTGTTTGAAGGTGTGAAGCTCAAAAGCAAACTCAAGATAAATGTTTGTGTCAAGTCTTTTGGACGACTCGTACTTCAGGCTTCAAGTACTAAAAGATTTATCATTCGTTGAATGAAGTAAAGTTCAATGTCCATACTTCATTATTCAGGTTTGATAGACCATAGTCTTTGACCTTAGGGTAGGTCATTTTGGATACATTATACAACTGTGTTTAAACATGTTTTTGATCTGCTCTTAGACTAGTCCTGGGTCTGGTTCGACCAGTCCTAGCACTGGCTCGACCTGTCTAAGAATTTCCTAGGCCAGTCTTAGACTTGTTCAATTTTATCGGATTTTCTGGTTCGCTCACGACCAGTCTTGGAGTCCGCTCGACCGGTCGTGGGATGTCCTCGACTCGAACCTCGACCAGTCGTGGAGCCTCGATTCAAACTCCAGCGACTAAATTCACTGTCGCTCGACCAGTCGAGCAGGGGTCTCGACCGGTCGTGGACGACCTTCGACCAGTTGTGGACTGCCTACGACCGGTCGAACATCAGTTTTCCTGATTCCGCGCAGAAATTCAAAAATCTGTTTCTCCTAAGACCAGTCGTGGGAACTCCTAGACCAGTCGAAGACGAATTTCTGTAGCTATAAATAGC
The DNA here is from genome assembly GCA_021015155.1 of Magnolia officinalis. Lineage (NCBI taxonomy): Eukaryota > Viridiplantae > Streptophyta > Magnoliopsida > Magnoliales > Magnoliaceae > Magnolia > Magnolia officinalis. Next base: position 43,791,140 of record JAJHSJ010000005.1, on the reverse strand, counting down.
ACACGAATTTCAGAGTTTAAAGGTCGAAAAATCTATCAAAGCAAGTATATTCTAGGCTCCACTCTGAGATAAGTCGTGTTTATTTTTAAGCTAATTTGCGCTTCATTCTAATTCCTTTTGTTAGCTTTTTACATTTGATTTTATTCTAAATTCCAATCATATTTGAAAAGGGGAAATCGTGTATTCCTTCTTCTTGGAATTAAAATCAAATAGAGCTAGCTCTTTGTGATTTCATTTAAAATCAATTAGAACTTAGAACCTCGATAAATTGAGTATTGGACATTGAACTATCATTATTGAATCTCTACTCTGATCGGTTCTTCCGGGCTACTGCAAAAGGATAAGATCCAGGTATTCTACAATTCCTGTAATTTCTATTTTGGTTTTGTATGAGATTTGCCAGAAAAATCTCTATGTGTATGGTTATCTGAGGAGAGCCAGAAAACTCAGATTGTGGGGTTTTTTGAATTGTGTAAGCCCAAGTGATAAAGACACAATTGTGAAGGTTTTTGGTGAACCTGTGAAAACCAGTTTTATTAGAGAACGCTAATATCCCCTGTGTGAGGATATTAGGAGGGGAGTAGCATTCTGTGTGGCTGTTTGAGGACAGTTGGTGAACACACAGGCGAACCACTATAACTTCTTGTCTTGTGGATTGAATGGTTATTTAATTCCTTATCTTTTATCATTCAGTTCTATTTTCCTTGTGGATGTGAATGTTGTAACAGTTTGAAATTTCAAGCAAGTGTGGGAATGTTGTAATAATTTAGTGATTTATTTCTGTAATTTCTTTCTTGCAATCCCTTTTATTGATTCAAGCTTTAAATTCCAAAATTGTTCCAGCAAGGTTGCCCTGCCATATTTATGGTGTATGGCTGTCCCTAGAACAAGACATTTGTAAATTCAATTTATTTAGTGCAGTTTGTATTCCTCTTTGATTTGAGAAATTGATACAAAGACATTTCTAGATATAAGGTTGTCCTACCATAAACATTGGGTTTTTGGTGAAAGGTTGTCCTTAGAACAACGTTTGTATCAACCTCTCAAATTCAGTTGTTTGAGGTTGTATATCATTTCTGCATTGCAATTTATTTAATTGGTTCATTGGCTATCATACTCTGTTTAATTCCGCTATTATAAGTTTTTATTTGGCATTGTCCTATTCACCCCCCCTCTAGGACATATAGCTTGGCCATTTCAGTAACTACCAGGATGGAGATTTCAATTCAAATCGCGAATACCTCGTTAATATATATCGTTTCTCTACTCCGTATTCCCGGTTGTAATAAGTCCTCGAGAAGGCAATTCTAAGGGATGCATTGATTTGATCTAACATTAAATCCAAAGGATATATAAGTTTCCTCTAAGCGTGACTAGTTTCTACTCAAACAACTTTCCTAGGAGTTATCAAAGAAGGCTATGAGTATTAAGGGGATTCAACGAAAGAACGAGGTCTCGCTTCAACCTACTTAAGCCAACTAACTAAATCTATCTTTCAAGTACCTTAGCATAATGAATCCTTTACATTCTTTAGTGCATAGTCGCAATGTATGAGTAGTGTAATCTCCTAGTTGTAATCTAAAGTTTATGCTTATACACTAGATGATTTTACACCATTTTTAATAAAGGAAATTGTTTGTTTGTTTGTTTGGAATTGAGTTGCCCGAACTTAAATGTAGCTACGCTCGAGCACTTCACATATGCTCAAACCAACTAAGGGGGTTCTAGAGTTCACGTTCTTAATTTGTTGGATTTCCTATACTGTCAGGTCTGTCGAAGCACCACTCTAGGTCCAAACTCAAAGGGCCTATTTGGCCAGCGATCTTAAGTTGTACTAAATGGAACTGCATTGCTAATCCTACTTCGGGATTGGGAATGACAGGTTTGGTAGGAGGGTGGGTGGGGATTAAAATTAACGGTATAGGCTTTGGAAAATGAGCCTTGTGTTGGAAAGCGTAAGATGTAACATAGCAATACACAAGCCCGAATAGGGCCATGGAAAGTGATGAAAAGTGATGAGAAGAGAGAGATAGGGCTGAAGCTGCTGACTCTTCACGAGTTTGGGTATCAATAGGGTTTGTAGAGGCCCTACTGACAGGGAATAAAGAAGGAAAATGAGAAGATGGAGTGGGATAGGGGGTGTGCACGAATTTGGGATGAAATGGAAGGTGTAGGGGCTGAAACGAGAGAGGAATGAAGAGGAAGGGAGGTAGGGATGGCTGTGCATGACGGAAAGGAATGGGTAGTGGTCGAGAATCGCAGATTGGGCGATTGGAAGGGAGTTTTGAGAGAGAGGACAGCAAGTTCAGGGGTGGTTTGTGAAGGAAGTACTCGATTGGGGTGGTGAAAATGGACGGGAGGCATATCAGGGGGGTTATTAAACCTCCAAAGAGGATCGGCCCTAGCCGCGGGCCGGGCCCAGCAAAAAAGCCGGCAAGGCCTCGCCAACCTGGCGAGGGCCTCGTCGACCAACAGTCTAGATTTTGAGGGGGGCCCCACAGGTGAGATCCTCCTGTCCCCTAGGCCCCAAAAAACCCTAGGTCCCACCCTGGATCCCTCTGGAAGTGCTCCGTTTGGCCCCCCGACCCCGATTCGCTCCATTTCGGGTAGTTCCGGGACAAATCGGACGTATCTTGCAATCCGGAATGAGTTATCTGACGTAAAATATATGAATTTGGGGTAGAACGAGCTAATGAAGCCAACCAACCCTGCTATGCTAGGTTGCGCAGCCCGGAATTGTGAAACCCCCCCAATTGACGGTCGTTTCCCTGTTTCAATTTCGTTTTACTAAAAATAGTAGTTTTAGTTTAATTACTCTTCATCTGTCGGGATTTAGGAATTACGCCCATTGTGAAAAGAGCTTAGAATAATTAGGAGAACGATTTGGTGAAGCCAAATAGGACACTTACTATTTTTGGCCAAAAACCCTGCGCACTAGTAGACATCACGACCTTATAGCAAGTCGCGAATTCTAGGAGTTTTAGTTGTAGTTTGTTTCTGATTTCTTTCCCATTACTTGGTATCTCTATTTAAGGGGTTGTGAACTCATTTTTATTTTGTCATTCATTAATCAATTTCAAATTTATTAGAATTTATTTCTACTTTCTGCTTTCTTTTCTTGTAGACTTGAGAAGTCTCTGTGAGGAGTCCAGAGAAGCTCCGAGGATTCGGAGTAGTTATCATTATCACGCTTATCCTATATTCTACCAATTTTCAATGGTTGGGGTGAGGTGGATTGTGATTTGAATACAGACTCGATTTCGACATTCGTTTTCAGTGAACTTCGCCAATTGGTGAAATCGGGATACCTATGACTGTTTCTACATTCCGTCGCTCTCCTAAGTCAGAGTGAGTCAGAGTGCGTGGTGTGACCATAACCCAGGTCCGGTTTAACACAAATCATGCTCTGATACCATCTTGTAACGCCCTGAAAATCGGGGGTCGAGCATAAACTCAACTCCCGAGTTCCAACGCATCACTTATGCACCAAAATGAATGATGATTGAATGTTGTCTATAATGGTGCATTGAACATGAGTGAGATTAAACCAAAACCGCATATCATACTCCAGAGACAGTTAAAATGCAAGTGGAAGACTGTGATAGATAGTTAAAATATATAAACTGCGGTGAGTCTCCAGAGTGTGATAATGTTACCAGGTTAACGAATTACAAGTATAATTCTAAAATATACCAAGTTGTGGAAGTGTAATGTCTTCTATCCCAAACACATAGCCCCGTCAATGCAATATCAGGTCTTCATAGACCTGTCAGAGAGCTACATGTAGGAGAACTCCTCCCCAACATCATAGTAGTAGTCCGGCTCTGCTTCATAAGCATCGCTATCACCTGAAACTCAACAATTCTGGTTGGTGTGTACAACACTGTCCCGTAACGTGGGAGTGAGTGATCAACTCAGTGGAACAATAAAGCATAGGTTAACATGTTATCAATCCAGTCAAGCAGTAATAGTAAAGCAATACAATCAAACAATTCTAAATACTCTTATTAATGCAAGTATGAATGCAGTCATGATGTATGCCCTCACCGACATACTCCCTCATGCGACACCATCTCACGTTCACGGCATGCTTGCTTTCCTCAGTGCTCCACATCTTCCAAGCACATGCAATGCATGATGAGCATGATTACCAAGTTGTTATTAGTCCATTTCAAACAGCAGGATTGGGAAACTAAGGTACCTCCCTTGTATCATTCCCAAACATGATCTATTCTAGGGTCGTCAGTCCTAGACAATCTCATACGACGGTGTGTTTCTAGGTCGCTGCAAGGGCTATTACACGGAATCGTTACACCACTCCCCCATCACCTTATCAATATAGGCCTAGTTTATACTCTGTTACTACGGGAAGGCTAGTCGCCTCACCGCAGATTTAGAGTATGCTCGAGGTCACTCCACTAATGTCCTACCAACTGGCAGTCTATTTTCGAAGCCCGACCTGTCCACTTATTGAGAATGGGGCCCGGATGCAACTTGACTGAGGACCACAGCCAAGTTACGCCAGTGTAGGCCGGCAGCTCGAATATAGTGTCCCATACCACCATAATTGGCTCATGAGTCTGGTTGCTCACTGGTCACTACGGGGAGGCACGTGGCCCCAGTGTAGGCGGACAGCTCGACCACGGTGTCCCATACCCCCATGCCCGGCTCATGAGTCTTAGCGGATCGAGGTACCATGGTTAACGGGATTTCACTGGTAAGTTTGGTACCCTAGGTTCAAGCAGTAACGTCGAAACATAGTGAACATACATAAGACAGATCGGGTTACTTGACGAGCTCGGCTAGCTCGAGCGCACAACAAGTTGAATGATATGAAGCGCATAAGCACTTCGTGTGGCCAACCACTATCGCCAACCGAAGTACGAATCAGGTTCGTCGAACACATCTCACGTGGCAAATGAATCTCAGCCATGAATTCAATCCCGTTACCGATTGCCTGGACTATAATCATAGCCCCAATCACATTCAATGGCAGATAGTTAAAGCAGTAATGGATCAAGGTTCAAATCATACAATCAAAGTCTGATATTATCCGTTTAGGGCTGCCAGGGCTGTTGGTCGCATTCGTTGCTCCACTCCCCCATCACCCATGACGGATCATACAACGTAAACATGAATTTAAACATATGTATCACATAGATAAAATCATACAATCATTTGAGCATGTTATGAAGCACAACACAAGCATGAGTTTGTACATATTAAATTCCTAATCACATAGCTATCCAAGGAAAATCATACACATAGTTAAAGGAGTTGAGAATCATATCTCAACACCCTTATACATTACAATTTACTAACTACTACTCATTCAGACATTTCAACAAACACTTTAGACTACATACATCAACATACATGACATATGTTAATCACATAGGTATTAGGCCAAATCCTTTCACTAGGGAGTTACCCCAATCATATCATGCATACACCCACGACGGGTAGTCATGGCAAGCAGGAATCTAAGTTCTATATTCATTCAGTCATTTCCAGAAACACTTGGGCCACACATATTAATATAAGTAGTGTATATTGGCCGTGGCGTGATTTAGGGCAAATCCTTTCGTCAAAGGGGGTATCGCCAATACAACAATCATAAATCCATGAAAATTAGTCATGGCGAGCACGAATGAGAATTCTATACTCATTCGGTCATTTTTACAAACACTTAGAATACACTATTTTAACATACATAGTGTATATTAGCAAAAACTTGTATTAGGGCGAACCCTTTCGCCAAACAAGTATTTTATCCATATATAATATATTAATACAGCGATTAATCAATGCAAACACATTTCCAAAATTTATACATACACGGTACTTTCTACAGATACCTAGAGTATGTAAAATTCCATATTCTTCATCTTTAATCGAAACGGAAAACAGACAGCAGTTTGTACATGTGCAATTGCATACAGATATTGAATCTATCATTATTTGACATTGAAAGCGTTGAAAACCATAACCTATACACCTAAAGTCCGTACCTTTTGTCGTAGAATCGTAACTAAGTCGATAGGTTTGCTAAGCTTTCGTATATGACAGTTTGGCAACCTATAGAATGAAATAGGTTAGCTATTTTATAACCTACAACTATCAAAACCCCAAATCAGTTTAGGGTTAGGGTTTCTTACCTAGAAATGATGCCGGAATCGCCGAGAAAGTGATGAGAATGGAGTGGTTACGCACATATAGCAATAGGGTAGAGCAGCAGGAAGATTCTCCCACTGCTCCCACACTTTCTCACTCTTTTTTTCTCTTCTCTCTTTAGGGTTTCTCTCAAATTCGTATGGCTGCAATGAGAGAGGGTTTAAGGTCCTTATATAGCCTAAAAACTCACCAAATTAGACTTCTGGACAAGGTTTACTTAGGTTATAACCAAAGCAGACCTTTTCTAGCTCAACGGTGTAGTCAATGATTCTACAAGTTTTTAGTCTTGCAGATCGTATTTAAAGTGATTGGTGCTAATTTCACAGGTACTCTAGTTTAACACTGGCTAATTCTCGCCTAATTTCTAAAGGATTTAGTCCTGAGTAATTTCTATCTGAGGTGGTACCTGGACCTTTGTAGTTTGTATATAAAGTGATCCAAGTTATACTACTTAGCTAGTTTAAGTTAGTGTATAGGATGAAAGTACTTAGAAAGATTGAAAGAACAAGGTGGTGAAAGGTGGGATTTGTGAAGGAAATGGGTTAAGGAGTGATTTTAGACTGTGGGATTGAGTTCTGGAAAGTTAATAAGGTGTTAGGATCGACCCATTGCCTAAGGACGTCTAATCCCAGGTTGGCAAAAATCTGGGATGTTACATAGTCGAACATTGCGAGAATCCTCTACAAACCAGACATATTGTTTGTCAAAATTTTGCCAGGCTTCAGAGTCCGCAGGGTGCCTCAGTGTACTCTCATCATGAACGTGTTTCTCCTTATGCCACCTCATATCTTCAGCCGTCTTGCAAGATGTAAACAATATTTGCAATCTAAGTTTCAATGGGAAGTACCTTAACACATTTTATGAGATTTTCTTACGCTTTGCTTCGTCATACTTCCACCTAGACTCTCCACATTTTGGACACTCTTCAACCTTTCATGCTCTTTCCAATCCAATACACAATCATTTATACATGCATGTATGGGGATGTAACCAAGGCCCAAGTCTCGCATCAAGGATTTTGCCTCGTAATGAGACTTAGGCAATGTCTCACTGTCCGGTAATGCTTCTTTCAACAAGTCAAGTAACATGTCGAACTATTTATTACTCCAACGATTTATTGTCTTCAAAAGACGTAACCTTGTAAGAAAATTCAACTTGGAGAAGTTCTCACACCCTAGATAAAGTGGACGTTGTGCATCCCTCAACAACCTACTAAACTTTTCTGATTCAACATCACCCATAGGAGGAATATCTTGGCTACTACTTGTCGCTGCAAAATCAGTATCCGCAATTGTTCCCCTGAACACATCCCTTATGATATCTTGCATTTCGTCAACATCTTCATCCTCGTCATCCGACACAATTGGGTCAGCAAGGACTTTAGTGGCCTCAACTCTTTGGTGGATATCTTCATTATGATGGATCCACCAAGTGTAACCCTGGTCAATCCCGCATATGAACAAATTGTCTTATACTTTGTCTAAAGTCTAATGAACGATGTTCTTGCATTTTCGACATGGGCACCTCTATTGCTTGAATCTGTCCGATTTCGCGTAAGTTCCATGAACTCTTGAACCCCTTGTTTATACTCTGGGCCAAACCTGTTCTTAGCTCGCATCCAACTCTTATCCATCTCTACAATGAAAAGATTAGAGTCAGTTTACCGAAATAGGTTTAAGATTAGGTTAGGGTTATAGGTTATAGGTTATAGGTTTAGGTTTAGGTTATAGGTTTAAGTTTAGGTTAAGGTTATAGTTCATAGGTTTAGGTTTAGGTTATAGGTTTAAGTTTAGGTTATAGGTTCAGGTTTATGTTATAGGTTTTGGTTTAGGTTATAGGTTTAGGTTAAGGTTATAGGTTATAGGTTTAGGTTTCGGTTTAGGTTCGGTTATAGGTTTAAGTTTAGGTTTAAGGTTTAGGTTCTAGGTTTAGGTTATAGGTTTCGGTTTAGGTTTCGGTTTAGGTTTGGTTCTAGGTTTAGGTTTTGGTTTCGGTTTGGTTAAGGTTAGGTTTAGGTTATCGGTTTAGGTTATATTTAGGTTTAGGCTTAGGTTTAGGTTATTCGAGTTTGGGTTCGGATCGGGTTTAGGTCGGCTTAGGGTTTTTCAGAGTTAGGGTTTAGATTTAGGGTTAGGGTTTAGTTTGAGAGGTTAGCATTAGGTGTAGGTTTAGATTTAGGGATTTGAGAATAGGTTTTGATTTATGAATTCGAGTTCGGGTTCGGGATCGGGTTAGGTTTAGGTTTTCGAGTTTAGGTTATGGATTTGAGTTTCGGTTTAGGTTTTTTAGGTTTAGGAATTTGGGTTTGGGTTTGGGTTTGGGTTTAGGTTTAGGGTTTTGCGAATAGGTTTAGGTTAGGGTTATAGGTTTAGGTTTAGGTTTAGGTGTAGGTGTAAGTTTAGGTTTAGGGATTTGAGAATACGTATAGGTTTAGGTTTAGGTTTAGGCCTAGGATTTAGGGATTCAGATTCGGGTTTGGGTTCGAGATCGGGTTTAGGTTTAAGTTTTCAAGTTTAGGTTTAGTTTTCAGTTAGGGAGTTGAGATTAGGATTAGGAGTAGGTTTAGGTTTAGAGATTTGAGAATAGGTTTAGGTTTAGGAATTCCGGTTCAGGTTCAGGATCGGGTTTAGGTTTAGGTTTTCGAGTTTAGTTTTAGGTTTAGGTTAGGGATTTGAGTTTCAGTTTAGTTTTAGGTTTAGGAATTTGGGTTAGGGTTCGGGTTTAGGTTTAGGGATTTGTGAATAGGTTTAGGTTTAGGTTTATGCTTAGGTTAGGGTTATAGGTTTAGGTTTAGGGATTTGAGAATAAGTTTAGGTTTAAGTTTAGGCTTAGGGTTTAGGGATTTGAGAATAAGTTTAGGTTTAGGTTTAGGCTTAGGGTTTAGGGATTCGGATTCTGGTTCGGGTTCGGGATCGTGTTTAGGTTTGGGTTTTCAAGTTTAGGTTTAGGTTTATGTTAGGGAGTTGAGATTAGGTTAGGTGTAGGTTTAGGTTTAGGGATTTATATATATATATTATATCTATATATATATATAATATATATATATATATATATATATATATATATATATATATCTTAAATGGACCCTCAAAGGTTCTAATGTTGAGTGTCCTCATCCCCATTGGTCCATGTGGTGGGCCTACTTGAGTATTGGATTGGGTGGATGCGACTTTGGTAGATCCCTCTAAGGCCCACGGTGAAGTATTTTTCTTATATCCAGGCTGTCCATCTTTTTCACCAGGTTATTTTAGGGCATAATTCCAAAATTATAATATATCTAAATCTTAAGTGGATCAAGCTGATATTTTTGTGGTCCATTCATCCAGGTCTTTGTGACCTTATAAACAGGTTTGATGAAAAATAAACATTATGGTGGCTCCTAAGAAGTTTTTAATGGTGGGTATTCAATCACCAATGTTTCCTTTGATGTGGTACACTTGAGTTTTGGATCTACATCATTTTTGGTAATACGCCCTAAAATGATATGATGAAATAGATGGATGGCATAGATATAATAAAAATACATCGAAGCTTTTTATATGCCATCTAATCCATTCATAAGATGCATCCAACCTGGATAAACATATCCCCGGATCATCATGCCATTCCAAAGCTCAAGTGGGCTAAAACATAAGATTTTAGAAGTTTTAGTCATGATTTTACATTGTATGGCTCACCTTGCCTGATTTTTGGGCATCAGCGTGAACAACAAGCCCACATATGAACAGACTGTATTTCATTAAAAAAAATCATGGCAAGATGAGCCTATTTGTAACGCCCTGAAAATCAGGGGTCGAGCATAAACTCGACTCCCGAGTTCCAACGGATCACTTATGCAACAAAATGAATGATGATTGAATGTTGTCTGTATTAGTGCATTGAACATGAGTGAGATTAAGCCAAAACAACATATCATACTCTAGAGACAGTTAAATTATGCAAGCGGAAGATTGTGATAGATATATAACATATATAAATTGTGGTGAGTCTCCAGAGTGTGATAATATTACCAAGTTAAATAATTACAAGTACAATTCTAAAATATACCAAATGTGTAAGTGTAACGTCTTCTATCCCAAGTACCATAGCCCCGTCAATACAATATCAGGTCTTCATAGACCTGTCAGAGAGTTACATGTAGGAGAACTCCTCCTCAACGTCATAGTAGTAGTCTGGCAATGCTTCATAAGCATCGCCTCACCTGAAACTCAACAAATCTGGTTGGTGTGTACAACACCGTCCTGTAATGTGGGAGTGAGTGATCAACTCAGTGGAACAGTAAAGCATAGGTTAACATGTTATCAATTCAGTCAAGCAGTAATGATAAAGCAGTAAAATCAAACACTCCTAACTACTCTTATTAATGCAAGTATGAATGCAGTCATGATGTATGCCCTCACCACACACACCCTCGTGCGACACCATCTTACGTTCGCGGCATGCTTTCATCCCTCGGTGCTTCACATCTTCCAGGCACATGCAATGCGATGATGAGCATGTTTACCGAGTTGTTATTAATCCATTTCAAACAACAGTATTGGGAAACTAAGGTACCTCCCTTGTATCATTCCCAAACATGATCCATTCTAGGGTCGTCTGTAACATCCTGGATTTTCGCCAACCTGGAATTAGACGTCCTTGGGCGATGGGTCAATCCTAACACAGGTTTAACTTTCCAAACGCTCAATTAAAGCCTCAAATCCCTTTTTAAACAATTTTCTTCACAAATCCCACCCTTCACTACCTTGTGCTTTCAATTTTTCAAAGCACTTTCGCCCTAGACACTATCTTAAACTAGCTAAGTAGTAAAACTGGGATCACTTTATTACAAACTGCAAAGGCCTAAGTACCATCTCAACCAGAAAACAATTAGGATTAAATCCTTTAGAAATTTAACAAAGTTAACTAAGTGCAAAACTCGATTAGCCATGAAATCCGTTGGGATCGCTTTAAATACGATCTGCAAGACCCAAAACTTGCAAAATCAGTGACTCTAGGTTACCCTAAAAGTTTAGAACCAAACTCATTTCCCGGCTGCTCTCAGGAATGAAACGAAACTTCGTATTAGGTCTAGATTGCACATCGGAAGTCCGATTAACATGAATTTAAGGAACTAGGACCGCCTCACTGGGCTTGACAATCATCTCAAAAATCAGATCCAGCCGATGTCCCACGGCCATTCGTTTCGATCCGGAGCGAGGGAGTGTGAAAAACACTATTCCCTTTGAAATTAAAATATCTGGAATAGTGATCTGGCACCATTCGCTTGCGCATCAGTATTAAGCAACCAGACCATCAGAATCAGACCAAATTACACCCTCGGATTAAGAAAAATTTCAGGAACATTTACATGTACTTGGAATTTCGGATCGTGGCCCACTGACCGTTGAACTGAAACTGGTCCGCCACACGTGATCTAGAAATTCCACTGAAATGAAAACTTAATAGAACGTAGATCCGATGTCTGTGAGCTTAAGTCCGACCTTTGGCTCAAGGAGGCCCGCCAGAAGTCCTCCGTTGAGCTGAAACCAGCCCACTTTGGCTATAACCCAAGTATACCTTGACCTGGAGTCTATTTCGGTGAAGTTTTAGGCTATATAAGGACCTTAAACCCTCTCCCATTTCAGCCATACGAATTTGGATTTGAGAGAGGGAAAAGAGAGAGAAAGTGAGGGAGAAGTGGGAGAATCTCCCTGCCGTCGTTCCCTGCCACCACACGGCTGCACCATCCCTTTCTTGACGCTTTTCCGGCGTTTCGGCGTCGTTTCTAGGTAAGAAACCCTAACCCTAATCTGTTTTGGGGTTTAGACTGTTGTAGGTTGTGAAATAGCTAACCTATTTCGTTCTCTAGGTTGCCAAACTGCCGAATACGGAAGCTTAGCAAACCTACCGATTCTGTTGCGATTCAAAGACAAAAGGTGCGGACTTTAGGTGTATAGGTTAGGGTTTTCAACGCTTTCAATGTCAGATAATGATAGATTCATGATCTGCATGCAATTGCACATGTACAAAGTGCTTTTCGTTTCCTATTTCGATTAACGTTGTAGAATATGGAATTTCACATACTCTAGGTATACGTAGAAATACCGTATACGTATTTTTTTGGAGAAATGTTTGACATGTTTATTTAATGTATGATTATACTATATATGGATAAAATACTAGTTTGGCGAAAGGAATCGCCGTAATACATGTTCACTTGTAAATGCTACGTATGTTGAAATTGTGTATTCTAGAAATACCGTATACGTGTAAGTTTTGGAAATGTAATTGTCATGATTATTTGTTTTATGATTATGGTATACATGGATAAAATACTCGTTTGGCTAAAGGATAACCCTAATACATGTTTTACTAACATACACTATGTATGTTGTAATAGTGTATTCTAAGTGTTTGTGGAAATGGCTGAATGAGTATAGAATTCTCATTCGTGCTTGCCATGACTAATTGTCATGGATTCATGATTGATGTATTGGCGATACCCCCTTTGACGAAAGGATTTGCCCTAAGTCACGCCACGGCCAATATACACTATATATGCTAAAACGTGTGGCCCAAGTGTTTGTGGAAATGACTGAATGAATATGGAACTTGGATTCCTGCTTGCCATGACTATCCGTCATGGGTGTACGCGTGTTATGATTGGGGCAACTCCCTAGTGAAAGGATTTGGCCTAATGCTTATGTGATCGACATATGTCGTGTATGTTGATGTATGTTTGTTTAAGTGTTTCTTGAAATGTCTGAATGAGTAGTAGTTAAATGTCTGAATGAGTAGTAGTTAGCAAATTGTAAAGTATAAGGGTGTTGAGATATGATTCTCAACCTCTTTTAACTATGTGTATGATCTCCTTTGATAGTTGTGTGATTAGGAATTGAATATGTACAAACTCATGCTTGTGTTGTGATTCATAACATGCTCAACTGCTTTATGATTTTAACTATGTAATGCATATGTTTAAATTTATATTTACGTTGTATGATCCTTCATGGGTGATGGGGGAGCGGAGCAACGAGTGTGTGCAACAGCCCTGACAGCCCTAAACGGATAATACCAGACCTTGATTGTATGAGTTGAATCTTGATCAATTACTGCTTTATTTATCTGCAATTGATTGTGTTTGGGGCTATGATTATGGCCCAGGCAATCGGTAACGGGATTGAATTCGTGGCTGAGATTCATTTGCCACGTGGGATTTGTTCGACGAACTCGAGTCGTGCGTTGCCTGTCGGCAGTGGCTAGGCCACATGAAGTTGTTTATGCACTTCATGTCGTGCAGCTCAACGGCGATCGTGCTAGTCGAGCTCGTCAAGTAACCCGATCTGCTTATGCATGTTCACCCTGTTTGGACGCTACTGCTTGAACCTAGGGTACCAAACTTACCAGTGAAACCCCTTTTAACCATGGTACCTCGATCCGCTAAAGACGCATGAGCCAGGCATGGTGGTATGGGACACCGTGGTCGAGCTGTCGGCCTACGCTGGGGTCATGTGCCTCCCCGTAGTGACCATTGCGCACCCAAACTCGTGAGCCGAATACGGTGGTATGGGACACTGCATTCGAGCTGTTGATACTTACGGCGAGAGCCGAGTACGGTGAGACCTGTGCTCGTGCTGACGGGTGACGAGTCCTCCGTAGTATCTTCGAGTATACTCCAAGGGTCTGTGATTGGCGACGAGTCTTTCACAGCAACTAGAGTATGAGTTGAGCCGAGTACGGTGAGACCTGCACTCGAGCTGTCGGCTAGTGATTGAGCCGAGTACGGTGAGACCTGTACTCGAGCTGACGGCCAGCAATTGAGCCGCATACGGTGAGATCTGTATCCGCGCTGACGGGTGACGAGCCCTTTGCGATGCCTTCACTATGCTTCTCAAACCATAATATCGTATGAGATTAACTAGGATTGACGACCCTAGAATGGATCATGTTTGGGAATGATACAAGGGAGGTACCTTAGTTTTCCAATACTGCTGGTTGAAATGGACTAATAATAACTTGGTAATCATGAGCATCATCGCCCACATGTGCTTTGTAGATGTGGCGCACTGAGGGAGTTAAGCATTCGCGAACGTAAGATGATGTCGCTTGAGGGTGGTTTGGCAAGGGCATACAGCATCATGTCATTTCATTCTTGCATTTAATAAGAGTAGTTAGAATTGTTTGATTTGTACTGCTTTATCATTACTGCTTGATTGAATTGATAACATGTTAACCTATGCTTTACTGTTCCACTGAGTTGATCACTCACTCCCACTCCCACGTTACGGGACGGTGTTTGCAACCCAACCAGATTTGTTGAGTTTCAGGTGATGGCGATGCTTGTGAAGCAGAGCCGGACTACTTCTATGATGATAGGAGGAGTTCTCCTATCTGTATTTCTCTGACATGACAGATTGAAGACCTGATATTGTATTGACGGGGCTATGGTACTTGGGATAGGAGACATTACACTTCCTCACATTTGGTATATTTTAGAATTGTACTTGTAATTATTTAACCTGGTAATGTTATCACACTCTGGGACTCATCATAGTTTATATATTTTATCTATCTATCACAGTTCTTCCGCTTGCAAATTTAACTGTCTCTGGAGTATGATATGTTGTTTTGGCTTAATCTCACTCATGTTCAATACACGAATACAGTCAACATTCAATCATCATTCATTTTGTTGCATAAGTGATATTCTGGAACTTGGGAGTTGAGTTTATGCTCGACCCCGATTTTCAGGGTGTTACAGAGTCCTAGTTAATTTCATACGATGGTGTATTTCTAGGTCGCTGCAAAGGCTGTCAGGGCTTGTACACAAAGGTTACACCACTCCCCATCACCTTTTTAACGATTCATCACTAAAGCTGATACAGGCCTAGTTCATACTCTATACACTGTGGCAAAACTCGTCGCCTCACCGCAGATTCAGAGTATGCACGAGGTCACTACAAAGGGCTATCAGGCTGTTGCTCGCATTCGTTGCACCACTCTCCCATCACTTTATCAATGTAGGCCGACAACACGAATATAGTGTCCCATACCACCATAATCGGCTCACGAGTCTGGTTGCTTACTGGTCACTACGGGGAGGCACGTGGCCCTAGCGTAGGCCGACATCTCGACCACGGTGTCCCATACCACCATGCCCGACTCATGAGTCTTAGCGGATCGAGGTATTATGGTTAAAGGGGATTTCACTGGTAAGTTTGGTACTGTAGGTTCAAGCATAGGCGTCCTGTAACGCCCTGAAAATTGGGGGTCGAGCATAAACTCAACTCCCGAGTTCCAGAACATCACTTATGAAACAAAAAAATGAATGATGATTGAATGTTGACTGTATTCGTGCATTGAACATGAGTGAGATTAAACCAAAACAGCATATCATACCCGAGACAGTTAAATTTGCAAGGGGAAGACTGTGATAGATAGATAAAATATATAACTTATTATGAGTCTCCAGAGGTGTGATAACATTACCAGGTTAAATAAATACAAGTGCAGTTCTAAAATGTACCAATGTGAGGAAGTGTAATGCCTCCTATCCCATGTACCATAGCCCCGTCAATACAATATCAGGTCTTCATCGACCTGCAGAGAGATACAGAGAGAGAATTCCTCCTATCATCATAGAAGTAGTCCGGCTCTGCTTCACAAGCATCGCACCACCTGAAACTCAACAAATCTGGTTGGTGTGTACAACACCGTCCCGTAACGTGGGAGTGAGTGATCAACTCAGTGAACAGTAAAGCATAGGTTAACATGGTCAATTCAATCAAGCAGTAATGATAAAGCAGTACAAATCAACAATTCTAACTACTCTTATTAAATGCAAGAATGAAATGACATGATGCTGTATGCCCTTGCCAAACCACCCTCAAGCGACATCATCTTACGTTCGCGAATGCTTACTCCCTCAGTGCGCCACATCTACAAAGCACATGCGGTTGCGATGATGCTCATGATTACCAAGTTTTATTAGGTCCATTTCAAACAGCAGCAGTATTGGGAAACTAAGGTACCTCCCTTGTATCATTCCCAAACATGATCATTCTAGGGTCGTCAATCCTAGTATTCTCATACGATGTTATGGTTTGAGAAGCGTAGCGAAGGCATCGAAAAGGGCTCATTACCCGTCAGCGCGGATACAGATCTCACCGTATGCGGCTCAATTGCTGGCCGTCAGCTGGAGTACAGGTCTCACCGTACTCGGCTCAATCACTAGCCGTCAGCTCAAGTACAGGTCTCACCGTACTCGGCTCAAATCACACTCTAGTTGCTGTAAAAGACTCGTGGCCAATCACAGACCCTTGGAGTGTACTCGATGATACCACGGAAGAGGATCGTCGCCCGTCAGCACGAGCACAGATCTCACCGTACTCGGCTCTCGCCGAAGTATCGACAGCTCGAATACAGTGTCCCATACCACCATATTCGGCTCACGAGTTGATTGCGCAATGGTCACTATGGGGAGGCACATGGCCCCAGCGTAGGCCGACGGCTCGACCACGGGTGTCCCATACCACCATGCCCGGCTCATGCGACTTAGCGGATCTAGGTACCATGGTTAAACGGGGATCGCCACTGGTAAGTTGGTACCCTAGGTTCAAGCAGTAGCGACCAAACAGGGTGAACATGCATATGGCAGATCGGGTTACTTGATGAGCTCGACTAGCACGATCGCCCGTTGAGCTACACGACATGAAGTGCATAAACAACTTCGTGTGGCCTAGCCACTGCCGACAGGCAACGCATGACTCGAGTTCGTCGAACACATCCCACGTGCAAATGAATCTCAGCCACGAGTTCAATCCCGTTACCGATTGCCTGGACTATAATCATAGCCCCAAACACAATCAATTACAGAGATATAAGCAGTAATAGATCAGGATTCAAATCATAAATCAGTCTGGTATTATCCGTTTAGGCTGCCAGGGCTGTTGCACGCACTCGTTACTCCGCTCCCCCATCACCCATGACGGATCATACAACGTAGATATAAATTTAAGCATATACATTACATAGTTAAAATCATAAAGCAGTTGAGCATGTTATGAATCACAACACAAGCATGAGTTTGTACATGTTCAATTCCTAATCACACAACTATCAAAGGAGATCATACACATAGTTAAAAGAGGTTGAGAATCATATCTCAACACCCTTATATTTACAATTTGCTAACTACTACTCATTCAGACATTTCAAGAAACACTTAAACAAACATACATCAACATACACGACATATGTCGATCACATAGGCATTAGGCCAAATCCTTTCACTAGGGAGTTGCCCCAATCATAACACGCGTACACCCACGACGGATAGTCATGACAAGCGAGGAATCCGAGTTCCATATTCATTCAGTCATTTCCACAAACACTTGGGCCACACATTTAGCATATATAGTGTATTTTGGCCGTGGCGTGTGACTTAGGGCAAATCCTTTCGTCAAAGGGGTATCGCCAATACATCAATCATGAATCCATGACAACTAGTCATGGCAAGCACGAATGAGAATTCTATACTCATTCAGTCATTTTCACAAACACTTAAAATACACTATTACAACATACATGACGTATGTTAGCAAAAATACGTGTTAGGGCTAACCTTTTGCCAAGTGAGTATTTTATCCATGTATAGCATAATCATACATCAAAATCTTGACTATTGCATTTCCAAAAATTACACCATATACGGTACCTTCTAGAATACACAATTTCAACATACATGACATTTACACATGGATGTATATTTGCGATTCCTTTCGCCAAACTAACATTTTATCCACATATATATAATCAAACATTAAATAAACATGTCAAATGTTTTCTCAAAAAAAAATACGTATACGGTATTTCTACGTATATCTAGAGTATGTGAAATTCCATATTCTACAACGTTAATCGAAACAGGAAACGGAAAGCACTTTGTACATGTGCATTTACACGCAGATCATGAATCTATCATTATCTGACATTGAAAGCGTTGAAAAACGTAACTTATGCATTTAAAGTCCTCACCTCAGCCCTTGGAATTCCAACAAATCAGCAAGGGTGTTGGAGCTTCCGTATACGGGGGAGTTCCTAACCTAAAGAGCGGAACCGATCAGCTTTTTCATATCCTACAACGATCCTACCTTAAATCAGATCTAGGGTTAGGGTTTCTTACCTTCAAATGGCATGGACACCACCGGAAAAACCCCTGGAATAGGGCGGTGTAGGCCGTGGGAGGATGGAAGCAGCAGGAGGAAGATCGGCTTCGATCTCCAAGACTTTCTCTCCCTTTTCTCTCTTTCTCTCTAAGGGTTTGCACCCAAATTCGTATGGCTGTGAGAGGGGCTGTTCTAAGCCCCTTTTATAGCCAAGAACATGTCCAAAATAGACTCAGTTCAAGGGTGGCTGCATATGTAGGCAGTTCGCCACTTTCCAAGCTCAAAAGGTATGTTCTGGTGGCCCTCTTTGAGCCAAACGTCAGACTTAAGCTCACCATCTACGGATCTACGTGGAATTACGTTTTCGACTCGATCGGATTCCCAGATCGCACGTGGCGGACCACTTTCAGTTCAACGGTCAGTGGGCCACGATCCGAAATTCCAAGTACATGTAAATGTTCCTGAAATTTTTCCTGATCCGAGGGTGTAATTTGGTCTGATTCTGACGGTCTGGTTGCTTAATACTGATGCGCAGCGAAAGGTGCCAGATCACTATTCCAGATATTTAATTTCAAGGGAATAGTGTTTTTCACACACCCTCGCTCCGGATCGAAATAAATGGCCGTGGGACATCGGAATCGCCTGATTTTTGAGATGATTGTCAAGCCCATGGGGCGGTCCTGGTTCCTTAGCTTCGTGTTAATCGGACTCCCGATGTGCGATCTAGCCCTCATACGAAGTTTTGTTTCAGTCCCGAGAGCAGACGGGTATTGAGTTTGGCTCTAGACTTAGGGTAACCTAGAGTCACTAATTCTGTAAGTTTGGGTCTTGCAGATCTTCTTTAAAGCGATCCCAACGGATTTCATGACTAACCGGGTTTAGTACTTAGTTAACTTTGTTAAATTTCTAAAGGATTTAATCCTATGTGTTTTCTGGTTGAGATGGTACTTAGGCCTTTGCAGTTTGTATATAAAGTGATCCAAGTTTTACACTTAGCTAGTTTAAGATAGTGTCTAGGACGAAAGTGCTTTGAAAAATTGAAAGCACAAGTAGTGAAGGGTGGGATTTGTGAAGAAAATGGTTTAAGACGGGATTTGAGGCTTTGAATTGAGCGTTTGAAAAGTTAATCAGGTGTTAAGATTGACCCAATGCCTAAGGATGTCTAATCTCAGGTTGGCAAAAATTCGGGATGTTACACGTCCAAACATGGTGAACATACATAGACAGATCGGGTTGCTTGACGAGCTCGGCTAGCTCGAGTTCAGAACAAGTTGAACGATATGAAGCACATAAGTACTTCGTGTGGCCAACCACTATCGCCAACTGAAGTACGACTCGGGTTCGTCGAACACATCTCATGTAGCGAATGAATCACAGCCACGATTTCAATCCCGTTACCGATTGCCCGGACTATAATCATAGCCCCAATCACATTCAATTGCAGATAGTTAAAGTAGTAATGGATCAAGATTCAAACGTACAACCAAAGTTTGATATTATCCGCTTAGGGCTATTGTATGCACTCGTTGCACCGCTCCCATCACCCTTCACGGATTTTTATGGAATACAAATTAAACATGTGAAGTAATCAAAGCAGAATTACATAAACAAGTAATTCAAACATGTTAACAAGCATGTTATAAAACACAATACAAACAGGAAATTCAAACACATACGTTTCATAAGTAAGTGGTTAAACTAAATAAACAACATAAATGAAATTATACACATTACTAAGGTAGTTGAGAATCCTATCTCAACACCCTTATACATTACAATTTACTACCTTACTCATACAGACATTCCACCAACAACATTTTTAGATACATCAACATACCTGACGTATGTTGATCACATAGGTATTAGGTCAAATCCTTTCACTAGGGAGCTGCCCCATGGATAAACATGCGAGCACCCACGACGGATAGTCATGGCAAGAAGGAATCCAAGTTCCATGTTCATTCAGTCATTTCCACAAACACTTGGGCTACACGTTTTAGTGTATATAGTGTATATTGGCCGTGGCGTGATTTAGGGCAAATCCTTTCGTCAAAGGGGGTATTGCCAATACAACAATCATATATCCATGGCAATTAGTCATGGCGAGCACAAATGTGAATTCTATACTCATTTAGTCATTTTCACAAACACTTAGAATACACTCTTTTCAACATACATAGTGTTCATTAGTAAAACATATATTGGGCTGAGTCCTTTCACCAAACAAGTATTTTATCCATATATAATATATCAATACAGCAAATAATCATGGAAAACACATTTCTAAAATTTATACGTATACAGTACTTTCTACGAATACCTAGAGTATGTAAAATTCCATA
This sequence comes from Magnolia officinalis, assembly GCA_021015155.1. NCBI lineage: Eukaryota > Viridiplantae > Streptophyta > Magnoliopsida > Magnoliales > Magnoliaceae > Magnolia > Magnolia officinalis. The sequence goes on along the minus strand of JAJHSJ010000005.1, from coordinate 43,770,475 downwards.
TCTTCATCTTTAATCGAAACGGAACGACAACACTTTGTACATGTGCAATTGCATGCAGATCATGAATCTATCATTATCTGACATTGAAAGTGTTGAAAACCATAACCTATACATCTAAAGTCCGCACCTTTTTTTTCGTAGAATCGTAACGGAGTTGATAGAATTGCTAAGTTTCTGTATACGGCAGTTTGGTAACCTATAGAACGAAATAGGTTAGCTATTTCATAACCTACAACTATCAAAACTCCAAAACAGATTAGGGTTAGGGTTTCTTACCTAGAAATAGAGCTGAAATCATTGGGAAAGCGATGAGAATGGGGTGGTGCAGCTTGTGTAGCGGTAGGGGATAGTAGTAGGGAGGTTCTCCCACTTCTCTCACACTTTCTCTCTCTTTTCTCTCTTCTCTCTCTAGGGTTTCTCTTAAATTCGTATGGCTGTGAGAGAGAGGGTTTTAAGGTCCTTATATAGCTTAAAATGTCACCAAAATAGACTCCAGGTCAAGGTATACTTAGGTTATAACCAAAGCGGACCTGTTTCAGCTCAACGGAGCACTTCTGGCGGGCCCTCTTGAGCCAAAGGTCGGACTTAAGATCACTAACACTAGATTTACGTTTAGTTAAGTTTTCGTTTCAGTCAGGATTCCAGATCGCAAATGGCGGACCAATTTCAGTTCAACGGTCAGTGGATCTCGATCGGAGATTCCAAGTACATGGATATGTTTGGGGAAATATTTTGGATTTAATTTAGAATTATTTTCACATTTCTCACACTCCCTGCTCTGAGCTCAAGCGAATAGCCTTGGAACACTATCTGGAGTTGATTTTCCGAGATGGTTGTCAAGCCCAGCAAAGCGGTCCTAATTTTTTAACTTCGTGTTAATCGAACTTCCGACATGCGGTCCAGATCTGATACGGAGTTTCATGATGCTCCCGAGAGCAGACGGGTAATGAGATTGATCCTAGATTTTAGGGTAATGTAGCGTCAATGAATCTACAAGTTTTGGGTCTTGCAGATTGTATTTAAAGTGACTGGTGATAATTTCACAGGTACTCTAGTTTAACACTGGCTAATTCTCGCCTAATTTCTAAAGGATTTAGTCCTTTATGATTTCTGTTTGAGGTGGTACCTGGGCCTTTGTAGTTTGTATCTAAAGTGATTCAAGTTATAATACTTAGCTAATTTAAGATAGTGTCTAGGGTGAAAGTACTTAGAAAAATTAAAAGAACAAGGTGGAGAAGGGTGGGAGTTGTGAAGGAAATGGGTTAACAAGCGATTTTAGACTGTGGGATTGAGTTCTGACAAGTTAATAAGGTGTTAGGATCGACCCATTGCCTAAGGACGTCTAATCCCAGGTTGGCAAAAATCCGGGATGTTACACTATCCTGGAAACGTTTGTATTAGATCAGTCCTGTTAAGAGTAGGCCACACCATTTGAGGGTTATATATATATATATATATATATATACACATCATTTATTGTCTCAAGACATAAAATTATCTGTTAAAATGGATGAACGGAGTGGATGAAATACATAAATCACGATGGACCATTGTTTACAGTATTATGGTCCACCTGAGATTTGGATCCCACCATGATGTATATGTTGTATCCAACCGTCCATCCATTTGGAGAGATCGTTTTAGGGCATGAGCTGAAGAATGAGGTAGATACAAAGCTCAAGTGGACCTCGAAACTAATTGGGGCCACAAAAGTTTTCGATTAAGCTGATATTTGTGTTATCCCTTCATCTGGTCTAGGTCTGTGTGAACTTACCAACAGGTTGGATCTCAAATAACCATCATGGTGGGTCCTAGGAAGGAATCAACGGTTGGGGGCACTATCCCCACCATGATGTTTAGTTTTAGGTTTTAGTTTTAGGTGTAGGTTTTGGTTTAGGGTTATACTAAGGTCTTCTCCATCAATTTTGAGCTAATACATAAACACGGGCCTATCCAAATGGCCAGGTCACCCATATTGTTGTCCATAGGAAATGACAGCTTCATTATGCTCATAACAGCAGTTCTCACCTTCCAGGGACCCCCGTTCAACATCCGGATAGCTCCGACGCACATCCAAGTCTACTCCATCAATTCTAGGCTAATACATAAACACGGGCCTGTCCAAATGGCCAGGCTACCCATATTGTTGTCTATAGGAAATAGACAGCTTCATCATGGTCATAACAGTGGTTCTCACCTTCAGGGACCCCTGCTTAACATCCGGATAGCTCCGACGTACATCCGGGTCTGCTCCATCAATTTCGAGCTAATACAATTAAATCCTATATTAGTTACCGATCCAAGGTTGGATAGATTGTAATACTTTCATATTCCCATTTAAACGTCCACGCCGAAAATTCGGTAGCATCTCCCTATGCCTTTTAAGATAAATTGATCTTACGTTACATTCCGATGCCAAATATCTAAAGCAATGTAAAGATATTTAGCATTGAAAACGGAACAGAAGAAACATTTCCAAAGAGAAACGAGGAGATGGACTGCGAATCAAGCATGAACATTTAAATAGATTATATGAAACATACTATCCAACTAACCTTGAACTGTCCAAAATGGGACTATTTGAGCGATTTCTATGCCACTAAAAAACACCATATCTATGTATAGCCATATAGAAATCCTCAAATGGGTAACTAATTATCTAACTTACAAATCACACTCATAAGTCACAACTATAAACTAACGTGTCATAATAATAATTTAAGAAAAAAAAAGTAATACATATTAAGCATCACTAAGTGAAAGTATAATTGTTACACTTTACAAGAGTATCAAAGCTTTTCTCTTTGTATAAATGTGCAGGACGGGCATGTTGGGCACAGGCCCAAGCCTGAGCATGGCATATAAGGGCCCATTTGATAGGTCAATTTGTGAATGGGGCATGTTTCAAAAGGGAGAACTTTGATACACGGTAAGTGGATGATACTCAGGCATTTAAAATTTTTTGGTTCATGCCTTAAGATTAGCTCACCACACTGGGTGCTCACTCATAACCTCAAGTTGAAACTCTCGTGAGCTTACCACTGAGTTATATGGTAGCAGGCAAACATAAATTTATGCTAAAATACTACTTTCACTCTATCTTAAGCATATGTTCATCCTAACTTATACAATTTGAGTTAGGACTCATAGAGTCAGGGTTGGATTGGCTCAACTTGCCTAGAGCCAGAGATGACTCATGGCACCGGATCAATCTTATTGACTCTGAGTTGACCATGTATGGGTGTTTGTTTCATGAACATGCGTCATTTTTAAAAGCAATGTTACAAATATAGCCACGATTGCTTAAATCTCAAGGTATTTTGGTGGGATTTTTTTTTAATGGGAAAGGTACATGGAGTATCACTACATGGAGTAAACTTCTTCACCTTGGAATATAAAATATCTCGAGGTATTTTTCTTGTTTGGATGTTTTGAGTGCCTAAATGAAAAAGGAATGAGGCTTCCTTGAATACATGTCATGTTTTACAATGTGATATGTCTGGACTATATCCATTGGATCTATGATATCATTCGGTGATCTAAATCACTTACATGATATAGCCTAAACGTAGACAAAGGACATCTAATGAATGAACTTGTTGTTGGGAATGTTCAAACCATTTTATTATTTAACTTTTTCTGATGAATATGAACCATCACTTTGACTATTCCCTTATGGACCAATGATTTGAAAATTTAGATTTAGGACCTGTTTGATTTTCCATGTTCTAAATAAATCCTTGGTAAATAAGTAATTATTACTTGTTCACCTTGTTTGAAAATTGGCAAGTAATTCCACCTTGAAACCTATAAAAAAGTATTGATTTAAATATGTGGGCCCCACTATGATGTATTTGATATTTCAGTGGTTCATCTGTTTGACCAGAACATTATCAATTATGGGATGAAAAATGAAGCAGATCCAACGCTGAAGTGGCCAACATGAAAGGAAACATTGGCCTTATATCGCAGTTGAAAGTTGTTTCTTTCACCGGGCCCATATTGAGGTGTATTTGTCATCTAACTAGTTCATAGGGTCACATAGACATGGACAAGAGGAAAACACAAATATCAGCTTGATCTAAAACTTCTATGAGCGTACTACAACAAAAACGGGTATACATGGCATTTGCGCTTTTCTTTCATCGGCGCTATGTAAGACCTACCCGACGGATATCTTAGCATAAAAAAAAAAAACCCTACCGGCCCCAGCACGACTCTCTCCTATTTCCTACCCCCCACCCTCTCTCTCTCTCTCTCTTGTAAACCAAGCTCGAATCATTTAACTCTTGGACCCCACGCCTCTCTCTCCCTTTCCTGATCTCTCTCCCCCCCCCCCCCCCCCCCTCCACCCACCCCCCCCCCCCCTCTCTCTCTCCCTCTCCCTCACTTGCATCATCTCCAGATCTCCCTCTCTCTCTCTCTCTCTCTCTCTCTCTCTCTCTCTCTCTCCCCCCTCACTCACTTGCATCATCTCCAATCTGGTGCGGCCAGCAGCCCCTGCCCTTCATCTCTTCCCCCGCCAGGTACTCTCTTATTTCCTAGGGTTTTGAATATATTTTCTACACTTTGCAAGGTATTTTGACTGGTTATGGTGGGGATTTACTAGATCTAGAACTAGGGTTTGGATTTCAGAAAATTATTTTTTTAATTATTCATTTGATTGAGATTTCCCTAAATTCTGTTAATTGAATTTATGTGATTGATTCTTACATTTGTTGGGACCAAACGATCAATCTCTCCTCTTAATTTTCTTTCCTATGTTGCCGATGATAATTAACTGACTCTGATTTGAATTTTACGTGTTCTGCCCATTCATGCTAACAGAGTCGAGGGTTTATTAATGGATTCTTTAGGTGGCTTTTTATGATGACATGATTTTACAATTTTTCCTGTTTGTAGGAAATTGCAAATGTGGACACCTGTTGCTTTTGTCATGTGTTTGTCGTGTGTTACTGTCAGTTTTCTTCATAGCTCCATACTAGTGTATTTCCAAGAGCAGGGGTTTCATTCTTTCCTTATGTTTTCCTTGTTCTTTTGTTGGAGACCCTGGTTTTCTCGTTGTGTCCTTACATTACATTGTATAGAGCATGTTTTACTATAGGTTCCTGTGCTCCCTAGCTTAAGTGTTTATTTTAGCTTTATAAATACAATGACATGTGGTGTGTGCTCCCACTTTCTTTGAAAAAGTAAAAACATGAAGGAATTGTTAATGTGATGCTCTCATCAGGTATCTGGGTTCAAGCCTAACTAATCCTTCTGGAGGTCATCGTTCTAACACAGAATCCATGTTCACCTACATTTGTACAACTTTTCTCATCTTTTCTTTATTCCTTTTTTATTTTCTTTTTCTTGGTAATTTACCTTGACGACCATAATTTCTGTCAGGCATGGAAATAATTTTCCCATAACAACCATAATTTCTAACTATGCCGAATCACTTTCACAACTTAGCATCAATGGTCCTTGTGACCTAGTTGCTTCGCGGACCTTGGTTGTAGGAACCCTCTATCTAGGTGCCACTCCCACATTGACGCTACACTTCGCCCCCCTACTAGTGACTTAGGGTTGCGAGTAGTGACAGATATGTCATGCATCTTAACTGTGATGGTGAGCCTGAGTAAAAGGTTTTATGAAAGTTGTGGATGTAGAGTTGGATTGACAGTTGGCAATTTTTGTCCTATGATACTCCATTTAGTATATTGATGCTCAAAATGTGGGAATGTGATCTAATTTGTTACTCTTTTGGTCCATGTACAATATGCTCCATTTCCTTTTGTTTTGTTGTTACATACCATGTAACAATGGCTTAAACTACCAGATTCATGAAAATGGCTCAAGGATGCTCCCATTATCAATAAAAAATGACCTGATAAGTAGTCATATTATTTTGGTTTTCATTTGAGCTTTTCTTCCTACATCTGGAGAGGTATTTCATTTTATTCTGATACAAGATAATTGGAAATTATGTTTCTTGTTTATTTTAGAATGAGTTCTATCTACAGTTGCAGACTAGAAAAACTTAATTGTGCAATGATTGGTCAAGCAACCATGGAGGCCCCTTCTTAGGGTTAATTTTGGGAGCTGGAAATGACTGGAGGGGGTGCCTGACCAATCATCACCTGAGTAGGTGAGTTTTCTAGTCAAATGGGACATTACAATAACCTATTAAATCATTTGAATCCACTAAAAAAATCACTATCATACAAACACTGCAGGCTCTGTGGGTCCCACTATATTGTATGTATGAAATCCACTCCTTCCATCTAGCGAGAACCCATTTATTCACCGTACATACAAAAGGTTAGCTAGATAATAATTTTGAGATGGGCTTATGTGATCCATCCCTACTGTTCCTTGTGTTGATATCCACCTGAGTTTGTTTATTTGTCTTTTTTTTCTTTTTCTTTTTCTTTCTGGCCTATCATTAAGAAGAACACATGCATAGTCATTATTGGTATTCTTTTAAACCGTCCATCTTTGATTTGCAATCCTTGTCTTGATGGTTTTGGATTTGGATCACATGACCTATGATGACATATTCACACTTTAAAACTGACAGGGGACAAATTATATAATATGTCAAAAATCAATGTAACTTGTGTGTCTGCATCCCAAAAGCATACCCAAGGTGTTAAACAAGCACAACAAAGTAATAACATGTAAATATGGAGACACATCAGTGAATATATAAAGATATGCAGATTTTTATGTTAAAATATTAACAAGAATAGAAATTGCAGAAGGAAAGGCAAAACTCAGGCTTCTGGCAACAGTGAATCAAGATAGGAAGATATAACTAAATATGTTCAAATGCATATAAATATGAAGTATGTGTAAGTAAATATGTTGAGATCTACACAATTAACCGTTCTATGTTAGTATCTTCTAGAATTCCATCTGTAGATTTTTTCCCCTTTTTAGATGAAATTCAACATGATCTTCTAAATTGTATATCTTTGATTCTTAGGACCAATACAAGCACTCTTCCTACATAGCTCTACAAAGTAAGTCAGCGGGTTTCTCTCCATCTGTTTGCTAGGTATTATTCATCAATCTCTTCCATAAATAATTGATCTTACTTAATTTATATTTTTTTCGCTTCATTTATATGTTTTCCTAGAGGCCCAACTTGTAACTCCTCAGAACCCGCTTTGCCGTAAGATATTACGGTGTATGACGGTTCCCAGTAGGTTAAGTTTGCAAGTTATTATATAGAGTTGGTTGGATGTCTTTTATTTTGTAAATGTTGTTAATCGTTAGTTGGATGATGAATGATACTTGTGATTGTGAATGACAATAAACAGCTTATTATATTATATATATATATATATATATATATATATATATATATATATATATTATATATATATATATATGGGTTTAGGTACAATGCGCTCGAGCTGTGTGGGCCCCACCGTGATGCGTGTCGACCATCAACACCGTGCATTTGATGGTGCCCTTTAAATTATGGGATATCCCCAAAATCAGCCGTATACGGAACTCAGGGGGGCCATACCATCTAAAATCATGTGAAGACATGCCAAAAACATATAAAAACACTTGGTGGGGCCCACCTGAGTTTTGAATGCTACTGAAACTTGGTCTAAACCCTCATCCAAGTTGGACACACATAATGGATGGGCTGGATTTGCAAACCACATCTCGGTGGGCCCGAAAAATGTCCCATGAATGTTTTAATGGTGCACTGCCCCTCTCGACTTTGTATGTGGTGTGGCCCACACAAGTCACGGATTGTCTTGATTTTTGAGACCTAAGCCCATGATGGAATGGTGCATCTGACTGAAGGGGTAGATTTTTGAAACGCATCATGGTGGGGCCCACACAGCTCGACCTCATGGGACGTTAAAATCAGCTCGAGCGCATAGTACCTTTTCCCTATATATATATATATGTATGTATGTATGTATGTATGTATGTATGTATGTATGTTATCCTTAGAGGATTTATTTTTTAAGGGGACATGATATTCTTGCAGCCTATAGTATGGTGCCCTAATATTGCTCGTATGTTACTAGTTTGTAGTAGATATTACGAGGTTAATTTATCAAAACAAAATTCGTTTCTTTAGTTTAAAATTCATTTTGTTATTATTTAGCTAGATGATGAATGCCAATTGTGATTAATTATGTAATTGCTTAATTATAGGACAATCAGTTGACCATTTGAGAATTTTTATGTGGCCAAGCATAGATATAGTGTGCTTTTGGAGGCATAAAAATTCTCAAATTGTCCCACATTTGAACAATTCAAGGTTGAATAGATTAGAATGCTTTCAGTTCCCTGATTTAAATGCACATGATAGTTCTGCGTTGTATCTGTCCTTTTCTCTCTAGTTACATTTCTTATATTTATTTCTAATGTCAAATATCCTCACGTTATGTGGATACTTGACATGGGAATCAAATGCAAGATCAACATATTCGGAGAGACATGGGGAGATGCTGCTGGAATTTTAGTGTGGGCATTTAAATGGGAACATGAAAGTATTACAATCTATCTAGTCTTGGATGGGTGATTGATTTAGTTAGTCAGTTAAAGATACTATTAGAGATTCTATTAGATGCCTAAATCGTCGTTGCTTGTGGGGTGAGCAATAATGGTGCCGGTTTCATTATAATTGTCTCTTTAGTACTCTTCCTTAAATTTCTCTTAAACCCATTTTAGTTTCTCTCTCCTAGGAAGCTTTGTCGGGCTCATGTTGTATTTCAACTAACTTGTCGAAGTAGCCAAGGAATATAATGATCGATAAGAGTTGGATTCATTTGTCAAGGTATCTTAGTAACTTCTCCTTCCAGTTGTTGTGGCCCAATGGTTAAGATGCATTGTTTGATATGTCCTCCAATTGCATTGAATGATTTAAGGTAAGCAATGCATACGTAAGTGGAGCTAAGGAATTCCTAGACTTTGCATTTACAAATACAAGTGATAGAGGGAGGATCTTATGTCCATGTAAGAACTTCAATAACAACTTTTGGGTATCTCGACAAGAAGCATACGATCATATCGTGTGTGACAGATTTAATACGAGTTATACTCATTGGCATTTTCATGGGGAAGCCACGTCTTCTTTTATGCCTAATCTGGATCCAAACGATGATTGCACGAATTGTTACATGATGCATTCAATTTTTCAGGTCCGGATAATCAAGAAAGTGATGCAGCATATAGACCTACACAGGGGCTTAATACTGAAGCACAACAATTTTTCAAATTAGTAGAAGATGCTGATAAGGAATTGTACCCAAGCTGCAAGAAGTTTTGTAAGCTCTCTTTCGTTATTCGACTATATCACATAAAGTGCCTTGGTGGATGGAGCAACAAGTCATTCACAGTGTTACTTGAATTGCTGAAGGATGCACTTCCCGAAGGTGAAACTTTACCAAGGTCTTTCTATGAAACCAAGAAAATTATTGGGGACTTGGGCCTAAAATATAATAAAATTGATGCTTGTCCCAATGATTGTATGTTGCATTGGAAGGATGCTTGTTTCGAACAAAAAAACAAATGTGTTTGATTTGGGAGATTATCTTATTCAAACATAACAGAGAAAGAGTATTTAAAACAATCATCGTGTTTTATTAATACCAAGTTCATTTAAATCCTTTTAATATCCCTTGATTCTAAGATAGATTGTTCAGAATAAAAGAAATATTATAAGTGCAATTATCATAGTTAAATATTAAATTCGGCAGCATTTCGACGGTGATTTCAGTCATCTCCCAGGACTTAGGAGGAATATGCTCTTCTGCTGATCATTCTGCTTTAGACTTGAACAGAAGGAACTTAAAGACTTCAACCATTTCGGCAGCATAACGGTCCTTTTTCTTCACAGACCGCAGAGCAGTCTGGTTGCGTGGTCCCGCGCAATGGATATTGGTTGCGCGGACCCGCACAACCCACCGGGACTTCCTCTCCTACCTTCAATCTTCCTCTTCGCTCTGCTTCTTCTTCAAAACTTCAATCCGTCCAAATGAAGGAGGTGAGGGGGTATTTATAGTCCTTCGCACGTGTGGTGCCTCGATCTTGGTGTCTTGGGACCCACCTTTCATCAATCTTAACCATTTAAGGAAATCTTCTCCTAAAACCAATTGCGCAGACCCGCGCAACGGATCTTTGGTTGCGCAGTCCCGCGTAACGGACATAGGTCGCGTAGACCCGCGCAACCTACTGAACAGTTATTTCATTCTTCTTGTCTTCCAATTTTCTTTCTATCTCTCAATTTTCTCTTGTTTCAATCCTTTCTTCCTTACCATTTTTATGTCCCAACAATCCTGTCGACGAGCAATCATGTGCTCTATGTGGTGCTTCTAAATGGAAAATATTTGAACATCAATCAGATGATGAGGTGACTTTTTCGACTGCCAAAGAGAGAAAAATTCCAGCCAAAATATTATGCCATTTTCCTTTGAAACCAAGGCTTCAGAGGTTGTACATGTCATCTAAAATAGTGTCCTCTATGAAATGGCATTACGAGTGTTGCACCGAAGATGGAATGCTAAGGCATCCAGCTAACTCCCCGGCATGGAAAACTTTTGATCACTACCATCTAACCTTTTCATCGGATAGTCGCAATGTTAGACTTGGGTTAATTACTGACGGTTTCAATCCATTCAAGACAATGAGTATTTCTCATAGCACATGTCAGATTATTCTGATACCATATAACTTGCCACCATGGATGTGCATGAAGCAATCTTATTTCATGATGTCCTTGCTTATTCCTGGTCCTTTTGGACCTGGTAATGATATTGACATGTATTTGCAACCTTTAATAGATGAGTTGAAGGAATTGTGGAAGGTTGGCATAGACACTTATGATGCCTCAAGCAATGAAATATTTCGAATGCGTGCAACATTGTTGTGGACTATCAGTGACTTTCCTGCATATGCGAACTTATCTGGATGGAGCACTAAAGGATGCCTTGCTTGTCCTTGCTATAACAAGGACACTTCGTCTAAATACTTGAAGCATGGTCGAAAATTTTGTTATATGGGCCATCGTCGGTTCTTGGAACTTGATTATAGATTTAGAAGTAATAACAGATCTTTCGATGGTACAGAAGAATTTAGTGAGGCACCAACTTTACTATCTGGGTCTGATGTGTTGGATCAGTTAAAAGGAATTAATGTCACATTTGGGAAGAAGACTCCTGATAATTATGGGCACAAGAGAAGACGAGAGGATAATGCGAAAGATCGATATAACTGGAAGAAGCAGAGTATCTTTTTCGATTTGCCGTATTGGGAGCATAATTTGTTGCGGCACAATCTGGATGTGATGCATATTGAAAATAATGTGTGTGACAATGTGCTCGGAACACTATTGAACATTGATAAAGGACAGTTTAAAGGCACGTCTCGACATGCAAGATATGGTTATAAGACAAACATTGCACCCAAGGTAACTTTCATCGAACAAAACATATTTGCCACCTACATGCTTTATCATGTCATCCAGTGAGAAAGATGATTTTTGCAAAGTTTTGAAGCGAGTGAAAGTTCCAGATGGTTATTCAACCAATATTTCACGATGTGTGCATCTCAAAGAGCATAAAATTTCAGGGCTCAAGAGCCATGACTGTCATATTATGATGAAGCAATTACTTCCGGTAGCGATACGAACGACGTTGCCTAAGTGTGTGAGCTTAGTCTTGCTTGAATTGTACAATTTCTTTAGAGAATTGTGTTCCAAAGTTGGCCAAGTAAAAGATTTTAATGGACTAGAATCTCGAATTGCAGTAGCATTTTGTCATCTAGAAAAGATCTTTCCACCGGATTTTTTGATATTATGGTGCATTTGCCAATTCATTTAGCGGATGAGTCTAAACTAGCAGGACCGGTACAATATTGATGGATGTACCCCATCGAGAGGTGGGTGCTAATATTTATAAATTAAATTTATTTTCCATGCTATTCCAGTCACGTTAATCGACCATTTATTTCTAAACTATTTAATATTGGTGACCATAGGTACCTGCACACTGAAGTCATATGTACGTAATAAAAGTCGGCCCGAGGGTTCAATTGCAGAAGGGTACTTGGCAGAATAATACTTAACTTTCTACTCGAGGTACTTACATAATGTGGAGACAAGGTTCAACCGACCAATACGAAATGATGACTATGGTAACAACGTTATAGAACAATCCGCTATTTTCCCACGAATAGGTCGTGCATTAGGGAAGCCAGAGGATTATGTGTTAGATAAAGTTGCATTTACACAGGTACATCGATATGTTCTGTTTAACAGTGGTCCACTCATCCCATTTCTTGCGTAAGAAAACTATAATACTTAATAAGTTACATGATGAAAAAATAAGTTACTATCACGTGTCTTACTGAAACCAATTCATATGTAGAGAACACATGAATGTTGTTAAGCAGAAGAATCCTCGTGCACGACCAAGGGATATAGAACGCATTCACAATGAAACATTTCATAAATGGTATAGCGATCATGTAAGTTGTTGATACAATAAGTTGATCGACGTGTGCATGTTCATTTATTTTCATTGTCCAGACATGTACTTTTTCTAAAACATTTTTTAAAATAGGTTGAACAGTTGCGCCGTGTAAAGAATGAGCAGGTCTCAAAAGACCTTAGATGGCTAGCTCGGGGTCCTTGTACAACAAGAAGATACAAGGGTTTTATCATAAACGGCTTTAGGTTTTACATTAAAGACCGAGAAAAGAAAAGAAAAACTCAACATAGTGGAGTTGTGGTGACCGCAATGACATCAAGCTTTGCGACTGTCAACGACACAAACCCTATTGTAGGAGATGTAACTTACTATGGTATCTTGACAAACATAATTGAACTGGAATATTGTTGTGATCGAAAAGTTGTATTATTTAAGTGTGATTGCGTTGATGTTCTATCTCAGGGCAGGGGTGTCAGGAAGGATGGGTTGGGGTTCACGCTCGTGAATTTGAAACAGTTATGCCATTCTGGTCGACAGTTGTCTGATGAACCATTTGTGTTTGCATCTCAAGCTAAGCAGGTGTTCTATGTGCAAGACCTTGTCAAGAAGGATTGGCATGTTGTGATGAGGGCAAAACCTAGGGACTTGTTTGAGATGCATTGGAAAGAGTTTGCAGATGATGTTGATGCATACTTGGGGAGTTCGCCATACAATGATCAAAGTTTGGAGGATTCGAGTGATGACATTGATAGTTGGGAAAGGAAAAATATCGATGATACAATAATTATCACTCCTTTACCACCCACCCAGACAATGGTAGATGACCAAACAGATGAAACGGAGTTTTCTGATCGTGATGGAAATGACATTATGTACAATAATTGATTTCTTATACACTAGATTGTCCTATAGTATGAAAGAGAAATTCACATGCCTTTTTTCATATGGTTGAGTTATTATTATTTTCACATGTTCATTTATTTTCATTGTTCAGACATGTGCTTCTGTTTTAGCTTGATATGATGATTTTGGAATATGTTCCATTGATTATGGGATTCACAATTTGTACGGCTTGTATATTTCAATATGCAATTGTCCACAAATCAAGTTGTTCATTTTATGAATCTCCATTTAAATGAGAAATATTTGATTATCATATTGTCATATTGCTAGACATATACAGGTGTTAAACATGAGTACTAGACGCAGGGTTAGGCAATATGTAGGCCCTATGACTGATAGCACCAACCAGCCTCAGCTACCCCAAACTAATGTTGGTCCTGCCCAACCTTAGCTGCCTCAGGCTCCTAGTGGTATAACAAAATGTGTTCTTCTCTCGTGGACAATATATGTTTTATAGTGTAATTTGCTTTTGTTAATTAGTTTTATATGTACCATTGTGATTTTATTCAACAGATTCAACATCCAAGAAAATAAAGACTTGAGGCCCTACACGATACTTTGATGTTTGGAAAATGCGTGAAGGTCAACAAATTTCTATTTCCGTCAACGATCTAGGGCAGCCTGATTGTGACAATGCTAGTAAGTTGACAAATTTCATAGGACAATAGCACGTAATGGGGTATATGCTCCCCTTACATTTAATGATTGGAGGGCAGTGCCAAATGCGAAGAAAGATGATATGTGGGGGCTTGTCACGGTAATGGTTACAATGCTTTTTTTAAAAAAGTTTTTTTTTTTTTTTTTTGTCATTATGTGATTGTCTGCTTTTAACATGTGATGCAGTCTAAGTTTGAGTTTGACGGTAATGTTAAGGCTTGGGTGCTGAAGTCACTTGGTAAAAAGTGGAGGGAATGGAAGGGCAAGCTGAAGAAACTCCCCTACTCTTCTCATAAGACTAATGAGGAGTGGCTCGCAGATCTTAATGAGCGGGTCCAAGAGGATCAATAGAAGACTCTCGTTTAGTTTTGGAACTCTGAAGAGGGGAAGGTATGCCTCATTCAATTATAGAATTATACAAAATCTTTTGTTGATATCTTATAATTTACTGTTGGTGTGTCACATATAGGCTCGTTCTAAAAAAAATAAAGAGAATCGGAAGAAACAACTGATTAACCACACGGCAAGCTCGAAGAGTCTTGAGCGAATACGCAAGGAAGAGGTAAATTTTATTAATTACCTGACCAACCATGTTAGTATATTTGTGTTATATAACTTGTTTGCATAATAATAGAGGAAAAGGGCCAATGGGGAGGATCTGAGTCGGGCAGATATGTTTATCTTGACTCATACATGCAAAGATGGAAAGTCTGTGGATGAGGCCTCATCAGTAGTAATGGTATGTTAATGTATTTACATGTAAGAAGAGCTCCATATAAATGTGTAGCAACTACTAGAGTATTTACGCATTAACTGTTACCATATGATAATTATTATTGCAGACAAAACTCAATGAAGAAATATCTCAGCAACCCGGGGCCTCACAGAGTAGCACGGCAAGGAATGATCTATTATCTCAAGTCATGGGAGAAGACAAGTATGGTCATGTCCGCACTTATGGGTTAGGACCATCTCCATCTAATTTGTGGGGTGCAACATCCAGCCAACAAAGGATGACTTCCATTGATCAAAGGAGAGATGAAAGATATGAGGAACTACATGCTGATATAGTCTCTCTTAAAGAAAAATATAGCTGCATTCTCATCCTCAAGAGAAGCTGAAATGTCATCCTTTAAAGAAACTATGGTTGAAATCTCATGCGCAAGAGATGCTGAAATTTCTTCCTTGAAAGAAACTCTGATGAAATTGATAGCCACTATGAATAGTGCAAACAATAACCCACCCGCAGTATTCGGTGCTACAACTAGTTCTAAGATGAACCAACCGTCCTCATCATCAAGCCATTGGGTGACCACTCGGGTAATTATATTCTATACATGTATTTATTTACATATGCACTATGTCCTAAATTATATATAGTTTAGTTGGTATATAATGATTGATATTGATTTATCATTTGCAAAAACACTCGACGAATAAGGGGAAGACCACGAGTTGCACTAGTGCCGGGGTAATTCCTTATACCAAGTGAATAGTTGTTTTATTATATTTTGATGTTATTGTGTTCTTAATTATACGTGGTATACGGATGAGTGTTTATTCAATACAATGCAGTTTGTCAAATAGTGAATTTTATTTTGTAAGATGTGACTAGAGTTCTTCTTACAAGTATCGTCAAACCCGGGGTTACTATTGCTAAAGGAATTGTTTTGAGCAAGGATCCGCTCACAAAAGTAGGGGGCACGAACTTGGAATTGATTTTTGGGAAGTATTAATTCATGTGGCAATAGTACGGGAGGAGGTTTTTGTAACATCTCGGATTTTTGCCAATCTGGAATTAGACGTCCTTAGGCAATGGGTCGCTCCTAACACCTTATTAACTTGTCAGAACTCAATCCCAAAGTCTAAAACCGCTTTTGAACCCATTTCCTTCACAAATCCCACCCTTCACCACCTTGTTCTTCAATTTTTCTAAGTACTTTCACCCTAGACACTATCTTAAACTAGCTAAGTATTATAACTCGGATCACTTTATATACAAACTATAGAGGCCCAGGTACCACCTCAGACCGAAATCACCCAGGACTAAATCCTTTAGAAATTAGGCAAGAATTAGCTAGTGTTAAACTAGAGTGCCTGTGAAATTAGCACCAATTGCTTTAAATACGATCTGCAAGACCCAAAACTTGTAGATTCGTTGACGCTACATTACCCTAAAATCTAGGATCAATCTCATTACCCGTCTGCTCTCGAGAGCATCACGAAACTCCGTATCAGATCTAGACCGCACGTCGAAAATCCGATTAACATGAAATTAAGGAATTAGGACCGCCTTGATGGGCTTGACAACCATCTCGGAAATCAAATCCAGATAGTGTCCCAGTGTAATTTGCTTGAGCCCGAAGTGAAGAGTGTGAGAAATGTGAAATTAATTCAAAATAAAATAGAAATTTATGAAATCTGGCACCTCTCACTTGTGGATCAGTATTAAGCAACCAGACCATCAAAATCAGACCAAATTACACCCTCGGATCAGGGATATTTCCCCAAACATATCCATGTACTCGGAATCTCCGATCGAGATCCGCTGACCATTGAACTGAAACTGGTCCACCATTTGTGATTTGGGTATCTGATTGGAACAAAAATATAATGGTACCTAGATCTGATGTTGGTGAGCTTAAGTCCGACCGCACACTGAAAAGGGGCTGCCAGAAGTGCTCCATTGAGACAGAACAGGGCCACTTTGGCTATAACCCAAGTATACCTTGACCTGGAGTCTATTCTGGTAATGTTCTATCTTATATAAGGACCTTAAAACCTCTCTCATTCAGCCCATACGAATTTAGGAGAAAACCTAGGAGGGAGAAGAGAGAAAAGAGGGAGAAAGTGTGAGAGAAGTGGGGGAATCTCCCTGCCACTTTACCCTGCCGCTACACAAGCTACACCACTCATTTCTAATCACTTTCCCGGCGATTTTAGCTCCATTTCTAGGTAAGAAACCCTAACCCTAATCTGATTTGGGGCTTTGATGGTTGTAGGTTATGAAATAGCTAACCTATTTCATTCCATAGGTTACCAAACTGCTGAATACGGAAGCTTAACAAACCTATCTGATTTGTTTCGATTCTACGATAAAAGGTGAGGACTTTAGGTGTATAGGTTATGGTTTTCAATGCTTTCAATGTCAGATAATGATAGATTCATGATCTGCATGCAATTGCACATGTACAAAGTGCTGTCTGTTTTCCGTTTTGATTAAAGATGAAGTATATGGAATTTTGCATATTCTAGGTATTTGTAGGAAGTACCATATATATAAATTTTGAAAATGTGTTTGCCATGATTATTTGCTGTATGAATATATTATATATGGATAAAATACTTATTTGGCGAAAGGGTTCGCCCTAACACATGTTTTTGCTAATATACATTATATATGTTAAAATAGTGTATTCTAAGTGTTTGTGAAAATGACTGAATGAGTATAGAATTCTCATTCGTGCTTGCCATGACTAATTGTCATGGATATATGATTGTTGTATTGGCGATACCCCTTTGACGAAAGAATTTGCCCTAAATCACGCCACGGCCAATATACACTATATATGCTAAAATGTGTAGCCCAAGTGTTGTGTGGAATAAATGAAATGAATGAACATGGAACTTGGATTCTTGCTTGCCATGACTATCCGTCGTGGGTGCACGCGTGTTATAATTGGGGCAACTCCCTAGTGAAAGGATTTGGCCGTATACCTATGTGATCAACATATGTCATGTATGTTGATGTATGTAGTTTAAAGTCTTTGTTGAAATGACTAAATAAATATGGATTTATGATTTATGCCTGCCAAATGTATTGAATGTAAGAACATGATTGATGTGTATGCGACAACTCCTTACTATAAGGATTTGTCCTATTCTATGTTGAAATCAACATACGTCATGCATGTTGGAGTGTTGTAGTTTAAGTGTTTGCTAAAATGCCTGTGTGAGAAATTGTGTGACGAACTAAGTTTAATAAGGTGTTGAGATAGGATTCTTAACTACCTTAGAGATGTATATGATTTCCTCCATGTTGCTTGTTTAATTTAACCGCTTACTTAGGAAATATAGGTGTTTTATTTCCTATTTATATTGTGCCTTATTACATGTTTTATGACATGCTTGTCAACATACTTGAATTACTTTGTTTATTCTGCTTTACTCTACATGCTTCTGGTCATGGATTATTTGTGTTTGGGGCTATGATTATAGTCCAGGAAATCGGTAATGGGATTGAATTCGTGGCTGAGATTCATTTGCCATGTGAGATGTGTTCGACGAACCTGAGTCGTACTTCGGTTGGCGATAGTGGTTGGCCACACGAAGTGCTTATGCGCTTCATATCGTTCAACTTGTTGTGCGCTCGAGCTAGCCGAGCTCGTCAAGTAACCCAATCTGTCTTATGTATGTTCACCATGTTTGGACGCTACTGCTTGAACCTAGGGTACCAAACTTACCAGTGAAATCTCATTAACCATGGTACCTCGATCCGCTAAGACTCATGAGCCGGGCATGGTGGTATGGGACACCGTGGTCGAGCTGTCGGCCTATGCTGGGGCCACGTGCCTCCCCGTAGTGTCCATTGAGCAATCAGACTCGTGAGCCGATTACGGTGGTATGGGACACTATATTCATGCTGTCGACCTACATTGATAAGGTGATGTGGGAGTGGTGCAACGAATGCGTGTAACAGCCCTGACAGCCTTTTGTAGTGACCTCGAGCATACTCTGAATTTGCAGTGAGGCGACGAGTTTTGCCGCAGTGAATAGAGTATGAACTAGGCTTTTATCAATTTAGTGATAAACCGTTAAAAGGGTGTTGGGGGAGTGGTGTAACGGTTCCGTGTAACAGCCCTGGCAGCCCTTGCAGTGACCTAGAAACACACCATCGTATGAGATTAACTAGGACTGACGACCCTAGAATGGATCATGTTTGGGAATGATATAAGGGAGGTACCTTAGTTTCCCAATACTGCTGTTTGAAATGGACTAATAATAACTCAGTAATCATGCTCATCATCGCATTGCATGTTCCTGGAAGATGTGGAGTACTGAGGAATGCAAGCATGCCGCGAACGTAAGATGGTGTCGCATGAGGGAGTGTGTGGTGAGGGCATGCATTATGACTGCATTCATACTTGCATTAATAAGAGTAGTTAGGAGTGTTTGATTGTACTGCTTTATCATTACTGCTTGACTGAATTGATAACATATTAACTTATGCTTTATTATTCCACTGAGTTGATCACTCACTCCCACGTTACGGGACGGGGTTCCGAACACCCACCGGACTTTGTCTGATTGCAGATGACGATGCTTGTGAGGTGGAGCCAGACCTCTACGATGATGTAGATGCTTTCTTGTCTATGTCGTATTTTCTGGCGGCTTCATGCGAGCCGTGTCTTAATCGACGGGGTATAGGGATGTTGTCTAGATGACTTTACACTTTTCTTATAAATTGGACTTGTACTTGTAATTCATTAACCTGGTAACATTATCACACTCTGGAGACTCACAACAGTTTATATATTTTATATATCTATCATAGTCTTCCGCTTGCAAATTTAACTGTCTCTGGAGTATGATATGCTGTTTTGGCTTAATCTCACTCATGTTCAATGCACTAATACAAACAACATTCAATCATCATTCATTTTGTTGCATAAGTGATGCGTTGGTACTCGGGAGTTGAATTTATGCTCGACCCCCGATTTTCAGGGCGTTACAGTTTTGATAAGACCTTATGGATGACATAAAACAATTGGGGATGCTATTGGAACGAGTATTGTTTGGCCCTCTATTATGTGTAAGGTCAGATTTTTTTTCCATATACAGTAGAATTTCTTGTACAAGAATGCGAGTACTAATTAGTTTCTTTTTATTGTTTTGTTTTGCAAGTTTAAGGAGAGATGGATTGAACTAAATGAAAGGATCTCTCTCTCTCTCTCTCTCTCTCTCTCTCTTGTAAATGTTTTATGTTTTATGCATGGGTTTAAGACTGATGTGTGATTGGTTTTGGATAGTTAGTGTTTAACTCTAATTTTGGAATTTGGATTGACTTAAGATCCAATGCATATGATAAGTTGGGTAACTAAATCAACAAGTTAGCCAATATGATTTACTCTTGTTCTTATCAATTTTCTTTATAACTCAATGCAACTCTTGTTCTTTCCATGTTTTTTTACAATATTAATAGGAGGGCCTTTACTTTTTTTAGCGTGTTTTTTGAGGCATTGTTAGATGATGGAAGCCAAGCGAAGGAGAACAACTACATTTATGTAAGTATTATAAATCTTAAGCTTCATTTGGTCATCACATTAATCTTTATGAATATAATTTTTTCTCAAACCAAATGGATCTTAAGCCCCTTTTTTAACTCCGCTAATGCAAGTACTTGCATTGCCGGTCCCAGGCCCTAGTAAAGGAGGAGGGAGAAAGGCTTGAGCGTCGCAAAGTCAATAGCAGAGGAAGCTTAGTTGATTTTGTTGATCATCACGCCCCTCAATGTCTACTCGCAGTGCAGATCTGGGATATTTACTCTTGATTTGATCATTTATGAACTACTTTCCAGTTTTACCTCTAGTTATATGTTCCCAATCCGGATATTCTCTTCCAATGCTCACTTGTTTGAAATACTTGTTTAGGAATTGAGCAAACTTTCAGAACCATATGAGAGGTTTTCTATTGGTACAAAGGTTCAAGCTGTCTAGAGCGAAGATGGGGAGTGGTATGTCTAAAAAAAGGAAATTTGCCTTATTCCTTTTACATGTTGAATCAATTTTCACTTGCCGTACCTTTTCTTCGTTTTCAGGTATGATGCAACCATTGAGGGTAGTCATAGGCTTGAGTGGCAGTGGATCAGCATACATATTTTCTGCATCAGATTTCCAGTTGCTGCAGACTACTTGTGAGAAAAAAGGCTGCATTATGTCTTCTGTGGTTGCATAGGAAGAATCCTAATGTTGTCAATGTAGATGGCCGGTAAGTAGGGATTCTGTGCTCTACCTCTAATGGGGCCCCGTTGATTATTTATGCTCATCTGACTTTCTGTTTTAGCTACATTTCTTTTCAGGTCAGATCGCATGACACAGCTTCTAGATGAGCGTAATCTAGGGGTTTCGACACAATTTCAAATAACCATGAAGCATATTAGAGTAGTCTTCCAAAGTGTGTTAAAATTTTAGAGAGGCTTGCTAGGAACTGGGATTTTCCACAAGAATACACCTACTACAGGATCCCATCACCATGGCTTCAGGTTTGAATTCCTTTTGGGAGGCAATTTTTTTTTCTGTGGAAGGGGCCGTTCCACTTACCGCAATAGACATGAGTGGGTTTTGGTTGGCCTAAATGATTTCTTATTCCATTTTTGTTTTTTTTGATATGCTTGAAAATGATTCAGGGAATTCAATACCCAACTGAATCTTTACATGTCAAATCAATCATCTGGTCCTGCAGTTTAGGTCCGTGCCAGCTAAGTCAATGCTTAACAAAAAGTTAGTTTGACGAGTTTTGAATTGCTGATCTGCCCACTAGATACTCCCTGCAGCATTTTCACATCAAGCTCCACCACAATAGTATTTCACAAACATATCACATCACTATAATATCGTCCATTTCTATTTGAACAACATAACTGAAAGTGGTGGCCACCAATATCCAAGCTGCATGTACTACATTGTAGCTATCTGTGTGGGGCCTTGGTGGAATGAGCTT
The DNA here is from genome assembly GCA_021015155.1 of Magnolia officinalis. Classification (NCBI taxonomy): domain Eukaryota; kingdom Viridiplantae; phylum Streptophyta; class Magnoliopsida; order Magnoliales; family Magnoliaceae; genus Magnolia; species Magnolia officinalis. The sequence goes on along the minus strand of JAJHSJ010000005.1, from coordinate 43,748,750 downwards.
CTTGTGGTTCATATGCTGTAGCTCGAGTTTTGTCTGGTTATCAATTAATTAATTTATTTCTTACTTTTAGATTATTTCTTTAATATTAAAGATTGGTAAATTTTGGTGCTCTATTGTTTGACACTAGGTGCTTGTTATGTTTTAAATCACTTGTCAGTCAAACTGCTTCTAAAACTTTTCGGATGTCTGCTATTGTGCAAACATTTCTTATATATGGTGATTACTGATATGAATAACCAAACTAACTAGAAGATTCATATATACTCTCTTTTTTTTTTTTTTTTTTTTTTTTTTTTTTGCAGTTTGGCCTTGACCATACACTCACAACTGGTGTTATCAGGTAGGAAGATCTGTAGTTTAATATTCACCTCTCAGTTTGCTAATAAGCAGGAATATTCTGATTTACTCCGTTGTTTATGGCTAGGCAAGTAGGAGTTGTTTTTTTTTTTTTTTGTTGAAAGATAATTTTATTAAGAATTGGCGGTGATCGAACATTAAAAAGTTCGCATGGTCCCCATATCCTTCATGGAGACATAATAACTGCAGCAAATGCGCATAGAAGCCAGAGAATTTCTTTCTTCTTCGCAGCAAGTTCCATAGCCAATCACCCATTTAGAAGTTAGTTGACAGAAAGTTGATACATATTGTTTACTTCAAATAGAATCTAATTTAACTACATATAGTCCCAGACCATGTTTTTGTGAGTAGAATATGGATTATGAAATGTGTTGGGAGCCTTACACAAAACCTTAGGATCTAGCCTCCCAAAACAAACCAGAATTATGGATAATAAAGCAATGAAATAAATTAAAGCATAAACCACACACCACACAAGAGATTTTTACATGGAAAACCCTCAAAGAGGAAAAAACCACGGGACCTCATCCAGATCAACAATCCACTATGAAGTAGAACGTTACAATCTTCTTCACTCACGTAGGAGTGGATAAACAATAAAAGAAATAAAAAAAAATGGAGAGATCTCACCGATTACGAGGACATAGAAGTGCTGAGATATAGATTGCACAGTAGATAACCTCCACGAACATAATCTCCCTTCTATAAGTTTCCTCTCTCTCTCTCTCTCTCTCTCTCTCTCTCTCTTTTCTTCTCTCTCTCACCTTTGATAGCCTTAAACCCTTTAGCAAATCCCATGTAAAGCTTTAGGAAACCCTCTTGTCATACCTAGAAAGCCCTAAGTACCTCATATTTAAAGTTTTAGGAAACTCCTTTCTGCATCCCAGTTGCGAAAGGATTTGCGATACGAAATCCGCGCAAAATCGTGAAACGAATCTGCGTAACTGCGACTGGTAGTTAGGAACCTACAAACGGTCGAGCACCACCCATGACCGGTCGAGTACATCCTTCGATCGGTCGAGCCCCCCGGAAATAAATAACCCAAAGTCGCTTGAGTTCGAGTCGTATCAAGGCTCGTCTTCCACTACTGGTCGTGCGCAGCCTTCGAC
>JAJHSJ010000005.1:43686688-43747184 GCA_021015155.1 Magnolia officinalis | reverse complement strand
GGTGACCCTCCTCCTTCGCCAGACTCGGATGCCTAGTCATCCATGCCGATGTTTTGCAGCTTGTTTTGGTTGCTGCTTTAGGATATGTTTGTGATTTCATGTCGACAAGCCTAGTAATGTAATGTTTGGTATAATGATATAAGTGTTTAAAGATTTGTTGTATTAGCTCACAGGCATCTTCTGTCATGGGCCACGTAAGGCTACATCCCATGTATTGTGACGATTTTTTTCTTTTTTTGGTTCAATGAAATGCATGAAGCTCCTTTTGTTATCAAAGGTGTTGACTGCTTGACAAGTTAGAGTTGTACTTACCATTGTGAACTCCTTCCACCCACCCACCATTACTTCTCTAAACTTATCTCTTACTTCTCTTGGCCTCACCATTTCACACGCATATGAGCACAACGATCCCCATTTTGGTTGTCCCATAACTTTCACAACCTCCAAATGTTGGACATTTAGGGCCCGTTCGACCAACTGCATTCAGTGGGATTATGGTGGATAGAATTGTAAAAGTAACAATAAATGTATGTGTAAGGTATGGTCCCTAGATTGGGTGTATCCCATGTTTTCCAATACCATGTTTAGAATGTATGCAATGAGAAGTATTTCCCAGGTTTTTCTTTCAAATTACACTTAGAAATTCATCATCATGGGATATAGAAATCCCATCTCACACTTTCCAACACAAGGCTCATTTTCCAAGGCCTATAAAATTAATTTAATCTCCTCCCACCCCCTACCAAACATGCCACTCCAAATCCCGAGGTGGGATTAGCAATGTAGTCCCATTTAATACAATAGGCCCTTAAAGTTTTGGACCTAGAATTGGTACTCCTAGATGTTGCAAACACATCTGGCAATATAGGAAATCCAACAAATTAATAAGGTGAACCTTAGGACCTTCTTAGCTAGTATGAGCATGTGTGTAGTGCTTGAGCGTAGTTAAATTCAAGTTCGGGCAACCTAATTCCAATCAGACAACGTTTGACCCTAGGCAACAAACAATTTCCTGTATTAGAAAGGGTATGAAATCATCTAGCGTGTAAGCATAAACTTTGGATTACAACTAGTGGTTGGTTATACTTAGGAATATAAAAGACTGATTATGCTAAGGTAATAGAAATATAGACTTAGTTAGTTGGCTTAATTTGGTTGGAGCAGCACCTCATTCCTTCGTTAGGTTCCCTTGATACTTATGGATTTCTTTAACAACTCTTCGGAAGGTTGTTTTGATTAGAAACTATGCACGTATAGGGAAAACTTATATATCCCTTGGATTGAACGTTAGGTCAAAACAACACAACCTTTAGAATTGCCTTACCAAAGACTTATTACAATCGGGAACACGGGATAGAGAACTATATAGAAGCGAGGTATTCGCAGGTTTGAATTGAACTCTCAATCCTGTAAGGACTAATACGACACATTTTCTGTCCTCGCGAGGCAGAAAGTCTATATATCCATCTCAGACCTACTACACAACTTTCCTTCCATGTTGGCCCTACCACTTACAACTAAAAGTTTCTTATTTTCGTCTTTGAAAAGTGTTAAGAACATATAGCCAATAGAGATTTTCTTTTTAGGCCCAAGGAATTTTTCAGATGGGCAACAGACAGTTAGGAATTTGGTCCCAAATCACATGCCATGTCGGCATACATATTGTGCATATGAACGTAGAAAGATAGCCTGCCTGTTAAGCTAGACATGATTAAATAAGATAAGTCTAGACCGTGACAAAACTCCTTGGTAGAATTAGGCATCTTGCCTCAAACTCACACCTACCCCTCAAATCAACCACAACACCCATCATTTTATTTCCTTTCCCCATGTCATAGCACACATCACCGATAGAAGGAAGACTGATGTATTGAGAGGTTGTTTCCCATTTCATGCCAAGGATAGGTCCTAAATTACATCTCGTTCCGACATACGAATCGAGACATAGATTCTTGAGCCTTGAGAAAATAATTTTAAGGGGGGTAGAAAGATTATGAATTTGGTCGAGATAGGTAGATATACTCGTCTACCCACACATAGACGCAACGAAAGCGTGGTTGGCCCCTACCCCACTGGCCTAGGATCGAAGGAAGTTTATCCAGGCTGTGCGTAGGGATAAGTCACTAAATAGGATTTGGATCTTCCTTAGAATGTCAATAATGAAGTCATTGAAGGAAAGCAATTAGGGTTCGAGTGTTAAACCCATTCATATTAGAGAACAGGCCTAACAAAAGGGTATGAACTGAACTACAATAGTTGAGGTCTGTGTATCCACAAATCCGCTCGCTAAATACGAACTTAAAAGAAGCCTTAGCCGATTCTTTACTACTACCATGGACATAAATTAGGATGAAGACTCTCCTAGACCAAGACCCAACAGGCAACCTTATGAATAGGAAATTCGAACCTTTCAGTGATGGACATTCCCTAAGTTTTTAGAGTGATCGGATTACGGAGTTACTAAAATATACAACTGCGAAACATTCGCGACTTGACCCAATTCTCAATCCTGGGCGACTACCAATGGGCTCACTGCTTGGCCGAGCAGAAGACCAGGAGTCACCTGGACTAGGAAGGGAGACGATGAGCTTTCTACCTTGGCCAGGTAGATGATCGATGTATCGGGATCAAGCCCATTATAACCATCTCTCCGTGTTGGTCAAACATTGAAAACAGCTATCTTACTATAAATAGATGGGAATTGTCGTCAAGACGTCAAATAGATAACGGAATAAATTGTATCAACCTATCAGGATATAAGCAAGGGATAAAGAAATAAATTTTTAAGGGGGGTAGTGCCTGAAATGTACTAGACTGGTATGCACAAGATACACCCTACCACGCATAGAGACTTGAAATCAATAAGTCTTACGCAAATGAAATAATAGAATTCTTACTTATTACCTTTAGTCAATTTCGGGGATGAAATTATTTTTAAGGGGGGTAGATTGTAACATCCCAGATTTTTGCCAACCTGGAATTAGACGTCCTTAGGCAATGGGTCTATCCTAACACCTTATTAACTTGTCAGAACTCAATCCCATAGTCTAAAATCACTTTTTAACCCTTTTCCTTCACAAATCTCACCTTTCACTACCTTATCCTTCAAAAGTAACTAAGTGCTAAACTAGATTAGCTACGAAATTCGCTTTTAAATACGATTTGCAAGACCCAAAACTTGTAGAATCATTGATGCTAGGTTACCCTAAAATCTAGGATTAATCTCATTACCCAGTTGCTCTCGGGACCATCACGAAACTCCGTATCAGATCTGGACCGCACATCGAAAGTCCGATTAATGCAAAGTTAAACGGTTAGGACCGATTTGTTGGGCTTGACAACCATCTCGGAAATCAAATCCAGATAGTGTCCCAGTGCTATTCGCTTGAGCACAGAGTGAAGAGTGTGAGAAACGTGAAATTAATTAGAAATAAAGTCCAATTTTAAGTAATCTGAGACTTGTCGCTTGCAGGCCAAATATAAGCAATTAGACCGTCGGAATCTGACCCAAATACACCCTCGGATCAGGAGAAATTTCATACACATGGCAGTGTACTTGTGGCCCTGATCGAGTCTCAGTGACCGTTGAACTGAAACTGGTCCACCACGGGCGATCTGTAAATTCGATCGGACTGAAAACGTAACTCGACCTAGATCCAATGTCTGTGAGCTTAAGTCCGACCTTTAGCTCAAGGGGGGCTTCCAGAAGTGCTCCATTGAGACGAAACAGTCTCTCTTTAGACATAACCTAAGTATACCTTGGCCCTGAGTCTAATTTGGTGAGTTCTGGACCTATATAAGGACTTTAAACCCTCACTCTCTCATTCCATACAAATTTGAGAAAACATAGGAGAGAGAAGAGAGAAAAGAGAGAGAAAGTGTGGGAGAGGTGGGAGATTCTTCCTGTCGTTCTACCCTGCCGATTAATAGGCTTAACCATCGATTTCTAATCACTTTTTCGGTGATTCCGGCTTCATTTTTAGGTAAGAAAACCCTAAGTCTAACCTGTTTTAGGGTTTGAATTGATTCAAGTAGCAAAATAGCTAACGTATCCCGTGTTATAGGTTGATATACTGCCGTAGACGAAGATATAGAGATTCTATTGACTCCGTTACGCTTCTACGGCATAAGGTGCGGACTTTAGACGTATAGGTTATGGTTTTCAAAACTTTCAATGTTAAATAATGATAGATTCATGATCTGCATGCAATTGCACATGTACAAAGTGTTGTCCGTTTTGTTTTTCAGTTTTTCGTTAGCTATGTTGAATATATTGTATTCCTCGTATTTGTAGAAAATAGGTATACATATGAAATATGGATTTGTGCTTGCCATGATTAATTGTTGTCTATGTATGCTGGATACATGTGTATCAACTTCTGGGTGAACAGATTAGCCTAATACATGTTTTATCAACATACGTTGAGTATGTTAAAATTATGTAGCCTATTGTTGAAATGCCTTAATGAATATAGATTCATGATTTGTGTCTGCCATGTGTATTGAATGTAAGAACATGATTGAGGTGTACTAGACAACCCCTTAGCGAAAGGATTTGCCCTAAATCACGCCATGACCAATGCACGCTATCTGTGTTAAAGTGTGTAGCCCAAGTGTTTGTGAAAATGAATTAATGAATATGGAACGTGGATTCATGCTTGCCATGGCTATCCATCATGGGTGCACGCATGTTATAATTGGGGCAACTTCCTAGTGAAAGGATCTAGCCTAATACCTATGTGATCAACATATGTCATGTATGTTGATGTATGTGGTCTAAAGTGTTTGTTGAAATGTCTGAATGAGTAATAGTTAGTAAATTGTAATGTATAAGGGTGTTTGTAAGTGTTATGATCTCATGCTCCGTTGGTTGTCAAATTTTGTGTGCCAAAAACATCTATCGGTGTTCTGTACTTGTATGATCATTTATTGGAATTCAAGACACCTCAAAAAGCTACATGTTGAAGCCTCAAAAAGCTACATGTTGAAGCCTCAAAAAGCTACATGTTGAAGCCCCAAAAAGCTACATGTTGAAGCCCCAAAAGCTACATGTTGAAGCCCCAAAAAGCTACATGTTGAAAGCATGATATGGTTCAAGATCTCAAGCATGATATGGTTCAAGATCTCAAGCATGATATGATTCATAGTATCTACATTCGTTGAATGGTTGAAGTTTAATGTCCATACGACATGGTTCAGGTTTGAATGACCTTAGGTTGACCCTTTAAGTAGGTCACTTTGGATCATTATTCAAATATTTAAAATACACATGGTTGGTCTAATCTACGACCAGTCCTAGCTCTTGTTCGACCACCTATAGCATTGGTTCGACTAGTCCAAGAAATTCCACGACCAGTCCTAAGTAGTTGAAGATTTTTCAGAATTTTTGGTACGCCCACGACCAGTCCTGGAGGTCCTTCGACCGGTCGTAGGTGTGGCTTCGACTCGTCCACGACCAGTCGTGGAGCTACGACTTAAAGTCCAGCAACGAAATCACTGGTCCTACGACCAGTCGTAGGGATCTACGACCAGTCGTAGGTGACCCACGACCAGTCGTAGGGTACTCACGACCAGTCGTAGAACGGCTTTCAAATATCGCGCTTATTTTTTCAAAAGTCTGTTAGAGCTACGACCAGTTGTAGGTTTCTAAGACCAGTCGTAGGAGCGATTTCTGCTTCTATAAATTGAACACGAAATTCAGAGTTTTCATAACTTCAACGCTATTCAATTCAAGAAATTTTCAAGTGATCACTCTGAGATAAGTTTGTGTTTATTTTAAGCTAGATTGTGCTTATTTAATATTCCTTTTTGCTAGCTTATTTAATTTGATTTTGTTTCTATATTCCAATCTTATTTGAAAAGAGGAATTATCTTATTCCTTCTTCTTGGAATCAAAAATCAAATTTAGCTACGCCCAACGAGTTAAATCTAAAATCAATTAGAACTTAGAACCTTATGAATGTGAGTATTGGAATTGAACTTTGACATTCAAATCATCTACTCCGATTGGTTCTACCGGGCTGCTACGAAAAAGGAGAAATCCAGGTATTTTACAATTCTGTAAAATTCATTTACTTTTGGTTTTGTTTGAGGTTAAGCCAGAAAAATCTCATTGTATTGGTTGTCTGAGGAAAACCAAAAAACTCAGAAAAGAGGGGTTTTTGAATTGTGTAAGCCCAGTGAAAAAGACACAATTAAAGGTTTTTGATGACCTGTGAAAACCTATTTGTTAGTGAACGCTAATATCCCCTGTGTGAGGATATTAGGAGTGGAGTAGCTTTTTGTGTGGTTGTTGGAAAATAGTTGGTGTACACACAAGCGAACCACTATAACTCTTTGACTTGTGGTTTGAATGCTTGCTTAATTTTCATATCTTTTTATCATTCGATTGTGTGGAATGTACAAGTGGATGTGAATGTTGTAATTATTTACATTTCAAGCAAGTTGGGGATTGTTGTAATAATTTAGATCTTACTTCTGTATTTAAATTCAATTCCTTGCTATTTCATTTACTTATATTAACATTGAGTCCTTGATCCAAAAGAGAGGTTCTAGAAATAAGGTTTGTCCTACCATAAGCCCTTGTTGATTATGGTGTAAGGTTGTCCTTAGAACTGAATTTGTATCAATCTCTCGATATCTATTTATCAAGGTGATTTAAATTTAGCTTTGTGAATTGATTCAAGTTGTAAGGCTATTGGTTTATTTTATTTCCGCTGATTTTTATTTTAATTTGGCATAGTCCTATTCACCCCTCCCCCCCCCCCCCCCCCCTCTAGGACATATAGCTTGGCCTTTTCAGTGTTGAGATAGGATTCTCAACTCCTTTAACTATTTGTATGATTTCTTTTGATATCTGTGTGATTAGGAATTGAATATGTACAAACTCATGCATATGTTGTACTTCATAACATGCTCAACTGATTGTACGATTTTATCTATGTAATGCATATGTTTAAATTCATGTTTAAGTTGTATTCCATAAAGGCCGTGAAGGGTGATGGGGGAGTGGAGTAACGATTCCGTGCAACAGCCCTGGCTGCCCTAAGCAGACAATATTAGATATTTGATTGTATAATTTGAAATCTTGATCCATTACTACTTTAACTGTTCCGTAATTAAATGTGATTAGGGCTATTGTATAGTCCAGGCAATCGGTAATGGGATTGAATTCGTGGCTAAGATTTATTCGCCACGTGAGATGTGTTCGATGAACCCGAGTCGTACTTCGGTTGGTGATAGTGGTTGGCCACGCGAAGTGCTTATGCACTTCATGTCGTTCAACTTGTCGTGCGCTCGAGCTAGCCGAGCTCGTCAAGTAACCCGATCTGTCTAATGTATGTTCACCATGTTTGGACCCTACTGCTTGAACCTAAGGTACCGAACTTACCGGTACAACCCCGTTAACCTTGGTACCTCGATTTGCTAAGACTCATGAGCCGGGCATGGTGGTATGGGACACCGTGGTTGAGCTGTCGGCCTACACTTGGGTGATGTGCCTCCCCGTAGTGACCAGTGAGCAACCCAGACTCGTGAACCGAATACGGTGGTATGGGACACTGTATTCGAGTTGTCGACTTACACTGCTTTAATGGGTGATGGGGGAGTGGTGTAACGATTCCGTGTAACAGCCCTGACCGTACCCGGTGTAGTAACCTCGAGCATACTCTGAATCTGCGGAGAGGCGACGAGCCTTCCCGTAGTAAACAGAGTATAACTAGGCCTGTATTGATAAGGTGATGCGGGAGTGGTGCAACGATTCCGTGTAACAGCCCTGACAGCCTTTGCAGCGACCTAGAACCACACTATCATATGAGATTATCTAGGATTGATGACCCTAGAATGGATCATTGTTTGGGAATGATATAAGGAAGGTACCTTAGTTTTCCAATACTGTTGTTTGAAAAGGACTAATAACAACTCAGTAATCATGCTCATCATCGCAGTGCATGTGCCTGGAAGATGTGGAGCACTGAGGGATGAACGCATGCCACGGACGTAAGATGGTGTCGCATGACGGATTATGTTGGTGAGGGCATGCATCATGACTGTATTCATACTTGCATTAATAAGAGTATTTAATAGTGTTTGATTGTACTGCTTTATCATTACTGCTTGACTGAATTGATAACATGTTAACCTATGATTTATTGTTCCACTGAGTTGATCACTCACTCCTACGTTACGGGACGGTGTTGTACACACCCACCAGACTTTGTCTGATTGCAGATGGCGACGCTACTCTTGAGGTGGAGCCGGACTTTTGTGACGACGAGAATGTTTTCTTGTATATGCTGTTTTCTGGCGGCTTCATGTGAGCTGTGCCTTGATCGACGGGGTTACAGGGATGTTGACTAGATGACACTACACATTTGGTATATTTTGGAATTGTACTTGTCATGAATTAACCTGGTAATATTATCACACTCTGGAGACTCACCACAGTTTATATATTTCATATATCTATCATAGTCTTCCACTTGCAAATTTAACTGTCTCTGGAGTATGATATGTTGTTTTAGTATAATCCCATTCATGTTTCCATGCTCTCATCATACTCATCATTATCTGTGTTGCATAAGTGATATGTTGGAACTCGGGAGCTGAGCTTTGCTCGACCCCCGATTTTCAGGGCGTTACAAGAAGGATGTTGTGTTACCTATGGAAGTTAATATGTCTTCGCTAAGGGGAACATTTTAATCTCAATTAACCTCGGCTGAATTCACCAAGACATGCTTATTAAGTTATATAGACTAGATGAAGATAGATTTAGGGCTTTGGATTCACTATGGCCTCATAAGTTAATGGTGGTCAAAGCCCGTAATAAAAGGGTTAAAAGAAATCATTTGGTGAAGGTTCCCTGGTTTGGAAAGTTGTACTTTCAATTGGAACAAAATATCCCAAATACAAGAAATTGTCTTTGATTTGAGATGTGAAATTGTGGTTTTACCACTACAAGCAAAGCTTGAAAGTATGTCTAATGTCCCAGAGGGGGTGAAAAGGACTTTTTAAATTTTAATTAAACTAATTGCATGCACTTATTACTAAATTCATAAGTAAATAATTCCTAATGATAAGATGTGCATAATCCTAGTCTAATAAGTGAAATACATCATTCACTCATTTTGACAAATATGTTTGGTGCATAAATTAAGTAGAGTGTAGAGTGCATCTAAAAATCATAAGTAAGGAATTAATAACATTCACCACAATGCACACAATATAAGCGGTTCGGCTACATGCCTACTCCAGTCCCAGCTGGCCCACTATCTCTCAGAGTATGCCGTATTTCACTATTCTGATGGTTTTAAATCAAGTTCATCATAAACCTTCACAAGCTACACAAGGTCAACATTTTGCATCCGCCGATGGCTTACACAAGGTCTTATCAAGTTCTACGCAAGAACTTAAGAAATCTTATACAAGGACAATAAACATGTATTCTCCCTTCGGAGGCCTACGCAAGGACTTGTCGAGTTTGGGAATACAAACTCTGAAACCCAATCCTACATAAGGAATGGTTTCCGAAAAAAAAAATGGACTCTTATACTTACCTAGAAGTGAGTGAGCCCCATTGATGACTTGATGAAGATCTTCCTAGATGATGAAGGATCTTTCCCTTGAACCGTAACTAAGTGATGATGCTCCGTTGTAGATGTCGAGGTTGAAAGGTTAAGGGTTTCAGTGAATCCTAACTAGATATCGATGGGTCTTTAAGAGCTAATGAGGATCCCCATTACCAAGCATTCAGTTTTTCCTAGCATATAGATTTGGTAATAAAAGAGGTTGCTAGAGCATCAATGAATGGTAGATTTCATTGTTCGATCTAAGCTTTGAATATATCAATGATTACCTTTAAGACAATGATTGAATGATGAACTCCATGAGGAAAGAGGGCTTGAGAGGATGAGTATTAACTCAGGGTATTAACTCTCCCAAAGCTCTCTTAATAACTCACTGAATTGCTAAGAAATAACCCCCATATATATATAGAATAGATTCCCAACAGTCAAAAAATGGGCAGAAAATTGTTCGATTCGATGTCATTGAAGTGTCTTCGATGTCATCGAAGTGACCTTCGATGTCATAAAAAAAATCAGGAGAATATACGATTAGGTTACTAGACTGTTTTCTGTCTCCTGACGATGTCATCAAGTTGCCTTCGATGACATCGAAGGACCCCTTCGATGTCATTGAAGGTTGGCTCAATATCATCGTAAAATTCTAAATTTTGACTGTGAGGTTGTTGGATAATTTGAATTCAAAGTTTAATGTCATCGAAGGTTGGCTTGATATCATCGTAAAATTCTGAATTTTGACTATAAGGTTATTGGATAATTTGAATTCAAAGTTCGATGTCATCAAATTGACCTTCTATGTCATCGAAGCCTAGTTCGATGACATCGTAAAAATCCAGAATATATATATGATTTCTTTGCTAGACAATTTTTACACCTTTTCGATTTACCTAAGTTCGATGTCATCGAACTGGGTTCAATGTCATCATAAAAATATTGATTTTACTTGATTGCTTGTTGGAGTGTTTGAGCACATCTTCAATATCATTGAACCTAAGTTCGATGCCATCAATTAGGTTTGATGTCATCGAGAAAATCCAAATTTTCTATGTTTGGCTGCTGGACTATTATGTGCTCAAGCTCGATGTCATCGAGCTGCCTTCGATGACATCGAATGTAGTTCGATGGCAGTTCGATGCCATCGAACATGGTTATTTTCAGATCTTATCTTTTAACTCCAACATCAATTCTCTTAACCTTTTAGCATACTTAAGAAAGGCTTTTCCTCATTTATTTTTGTTAAGAATGTGCTATGTTAGAGAGGTTTTGGTATAGGGTTTAGTGAGGTGATGAGGCTTTCTTACCTTTCCTTGATTATTAGGCTTCCAACCCTTTAAGTCTTCAATCTTAAGTCTTCTTGGGGCACACTTGACTCTAAGACTCTTACTTCACACTAATTGACAAACTAGGGCATTTTCAATCTCCACATTTGTCAATTACTTGACAAGAACTTGACAAACCCTATACAACTCGATGGACGAACCAATTTACATATCTTTGAAGTAAATTTACATTTGCTTTACAATTAAAGACCGACATAGAAGACTTGACTTTGCTTGATGCTCCCCGTAACTTCTTGCACCACCATTGTTTTCAAAACAATAACGAAATGTATGGTGGGATATGTTTCTCCCCCTTTTTGTCAGTGATTGGCAAAGGTGGTTAGTTAAAGCATTGAAGATCACTGAAAGTTGAGAAATATGATTATAAGAATGCATTCAGAGGGAGGAGGTAATAAATAAACTCAGTACATATGGAGAATAATATCCAAAGATGGCACAATATATCCAAAATATCATCATTCATAATCATCAATAGCCAAAGATGGCTAATAATATCCAAAACCAAACTATACTGATAACATAATATCCAAAAAGGAAACATCCATACATGATTTGTCAATAAAAGGAACATTAAATCCATACATGTAAACCTAGATATGATTGTATGTGACGACTACATGTAGTCCCATCTCACAGCATCCAAAAAGATAACTATGCGTTAGATGGTCCGACAGACTCGAAACACACCCTAAACTAAGCATTAGTTGTCATGTCTAGGCTCTGGTGGAACTGAATCATCACGGTGGCACGAAATGAGTGAAATCAATCCCTGAACGGTGTGCTCGAGGCGCTCCATCATGCACTCTATCCGAGTCAGCCACTCCCTCTAGAGTGACTGTTTCGCAATGATTAACTCTAGGCGCTCCTGCTGCCTCATATAGTGACGAGCTGTGGCGGAATCTGGTGTGTGTGGCATCGAATGCTGCACTAATGGCTCGGCATGCTGAATTCTTGTCTCACTTGTCTGCCCCACTTTCATAGCAGTTGCGTCGGGGGCATCCGTTGTTGAAGGAGTAGTGGACATCAGTGATATCTATATCTTGTGAATGTTATTGTATGTTATTCACGATTCTAGAATGAGTGCATCAGCAGTAAGGAGAAATCCGCAATCACGCGATAATAGGCAGATAAGGTACCCAAATGGAAAGTGCATGGCTTAACTACTCCAGATCAAAAGAGCAAGCTGAGAAAGAATGAGAGATGGAAGGCACAGTTGAGTCCCTGAGGCAACACTATAGATGATATTAAACATAGACAAAGTGAGGTCTACTCGATTTGTGCCTCTAGGATAGTCGTTTGTCAAGAAAATGAAATGGAGAACTATAACTCCCCAAAATTCCAAGGCTCGAGTCTTTGCTCACCCTAGGAATTTTGGCTTTAATCTTGTTTTATTTCTTCCTGTCCAAGTGGTAGGGTTTTATAGCACGTCCAAACTTCTAGATTCTTCTTACACAGTCCATGTGCGTAATGTGGTGTGCACGGCTCGTTCAATTATGGTGTGCAGAAATGAGCAACGCAGCTCGTCGGTGGTCTCTTTTTTGCTTTGATCTGAAATTTCATTTCTCTTAAGGCTGGCTGGCCCACTAGGAGACAGATGATCTGCAAATGTGTGGTTTAGATCTCTGATCGACAACTCTTGTTGGTGGAAGATCGGTTCTGGTTTTAATGGTGGGTCTGTCCTGATCTATTTTTCTCCAAATCGAACGTCTCTAGGTGGTGGGTCGGTTTGGCTGTCCAAAGCTTCTTGGCCCATCAGATTGGTGGTGGGCATAGGATCCTCAAGTTGTTGCGAGGAAGATTCCTCTCGCATTGTCGCATGAAAACAACGGAAACGGGTGAGAAAGTTGGCGCGATTGGGATGGTTTTTTCTTTCTTTCTTGTTTGGGAAGGACTCATCCACTTCTTGGATAGGTATGGACTCCGTAACAAAAGGAGTGGGTCTTTTGTTATAGCGTCTGCACGGCTTGCAATATCGGTGAAATCAGTGCATGTGGGCCTCAAACATTCCTTATGTACATTACTCTTCTGGGACAGAGTTTTGAGAGAAGCTTGATGGACAGTCCTGATTTCCTGTCTACCATGGTGGTGTCCCATGTAAGGCCCGTATCCTACACCATACCGTTCCTTAGACTCCCACAATCCTCCCCGTCGAATTTCGGTGACCCGCGACCTGCAGTCGGCATTTGTGCGCAACCTTAAGTCGCATCTCGTATACCCAAGTCGACTCGACCTGAGACTTGTACCCTTATGACCATGCTGTCGCCGCGGTTCCAACCCCGTGTCTCCCGCCGATGTGATACTCAGGCTAGGAGTTGTGGGCTCGTGTTCATCTCGAGGAAAATGCTACGCATTGTGAATTCCATGAGAATCTCTACCACCTTTCACATCAATCAATCAAGTACAACACCCATCCCTCTCTCACCCAAAAGTCAACACAACCCATGTCTCTCATGTCACTCTCTTACACAACCCATACCACTCATCACCCATCCTCCTCTCCTTACATCTCCTCTCTCTCTCTCTCTTCTCCCTCTCTCTCTCTCTCTCTCTCTCTCTCTCTCTCTCTCTCTCTCTCTCTCTCTCTCTCTCTCTCTCTCTCATTCTCTCCACCATTCTTTCCAAGCAACGAGGGTGGACGTCCAAGCTTCCCAAGGAGAAGTTAGGTGTGGCCCACTTCCTACCCCAAAAACCCTCATCTCAACCCTTCGACCTTCATCATTTACCATCAAAGAAGAAGCCAAGGAGTTTAGCTTGCCATGGATCCAAGAAGAAGAGTAAATGGTGGGTGATCTTAGAATTTCCACCGTTGATTTTATTTGAGGACCCACTTGTGATGGGACCCATTTGATGTACGTGTTGTAAACGGAGAGGAGCTCATAGTGGCGGAGCTCCTCCCTCGCACACAAACCGTCTCTCCCTCTCTCTCTTTATCTCTTTTTTCCATCTTGTGGTCCACCATGATGCATGTATGTTATCCAAGCTGTCCACCAAACGGGGCCCGCACTGCTGCCACGTCCATCAAGGCCCACCTGGCTGTCCTTTGAGGACGGACATGGATGAAGGGAATCACAAATATCGGCTTGATACAAGCTGGTGGGTCCCACACCGTGCGAACCCACCTTGATGTAGTGTGACATCCACACTGACCATCCATCTTGTTGTCCAGATGGTGGATCCCACCGTGATGTTTACGTGCCATCCTCACCGTCCAATTGCTAGATGGTGGGATGCACCGTGATGTATCTTATTCATCCATGCTCGTCCATCCCTGGCCAGAAGTGGGCCCACCTCGATGTTGCCTTCCATCCAGATCATCCGTCCGCTGGACGTCCACGACGTCTGGATGAGTGAAATATAAATATCAGCTTCATTCTAGCTGAGGTGGCCACACGTGTGGACCCACCTTATATCTAGACCGTCCAAAGGTCCCAGCAGCTAAGTTGCACCACGTCAGTAAGTTCTGTGGCCCCATCTCGTGAGGTATGTGTTACAACCATACCGTCCGTCTATTTTTCCTAATGGTGGGACCCACAACATTGATATATATATATATGTGTGTGTGTGTGTGTGTGTGTGTGTGTGTGTGTTCTATATTCACGCCATCCACCGTCTAGCTACAAGGATGGTGGGACCCACCTTATGTATTTGTTTTGTCCACACCGTCCAATCCCTAAACAGTGAGGATACTCGAATTGGTTGGGTACCTCACACCAGCTATAAAGTTGTTGTATGACGTCAGCACGTTATGTGGATCACGAGGTATGTGTCCATGCTGTCCATCCATCTCAGGATGTGGGGTGCACCATGATGTATTATATATCCAAGCCATCTGTAAATCTGGACGATACTGTGGGACACACCATGATGTATCTATTCCATCCAACCGTTCATCTAGACGTTCTGCTGGTTGGGGACCTCCTTGATTTATGTGTTGCACATGCACACTGTCCATCTTGATGGTGCTATGTGGGCCAACTTGATGTATGTGTTTTAGCCACGCCGTCCAGTCCGCTGGACGTGCAGCCCACTTGATATATGTGTTGCACATCCACGTTGTTCATCTGGTGGGCCCATTTGGAGGTGCAGGCCCACCTACTATATGTGTAGGGCCACCTTGATGTATATTCATGCTACCCATCTGTTTTGATGGACCATGGGTTGCCCCATCAAGCCTACTATAAATATGATGAGGCCATCTAATGAGGCTCGATGTGATGTATATGTGGCCCAGGAGTGAGGCCCGATGTGATGTGTATGTGGCCCATGAGTGAGGCCCGATGTGATGTGTATGTGGCCCATGAGTGAGGCCCAATGTGATGTATATGCGGCCCATGAGTGAGTCCCAATGTGATGTATATGAGGCCCATATGATGAGGCACGATGTGTTGTATATGAAGCCCATGTGATGTGGCCCATGGTGATTAATATGAGGTCCATTGTAATATGTGAGGCCCATATGATGAGGCCCGTGTGATGTATGTAAGGCCTATGTGATGAGGCCCGATGTGATGTATATGTGGCCTATGCGAAGCGGCCCACTTGATGTATATGAGGCCCATGTGATGCGGCCCACTTGATGTATAAGAGGCCCATTGTTGTGGCCCATGTGATGCAGCCCACTTGATGTATAAGAGGTCCATTGTTGTGGCCCATTGCGATGTATATGAGGCCCTAAGATGTGGCCCATTGTGATGTATATGCGGCCTATATTTGAGGCTCATTGTTATATGTATTAGGCCCATGTGATGTGGCTCACGTGATGTATATCAGGTCCATGTGATGCGGCCCATTGTGATGTGTATTCGGCCCATGAGATGCAGCCCATTGCGATGTGTAAGGCCCATGTAATATGGCCCATTGTAATGTATATTGGGCTCTTATGTGAGGCCTATTATGTAGTATGTGAGGCCCTTATATGAGGCCGTGGGCCCCACTATATGTTTGGCCCAATGAGGGCCACTCCTTGGTAGCAATGTTGGTTGAATGTCCACAATGATGGGCAATGATGGTTAAATGTCCACATCATGACCTTCCCTTAGGCCTTGTTAGGCCCATTCTTGATATAAGTAGGCCGTCTAGGCCCATCCTTAATATGAGGAGAGTACATCATCATCATATAACATGCTTAGTATAGCTCCATGATCCATGCTCATACGCATCATATGTATGCTTGATATGAGGAGTGATTAATCATAGCACATGCCATTAGACGGATTATTATGGGACTCCCTGATAGAAGGAGTTACCCCACATGAGCGCAAGGTATGCGCAGGTTTGATGCAGGAATAGATGATATGACTCATGTATCTTACATTTTTTTTTATACTACTAGTATACACCCTAGCGATATCAGGGCTGTAGCTTCCACAGGCATATTGTGGATGGCCAGATGAGACACCGAAATTTTTTTTCTACATGGGGTGCTATAAATGTCCCTGGGTGAAAGTTCCTAAACCTCCTTAGCCAGGAGGCGCTCCAACGTCTAGACCAAGTCGATACATGAGCGCTCGAGTGCCGAATACCAGTAGGCTGTGTCTCCCACTGTATTGTGGTCGATTGGAAGGGGTGTGGCCTTACCTGCCCGAGGGTAGGGGACATAGCTACGCTAAGTTTGACCAGCTCATAAATGGGTCTGTTATTGATGTGTCAGGTAGATATTGGCTGACTATTAGCCAGGCGGATATTGAGGTCTCTTCCACTTTCATAATTGCGCGTCCAATGGGCGGCGATCTAGTATAGAGTGTACTAGACCCTGGTGATGATCCCAGAGAGGTACAGTACCGATATGTGAACTTACTGAGCAGGAGTTGCGTACTCAGCATTTTACTCATTCATTCATTCATTCACTATCGACTCGCGCTGGTGGTGCGCAACTAATTATTATGTGTACCTTCGCAATGGCCAGGATTTCAGTTGGGACGCACAACTAACCCGAGATCAAGAGTTTACCACATTAAGTCTATCTATCCAAATTTAGGTATGGGACTGGTTTGGATAGAAGTCCCTTGTGATGGACCCCGTAGCTTGCGATATTACTTACTATCATCCCGACTTCACACTCCAGCTTGGTCATTTCATTCGCATCACATATTACATTACATCCTCAGCACATAGCATTTGGTTTACTATGTTTCTGTATTGCATAGCCTGAATAAGGTTGATGGTATCATGAACTTGTCAGGATTTGCATATTGCATTACATCCGTGACATATGACATTTTAAGTTGTTATGTTTCTGCATTTATATAACCTAGATACGGCTAACAGTATTCATGGACTCGTCAGGATTTGCATATTGTATTTCTTTCTCAGTATATGATATTAGTTTATTATGTTCTTGCATCGCATAGCCTGGATAAGGCTAATGGTATTTACTGACTTACCAGCATGTTTTCGCATTGCTTTGATATTGCATATTTGACACTTACCTTGTGCACACACTTACACCACCCTATAAGCCTTCTATAAGCTTATGCACGATAGATGCGTGCAGGTGGCGTTAGGTCGCAGCAGCGTTGAGCTTGGAGCGTGCAGCTGTCTTCTGGAGCTTTGATTTTTGATATATGTATATTTCCCTTTCAGCACTGTATTCAACTATTTATATTAGTGGATATGTGATGATGATGTTGCCTTTGTGATTTGGGTAAACTTGTGGTTATGCTTTTTACGAGATAAATGTACATTGGAAAATCCTGCTTGTAAGATCCCAAGATTGTAATCTGGCATATGGGCGCTGGGAGCCGAGAATGGGGTACTGCAGAGGCTGTCGACACAGGATTCGATGATAGGGAATTTTGTGAGCCCGATTTCTTAGTTTGGGGCGTGACATCCCATGTCAGATCTGTTCGGGAGTCTTGTTTGAAACGTGAATGGCGGGAAGGGATGAAGGAGGTGGACTCTTCTTCATGAATTGTTGGGTCAAACGTTGTTTAACCGGTTTTGCATTAGATGTTCTGTGGCTGAACATGCTTTTGTGTACATGCAGCCCCTGTACGGTAGAGGTTGGCGTGATCTTGCTTGATCCGCTCAGTCATTTAGTTTCTTGATGCATGTGTGACTTCTGAGTTCCAAGAGCAGGTCTAATCTAATGTTCAGGTGGGCCATGCTCCACCTTTTGGATTTAATTCTTGGGTTTTCTCTAATCTGACAGTCAAATTTCCTTGAATTTGGTTGTCAACACTCTACTTCGTTTATGATCCGTTTTATAGTGATTTTAACACCTATTCTTATTCTTGGTCAGTCACGCAGGTTGGATTCTGTAAGAATGGGGAAGTGTCCATATTGGTTGAATGTGTGCTTTCCGCTCGTTTGGTGCTTACGATGGCGTTTGGGCACTAAAAGTTTGAGGTGTTACAATCTACCCTCCTTAAAGAAAAATTTTCCCCGAAATTTCCTCACCTTAGTTATCAGTCTCTGTTTAAGAGGTTGGGGTATCTTTCTTTCATTTCCTCCTCGCGCTCCTATGTTGCTTCTTCTTTGTCGTGATGTGATCACAGAATCTTTACTAGCAGAATAACTTTTTTTTAGAGAACTTTCTCTTTGCGATTGAGGATTTGTACGGGTTCTTCTGTATAGGTGGCATTACTCTTTAGCTCTATTTGCTCCCAGCTGATGACGTGAGATAGATCAGGTTCATACTTCTTTAACATGGAGATGTGAAATACATCGTGAACATTTGCTAGCTGCAGATGTAATGCAAGAGGATAGGCTACTTCTCCTACTCTTTCTAGTACCTCAAACGGACCAATGTATCATGGTGCGAGTTTGCCCTTCCTTTCGAAGCGCATCATGCCCTTCATGGGGAATACCTTCACGAACAGATGGTCTCCTTCATAAAATTCGAGTGTCCGCCATCATGTATCGCATAGCTTTTCTGTCTATTTTGTGCGGCTCGGGGATGCTTAGTTATTATATCGATCTTCTCAGAAGTAACTTGAATGATTTTGGGCCCTAGAACACTCTTTTCTCCCACCTCTACCCAACAACGTGGAGAGCGGCAAGGGCGTCTATATAGAGCTTGAAATCCAGGACGATACTGGCCTAAAAGCTGTTGTTGTAAGTGAATTCAGTGAGGTGGAGGTAATCATCCCAGCTGCCCTTGAAATCCAGGACGTAGGCTCTCGACATATCTTCGAGCACCTGATTTACCCTTTCTATTTACCCATCTGTTTGGGGGTGGAACGTAGTGTTGTGGTTCAAGGAGGTCCCTAGTGTAGTCTACAACTTGGTCTAAAGATTTGATGTAAAACAAGAATCTCTATCTAATATGATTGTCGTCGAGATTTCGTGTCAAATATTGCATATTTTCCCCTACTTATATATTGGTTTTATGAACATGATAAGGCTTAATGGTATATTTTATACATGTTTCTGTTACAAGGTGAATCTGAGGGCTTGGATTGAAAAAAATGCTAAAAATATGGATTTAATGCTCAAGAATCACTAAGGTAAAAGACGGATCTTAGGATACCAAGAATGAAGAATTCACATGCCAAAGATTTAAGGAAACCAAGTACAAAGGATGAAGAAAGGACTTGAAATAATGTAGAATCCGCAACAGAAAACGGGATAGTTTGGTCCGACCTGAGCCAACTTCGGTCCGACTGAAATCACAAAAAACTGTTCAGCAAGAAATCAGGATTTTTAAACTTAGTTCAGTCCGACCTGAGCCAACTTTGGTCCAACCGAAGCTTCGGTTGGAGATTTTGGTTAGTGTCGGTCCGACCTAAATTTGACAGATTTTCTGCACAAGATTTTTCAGCATCAACTTCGGTCTGACCAAAATCACGCAGAATTGTCCAGCGAGAAATTGAGATTTTCAACCTTAATTCGGTTCGACCGAAGCGTAATGCGGGACTTATGTAGAGTGGGTAAATTCAAGACGGTTTCCAGAAATTCCAAGGAGTTGTTAAGATGGGGCTTCACAACTATAAATAGGAGTCCCTAGGACGTTCCTATGTATCTTCTAGGGTTCAAGGAGTGGAGAAAAAGGGTGGAGAGTCGCCGCCAAGAGTTCAAAGTAAATATTTTTATGCTTCGTTAAGATGTTGGCTAAACCTCTTAGCTTGGGCTAAGAGGGGAAGCCTGTAGCATGATTGGGATGTTTACTTTACTTTGATTCTTATTTATATTGAACTTCATTGAATTTTAGTTGATTTTAAGGAATATTTTTAGTTTTCTATGGTTTGCTGTGACTCAAATTACAATAGACGCTGCTATAGTTTTGAATATCTTCTTTTCCTATTTGAGATTGTGGTATTGGTAAATCCTGTTGTTTGCCATCATCTCCTGGGCATGGTTGGGTGACAGAATCCCTTCCAATCTCCACAATTCTCCTCCATTGAGGCTGGATCAATGAGAAGTTCAAAGATTTGATCATCTCTTCCTACAATTGGATAAGATAGGACTCTGATTCCAGTTGGATCTCTTGAATCAAGTAAGGTAGCTGTTGAGGGTCAAATTTACATAATATCCCAAATTCATTACTTGGTTTTATGAACATGAAAATACTTAATGTTGTATTTTAATCATGTTTGTGTTGCAAGGTGAATTTAAGAGCTTTGATTGAAAAAGGATGCTAAAAGCATGGATTTAACACTCAAGAATCACCAAAGCCAATGATGGATCTTAGGAGACCAAGATTGAAGAATTCACGTGCCAAAGATCCAAGGAAACTAAGTGAGGAATGAAGAGAATCCAAGATTTGAAGTGTCGATCAATTAGCCCAAGTTTTGGTTCGGCCAGCCCAAGAATTTGGCCAGCCCAAGAAAGTTTGACTGAAAATCCAACAATATATTCTTCTAGAACTTGCGGAAGTTCAGCCAGCTGAAGCTCTACTTCGGCTAGATCGAGTGTAGGTCGCCTAAGGTTACGCAAATTCTGCATGGACTGCGTAAATTTGAGGCGGTTTCCAGATTCTTCCAACTCAGTGTGAAACTTTGAGTTGTACAACTATAAATAGGAGTCCCTAAGATATTCCTAGGCATCTTCTAGGGTTTGAGGAGTGGAGCAAAAGGGTGGAGCAACCGTTCAGGAGTTTTTCATCTTCTTCCTTAGTTGATGTTTTTTCTAAGAGTCTTTAGTCCAATCATATCTATGGTTGGCTAAACCTCTTAGTTAGGGCTAAGAGGTGAAGCTTGTAGCGTGATTGGGATGTTTTCTTTGTTTTGATTCATGTTTTGTTGAACTCTCTTGGATTCTAGTTTGATTATAAGGAATATTTTTAGTTTTTAATAGTTTGTTGTGACAAATTATAATAAATCTGCGATAGCTTTGAATATCTTCTTTGTCTGATTTGAGATTGTGAAATTAGTAAGTCCCATTATTCACCATCTTTCCTTGGGCATTGTAGGATGATGGAATCCTTCCTAATCTCACAATTCTCTTATGATTGGTTGTGGGAATGGTAAATCATGTTGTTTACCTTGTATCCTGGGCATGGTTAGGTGATGGAATCACTTCCAAATCCTCACAACTCTCATCCATTGATGATTAGATCCATGAGAAGTTCAGAGATATAACAAATCTCTTCTTACCAATTGGATAAGATAGGACTCTGATTCCAGTTGGATATATTGAATCATGCAAGGTAGTTTCCCAATTGCTAAAAGTGAATCCTTGGCACCCTAGTTCCCACCTTTAAATTATTAGTTCTAATTACTTTATTCACAATTACTCTCTCTACAATTTCAGAATTAGGTTTACATCTTTTTCTAGTTCTACTTCTAGTTACTTTCAGAAACGTACTAGTTCAGTCCCTATGAATTCGACCTCGGTCTCACTGAGATTATTACTACATCGCGACCCTACACTTAGGGTTGTGAACAGTAGCATCTTGATAGCTACAAGTGGATCTTTGGCACCCTAGTTCCCACCTTTAAATTCACAAGTTTAAATCTACAATATCACAATTACTCCCTTTATTCCATAATTCAGATTTAGATCTTCTTTTCCTTCTTCTAGTTCTAATTACTTTCAGAAACGTCCAAGTTTAGTCCCTGTGGATTCGACCTCGGTCTCACCGAGATTATTACTACATCGCAACCCTACACTTGGGGTTGTGAACAGTTGTTATGAGGAAGATTCCTCTCACATTGTCGCATGAAAACAGCGGAAACGGCAGAGAAAGTTGGCACGATTGGGATGGCTTTTTCCTTCTTTCTTGTTTGGGAAGGATTCATCCACTTCTTGGATACGTTTGGACTCCGTAACACAAGGAGCGGGTGTATTGTTATAGCATCCGCACGACCCGCATTATCGGTGAAATTAGTGCATGTGGGCCTCGAACATTCCTTGCGTACATTACTCTTCCCAATCAGAGTTTTGAGAAAAGGGTGATGGACGGTCCGAATTTCCTGTCTACCGTGGTGGTGTCCCACGTCAGATCTGTTCAAGAGTCTTGTTTGAAACGATAATGGTGGGAAGACGTGAAGGAGATGGACTCTTCTTCACAAATTGCCGGGTCAAACGATGTTTGACCGGTTTTGGCATTCGATGCTCTATGGCTGTACACGCTTTTGTGTACATGCAGCCCCTGTACGGTAGAGGTTGGCGTGATCTTGCTCGATCCACTCCATCCATTTAGTTTCTTGATGCATGTGTGACTTCCGGGTTCCAAGAGCATGTCTCATCTAATGTTCAGGTGGGCCATGCTCCACCTTTCGGATTTAATTCTTGGGTTTTCTCTAATCTAACAGTCAAATTTTCCTGAATCTAGTTGTCAACACTCTACTTCGTTTATGATCCATTTTATAGTGATTTTGACACCTATTCTTATTCTTGGTGTCACACCCCAAACTCGGAAACCGGACTCACAAAATTTCTGATCGCCGAATCCGATGCTGACAGCCTCCGTAGTACCCCATTCTCGGCTCCCAGTGCTCATATGCTAGATTCCAATTCCGGGATCCTACAAGGAGGATTTTCAACATAAATTTGTCTTATAAGAAGCCTAACCACAAGTATACCCAAATCATAAGAACAACATCACCACCACATATCCACTAATATAATTATTTGAGTACAATGCTGAAAGGGAAATACATATATCGAAAATCAAAGCTCTAAAGGTTTGCCAGTTCAATTGAAGGAAATACATATATCGAAAATCAAAGCTCTAGAGATGAAATTCAAGGCTAATTCAGTTCAATTGAAGGATAATTCGGTCTGACTGAAACCAATTTCGATCCGACTGAAGGAAGGATTCGGTACGACCGAAAGTGCATAAAAAGCTCCAGTACTGAAATAAGTTTATTCGATCTGACTGAAATATAATTTGGTCCGATGGAACCCAAGTTTGGTGTGACCGAAATCGGGCAACCGTTAAAGACATAATCCGATCTCAATTTGAACTTAACTTCGGTTCGACCGAAGCGTAACTTTGTTGCGTAAATTCAAGGCGGTTTTCAAAGTCAGCCGGACAAAGGCTATAAATATGGGTTCTCCAAGGAGTTATATGCATGAATTAAGGTTGGAAAAGTGGAGCAAAGTATTGGAGAACTTCAAGGAGCCCTTCCTTCTTCCCCAATCTTCTTCTTCTAATTAGTTTTTATGTTTTCTTTAAGAGTTTTGGTTTCAATCATGTCTTTGATTGACTAATCTCTTAGCTAAGGCTAAGAGGTGAAGCTTGTAGCGTGTTGGGATGTTTATCTTTCTTTTATTCTTGTTTATATTGAACTTCAATGATATTTAGTTTGAATTTAAGGAATATTTTTAGTTTTTATGGTTTATTATTACTCAAATAACAATAGACATTGTGATAGCTTTGAATATCTTCTTTTCTATTTTGAGATTGTGAGATTGGTGAAATTCGTGATTCACCATCATCTCATGGGCATGGTAGATTGATGAATTCCCTTCCAATCATCACAATACTTCTTCATGTGTGAACTAATTCAATGAGAAGTTCAGATTGTATTTAATTGCTTATCTTCCAACTAGATTAGATAGGACTTCGATTCCAGTTGTGTTTATTGAATCAAGTGAGGTAGTATCCTAATAGCTACAAGTGGATCCTTGGCGCTCTAGTTTTCTTTTGATTATTGATAATTTATTCACAATTACTTTTAATTATTCCAGAATTCAGTTTAGATCTTGTTCTAGTTCTAGTACTAGTTATTTTCAGAATACGTATAAGTTTAGTCCCTATGGATTCGACCTCGGTCTCACCAAGTCATTACTATATCTCAACCCTGCACTTGGGGTTGTGAACAAGTTTTTGCCTCCGTTGCCTAGGACTTTGGCTATGTTTTCTAAAATTGATTAGTATTGGAATTAGTTTAGGATTAGAGCTAATTATTATTTTTTTGTGTTTTTAAGTTAGGTTTTTCTCAATTTATTTTTAGAAACTAACCTCATTTTATGTTTTGTAACAACTTGCATAGCAACTCCAATCTGGTAACTCCTCTCTGACTCTTTTCTTTTCATATTTCTAATTTTTGTAGTTTTTGTTTTTGTTTTTTTTTTTCTTTTAGGTTTTAGTTATTTAAAACTTGAAGGTTGTGAGTGTTTCATACCCAAGTGGATTCGTGACAACACTCAGAGACTTTTGGGTGAAGGAGGTTTGGTTGAAGGACTCACAATCCATCGACGAGTTAGAAAACCCTCAAATATTCCTAAAACATCATCTGAGATCATGGTTGAAGAACATTATGTTGATGAAGTCTTGTGCCTCACACACCACCGGTTAGGACGGTGCGTGATGAGAATGAGGTGCATCAAGTTCCACCAACTCAGACCCTACATGATTATTTACAACCGGTGAGAACAAGTACATCCTTTTACATAATTTTCTCGACCAATCCAGGAAGTGTGGAATTTAAAGCAGAGATAATTCAATTACTTCCTAAATTCTATAGACTCGATTTAGAAACTCCATACTTGCATATTGAAGAATTTAAAGAGGTTGTTACAACATTGCACTTTAATAATGTTCATCCTGACACCATCAAACTCAAGTTATTTCCATTCCCTCTAAAGGAGAAGGCCAAATCATGGTTTCATTCATTAAGGCCTAGATACATTGGCACATGGATTCAGATGAACCAAGATTTCTTTGAAAAGTTCTTCCCAGCTCATAAAACCAACAATCTTAGACGAAACATAATGAACTTTTCCCAAGAAAGAGATGAGACTTTCTTCGAGTGTTGGGAACGATTCAAAGACTTACTTCTCGCTTGCCCATACCATGGCTACAAAACTTGGCAAACAATTGATCTTTTTTATGACAGACTTAGTCTGAATATGCACCAATTCGTATAGATGATGTGTAATGGCGAGTTCATGAATAAGGAACCGGAAGAAGCTTGGGATTACTTTGACATACTAGATGAAAACACCCAATCACGGGACACATCAAACCGTGCTAGTAATCCCAAGGAAGTGCTTAGAGAGAGAGAGGAGTACATGTCCTCAAGGAGGAGGATGACATTAGTGCAGAGTTAGCTAACCTCACACGGAAAATTAAGGACTTGGAATCTAGAAAGGAATCAACTCGACCCAAAGCAGTCGTTGAAACCGTATGTGCAATTTGTGAGAGCGATGTACACCTAACCAAAGATTATCCTACAATCCGAGCTTTTTAAGAAGTGTTACATGTTCAAGTAAATGCTGCAAATGTGTACTAATGACCATTCAATGCACCAAATTCCAACATGCACACTCCTGATTGGCGGAACTTTAATTGTAGAAATGGACCAACAACAAATGTAACCAATTATCCCTAAGGGTCATCTAGTGGACCCCCACCTAGGAGAACCCTCGAGAATACTTTGGACACATTCATGTAGGGACAACTACAAGCTATGAATGAACTTAGAACGTTGGAAACAATACTTGAGACACGATTAAATGCTAGGGAGACCGGAGCCTTTCCAGCCCAGCCTCAACCTAACCAAAAATATCAAGTTCAAACAATTGGTCTCAACTCTTCAACACAACATGTGGAACATGTTCAAGCCATCATCACCTTAAGAAGTAGAAAGGAAATTGACAAAGAAATTTCGAGGAAGGTTGAGAAACCTAAGGAATCGAAAAATTCAAGGGATGGTGGTGACTATAGTAATGCTCCATATGACAAAGAGCCATCCTAAGAATACAAGCATGTGGCCCCATTTCCCTAACGTCTCATCACATCAAAAAGGTAGAGTAAGAATCAGGATATTTTAGAGGTTTTCCAACAAGTCAAGATCAACATCCCCTTGTTGGATGCAATTAAATTGTTCCCATCTTATGCAAAATTCCTAAAAGATATAGGTGCGGTAAAGCGAAAGTTGAACGTACATAAGAAAGCCTTTTTGACTGAACAGGCGAGTATCATCATAAATCAAAACACTCCCCCAAAATACAAGGATCCTGGAAGCCATACGATCTCATGTGTAATAGGAAACTTTCGGGTCAATAAAGCACTTTTAGACCTTGGGAAAAGTATCAATCTAACACCATAATCGGTATACAAGCAACTAGGCCTCGATGAGTTGAAATCCACTAAGACAACATTATAATTGGCCAAACGCTCGACTAGGATACCGAGGGGTGTGGTAGAAGATGTGTTGGCCCAAGTAGATAGATTCTTCTACCCGGTAGATTTCATCATCTTGGACACACACCCAGTTACAAATGCAGACACTCAAATCCCTATCATATTAGGTCGACCATTCCTGGCCACTGCAAATGCCATAATCAATTACAGGAATGGGATTATGAAGATTTTTTTTGGTAATATGACTGTAAAATTGAATGTGTTTCATTTGCACAAACCACAAGAGGATGAAGACTCGACCCATGAGATAAACTCGATTAATACATTTGATGATGATGAGCCTCTTTCAACTAAAACTCCAGAATCTCTGGAAGTCTGCTTGGCACACTTTGTAGATTCAAACAATCCTATGATACAAGACATAGTGAATGCCTTGCGAGATTGTGTTCTGGTACCTGATATTGGCCGAGAAGTTGATAATACTAAAAAGGCCGAGCTATTAAGTCCTATAGGGGGGAGGGAGGTGAATAGGTCTATGCAAAATTTAAAAAAAAAATAATAGCAGAATTTAAATAAATTAAATACTGATAGCAATAGACAATCTCACAATGCTAAAATTAAAGACAACCTCAAATGTACGAGTATTGAGAGGTTGATACAAATGTTGTTCTAAGGATAACCTTACACCAAAAACCAAGGGTTTATGGCAGGACAGCCTTACTAGAACAGTCTGTGCATCAAAAACTCAAACTAATACAGAGGAATAAAGAAATAAATAGCAAGAAAAGAAATCTAAGCTATTACAACATTCCCACACTTGCATAAAAGAAATTACAACATTCTTCACAAATGCAAAAAGGGAAATTTCAACATCCACAATAAAATAAACAATCAACCAACCACAAGACCAAAAATTATAGTGGTTCGCTTGTGTGTACAACAACTGTTAAACAACAGCCACACAACTACTCCACTCCTAATATCCTCACACAGTGGATATTAGCGTTCACTATGAAAAATAGGTTTTCAAGGTTCACCTAAAACCCTCGCAATGGTGTCTTTCAAGTGGGCTTACACAATTCAAAAACCCCACACTCTGAGTTTTCTGGATCACCTCAGATAAACCCAAACAGAGAGATTTTTCTGGCACAATCTCAATGAAACCTAAAGAATTTACAAAACTATAAAATACTTGAATATTCTCCTTTGATGTAGCCCAGAAGAACCAAATCAGAGTAGAAGTTCAATGTTCACACTCACTAGTGATATGGTTCTAGGTTCTAAATTGATTTTTGATTAAACCAAGTTGGGCTAGCTCGATTTGATTTTGATTCCAAGAAATGGGAATACAACAATCCCTCTTTCAAATAAAATTGAAATGCAAAATTCAAAATCAAATACAAAGAAAGCTAATTAAAGAGAATATTAAATATGCACAATATATCTTAAAATAATGACTAACTTATCTCTCAGAGTGGCATATTGATTTAGCTTGAATTGAATACCAAACTCTGAAATTCGTGCTCTATTTATAAGTGTAAAAATCACAGTCATGACTGGTCCTGAGGTCACCACGACTGGTTGTAGGACCAACAGATTTTTAAAATTTTGAGCGCGATAAGATAAAGCCGTTCCACGACTGGTCGAAGGACCTGCTCGACCGGTCGAGTGGCCTCCACGACCGGTCGAGTCCTGTCCACGACTAGTCGTGCGGAACCCATTTTAATGTTGGACTTTGAGTCGAGCCTGTAGACTGGTCGAACACGAGTGGAGCATTGTTCACACGACGTCGTTAGCAGTCTCTAAGACTAGTCGAGGCTTTAACAAAAATTCCTGAAAATCAGTAACAAACTTAGGACTGGTCGAGGAATTCTTGGACTGGTCGAACCAGTGCTAGGACTAGTTGAACATAGCCTAGGACTAGTCGAGAAACAGTCTATGCACTTATAAAATGAGTCGTTGGAATTTTGTATTCAAAATGACCTACCCTAAGGTCAATCTAGGGTCATTCAAACCTTGTATATGATGTATGAACATTGAGACTTCTTTTCCTTCGGTTGATAGTTAATCTTTAAAGTTAACGAAGCTTAAGATCTTGTCATATGTAGAAGCTTGAACTCGAGACTTCTGAAGCTTGAATTGAAGCTTGAGCTTGAAATAGTATTACTTTGTCTTGACTTGAAGCTTTGAAAACTTGAACCATTCAAGCTTGAAAGATTGAATTCACACTTTGATGTTGTACTTGAACATGAACATGTAATCTTGCATTTGACGTTCTTAAAGTAAAGAACTTTGTTCTTGTACATGAGATGCACTTTCTTGAATATATAGATGCACTACACAAGAGACGGATTCAAAGAGGTTTTGGCACTACAAAATTTGACAATCATAGGAGCTAGATAGCATAGCAGTTACAAATACTCCCTCCACTAATACTGAATTTTCACCATTACATGTTGAGGAGATGCATTCTGAACCGAAGCTTACCACTTCGGATTTTAAAAAGACAACAACGAAGAACAAAAATTTTGTTATTCAATTGTTTATGGTCTCTCATTCACCTCAGCCTGCTAATATTGAGAAATTGTGCTGTAAGTGAATCATACATTCGTTGAAAACCTCAGGACATAAAGAAGAAATTCATTAATGAGGTGATCAAGTTTCTCTGGACGGTAATGGTCCAGAACAACCAAACTTACTCTAAAGTGGGTTATTAGATGATCTTGTTGAAAACTTTGTTGAGAAATTTGTTGAGATATTTGCCACAGGAAAAACCATTACCTTTGGATAATTGTTAGATTATGATTATATTTCTTGCTTTCCTAGGATTAGGATAGTTGTTTTAATTTGTGTTTAGTCTTCGTATTAACCCATTACATGTTGAACTTTGGAAAAACATCAACTACTTCTTCTTCAGGTACTACCTTTCCATCACTTCTCATTTCTTTTCATTGTCTCATGTGCATTACATGCTTATATCTTTTACATTGGGGACAATTTAGATTTTAGGTTAGAGGTGTGGACTAGGTAAACTAATCAGTATTTGCTTAGTCTTTGAGCAAAAATTTTGAAAATTTTTAATTTTTCAAATTAAAAACCTATTTGGAAAGTGATAGTTTGTGCATTTAAAAATATTTCAAGTATGATGATAAGAGGGAGATTGAATTTTGAATTGTTAGAGTTTGATCAGCTAAGTAGACGATCACTTAAGTTCTTTCATTTAATTGATTAAGAACTGGAAAAAGAAGATAAAGAGGATAAGTTTGGAATCAGCACTTAATTCTCAAATTAATCTTAAAGTGATGAGAATGGCTAACATTATGAAATTATAGCATTTTTGTAACGTCTTGGAAAAATCCGTATAACGACCCGAGTACCACCTCAGGCAGAAATCACTAAGAGACCGAATCCTTTAGAAATTAGACAAAAATTAATTAAGTACTAAACTAAATTAATCGGTAAATTAGCTCGAACCACTTTCTATACGAACTACAAGACCCAAAACTATTAGAATTACTAACTTAACATTTCCTAAAAATCTAAGATCAGTCTCAAAACCCAGTTGCTCTCGGGAGCACATTGAAACCCCGTATTGAACCTGGACCGCGCGTCGAAAGTCCGATGACTAGGAAACTACAAGGTTATAACTGCCTTACTGGGCTTGGCAACCATCGTGGGAATCGAGTCCGAATAGTATCCAGAAACGTACAACTTAAGCCTGGAGCGAAGTGTGTGAGAAACGCGAATATCTTTATAATATGAACCCAGATTTAAGTGAACTAGACCATTCGCTTACAAACCAAATTTAAGGTTTCAGACCGTCAGATTCTAGCCCAACTACACCCATTGGATCAGGGAAATTTTCCTGCTCATATTTGTATACCTGTGGCCCTGATCGAGTGACGATGACCATTGAACTGAAACGGGTCCTCCACGATCGATCCACTAATCCGATTGGACCGAAACCTTAACCTTGTCATAGATCCATTGTTAGGGAACTTTCTTTAGACCGTATGTAAGCAATGGACCTCTAGATGAGCTCCGTTGGTCCAAAACAGCCACCCCTTAGCTATATCCTAAGTATACCATGGCCTTGGGGCCATTGACATCACTTTTGGGCCTATATAATGCCCTAAACCCACCCCTCTCTCATTCCATACGAATTTCCTAAAACCCTAGGAGAGAGAAGAGAGAAAAGAGGAAGAAAGAGTGAGGAGAAGACTGAGAGATATGTGGTTTGTTGCTGGGATTCACTCCCACCACTCCATGTGCCGAATCATCTCTCTCGTGTCGCTACACCGTCGAATCCAAATCCATTTTTGGGTAAGAAATCCTAACCCTAATATGTTTTAGGAATCCAAATAGAGAAATAGGTGAATTGATAACATGTTAACCTTTGGCTTATAGCTCCACTGAGTTGATCACTCACTCTCACTCTGGGACGGTGTTTTAAAACACCAACCAGACTCTGTTTTAGCTGCAGATGATGGTGAGGCTTACGAAGCTAAGCCTGACTTCTACGACGATGAGGAGACTTCTCCCATATGCAGCTATCAGGCAGGTCTATGTAGACCATGTACTGATCGAAGGGATTACAGGGATACGAATTAGTTGAACATTACACTTTGTCATTTTGTATATTTTCGAACAAACATGTATGTATTCATCCTGGTGACATGATCATACTCTGGAAGTTTATAACCACTTATACACTTTATACATCTATCACAGTCATCTACTTGCTTAATTTAATCATCTTTGGAGTATGACATGCTGATTTAGTGTAATCCCATTCATGTTTAATGCACTAACACGGTCAACATTTAACCATCATTATTTATGTTGCATAAGTGATGCGACGGATCTCGGGAGTTGAGCCTTTGCTCGACCCTCGATTTTTAAGGTGTTACAAGTTGGTATCAGAGCATGATTTGGATTAAATTAGACCTGGGTTATGGTAACACGATGTACACTGACGTACTTTGACTTAGGAGGGGGCGATAAAATGTATAAATGATCGTAGGATTCCCAGTTTCGTTAATGGGCAAAACTGACCGTTGAAATATGGCCCGTAAGCATCTGTGATCATGTGAGATGATCTCAGTTCCTTTCTAAACCGTTAATCGACGGGTTTAGACGATAATTCGACGTATTCCACACTCAAATGACCCAAAAAGCATGATTATGCACAAGATGGACTCCAAAAACGCCTCAAACAGACTCGGGGGCCCAAACGACACGAAACAAGGGAACCAAAGTGGACCCCGTACATTCATGGAACCTCGGGAGGGGGATGCCATCCCCCCCAGGGAGGGGCCATCACCCCCGGTCCAGCGGACCGCGATGCCATCGCTCCTACCCCGAGGCCTCGCAGTCGGGTCCAGCGGGCCGTGACGAGCTATCGGGTCCGGCGGCCGGCCGCCCTCCACACACATCTGGTGGGTCCCCTTCATGTGTGGGACCACCCTATATGTCCCCTCTTTCCCTTTTCACCCCATTCCACCTCTCCAAGCTCTCAAAAACCTAAATTTTCACCTTAAGTCCCCCTCCATTCTCATATCTTCTTCTTCTTCTTCTTGATTACATACCCACCCTCTATCATATTCCTCAAACCCATCTCATACAACTCCCCATTTTTCCTATTTCCTACCTCGTTGAGCACAAAGCCTATTCCTTTGTGTCCCATAACTCACAAGCCTCACAATCCACCTTATTCCCAAGCTTTTTCGACTTCATGACTCTTTTTGAGCTTGTCGCTGCCATATTTTCATTTCCACACTTGTTTCCCTCATGGGAAAGAAGATGACGCCCGTGGATGAAGCTGGGCCTAGCCGCCCTACCAATCCAACGAAGCGAACAAGTGAAGAGGCTAGCGCTAGCATCGCGAGAGAGCAAAGGACGAAGTGGGATCTCGATCCCCAAATTCCTCTCGAAAGGGCTCTACCGTCAGACATCGGACACGGTAGTTTTCAAGGCTGTAGAGTTATCTTTGAAGCACACATGGATGAAAAACTATTTGGCTTTATCCAATGATGGACCTCCTATTGGATGTTGGGTGGGATCCCATATTTGAAGGTAAGTCACGTGCGAATGAGAGCACTGTCCAAACCTTCTACGCCCGCATTCGAGATCCACTGCTGGAGCCTCTATAGTTTACTATCCCCGTGGGAAGGCGAGAAGCTATTGTCGATGTTGGTGTGATGACCCGCATTATGGGGATTGCACATGGAGATGTACATGCTAGAGAGAAGAATCTCAAGAGTATGCATGAAAGAGATTGTCGCACGCGATTTCTTTGCAGCCGACTAGTTCATTGGAAGTGAGGCAATTGCCTCCCATCGACCGAGATGACTCATGACTTCCACCTACTCCACCACATATTCACACACAATGTGTATCCTAGGTGGAAAAATCGTAGTGAATACACGCGTTTGATGGTGGACTTCCTATATAAAGCCAAGCAAGGAGACAAGTTGTGTCTGCCTACGTACGTCATGCTTCAGATAATTCAGACCACATGCTCTGTTAGGACAGGTATTTCACTCCCATTCGGCAGACTTATATGTAAGATTGCTCGCGAGTTCAGCTACAAACTTGGCCCTGATGAACTTACGCCGATCCACTTCATCAATGACACCACACTTAACAACATGGGTATTGGGCCACGACAACGCCAAGCTCGTCGTGATGAGTATGGTGATGAGATAGAGGAAGAAAACGAGGAAGAAAGTAAAGATGAAGAAGGCAAGGAAGGAAGTGAAGATGAAGAGGGTAGCGATGAGGAAGAGCAGGAAGAAGAAGAAGAGGAGGCCCAAGACTCTGATGGGGGCCCTCCACCTGCTACACATGAGCACCACTGTGATCAGTTACTTTAGAAACCCGCTTAGCTCAAATTGAGGAGAGCTAAGTCACCTTGAGATAGGAGGTCAGAGAGACCCAGGCCGAAGTGAAGCAAAAGCTTGAAGAGAATAAGGCCTACATGAAACAGAAATTTAAGAAGGTGTCTCGCACTTTGAAGGTCCTCCTGTGCTGCATGCAAGACAAGGGTGCTCCTCCTCCATCACCAGAGTCGGACGACTAGTCATATGTTGTAGTCATCTTTGGATTTTCTCTGTTTTCTTGCTTTCTATGTGATAGCCTTGATAGGCTTATTAGTATGGTAGAGTTGTTGGTGTGTTTTAGTGTTTAAAGCTTTGTTTAGATTAGCTCACATGCATCTTCTGTCAAGATCCATGTAAGACTACATCTCATGTATTGTGACTATTTTTGTTAAATGAAATGCATGAAGCTTCCTTTGTTATGAACTATGTGGAATTCTTGGCAAATTAAGTAACCTTGTTTGAATCGCACACCTGTTGCACCTTATGTTGTATATAGGGAATGCCACCTAAGGCCACTTGGAGTACGGCACGTCTTGCACTTGGCAAATCGAGTGACGGGGTACCTCCCCTAAGTGATAGTCATACGGACCCCACTTTGGGCCCGAATCACGAGACTATGCCGGATTCTCAGCCGGCCACTGGCCCCACAAATGGGCCAACACCTTTTGCACCACCAGTTCTCGAGCAGAACGTGCGTCTACCTCGACGCTACACATGCCTCAGGCGGCTTCTTCTCCTAATGGGTTGGAACAGTTGATGCTCCTTATGCAACAACAACAACAACAACAGATTTGGACTACCATCGTAGGGGCCCTTGTCCAGAACATGAACGTGGCTCCGCCTGCACCACTTGTGCACCCTGCTGGAAACATGAATGCCAGCGGCTTATTTGAGCGATTTCAGCGCTTCTGACCTCCCACTTTTGCAGGTACTCACAGACTCGAGGAGGCGAGTACTAGCTTGACCGTATCTCTAAGATGCTGAAGCCACTGCACTGCACTGAGGCAGAGCAGGTTGAGTTGGTTACATACATGTTCGAGAAGGAGGCTAGTCTATGGTGGGACAACATCCTATGGACAGTTGTTGCTAGGTATGTATGGACGTGGGAAGCTTTTGAGACCCACTTCCACGGAAAGTATTTCCCCCTCACCTACCGTAACAAAGAGGGTGAATTCCTTTGCCTCCATCAGGGAGGAATGACTGTGGCTGAGTATGAGAATAGGTTCACGGAACTGGCCAAATATGCTCCCTTAATATTAGCAGATGAGCCGATGCGAATGTGGCGATTTTCTGAGGGTCTGCAGCCTGAGTTACGTACGAAGATGTATTGCGCTAGCATTCCCAACTATGCTGAGCTAGTGAACATTTTTCTGTGAGCTAAGCAGGATGGGGATAGACTATCCCGTACACACGTACCTGTGGGTCCGAGGCCTCGACCTAATTTTCCGAGCAGACAGTTCCTCGACAAGAGGCCCCAAGCAGATTCGCCTACTCGGCTTACGGCTCCACCAACCCAGCTGAGGCGATCAGACTTGTGGTGCACCCACTGCAAGAGGTCGGCCCATACTGGCACTTACTACTTCACCAGGATGAGGGACAACGGCTTCATGCCTCCTCAAAAGAACAATCGTCAAATGCCACCAGCTATCTCAACTCCACCTCTACAATCAGCACCGCCTGCACAGCCATCTTACCGGCCACTTGCACCTCGATTTAGGCCGCCCCAACGACCTATGGCAGCACAGCCGAATCATCCTTAACAGGCTCGTGTTCACTCACTTGCAGCTGAGGCATCCGAGACAGCAACCGCAGCACCATTGACTTTCGAACTCACAGCACATATCCAAGGTACACCAGTCTTCCTATTGGTGAACTCACAGCACAACTTTTGATTTAAGTGTCGCTTTAACGCACGAGACATGACATTGGAACCACGGCGACGACACGGTCATGACGGTACAAGTTTTGAGTCGAGCCGACTCAAATATATAAGACACGACTCAAGATCGCACACAAATACCGATAACAGATCGCGGGTGGCCAGAATTCAACCGAAAGGACCGCAGAAGCTTACGGAACAATATATTCTAAGATATGGGTCTTACAGCTCTCACCACCTAATAAAAATTTCATCCTCAAAATTACTATCACACAGGACAATGCAAGGGGAGAGGAGCATCGATATAAATATATACAAGGCATATAACCAATCTACAAAAGGATGAAGATCACGCTCTCTATTCTCAGCCTTACACTCGCAAGATGCCTCCTTAACAGAATGGTGAACCATACTAATCTTCGGATCCCGGATTAGAAATGATCGAAATGGGAATACATGCAGCCTCATAATCTCATCGGTAGGGAGCTATATCAGAAAATCTCTAAGTTATTCGAACTAGGGGATCTAATCATTCTAAGTTCTCAACAATCATAGAGTGAAGGGTAGCTATTAATAAATATGTGATGTTATCTTCAGGTATTCCCAAGTTATGCTCTGATACCAACTTCTGCCACACCCCAAACTCAGAAACCAGACTCACAAAATTCCCGATCTCCAGTCAGGGTATCACCAGTTGCACGTCAGGGATGAGGACGTGCAGAAGACAGCGTTCAGAACCAACTTTGGGCACTACGAGTTCCTTGTGATGTCATTTGGACTCACAAATGTACTGGTCGTGTTCATGGACCTTATGAACCGGGTATTTCGGTCGTATCTGTACCGATTCGTCATCGTATTTATAGATGACATCCTGATATACTCCAAGAGTCGGAAAGATC
The DNA here is from genome assembly GCA_021015155.1 of Magnolia officinalis. Lineage (NCBI taxonomy): Eukaryota > Viridiplantae > Streptophyta > Magnoliopsida > Magnoliales > Magnoliaceae > Magnolia > Magnolia officinalis. Next base: position 43,711,126 of record JAJHSJ010000005.1, on the reverse strand, counting down.
ACGAAGAGCACCTGCGAGCAGTCTTTGATACTCTCAGGAAGAACCAGTTGTTTGCTCAGTACAAGAAGTGTGACTTCTGGAAAGAAGAAGTCAAGTTCCTGAGACATGTGGTGTCCAAGGAAGGAATAGCTGTGGACCCTATTAGGTGACCGCAGTTCAGGACTGGGAGCAGCCCAGTTCGGTTACTGAAGTGAGGAGTTTCCTTAGCCTGGCAAGTTACTATCGTCGATTCATTAGGGACTTTTCCAAGATAGACAGACCGTTGTCTCAACTCACTCGGAAGGATCTTAAGTTTGCTTAGAATGAGAAGGCAGAAACAGCCTTTCAAGAACTGAAAGACAAGTTGACATCCACACCCGTGCTAATATTGTCAGAGCAGGGGGTCAAATATACGATATACACCGATGTGGCTCGTGTTGGTTTGGGTTGTCTCCTTATGCAGAAGGACGAGTGATTGCTTATGCCTCACGACAGTTAAGGAAACACGAGGAGAACTACCCTACACACGACCTGGAGTTGGCGGCTGTCATCTATGCATTAAAGCTCTAGAGACATTACTTCTACGGAGAGGAGTTCGAGCTCTTTTGCAACCACAAGAGCCTCAGGTACATATTCACATAGAGAGACTTGAATATGAGGCAATGACGATGGATGGAAACCTTAAAAGACTTCAAGTTCGAGGTCTCCTACCATCCTGGTAAGGCCAACCTTGTGGAAGACGCGTTGAGCTGCAAGAAGGTGATAGAATTTTCAGCTCCGCTATGATAGAAGAATGGAACATGGTCGAATTTGTACGAGACTTTGAGCAGAAGCTTACGGTAAAGGAGCCGTTCGTGAGCGTCGCACATATTCATGTGCAGCCACTTATCGATGACCGAATCATTATGGCTCAGGGGGAGGATGAATGGTTGGTGAAGATGAGAAAACAAGCTAGTGACGATGAAGACTCTGAATGAGAGTTGGTTCGGATGGGGGCTTGCGTTATTATGGCCGCATATGCGTCCCAAATCTTCATGACTTGAGAAAGGAAGTTCTCGAAACTGCTCACAATTCGAAGATGACGATGCATCCTGATAGTACGAAGATGTACCGAGACATGAAGCGTTCATACTGGTAGGACAACATGAAGTCCCAAGTAGCAGATTATGTGTCCCGTTGTCTACATGCCAGCAGGTCAAGGCCAAGCATCGCCAACCTCCTGGATTACTTCTACCCCCCATAGCTGAATGAAAATGGGATTTCATCTCTATGGATTTCATTTCAAGGTTACCAAAGATGAGGAAGGGACATGACTCCATTTGGGAGATTGTGGACCGATTGACGAAATCGGCTCATTTCCTCCCTATTAGAGTCTCAAACTCAGCAGACGATTTAGTCAGGCTGTACATCAAGGAGATAGTACGTCTACATGGGGTGCCTATGGAGATTATGTCGGATTGAGACATGTGATTCACATCCATCTTCTGGACCGCATCCAAGAAGTAATGGTTGTGAAACTGAAGTTCAGTACTGCGTTCCACCCATAGACGGATGGGCAGACGGAACGAGTAAATAAGGTGTTAGATGATATGTTGCGGGCATTTATGTTCGATTTCAGAGACAGTTGGGATGACTGTCTTCCCTATGCTGAGTTCGCTTATAACAACAGCTTTCAAGCGAGCATTGGCATAGCTCCCTACGAAGCATTGTATGGGCGCCCATGTAGAGCACCACATTACTAGACAGAGGTTGGTGAGAAGAGTTTGATTGGCCCAGATTTAGTATAGGCGACCTCAGAGAAGATTGACATTATCAGGTGTCGACTTCTTGTAGCACGGAGCAGACAAAAGAGTTGCCGATACCAGACGGCGGCAGCTAGAGTTTGAGGTTGGGAACCATGTGTTTCTTAAGGTTTTCCCCATAAAGGGAGTCCTTCGATTTGACAAGAACGGGAAGCTTACGCCACGATTAATTGGTCCATTCCAGATTCTAGATCGAGTGGGTGTGTGCATACATACCTTGCTTTGCCCACACTACTCGCAGGTGTACACAACATATTTCATGTATCGATGTTGAAGAAATATGTTCCTGATCATTCCCACATTATCAAATGGGAGCAGGTACAGTTGACTGAATATGCTACTTATGTACTGTGACCGACGCTATCCTAGATAGGAATGAACAGGTGTTGCGCAGTAAAGTTATCACGCTTGTGAAGGTACTGTGGACACGCTACACTAAGGAAGAGGCTACTTGGGAAACAAAAGCCGAGGTCCGTAAAAAACTACCCATAGATTCTCGAGCAGTATGAAAAGGTACTAATTTCAATGACAAAAAATTTTTCTTTAAGGGGGGTAGATTGTAACGTCTCAAAAAAATCCATATAAAGACCCGAGTACCACCTCAGGCAAAATCACTAAGGACCGAATCCTTTAAAAATTAGACAAAAATTAATTAAGTACTAAACTGAATTAATCTGGTAAATTAGCTCGAACCACTTTCTATACGAACTGCAAGACCCAAAACTATTAGAATTACTAACTTAACATTTCCTATAAACCTAGGATCAGTCTCAAAACCCAGTTGCTCTCGAGAGTACATTGAAACCCCATATCAGACCTTGAGCACGCGTCGAAAGTCTGATGACAGCGAAATTATAAGGTTATGACCGCCTTACTAGGCTTGACAACCATCACGGAATCGAGTCCGAATGGTATCCAGAAACGTACAACTTGAGCCTGGAGCGAAGTGTGTGAGAAACGCGAGTATCTTCCAAATATGAACTCAGATTTAAGTGAACTGGACCATTCGCTCGCAGGCCAAATTAAGGTTTCAAACCATCAGATTCTGACCTAACTACACCCTTGGATAAGGGAAATTTTCCTGCTTATGTCTGTATACCTGTGGCCCTGATCGAGTGACGATGACCGTTGAACTGAAACAGGTCCTCCATGATCGATCCATTAATACGATCGGACCAAAACCTTAACCTAGCATAGATCCATTGTTAAGGAACTTTCTTCAGACCGTATCGTATGCGTTTAATGGACCTCTAGATGAGCTTCGTTGGTCCGAAACAGCCACCCCTTGGCTATATCCTAAGTATACCATGGCCCTAGAGCCATTGACATCACTTCTGGGCCTATATAATACCCTAAACCTACGCATCTCTCATTCCATACGAATTTCCTAAAACCCTAGGAGAGAGGAGAGAAAAGAGGAGGAAAGAGTGAGAAGTGTGAGAGATTTGTGGTTTGTTACTGGGATTCACTCCCACCACTTCACGTGCCGAATCATCTCTCCCGTGTCGCTACACCGTCGAATCCAAATCCATTTTTGGGTAAGAAATCCTAACCCTAATCTATTTTAGGAATCTAAATAGAGAAATCGGTGAAATAGTCAACCTATTTCAATTTTTAGGTAGTCGTTGTGCCGTAGACAAAGATGTAGTGTACGAACCGAGTTCGTAACGAGTAAACTGATGAAAGGTGCAGACTATAAACGTTTAGGTTATGGTTTTCAAGGCTTTCAATGTCAGTTAATGACTTATGACTGACTTTGTCACGCCCCAAACTCAGAAACCGAGCTCACAAAATTCTCAATCACCGAATTCGGTGCCAATAGCCCCCGTAGTACCCCATTCTCGGCTCCTAGCGTCCATAATCCAAATTCCGATCATGCGATCCTATAAGGAGGATTTTTTTTTCCAATGCACATTTAACTCATAATAAGCATAACCACAAGTATACCCAAATCATAAAGGCAACATCATCATCATATATCCACTAATATAAACATTTGAATACAATGCTGAAAGGGAAATACATATGTAAAAATTAAAGCTCCAGAAGTCAGCTACATGCTCCAAGCTCCACGCTACTGCAATCCAACATCACCTGCACGCATCTATCGTGCATAAGCTTATAAAAAGCTTAGAGGGTGGTGTAAGTGTGTGCACAAGGTACGTGCCAAGTATTCAATACAATGTCATAATCATACAATACCGGAAATATTGGTAATCCATAAATCCTACAATATCGGAATAAGCAGAAATACTAACAAGATCATGAATTTTCAGAGTAAGCAGAAATACTGACAAGATCATAAATCATACGTTAACAGAGTAAGCGAAAATACTAACAAGTCCGTGATTCATACAATATCAGAGTATGCAATACAGATAAGTTATACAAATAAGTCATAAAGAGCCAAATATCAGATGTTGAGGATATAATGCAATATGTAAATCCTGTTAAGTCCGTCTAGGCCATATAGTATAGAAAACATAACAACCCAAAATTTCATATGCCTGCGGATGCAATATGCGATGCGAATGAAATGACCAAGCAGAAGTGTGAGGTCGGGATGATAGTACGTAGTATCGTAGACTGCGGGATCCATCACAAGGGACTTCTATCTAAACTAGTCTCATACCTAAATTTAGATAGTCAGACTCAATGTGGTAAACTCCTGATCTCAGGTTAGTCGCGCGCCTAACCGAAATCCTGGTCATGCGAAGGTACACGTAACAAACAGTTGCGCACCACTAGCCCGAGTGGATAATGAATGAATGAATGGGTATGCAATTTATGCACAATAAGTCCACATATCAGTACGGTTCCTCTCTGGGATCATCACCAGGATCTATTACACTCTACGCCAGCTTGCCGCCCCTATCCAAACGTACAACTGGGTAAGTGGAAGAGACCTCACTATCCACCTGCCAATATCGGGCCCGGCTCATCGATAGCAGACCCATTCTTCAAACTGGTCAAACTCAACCTAGACATTGCCTCTCACTTAGGTGGGTAAGGTCACACCCCCTCCCAACTGACCACGACACAGTGAGAGACGTGGCCTACTGGTATACGACCCTCATGCGCTCATATATATCCACTCGGTCTCAACGTTGGGGCATCCTCTAGTTCCAAGAAGGTTTAGAAATTTTTACCCAGGGCCATCTATGGCAGCCTGATGCTAAAACAGATTTTCGGTGTCCCATCTGGCCATCCACGATATGCCTGAGGAGGCTACGGCCCTAATGTCGCTAGGGCGTATAGTAATCACAATGCAAGATGCATAGTCATACAATCCAGCCACGCATCAAACCTACACATACCGTGCGCTCATGTGGGGCAACTCTACCTATCAAGGAGTCTCATAAATAACCGGCACTATGGCATATGCAATAGTCAATCATATCTCATAACAAACATACAGATGATGCGTATAGGCATGTATCATGATGCTATGTTGTCACATATTGATAATCGGTATTAGCAATTGGCTTAAATAATGTGGACATTTAACTAACATTGCCCCCAAGGAATGGCCCACATAGAGCCAAACATATAATAGGCCCACGGCCTCACACAAAGGCCTAATATACAACACAATGGGCCTTACTCAAGGGCCACATATACAAACAGGTGGGCCCTATTCATGGGCCTCAAATACATGACATGTGGGCCCTACACATGGGTCTCAAATACATCAAATGGGTCATGCATCATGAGCCTAATACATTTCACAATGGGTCTTGCCCATAGGCCATGAATACACCACAATGGGCCTTGCCCATGGGCCTCGAATACATCACAATGGGCCTTAACTACTGGTCGTATATATATCATATAAGTCTTGACAATCGGCCTTGGCAATCGAAATCAGCCTCAATAATCGAAATCGGCCTATACAATTGGCCTTGACAAATCGAAAACGGCCTCGATAACCAGTACCGATAATCATCATCGATAATCAGCGCCGATGATCAGCATCGATAATCAGCACCAACAACCAGCATATATAAATAAGGCGGGGACCATAGATGGACAACTAATCAACAATAATGTAAAGATCGGCCCTCGGCCGTGGTTATATTAAATCCGATAGCACAGAGCTATCCGTCTATGGCGAATGGGGCCCACTTATTTCGTCCTCGAAATTTCGCCCTCGAAATTACCTGAGGCGTATCACTGAATAGGTGAGGGTACTTCTCGTTAACTTTCGCTTCTCGTTCCCATGTCGGTTCTTCCTCCCCATGATGTGACCAAAGAACCTTGACTAGAGGTATAGTCTTCGTCCGTAGGACCTGCTCATTGTGGTCCAAGATACGGATAGGTTCCTCGGTGTAGGAGGCGTTATCTGTCAGCTCGATCTGCTCCCAACTAACGATGTACGACTCGTCTGGCGTGTATTTCTTCAGCATGGATATGTGGAAGACATTGTGAATACTGGCCAGCGCAGTAGGTAGTGCAAGGCGGTATGCCACAGCTCCCACACGATCTAAGATCTTGAAAGGTCCGATGAAACGTGGTGTCAGCTTTCCTTTCTGACCAAACCTCATCAAACCCTTCATAGGTGACACCTTCAGAAATATGTGGTCGCCAACTGTAAATTCCAGGTCACGACGTCGGTTATCCGCATAGCTCTTCTGTCTACTCTGGGTGGTGCGCAGACGTTTTCTAACCACGTCGATGACCTGAGTAGTAGCCTGAACCAACTCCGGTCCTAACAAGCTTCTTTCTCCTATTTCTGTCCAACACTGAGGGGCTCGGTAAGGGCGACCATAGAGACCTTCATATGGTGCCATGCCTATACTAGACTGGAAACTGTTATTGTATGCGAATTCTGCCAGTGCCAGGTGGTCATCCCAGTTGCCCTGAAAGTCTAGGACGCATGCTCTCAGCATATCTTCTAAGATCTGGTTCACCCGCTCAGTCTGCCCGTCTGTCTGAGGGTGAAACACGGTACTGAACTTGAGTTCTGTGCCCAATTCTTCCTGTAGTCTCTTCCAGAAGGCAGAAGTAAATCTGGAGTCCCGATCTGAAATAATTTCACGCGGAACTCCATAGGATCGTACGACTTCCCGAATGTATAACTTTGCCAAGCTGTCGATGGAATCTGTCGTGCGGATCGGGAAGAATCTGGCGGCCTTTGTTAACCTATCGACAATGACCCAGATTGAATCGTGTTTCCTCTACATCCTAGGAAGACCAGATATAAAGTCCATAGAAATGTTATCCCATTTCCATTCTGCCAAGGGTAGTGGCTGAAGGAGGCCAGCAGGCTTACGATGCTCGGCCTTGATCTTCTGGCACACCATGCATCTTGCCACAAAGTCGGCGATGTCCCACTTCATATTGTTCCACCAATACTGCCTTTTTACATCATTGTACATTTTAGTGCTCCCCGGGTGCATGGCTAACTTGGAATGGTGGGCTTGCGTCATTACCTCCTTCCTCAATTCGGCGTTGTCTGGAACGCACACTCGTCCCTGATACCGAAGACTACCGTCGTCGCCAACCCTCCAGTCAGGCATCACTTCATTCTTGCACCTTTCTTTCATCTTGACGAGCCATTCATCCTGGTTTTGCATGGAGATCATGTGTCGGACCAGGGTTGACTCTGCAGTTAACAGAGCCACGTAAGCATTAGGTTCGTCGAGGGTGAGTTGAATATCGAAGTCTTGTACGAATTTCATCATTTCCCACTCCTTGATCATCAGGGTGGCTACTAGCTCGTGCTTCTTCTTCCGACTTAGAGCGTCAGCCACGGAGTTTGCCTTGCCAGGGTGGTAGGAGATTTTGAAATGGAAATCTTTAAGAGTCTCCATCCATCGACACTGGCGCATGTTCAAGTCCTTTTGCGTGAATATATATTTCAGGCTCTTGTGGTCGCAGAATAAGTGGAAATATTCCCCATACAAGTAATGCCTCCATATCTTTAAGGCAAATACCACAACGGCTAATTCCAAGTCGTGAGTCGGGTAGTTTTCCTCGTGGTTCTTCAATTGGCGAGAGGCGTAGGCGATTACGTTGTCATTCTGCATTAGAACGCAACCGAGGCCCAACTTCGAGGCATCACTATATACTACAAACTCCTCTCCTTCCTGTAGGAGAGTGAGCACCGGCGCAGAAGTTAATCTCATTTTCAACTCCTGGAATGCTGCCTCTCTATTCTCATCCCATGTGAATTGGGCGTTCTTCTTCGTCAGTTGTGTGAGCGGTCGTGTGATTCGGGAGAATTCCTTAATAAAGCGTCGGTAGTACCCAGCCATACCTAGGAAACTCCGAACCTCTGTCACTGTAGTGGGCTGCTCCCACTTAGATACTACTTCCACCTTAGCTGGATCGACTGCTATTCCTTCTGCCTTTATTACGTGTCCTAGGAACTTCACTTCCTGCTCCCAGAACTCGCATTTGGACAACTTAACATACAGTTGGTTATCCTTTAGTGTACTTAGGACCATACGCAGATGTTGTTCATGCTCCTCTTAGCTCTTGGAATAGACCAAAATGTCGTTAATGAACACGATCACGAACCGGTAGACATAACCAGGAACTCGTTGTGGCCATAACGAGTCCTGAAGGTCGTCTTTGGGATGTCCTCATCCCTGATCCTCAGCTGGTGATATCCAGAATGCAAGTCTATTTTGGAGAAGTACTTGGCGTCTTTCAACTGATCAAATAGATCGTCGATACGTGGCAGGGGATATCTGTTCTTGATCGTTACATCGTTCAGTCTCCTGTAGTCTATACATAGACGCATCGATCCGTCCTTCTTCTTGACAAAGACGACCGGTGCTCCCCAGGGAGAAACACTGGGATGGATAAAGCCTTGAGCTAGCAGCCTATCAATCTGACTCCTCAACTACTCCATCTCGCAAGGAGGCATGCGAAATGGCGAGAGTGATATAGGAGCAGTCCCTGGATTGAGGTCGATGCAGAAGTCTATTGCTCTTCTAGGGGGTAGCTCTGGTATTTCTTGGAATACTTCGGGGAAATCTCGGACTACTGGTATTCGACTGATGGTGACTTCTGCTGACTCGGCTTCCTCTAGAGCTTGCAAACTCTCAAACTCTCGGTGTATGCCCCCTCCTTTCAGAGTGAAGGAAGCTCGCCCTGGGGTGGATATTGTAACCGTTTTGTTCCGACAATCCATGACTGCACGCACCAACGTGAGCCAGTCCATCCTGAGGATGATGTCAAATTGCTTGATCGGCATGATAATTAGGTCTACCGTAACCTCTCGATTTGCGAGCATGATTGGACATGCTCTACACATTTTATTTGTTTCTACAAATTTACCCATAGGGGATGCTACAACTAAGGGAGCATGCATTCGAGTTGTGTTCAGTTCTAATTTAGATGCAATTGCAGAATCAATGAAAGATAGGGTTGCACCAGAATCAAATAGAGTGAGTACAGGGGTACCGTTAATATGGGCGGTACCATGAATGGTCTAGAGGGGGTCCTGCTCAGCCTCTGTGGTGGCGACAGCATATACCCGCGCAGGGGGAGCCCTCTGCTGATGTGGGGGCCCCTGTCTAGGTTGTTGAGGCCTAGGTGCTGCCCTTGCCGCTGCATGGTTCTGCGGCGGTCACTGCATTCGGGGCGGAATACCTTGATCTCTCATCCGCTGGAAGCATGCCTGGGTGGTGTGGTTTGGTTTACAGCAGTAGCCACAGCTTCCACCTATAGGTAGGGGCGGAGCTCGTGCGAGTATCGGCCGAAACCTCCCTGCTGGAACAGGTGGGGCGGGAGGAGTTTGCCTTGGTCGGAACGGGACGTCCCGAGCTGGCGGGCGAGAGCGGATGGTGCGTTCAAAGTCTTTTCCACCCGCATCGCTTTATCGACCAATTCCGGGTAGTCCACAAAATCCCAAGTGCATAGACGGGTTTGTATCCCGGGCTTCAGTCCTTCCTTAAACTTCTTCAGTTTATACTCCTCATCCTCGAGGGCCTTCGGTACGTATCGTAATAGATCATCAAATTTCACCTCGTACTAGGCAACCGTCATATTTCCCTGCTCCAACTTCAGAAATTGTGCGATCTTCACACTCCGGCATGATCGTGTAAAATACTTCTCCAGGAACCTTGTCCTGAAGCCTGCCCAAGTCCATACATACCCAGCTGGCACTCCTCTCTGTACACTGCTCCACCAGTTCTCGGCCTCTCCCTCGAGCAGGTATACGGCTAAGGTGACTTTCTGAGAGTCAGCACACTCTAAAGGCACCATCGTCTTGGCGATTCGTGCCAACCATCGTTCGGCCTGAACCGGGTCGGGTGCCCCTCCGAAAGTCGGTGGGCGGAGCCTTAGGAAACGGTCGAATATGTCGGCGCCCCGCGCCTCTGTATCACTGGGCGCTCCCCCACGACTTCATAGAGTCTCCATCATTAAAGCATGTGAGTCTTGTTGTTGCTGCATGAAGGCAGCCTGCTACTGCTGTATTGTTGCTGCCATCTGTGCGAAAGCCGCGAAAGCGGCAGTCCCCATCGGTGTATCCTCGTACATGTTGGTTGAGGGCTCGACTGATGGTAATCGTTGCCTGAAGTGTGGTGATGGCAGCCCTGATGCAAAGATCTGAGGAGAGGGAGAGTCACCTACATCTTCCGACCTTATGTCACCGTTTGCCACTCCAGGCGGAAGGACTGGTGTGTAAATAGGGCTGCGCTCCCTTTCGCATTCGATCGAAGGGATGGGGTAAACGTCGACCGTGTGGGCCCGACATGACCACGTCGTAGGTGGCATGGCCTCCTGTGTCATCAGATTTCGTGGTTTAGGGCTACGAGGGTGGAGAACAGTTCTTAACTAGTATGAAACATTATTAGGGGGAGAATTAGTAGTTGCATGGCGAGGGAGTTCTTCATTCAGTTAGCACTTTTTTATTTGGATTTTCCAAGGGAGCTAAGGTTTTCTTTTCTAAGTTCAAATGACTATCTCATCGTTCCTCAAGAAATTCTAAGTTGTTCAGGAGGGGCCTAAGTGTTCTATTTCTACATTCATTTACACTAGCTACTTTTTCTAAGGGAGGATTTCTAAGTTTAATTCCCTTAAGGCTTGTAAGCTGGTCCCACAGCTAGGCTGTCTCATACTCCGCTTTGATACCAACTTGTAACGCCCCGGTTTTTGAGACCCGAGTATAGCACTCGTCTCTCGAAAACCCAGGTGTTAACTAATAAACAAAAGGATAATCAAACTCTAATCAAAGTGCGATTAACGGAATCAAGCGTAGTATAAGTAAACCCAAGCAGTAACAATATCCTGGGCCACTTAGCTGGGGCCCATATACAAACGTTAGTTCTCAACATGAAATAAAACGGTAATAAGTTAAATAGACTACTGATTCAATCCAAAATAAGCAGCCACCTCCTGGTACGGCTCCTCATTGTAAGCCTCCTCCTCGACCTCTGTCATCTCCGGCTCCTCCGCAACTCTCTGTGTCCTCTGTACGGTTGAATATTGATGAATGAGTGGCCAACTCAGTGTGATCTCCTGCTAAGATTACACACTGCCGCCCTAAACAAGGAATAGGATAAAAGCATACAGATAATCCAAAACACAGTAGATGCAGTCTTTTTAAATGCATGGATGTATGAATGCAATTATCGGCCCGGGTAAAACATCCAGATGGCCTATGTCCCGAGAAAAACATCCGGACGGACATGGGGGTCATCACCCAGGGATAAGACTGGTCATCAGCGCAACATTCAGCGTAATCGAAGGGCAGAGTGATCCAAGTCAATATCATAGTCGAATGACTGGTCATAGGCGCAACATTCAGCGTAATCGCAGGGCAGAGTGATCCAAGTCATCGAAATATGCTATGTATGCATGACTTGTCAACCCATTATTAGTCCATTTGCAATCAGCCAATTTAAGTAAGCTCACGGTCACTACGGGGAGCACATGGCCCAGCGTAGGCCGACGGCTCGGGCATAGTGTCCCATTACCACCATCCCCGGCCCATGAGACTACCGTCTTAGGGTGTGTGTAGCACCCACTAACATGTGGTCAATCAATTTAACATAAAGAGGCTACCACTAATGCCGATTAGGGGTGAAATTTTAAAACTACCAAAAGTGGCGATTTAAACATGTCGGCATGAATGATTTAAAAATGGGCAAACGACAGTATTTGGAAGGGTTATGAGATTCACCCCCAGTCAGTTAAGTGAAACCACACATAGATGGTAAACCCCATGATCAAGAACCACAACCAAAACCTCCATGTCAGGGGTCTACTTATGTCACGACCAATCTAGTTACACCTCAAGCACGGACTCTCCTTTGCTAGGACTTCCCGTGGAGAAATTTTAGCAGTACGTGTGTCATAGCAGCATATATTACGATATGAAAGGAGGATAAGGAACGACACATGTATTCCTATCAATATACAACAACTGAATATACATGACATAATTGACTAGATTATTCACCAAGGCAGTTCAAGAATCTAAACAATAGTAAGCATGAGAATTATCATGTTTAGTAGATAAATCAAGTGAATACAATTTATTTCTACACACAGTTTATCATTAGTCTAGCTAGCTATTTACATTAATAAAACTGCCATTTCTGGTCTAGTTAAGGGTGAAAAGCTTAAGGGGAAGAAATCATCACCAGATACGTTGTAGGGTGTCCTTGGGTGTGAGCCCTCTTTGAGAAGCTAGAGTCTCTGCGTCACTTGAACAGATTCCTGAAAATTATCTTTGGCATTAGCTGATAAATCCTACGATTCTAGGATGCCTTGGTTAGTTGAATGACCTCAATTACGATGGTTTGAGCGCTTATTTGAGAGGAGTGTAGGCCAGACGTTATTTGCCCCAATAGGTGGGCTCAACATATACTTTATCTAGTTGATGAAATTTATTGTACAAACTGTGTAAATAAATATATACCTCATGGTGGGGTCCCCATATGTGGCCACCACCTTATAGAGGAGCTTACATACAGCATATATGATATATACGTCGCCTGGTATACCTATGTATACGTGGTGTACATTATATGGTATATCTGTATATATCTTATAGATATATCGTCTAGTACACTGACATATACAGCATGTACATTATATTGACATTATATGGTATGTCATATTGGCAGCAAACGGTACCTTTTTTTTGCACGTGACTTCACACATGCGTGGGTTCCACATAGGCCCTTACATATATGATATGTATATTAATGTGGGGCCCACACGTGTGGTCCACCAACCAAATGGATGGACGGTCTGGATATGCCCAAGGTGGACTATGTACAGACCTTGGACGGCCCACGATGAAGACTCGTAAGGGGCATGCATGCAGGACTCACCATGCATGCATGTGTGAGGTAGGGCCACCCATGCACCTATGCACATGTGCACCTTTACACATGCGTCATGGGTGTCGAATCTGAATGGTTCATGAGATGTGGAATCTTGAGAAACCTTAGGAATTAAATTTTCACCCTGATCTAAGATTCCGGTGGACCATAGCAAGGAAAAATGCAATTTCAAGGGCAAAAACTATTTGCATTAATCATGGCCCATTGAAGTTTTGGTTCAAGGTAAAAATTGGGACCAAGGGGTTTTATGAGGTCCTGCTCCAAGTGGACCGCTCAGATCTTCCAGACTCATCATCTACGATGAAATCTCAAAATTTTTCAATCAGTTCACGTGGACTGATTGGCAGGTGAGCTTTAAACAGTTTCATGCATACACTTCTTAGTTGCTTTTCACAGGTGGGTCTTACATGAGCATGGGTGCTAAATCCGAACTGTCCATAAGATGTGTAATCTCAAGAAACCCCAGGGGGTGAACTTTCACCCTGATATAAGATTCAGGTGGGCCATAACAAAGATAACTGCAAAACAAAGGAAGAAACTGTTTGCATTTCTCATGGCCCACCGACGTTTCAGTTTAAAGTAAGCTTTGAAACCAAGGGGTTTTACGAGATTCTGCTCTAGGTGGACCATTCGGATTTTCAAGACTCACCAGCCATGGTGAGATCTTAACTTTTTTTTTTTTTTTGGCAATCAGTTCACGTAAACTGATTGGCAGTAAGTGTTGTTTTTCATGCCCTAGGGTACACGTGCACCACTTGTTCTTCTTCACCAGTGGGTCCCATGTGGACCTTCCATGTATACAACCCAAGGTGGGCCCCACGTCGGAGGCCAGAATGGATGGACGGCCTGGATGAGCACCACCTTCGTTGTATCGCGTGGACGGTGCGTGTGTATATGCTATATATATAGACAGATGTATCTGTTTAGCTTTATTGTTATTTTTCAAAGGAGGCACCCTGTGCTGGACGTCATTGAGAGATGTCTAGCCCATGGTCCATTTCTGGACGATCATCCATGATGGACGGTCCCAGAACACGCTGCCTGGGGGTAACCCACTATGGTACAACCCGCCATTTGTTGGTGGGGCCCACAGTTAATGCAGGATCTGCTGTCAAGGTAGCCCACAACTAAGGCCCACCTGCAATCTGCAGGCCCAGCCAATAGTGACGTGAAAACGGACCTTCTACTGCATGCTGCAGGATCAGTTCCTGGCTTCGGTTTTCTGCTCGACCATGGTCCGATCCTGGCCGTTTCTCAGCCCCAAGCAAGGACTATTTAGATCATGGTTTGGCCCCAAGTAGGGCCTGATGAAACCGATTTTGGGACTGCAACATGGCGGCAGTGAAGAGGGCTGTTTTCAGTCCATCATCAATGCCATTGTTTAACTCGACCCCTCTGTTTGGAAGACAGCCATTGCTCGGCTTGTTTTCAACACAAAACAGAGCTCCACACGTCATTATTAAGGCTTGACATGCGATCACCATTTGGGTCCGTTGCCTGACTGAAACCCAACCACTGCTCGGTTGGTTTCAACTCCAGAACAAGACCGTTGCATGGCCTGTTTGCAGCACCTGTTTTCAGCTCCAAACAAGGTTCAACCTAACGATTTCTCAGCTCACCCTGCTGCCATTGATTGGCTCAGGTCTGGCTGAAATCGAAGTTGTAATAGGGTCGGATTTTTCCACTGAAATAGAGCCATGGGTTAGCTCAGTTCCAGACTAAAACAGGGACCCAACGACAATCTCAACAGTCCGCTGATTGCCACTAATTGGCTTGCCCTCTGAGCTAGATTCCAAACTCTACAGAGAGTTCAAAACAGACTCGTCATGAGGCCTAAAGCGTGGCTTCAAACGGCCATTGTTTTGCCTGTCCTATCCTCACTACGGCTGAACTGGACCCAACCATTGCTCGGGCTTGGTTCCCGTCCAGGCGAGTATTATCTATACTAGCTAAAGCTTATGAAAATAACGAACGGAGGAGGTCTTCTCGTGGGGTGTTTGGAACTTTTCTTACCTGAGTTAAAACAGGGGGTGGGTTTTCCTTCTCACTCGGCATGATTTCGAGGGCTACAGTGTTCTCTCTTTATAGTCAGCGAGAGAGAGATGGACGGCTGTGATTGCCCACAACGTGGACGGCCGAGCTTAGCCCTTCCCAAAGGGGAAGTCGGTTTCCCTCTCTCACCTCTCCACACGCCCCTCGGTCGGGCTATCTTTGGCATGAAATGGACGGTGGCAGTCAATCTGCTTCGTCTGAAAATGAATGATCAAACGGCTATACTGTTCTGATCGTGCGGGTCCCATGAATGGTTTGAACGGTTTAGAATGTTCAGAAAGTAGCCGTGGTGGCCCACTTATGGATTTGAAGTAGGTCGGTTTAAAATATCCGTTGGCGGGAGAGATTAGTATTTTTGCAAAATGGTCGGTCAAGGCATGTTTGACCGAGCCAATGGTTTTGGTGCACCTCATGTACAGGTATTCTTTATGCATAAGCATTGTGTAGAGGCCTACTGAAATGTTACTACCGCAATCCACTCCATCCATTTACATTGGGGACCCTACTCAGGGATCCTGGTCCATTTTAGATCAATGGAGAGTCCTAGGTAGCCAGTTACGTACCTTTTTAATCTATTTTTGGCCTATCTGGCATGATCTGTTGGTCGGTTGGACCCGATATTTGTCTTCAACGGTTATTGTCAAGTACTAGTTACGATGAAAGCACGGTTTGTCACTAACTAGTTCTCATGTGTTGTTGACAAGTGTATTGCAACAGTATTAACTATCGTAATGACTTTAATTTAGAGTGTCCGAGTAGTCTCACCTTCCTGATTGTCATGGTGCGTGATCTGACCCATGAAGACCCTGTTGGATGGCTTTAACGTCGATCAGAATCCCCATCCTGTGTATGTCGAGTTCAAGTTTTTGGTTAACCCAAATAAATTTTTAAATTTTGTGTGAGTTTAAAAGGCAACACCCGTGTACTGAAGGTACGGGGTGTTACATTAACCCATGAAGAGAATGGGCCTAACAAGGCCCAAGGGAATGTCTCAATGAGGACATCTAACCGTCATTGCCCATCAATGTGGACATCTAACCAACATTGCTCCCAAGTAGTGACCTACATAGAGTCAAACATGTAGTGGGTCCATGGCCTCCATACAATCATGATGGGCCTCATTTACGTCACACCAGCCTCGTCATATGGGCCAACATACATAACATCGGGCATCGAATACACAACAGGTGGGCCTTGCATTTGGGCCTCAATATTAGGCCTCATATATTGAGTGGGCCTCATTACATGGGCTTAACAATACAAACGGGCGGGCCCTGCTGTAACGCCCTGAAAATCGGGGGTCGAGCATAAACTCAACTCCCGAGTTCCAGAACATCACTTATGCAACAAAATGAATGATGATTGAATGTTGACTGTATTCGTGCATTGAACATGAGTGAGATTAAGCCAAAACAGCATATCATACTCCAGAGACAGTTAAGTTTGCAAGCGGAAGACTGTGATAGATAGATAAAATATATAACTTATGATGAGTCTCCAGAGTGTGATAACATTACCAGGTTAAATAAATACAATTGCAGTTCTAAAATTTACCAAATGTGAGGAAGTGTAATGCCTTCTATCCCATGTGTCATAGCCCCGTCAATACCTTATCAGGTCTTCATTGACCTGCCAGAGAGATACAGATAGGAGAACTCCTCCTATCATCACAGAAGTAGTCCGGCTCTGCTTCACAAGCATCGCCATCACCTGAAATTCAACAAATCTGGTGGGTGTTCGGAACACCGTCCCGTAACGTGGGAGTGAGTGATCAACTCAGTGGAACAGTAAAGCATAAGTTAACATGTTATCAAATCAATCAAGCAGTAATGATAAAGCAGTACAAATCAAGCATTTCTAACTACTCTTATTAAATGCAAGAATGCAATGACATGATGCTGTATGCCCTTGCCAAACCACCCTCAAGCGACATCATCTTACGTTCGCGAATGCTTACTCCCTCAGTGCGCCACATCTACAAAGCACATGCGGTGCGATGATGCTCATGATTACCAAGTTTTTATTAGTCCATTTCAAACAGCAGTATTGGGAAACTAAGGTACCTCCCTTGTATCATTCCCAAACATGATCCATTCTAGGGTCGTCAATCCTAGTTATTCTCATACGATGTTATGGTTTGAGAAACGTAGTGAAGGCATCGCAAAGGGCTCATCACCCGTCAGCGCGGATACAGATCTCACCGTATGCGGCTCAATTGCTGGCCGTCAGCTCGAGTACAGGTCTCACCGTACTCGGCTCAATCACTAGCCGTCAGCTCGAGTACAGGTCTCACCGTACTCGGCTCAACTCACACTCTAGTTGCTGTGAAAGACTCGTGGCCAATCACAGACCCTTGGAGTGTACTCGATGATACTACGGAGGACTCGTCGCCCGTCAGCACGAGCACAGATCTCACCGTACTCGGCTCTCGCCGAGGTATCGACAGCTCGAATACAGTGTCCCATACCACCATATTCGGCTCACGAGTTGATTGCGCAATGGTCACTACGGGGAGGCACATGGCCCCAGCGTAGGCCGACAGCTCGACCACGGTGTCCCATACCACCATGCCCGGCTCATGCGACTTAGCGGATCTAGGTACCATGGTTAAACGGGGATCGCCACTGGTAAGTTTGGTACCCTAGGTTCAAGCAGTAGCGACCAAACAGGGTGAACATGCATAAGGCAGATCGGGTTACTTGATGAGCTCGACTAGCACGATCGCCCGTTGAGCTGCACGACATGAAGTGCATAAACAACTTCGTGTGGCCTAGCCACTGCCGACAGGCAACGCACGACTCGAGTTCGTCGAACACATCCCACGTGGCAAATGAATCTCAGCCACGAGTTCAATCTCGTTACCGATTGCCTGGACTATAATCATAGCCCCAAACACAATCAATTACAGAGATATAAAGCAGTAATAGATCAGGATTCAAATCATACAATCAGTCGGGTATTATCCGTTTAGGGCTGCCAGGGCTGTTGCACGCACTCGTTGCTCCGCTCCCCCATCACCCATGACGGATCATACAACATAAATATAAATTCAAACATATGCATTACATAGTTAAAATCATAAAACAGTTGAGCATGTTATGAAGCACAACACAAGCATGAGTTTGTACATGTTCAAATCCTAATCACACAACTATCAAAGGAGATCATACACATAGTGAAAAGAGGTTGAGAATCATATCTCAACACCCTTATATATTACAATTTGCCAACTACTACACATTCAGACATTTCAAGAAACACTTAAACAAACATACATCAACATACATGACATATGTCGATCACATAGGCATTAGGCCAAATCCTTTCGCTAGGGAGTTGCCCCAATCATAACACGCGTACACCCACGACGGATAGTCATGGCAAGTAGGAATCCAAGTTCCATATCCATTCAGTCATTTCCACAAACACTTGGGCCACACATTTTAGCATATATAGGGTATAATGGCCGTGGCGTGATTTAGGGCAAATCCTTTCGTCAAAGGGATATCGCCATTACAACAATCATATATCCATGACAATTAGTCATGGCGAGCACGAATGAGAATTCTATACTCATTCAGCCATTTCCACAAACACTTGAATACACTATTCCAACATACATAGTTTATGTTAGCAAACATGTGTTAGGGCGAACTCTTTCGCCAAGCGGTTATTTTATCCGCGTATACCGTATTCATACAACAATTAATCATGACAATTACATTTCCAAAATCCGCACGTATGCGGAATTTCTAGAATGCGCAATTTCAACATACATGACATTTACACATGAACATGTATTTTTGCGATCCCTTTCGCCAAACTAGCATTTTATCCACACATGATATAATCAAACATTAAATAAACATGTCAAACATTTCCCAAGAAAAATACGTATACGGTATTTCTACGTATATCTAGAGTATGTGAAAATCCATATTCTTTATCGCTAATCGAAACAGGAAACGGAAAGCACTTTGTACATGTGCATTTGCATACAGATCATGAATCTATCATTATCTGACATTGAAAGCGTTGAAAAACGTAACTTATACGCTTAAAGTCCTCACCTTTGTCGTAGAATCGTAACGGAGACGATAGGTTTGCTAAGCTTCCGTATTTGGCAGTTTGGCAACCTAGAGAACGAAATAGGTTAGCTATTTCACAACCTACAACAGTCTAAACCCCAAAACAGATTAGGGTTAGGGTTTCTTACCTAGAAACGACGCCGGGAACGCCGGAAAAGCGTCAAGAAAAGGATGGTGCAGCCCGTGTGGTGGCAGGGAACGACGGCAGGGAGATCCTCCCACTTCTCCCTCACTTTCTCTCTCTTTTCCCTCTCTCAAATCCAAATTCGTATGGCTGGAATGGGAGAGGGTTTAAGGTCCTTATATAGCCTCAAAACTCACCGAAATAGACTCCTGTTCAAAGGTTACTGCTAATATAGGATATTCGCCACTTTTCCAGCTCAAAAGAGGTGTTCTGGTGGCCCTCTTTGAGCCAAACGTCAGACTTAAGCTCACCCTCTGCGGATCTACGTGGGATTACGTTTTCGGCTCGATCGGATTCCCAGATCGCACGTGGCGGACCACTTTCAGTTCAACGGTCAGTGGGCCACGATCCAAAATTCCAAGTACATGTAAATGTTCCTGAAATTTTTCCTGATCCGAGGGTGTAATTGGTCTGATTCTGACGGTCTGGTTGCTTAATACTGATGCGCAAGCGAAAGGTGCCAGATCACTATTCCAGATATTTTATTTTCAAAAGGAATAGTGTTTTTCACACACCCTCGCTCCGGATCGAAATAAATGGCCGTGGGACATCGGAATCGCCTGATTTTTGAGATGATTGTCAAGCCCAGTGGGGCGGTCCTGGTTCCTTAGCTTCGTGTTAATCGGACTCCCGATGTGCGATCTAGACCTAATACGAAGTTTCGTTTCATTCCGAGAGCAGACGGGAAATGAGTTCGGTTCTAAACTTTAGGGTAACCTAGAGTCACATGTTTTACAAGTTTTGGGTCTTGCAGATCGTATTTAAAGCGATCCCAACGGATTTCATGGCTAGTCGAGTTTGCACTTAGTTAACTTTGTTAAATTTCTAAAGGATTTAATCCTAATTGTTTTCTGGTTGAGATGGTACTTAGGCCTTTGTAGTTTGTATATAAAGTGATCCAAGTTTTACTACTTAGCTAGTTTAAGTTAGTGTCTAGGGCGAAAGTGCTTTGAAAAATTGAAAGCACAAGGTAGTAAAGGGGTGGGATTTGTGAAGGAAATGGGTTCAGGAGCGATTTTAGACTGTGGGATTTAGTTCTGACGAAATAATAAGGTATTAAGAGCAACCCATCGCCTAAGGATATCTAATCCCAAATTGGCAAAAATCCGGGATGTTACAATCTACCCCCCTTAAAACAAAATTTCGCCCCCGAAATTGGCTAAGGGTAATAAGGAAAATTTCTATTATTTCATTTGCCTAAGACTTATTGATTTCAAGTTTCTACGCGTGGTAGGGTAAATACCAGCAGGTTCATTTTAGTCTACCCCCCTTAAAACTTAATTCTTTATCCATTTCTCTTACCCTGATGGTTTGCTACCATTTATTTATTTACCTATTAGGAGTCTTGACGACAAATCCCAATTATCTCGAGTAAGACAGCTGTTTTCATTGTTTGACCAACACGGAGAGACGGTAATAGTGGGCTTGATCCCGATACATCGATCATCTACCGGGCCAGGGTAGAAAGCTCATCGTATCCCTTCTGAATCCTGGTGGATCCTGGTCTTCTGCTCGGCCAAGCAGTGAGTCCGCTGGTAGTCACCCAGGATTGAGAATTGGGTCAAGCCGCGAATTTTTCGCAGTTGTATATTTCAGTAACTCCGTAGTCCGATCACTCTCTAAGAGTAGGGAATGTCCATCATTGAAAGGCTCAAATTGTTTATTCTAAGGTTGCCCTTTAGGTCTGAGTCTAAGAGAGTCCTCGATATTATCTATGTCCAAGGAAAGGGTGAATTATATCGTACTAGATCATCCTAAAACGGTTCCTTATAGTAGAACTTGCTAGGGCTTCTATAATGTTCGCACTCAACGAGCACCGTTTCGATCCTGGGCCAGTGGGGTAGGGTCCACCGCGTTTCCGCTGCGCCACCCAGATCAAAGAGGTGTATTAGGTGACCTAACTAGATTGGGCTCATCATGTTCTACCCCCCTTAAAATTTTATTTTCGCCCTTAAGGCTCAAGATTTATGCCCTGCTCCGTATGTCGGAACAAGGTGTAATTTAAGTCTTATCCTTGACATGAAATGAAATGCGGTCTCCCCTACATCAGTCTTGGTACCTAGGATTATAGAAAGGGGCTATCACGGATGGGTGTGAGTTTGAGGCAAGATGCCTAATTCTACCAAGGAGTGTTGTCGCGGTCCAGACTTATCCTATTTAATTATGTCTAGCTTAATAGGCAGGCTATCTTTTTACGTTCAAAACACAATATGTATGCCAACATGGCATGCGATTTGGGACCTAATCCCTAACTGTCTGTTGCCCATTTGGGCAATTCCTTAGGCCTAAAAGACAAAGTCTCTATCAGCAATATACTCCTAACACTTTTCAAGGACAAAATCATAAACTCTTAATTGTAAATGGTCGGGCCAACACGGAAAGAAAATTGTGTAGTGGGTCTGAGTCGGTTAAGCCGAATAGCTGAGTCTATTATTCAATTGGCTTAGCATAATTAATTAGTCTTGTACTCTCCTTAGCCTAACTAGTAGCCTAGTCTTAATTGAGGAGTAGCGGGAATCCATAGGTGAGTCCAAAGTCGATGCTTATACGTTAGATGATTTCACTTCATTTTTCATATACAGGGAAGGGTTTTATCACTTAGGGTCAAAGTTGTCTAATTGGAATTGAGTTGCCTAAAGTTGAATTTAACTATGCCCGAGCATGTCACACATGCTCAAACCAACCACAAGGGGGGTTCTAGGGTTCACGTTCTTAATTGGTTGGATTTCCTATATTGTCAAGTCTGTCAAAACACTGCTCTGGGTCCAAACTCTATGGCTCTATTTGTCGAACAACCCTTTACTATAAAAGCTTAAACTGTCAGAGTGTGGTGGGTTAATGTGTAACAAGGGACTTTATCATTTCAACCCTATTTGGCCAGTGGTCTTAAGTTGTATTAAATGGGACCGTATTACTAATCCTACCTCAGGATTGGGAGACACATGGTTGGTAGGAGGGTGGGTGGGGATCAAAATTATTGGTATAGGCTTTGGAAAATGAGCCTGGTGTCGAAAAACGTGAGATGGGATTTCCAAATCCCAGGAATCGGAACTCCTAAGTGTAAGAGGAGCAACCTAGGGTATACAGTTTATTGCATACATTTCAAACCTAGGATCGGAAACCATGGGATACACTCAATCTAGGGACCATACCTTACCCATATATTTATTATTACTTTTACAATTCCATCCACCGAATCGCACTTAATGCAATTTGGCCGAACGGGCCCTAAACGTCCTCAAACATCTAAAAGATTCTACCAACAACTACAATCATCAACATGAAATCATAAGCACCCTAAGACAGTAGCCCATGCGAACTACGAGGCAGCAGTATGGATGATTAGACATCCAAGAGAATGGCCGTACATGTTCGGGTAGAGCCATGGAAAAGCGAATGAAAAGTGATGGAGAGAGAAAAAAAAAGGCTGGAGGTTTGGTTCTCCAAGGAGGATATGAGAGCTCCAACTTGAGAAAATGGGGAAGGGAGAAGCTAGGGCTGTTGTGGAAGGTTGGGATGGGTGAGATATGGAAGAAAAATGGAAGATTTGGAGGTTGTAGGGATGGGTTTTTGGAGAAAATCGAAAATGGGTGGAGATGCTTGAAAAGAGGGGTGGAATGGAAAGGGGGTGCTTCCAACCCTATTTATTCAATCAAAACATAAAACCGCACGTGCCATTGTGTTAAGGGGGTTGGGCCGACCAACCCCACACTTGAAATCTCGCCGGAAAAGCAACCGGCCGGCGGCGCGCCGCCCGACCCGCGGCGCCGCCGCGGCTGGACTTGGCCGGAGCCGCGCCGCCGCGGTGGGGACCTATTCTCCATGGTCCCAAGGTGCCAAATGCACCCTGGTTCGACCCTGGGTCCCATCGGTTTTAAGTGGAGAGGCCCCCGACTCCGATTCGCTCCATTTCGGGTATTTTCGGAACAATCAGACATAACTTACGATCCGGAATGAGTTGTCTGACATAAAATATATGAATTTGGGGTAGAACGAGCTAATGAAACCAACCAACCCAGCTACGCCGGGTTGCGCAGCCCGGAATTGCGAGAAACCCTCTGATTGATGGTCATTTTCCACGCTTCAATTTCGTTTTGCTAAAATAGTAGTTTTTGTTTAATTACTCTTCATCGGTTGGGCTTTAGGAGTTGTGCGCATCGTGTAAAGAGCTTAGAATAATTAGGAGAATGGTTTAGTGAAATAAAATAGGACACTTACTATTTTTGGCTGAAAGCCTTGCACACTTAATAGACATCACGACCCTATAGTAAGTCGCGAATTCTAGGAGTTTTAGCTGTAGTTTGTTTCTGATTTCATTCTCATTACTTGGTATCCTTATTTAAAGGGTTGTGAACTCGTTTTTAGTATTAATCAGAATTTATTTCTATTTCCTGCTTTCTCCTCTTGTAGATTCGAGAAGTCTCTGGGAGGAGTCCAGAGAAGCTCCAAGGATTCGGGGTAGTTATCCTCATCACGTTTATCGCACATTTTTACTGATTCTCAATGATTGGGATGGGGTGGATTATGATCTAGACCCTTCACTAGACAACCTAGAAGGGTTTTAAGGTCGACCCGTGCGACCATGGTTGAATACATACTCGGCGTTCGTTTTCAGCGAACTAGCCGTTGGATGGAACCGGGATGCCTAAGACTGTTTCTACAATCCGTCGCTCCCTCCTAAGTCAGAGTGCGTCAGTGTGCGTCGTGTGACCATAACCCAGGTCCGGTTTAATCAAAATCATGCTCTGATACCATCTTGTAACGCCCTGAAAATCGGGGGTCGAGCATAAACTCAACTCCCGAGTTCCAGAACATCACTTATGCAACAAAATGAATGATGATTGAATGTTGACTGTATTCGTGCATTGAACATGAGTGAGATTAAGCCAAAACAGCATATCATACTCCAGAGACAGTTAAGTTTGCAAGCGGAAGACTGTGATAGATAGATAAAATATATAACTTATGATGAGTCTCCAGAGTGTGATAACATTACCAGGTTAAATAAATACATTGCAGTTCTA
>JAJHSJ010000005.1:43626797-43686588 GCA_021015155.1 Magnolia officinalis | reverse complement strand
CAAAATACAAGGATCCTGGAAGCCATACGATTCATGTGTAATAGGAAACTTTCGGGTCAATAAAGCACTTTTGACCTTGGGAAAAGTATCAATCTAACACCATAATCGGTATACAAGCAAACTAGGCCTCGATGAGTTGAAATCCACTAAGACAACATTATAATTGGCCAAACGCTCGACTAGGATACGAGGGGTGTGGTAGAAGATGTGTTGGCCCAAGTAGATAGATCTTCTACCGGTAGATTCATCATCTTGGACACACACCCAGTTACAAATGCAGACACTCAAATCCCTATCATATTAGGTCGACCATTCCTGGCCCCTGTAAATGCCATAATCAATTACAGGAATGGGATATGAAGATTTTTTTTGGTAATATGACTGTAAAATGAATGTGTTTCATTGCACAAACCACAAGAGGATGTGAAGACTCGACCCATGAGATAAACTCGATTAATACATTTGATGATGATGAGCCTCTTTCAACTAAAACTCCAGAATCTCTGGAAGCTGCTTGGCACAACTTTGTAGATTCAAACAATCTATGATACAAGACATAGTGAATGCCTTGCGAGATTGTGTTCTGGTACCTGATATTGGCCGGAGGTGATAATACTAAAAAGGCCGAGCTTTAAGTCCTATAGGGGGGAGGGAGGTGAATAGGTCTATGCAAAATTAAAAAAAAAATAATAGCAGAATTTAAATAAATTAAATACTGATAGCAATAGACAATCTCACAATGCTAAAATTAAAGACAACCTCAAATGTACGAGTATGAGAGGTTGATACAAATGTTGTTCTAAGGATAACCTTACACCAAAAACCAAGGGTTTATGGCAGGACAGCCTTACTAGAACAGTATGTGCATCAAAAACTCAAAACTAATACAGAGGAATAAGAAATAAATAGCAAGAAAAGAAATCTAAGTATTACAACATTCCCACACTTGCATAAAAGAAATTACAACATTCTTCACAAATGCAAAAAAAAGGGAAATTTCAACATCCACAATAAAATAAACAATCAAAACCAACAAGACCAAAAAATTATAGTGGTTCGCTTGTGTGTACAACAACTGTTAAACAACAGCACACAACTACTCCACTCCTAATATCCTCACACAGTGGATATTAGCGTTCACTATGAAAATAGGTTTTCAAGGTTCACTAAAACCCTCGCAATTGTGTCTTTCAAGTGGGCTTACACAATTCAAAAAAAACCCACACTCTGAGTTTTCTGGATCACCTCAGATAAACCAAACAGAGAGATTTTTCTGGCACAATCTCAATGAAACCTAAGAATTTACAAAACTATAAAATACTTGAATATTCTCCTTTGATGTAGCCCAGAGAAGAACCAAATCAGAGTAGAAGTTCAATGTTCACACTCACTAGTGATATGGTTCTAGTTCTAAATTGATTTTGATTTAAACCAAGTTGGGCTAGCTCGATTTGATTTTGATTCCAAGAAATGGGAATACAACAATCCCTCTTTCAAATAAAATTGAAATGCAAAATTCAAAATCAAATACAAAGAAAGCTAATTAAAGAGAATATTAAATATGCACAATATATCTTAAAATAATGACTAACTTATCTCTCAGAGTGGCATATTGATTTAGCTTGAATTGAATACCAAACTCTGAAATTCGTGCTCTATTTATAAGTGTAAAAATCACAGTCATGACTGGTCCTGAGGTCACCACGACTGGTTGTAGTAGACCAACAGATTTTTAAAATTTGAGCGCGATAAGATTAAAGCCGTTTCCACGACTGGTCGAAGGACCTGCTCGACCGGTCGAGTGGCCTCCACGACCGGTCGAGTCCTGTCCACGACTAGTCGTGCGGAACCCATTTTAATTGTTGGACTTTGAGTCGAGCCTGTAGGACTGGTCGAACACGAGTGGAGCATTGTTCACACGACCGGTCGAGCAGTCTCTAAGACTAGTCGAGGCTTTAACAAAAATTCCTGAAAATCAGTAACAAACTTAGGACTGGTCGAGGAATTCTTGGACTGGTCGAACCAGTGCTAGGACTAGTTGAACATAGCCTAGGACTAGTCGAGAAACAGTCTATGCACTTATAAAATGAGTCATTGGAATTATGTATTCAAAATGACCTATCCTAAGGTCAATCTAGGGTCATTCAAACCTGTATATGATGTATGAACATTGAGACTTCTTTTCCTTCGGTTGATAGTTAATCTTTAAAGTTAACGAAGCTTAAGATCTTGTCATATGTAGAAGCTTGAACTCGAGACTTCTGAAGCTTGAATTGAAGCTGAGCTTGAAATAGTATTACTTTGTCTGACTTGAAGCTTGAAACTTGAACCATTCAAGCTTGAAAGATTGAATTCACACTTTGATGTTGTACTTGAACATGAACATGTAATCTTGCATTTGACGTTCTTAAAGTAAAGAACTTTGTTCTTGTACATGAGATGCACTTTCTTGAATATATAGATGCACTACACAAGACACAGATTCAAAGAGGTTTTGGCACTACAAATTTGACAATCATAGGAGCTAGATAGCATAGCAGTTACAAATACTCCCTCCACTATACTGAATTTTCACATTAATGTTGAGGAGATGAGATGCATCTGAACCGAAGCTTACCACTTCGGATTTAAAAAGACAACCAACGAAGAACAAAAATTTTGTATTCAATTGTTTATGGTCTCTCATTCACCTCAGCCTGCTAATATTGAGAAATTGTGCTGTAAGTGAATCATACATTCGTTGAAAACCTCAGGACATAAAGAAGAAATTCATTAATGAGGTGATCAAGTTTCTCTGGACGGTAATGGTCCAGAACACCAAACTTACTCTTAAAGTGGGGTTATTAGATGATCTTGTTGAAAACTTTGTTGAGAAATTTGTTGAGATATTGCCACAGGAAAAAACATTACCTTTGGATAATTGTTAGATTATGATTATATTTCTTGCTTTCCTAGGATTAGGATAGTTGTTTTAATTTGTGTTTAGTCTTCGTATTAACCCATTACATGTTGAACTTGGGAAAAACATCAACTACTTCTTCTTCAGGTACTACCTTTCCATCACTTCTCATTTCTTTTCATTGTCTCATGTGCATTACATGCTTATATCTTTTACATGGGGACAATTTAGATTTTAGGTTAGAGGGTGTGGACTAGGTAAACTAATCAGTATTTGCTTAGTTTTGAGCAAAAATTTTGAAAATTTTTAATTTTTCAAATTAAAACCTATTTGGAAAGTGATAGTTTGTGCATTAAAAATATTTCAAGTATGATGATAAGAGGGAGATTGAATTTTGAATTGTTAGAGTTTGATCAGCTAAGTAGACGATCACTTAAGTTCTTTCATTTAATTGATTAAGAACTGGAAAAAGAAAGAAGAAAGAGGGATAAGTTTGGAATCAGCACTTAATTCTCAAATTAATCTTAAAGTGATGAGAATGGCAACATTATGAAATTATAGCATTTTTGTAACGTCTTGGAAAAATCCGTTATAACGACCCGAGTACCACCTCAGGCAGAGAAATCACTAAAGACCGAATCCTTTAGAAATTAGACAAAATTAATTAAGTACTAAACTAAATTAATCGGTTAAATTAGCTCGAACCACTTTCTATACGAACTACAAGACCCAAAAACTATTAGAATTACTAACTTAACATTTCCTAAAAATCTAAGATCAGTCTCAAAACCCAGTTGCTCTCGGGAGCACATTGAAACCCCGTATTGAACCTGGACCGCGCGTCGAAAGTCCGATGACTAGGAAACTACAAGGTATAACTGCCTTACTGGGCTTGGCAACCATCGTGGGAATCGAGTCCGAATAGTATCCAGAAACGTACAACTTAAGCCTGGAGCGAAGGAGTGGTGAGAAACGCGAATATCTTTATAATATGAACCCAGATAATTGAACTAGAACATCGCTTACAAACCCATTTTCAAACCAAATTTAAGGTTCAGACCGTAATTCAGCCCAACTACACCCTTGGATCAGGGAAATTTTCCTGCTCATATTTGTATACCTGTGGCCCTGATCGAGTGACGATGACCATTGAACTGAAACGGGTCCTCCACGATCGATCCACTAATCCGATTGGACCGAAACCTTAACTTGTCATAGATCCATTGTTAGGGAACTTTCTTTAGACCGTATGTAAGCAATGGACCTCTAGATGAGCTCCGTTGGTCCAAAACAGCCACCCCTTAGCTATATCCTAAGTATACCATGGCCTTGGGGCCATTGACATCACTTTTGGGCCTATATAATGCCCTAAACCCACCCCTCTCTCATTCATACGAATTCCTAAAACCTAGGAGAGAGAAGAGAGAAAAGAGGAAGAAAGAGTGAGGAGAAGACTGAGAGATATGGTGGTTGTTGCTGGGATTCACTCCCACCACTCCATGTGCCGAATCATCTCTCTCGTGTCGCTACACCGTCGAATCCAAATCCATTTTTGGGTAAGAAATCCTAACCCTAATATGTTTTAGGAATCCAAATAGAGAAATAGGTGAATTGATAACATGTTAACCTTTGGCTTATAGCTCCACTGAGTTGATCACTCACTCTCACTCTGGACGGTGTTTTAAAAACACCAACCAGACTCTGTTTTTAGCTGCAGATGATGGTGAGGCTTACGAAGCTAGCCTGACTTCTACGACGATGAGGAGGACTTCTCCCATATGCAGCTATCAGGCAGGTCTATGTAGACCATGTACTGATCGAAGGGATTACAGGGATACGAATTAGTTGAACATTCACTTTGTCATTTTGTATATTTGGAACAAACATGTATGTATTCATCCTGGTGACATGATCATACTCTAGAGGTTTATAACCACTTATACACTTTATACGTCTATCACAGTCATCCACTTGCTTAATTTAATCATCTTTGGAGTATGACATGCTGATTTAGTGTAATCCCATTCATGTTTAATGCACTAACACAGTCAACATTTAACCATCATTATTTATGTTGCATAAGTGATGCGACGGATCTCGGGAGTTGAGCCTTGCTCGACCCTCGATTTTTAAGGTGTTACAAGTTGGTATCAGAGCATGATTTGGATAAATTAGACCTGGGTTATGGTAACACGATGTACACTGACGTACTTTGACTTAGGAGGGGGCGATAAAATGTATAAATGATCGTAGGATTCCCAGTTTCGTTAATGGGCAAAACTGACCGTTGAAATATGGCCCGTAAGCATCTGTGATCATGTGAGATGATCTCAGTTCCTTTCTAAACCGTTAATCGACGGGTTTAGACGATAATTCGACGTATTCCACACTCAAATGACCCAAAAAGCATGATTATGCACAAGATGGACTCCAAAAACGAACTCAACAGACTCGGGGGCCCAAACGACACGAAAAAAGGGAACCAAAGTGGACCCCGTACATTCATGAACCTCGGAGGGGGATGCCATCCCCCCAGGGAGGGGCCATCACCCCGGTCCAGCGGACCCCGATGCCATCGCTCCTACCCGAGGCCTCGCAGTCGGGTCCAGCGGGCCGGACGACGAGCTATCGGGTCCGGCGGCCGGCCGCCCTCCACACACATCTGGTGGGTCCCCTTCATGTGTGGGACCACCTATATGTCCCCTCTTTCCCTTTTCAACCCATTCCACCTCTCCAAGCTCTCAAAAACCTAAATTTTCACCTTAAGTCCCCCTCCATTCTCATATCTTCTTCTTCTTCTTCTTGATACATACCCACCCTCTATCATATTCCTCAAACCCATCTCATACAACTCCCCATTTTTCCTATTTCCTACCTCGTTGAGCACAAAGCCTATTCCTTGTGTCCCATAACTCACAAGCCTCACAATCCACCTTATTCCCAAGCTTTTTCGACTTCATGACTCTTTTGAGCTTGTCGCTGCCATATTTTTCATTTCCACACTGTTTCCCTCATGGGAAGAAGATGACGCCCGTGG
Source organism: Magnolia officinalis (assembly GCA_021015155.1). Taxonomy (NCBI): domain Eukaryota; kingdom Viridiplantae; phylum Streptophyta; class Magnoliopsida; order Magnoliales; family Magnoliaceae; genus Magnolia; species Magnolia officinalis. The sequence goes on along the minus strand of JAJHSJ010000005.1, from coordinate 43,680,652 downwards.
ATGAAGCTGGGCCTAGCCGCCCTACCAATCCAACGAAGCGAACAAGTGAAGAGGCTAGCGCTAGCATCGCGAGAGAGCAAAGGACGAAGTGGGATCTCGATCCCCAAATTCCATCTCGAAAGGGCTCTACGTCAGACATCGGACACGGGAGTTTTCAAGCTGGTAGTGTGGTTGTAGAGTTATCTTTGAAGCACACATGGATGAAAAAAACTATTTGGCTTTATCCAATGATGGACTCCTATTGGATGTTGGGTGGGATCCCATATTTGAAGGTAAGTCACGTGCGAATGAGAGCACTGTCCAAACCTTCTACGCCCGCATTCGAGATCCACTGCTGGAGCCTCTATAGTTTACTATCCCGTGGGAAGGCGAGAAGCTATTGTCGATGTTGGTGTGATGACCCGCATTATGGGATTGCACATGGAGATGTACATGCTAGAGAGAAGAATCTCAAGAGTATGCATTGAAAGAGATTGTCGCACGCGATTTCTTTGCAGCCGACTAGTTCATTGGAAGTGAGGCAATTGCCTCCATCGACCGAGATGACTCATGACTTCCACCTACTCCACCATATTCACACACATGTGTATCCTAGGTGGAAAAATCGTAGTGAATACACGCGTTTGATGGTGGGACTTCCTATATAAAGCCAAGCAAGGAGACAAGTTGTGTCTGCCTACGTACGTCATGCTTCAGATAATTCAGACCACATGCTCTGTTTAGGACAGGTATTTCACTCCCATTCGGCAGATTTATATGTAAGATTGCTCGCGAGTTCAGCTACAAACTTGGCCCTGATGAACTTACGCCGATCCACTTCATCAATGACACCACCACTAAAAACATGGATATTGGGCCACGACAACGCCAAGCTCGTCGTGATGAGTATGGTGATGAGATAGAGAGAAGAAAACGAGGAAGAAAGTAAAGATGAAGAAGGCAAGGGAAGGAAGTGAAGATGAAGAGTGGTAGCGATGAGGAAGAGCAGGAAGAAGAAAGAAGAGAGAGGCCCAAGACTCTGATGGGGGCCCTCCACCTACTACACATGAGCACCACTGTGATCAGTTACTTTAGAAACCCGCTTAGCTCAAATTGAGGAGAGCTAAGTCACCTTGAGATAGGAGGTCAGAGAGACCCAGGCCGAAGTGAAGCAAAAGCTTGAAGAGAATAAGGCCTACATGAACAGAAATTTAAGAAGGTGTCTCGCACTTTGAAGGTCCTCCTGTGCTGCATGCAAGACAAGGGTGCTCCTCCTCCATCACCAGAGTCGGACGACTAGTCATATGTTGTAGTCATCTTTGGATTTTCTCTGTTTCTTGCTTTCTATGTGATAGCCTTGATAGGCTTATTAGTATGGTGAGTTGTTGGTGTGTTTTAGTGTTTTAAGCTTTGTTTAGATTAGCTCACATGCATCTTCTGTCAAGATCCATGTAAGACTACATCTCATGTATTGTGACTATTTTGTTAAATGAATGAAATGCATGAAGCTTCCTTTGTTATGAACTATGTGGAATTCTTGGCAAATTAAGTAACCTTGTTTTGAATCGCACACCTGTTGCACCTTATGTTGTATATAGGGAATGCCACCTAAGGCCACTTGGAGTACGGCACGTCTTGCACTTGGCAAATCGAGTGACGGGGTACCTCCCTAAGTGATAGTCATACGGACCCCACTTTGGGCCCGAATCACGAGACTATGCCGGATTCTCAGCCGGCCACACTGGCCCCACAAATGGGCCAACACCTTTTGCACCACCAGTCTCGAGAGCAGAACTGTGCGTCTACCTCGACGCTACACATGCCTCAGGCGGCTTCTTCTCCTAATGGGTTGAACAGTTGATGCTCCTTATGCACAACAACAACAACAACAGATTTGGACTACCATCGTAGGGGGCCCTTGTCCAGAACATGAACGTGGCTCCGCCTGCACCACTGTGCACCCTGCTGGAAACATGAATGCCAGCGGCTTATTTGAGCGATTTCAGCGCTTCTGACCTCCCACTTTTGCAGGTACTCACAGACTCGAGGAGGCCGAGTACTAGCTTGACCGTATCTCTAAGATGCTGAAGCCACTGCACTGCACTGAGGCAGAGCAGGTTGAGTTGGTTACATACATGTTCGAGAAGGAGGCTAGTCTATGGTGGGACAACATCCTATGGACAGTTGTTGCTAGGTATGTATGGACGTGGGAAGCTTTTGAGACCCACTTCCACGGAAAGTATTTCCCCTCACCTACGTAAACAAGAGGGTGAATTCCTTTGCCTCCATCAGGAGGAATGACTGTGGCTGAGTATGAGAATAGGTTCACGGAACTGGCCAAATATGCTCCCTTAATATTAGCAGATGAGCCGATGCGAATGTGGCGATTTTCTGAGGGTCTGCAGCCTGAGTTACGTACGAAGATGTGTTGCGCTAGCATTCCCAACTATGCTGATCTAGTGAACATGTTTCTGTGAGCTAAGCAGGACGGGGATAGACTATCCCGTACACGCGTACCCGTGGGTCCGAGGCCTCGACTTGATTTTTCGAGCAGACAGTTCCTCGGCAAGAGGCCCCAAGCAGATTCGCCTACTCGACTTACGGCTCCACCAACCCAGCTGAGGCGATCACACTTGTGGTGCACCTACTGCAAGAGGTCGGCCCATACTTACAAATTCACCAGGATGAGGGACAACGGCTTCACGCCTCCTCAAAAGAACAATCGTCAAATGCCACCAGCTATCTCAACTCCACCTCTATAATCAGCACCGCCTGCACAGCCATCTTACCAGCCACTTCCACCTCGATTTAGGTCGCCCCAACGACCTATGGCAGCACAACCGAATCATCCTTAACAAGCTCGTGTGCACTCACTTGCAGCTGAGGCATCCGAGACAGCAACCGCAGCACCATTGACTTTCGAACTCACAGCACATATCCAAGGTACACCAGTCTTCCTATTGGTGAACTCACAGCACAACTTTTGATTTAAGTGTCGCTTTAACGCACGAGACATGACATTGGAACCACGGCGACGACACGGTCATGACGGTACAAGTTTTGAGTCGAGCCGACTCAAATATATAAGACACGACTCAAGATCGCACACCAAATACCGATAACAGATCGCGGGTGGCCAGAATTCAACCGAAAGGACCGCAGAAGCTTACGGAACAATATATTCTAAGATATGGGTCTTACAGCTCTCACCACCTAATAAAATTTCATCCTCAAAATTACTATCACACAGGACAATGCAAGGGGAGAGAGATAGCATCGATATAAATATATACAAGGCATATAACCAATCTACAAAAGGATGAAGATCACGCTCTCTATTCTCAGCCTTACACTCGCAAGATGCCTCCTTAACAGAATGGTGAACCATACTAATCTTCGGATCCCGGATTAGAAATGATCGAAATGGGAATACATGCAGCCTCATAATCTCATCGGTAGGGAGCTATATCAGAAAATCTCTAAGTTATTCGAACTAGGGGATCTAATCATTCTAAGTTCTCAACAATCATAGAGTGAAGGGTAGCTATTAATAAATATGTGATGTTATCTTCAGGTATTCCCAAGTTATGCTCTGATACCAACTTCTGCCACAACCCAAACTCAGACCAGACTCACAAAAAATTCCCGATCTCCAGTCAGGGTATCACCAGTTGCACGTCAGGGATGAGGACGTGCAGAAGACAGCGTTCAGAACCAACTTTGGGCACTACGAGTTCCTTGTGATGTCATTTGGACTCACAAATGTACTGGTCGTGTTCATGGACCTTATGAACCGGGTATTTCGGTCGTATCTGTACCGATTCGTCATCGTATTTATAGATGACATCCTGATATACTCCAAGAGTCGGAAAGATCACGAAGAGCACCTGCGAGCAGTCTTTGATACTCTCAGGAAGAACCAGTTGTTTGTCAAGTACAAGAAGTGTGACTTCTGGAAAGAAGAAGTCAAGTTCCTGAGACATGTGGTGTCCAAGGAAGGAATAGCTGTGGACCCTATTAGGTGACCGCAGTTCAGGACTGGGAGCAGCCCAGTTCGGTTACTGAAGTGAGGAGTTTCCTTAGCCTGGCAAGTTACTATCGTCGATTCATTAGGGACTTTTCCAAGATAGACAGACCGTTGTCTCAACTCACTCGGAAGGATCTTAAGTTTGCTTAGAATGAGAAGGCAGAAACAGCCTTCAAGAACTGAAAGACAAGTTGACATCCACACCCGTGCTAATATTGTCAGAGCAGGGGGTCAAATATACGATATACACCGATGTGGCTCGTGTTGGTTTGGGTTGTCTCCTTATGCAGAAGGACGAGTGATTGCTTATGCCTCACGACAGTTAAGGAAACACGAGGAGAAAACCCTACACACGACCTGGAGTTGGCGGCTGTCATCTATGCATTAAAGCTCTAGAGACATTACTTCTACGGAGAGGAGTTCGAGCTCTTTTGCAACCACAAGAGCCTCAGGTACATATTCACATAGAGAGACTTGAATATGAGGCAATGACGATGGATGGAAACCTTAAAAGACTTCAAGTTCGAGGTCTCCTACCATCCTGGTAAGGCCAACCTTGTGGGAAGACGCGTTGAGCTGCAAGAAGGTGATAGAATTTTCAGCTCCGCTATGATAGAAGAATGGAACATGGTCGAATTTGTACGAGACTTTGAGCAGAAGCTTACGGTAAAGGAGCCGTTCGTGAGCGTCGCACATATTCATGTGCAGCCACTTATCGATGACCGAATCATTATGGCTCAGGGGGAGGATGAATGGTTGGTGAAGATGAGAGAAAACAAGCTAGTGACGATGAAGACTCTGAATGAGAGTTGGTTCGGATGGGGGCTTGCGTATTATGGCCGCATATGCGTCCCAAATCTTCATGACTTGAGAAGGAAGTTCTCGAAACTGCTCACAATTCGAAGATGACGATGCATCCTGATAGTACGAAGATGTACCGAGACATGAAGCGTTCATACTGGTAGGACAACATGAAGTCCCAAGTAGCAGATTATGTGTCCCGTTGTCTTACATGCCAGCAGGTCAAGGCCAAGCATCGCCAACCTCCTGGATTACTTCTACCCATGCCCATAGCTGAATGAAAATGGGATTTCATCTCTATGGATTTCATTTCAAGGTTACCAAAGATGAGGAAGGGACATGACTCCATTTGGGAGATTGTGGACCGATTGACGAAATCGGCTCATTTCCTCCCTATTAGAGTCTCAAACTCAGCAGACGATTTAGTCAGGCTGTACATCAAGGAGATAGTACGTCTACATGGGGTGCCTATGGAGATTATGTCGGATTGAGACATGTGATTCACATCCATCTTCTGGACCGCATCCAAGAAGTAATGGTTGTGAAACTGAAGTTCAGTACTGCGTTCCACCCATAGACGGATGGGCAGACGGAACGAGTAATAAATAAGGTGTTAGATGATATGTTGCGGGCATTTATGTTCGATTTCAGAGACAGTTGGGATGACTGTCTTCCCTATGCTGAGTTCGCTTATAACAACAGCTTTCAAGCGAGCATTGGCATAGCTCCCTACGAAGCATTGTATGGGCGCCCATGTAGAGCACCACATTACTAGACAGAGGTTGGTGAGAAGAGTTTGATTGGCCCAGATTTAGTATAGGCGACCTCAGAGAAGATTGACATTATCAGGTGTCGACTTCTTGTAGCACGGAGCAGACAAAGAGTTGCCGATACCAGACGGCGGCAGCTAGAGTTTGAGGTTGGGAACCATGTGTTTCTTAAGGTTTTCCCCGTAAAGGGAGTCCTTCGATTTAACAAGAACGGGAAGCTTACGCCACGATTAATTGGTCCATTCCAGATTCTAGATCGAGTGGGTGTGATAGCATACCTCCTGCTTTGCCCACACTACTCGCAGGTGTACACAACATATTTCATGTATCGATGTTGAAGAAATATGTTCCTGATCATTCCCACATTATCAAATGGGAGCAGGTACAGTTGACTGAATATGCTACTTATGTACTGTGACCGACGCGTATCCTAGATAGGAATGAACAGGTGTTGCGCAGTAAAGTTATCACGCTTGTGAAGGTACTGTGGACACGCTACACTAAGGAAGAGGCTACTTGGGAAACAAAAGCCGAGGTCCGTAAAAACTACCCATAGATTCTCGAGCAGTATGAAAAGGTACTAATTTCAATGACAAAAAATTTTTCTTTAAGGGGGGTAGATTGTAACGTCTCAAAAAAATCCATATAAAGACCCGAGTACCACCTCAGGCAAAAATCACTAAGGACCGAATCCTTTAAAATTAGACAAAATTAATTAAGTACTAAACTGAATTAATCGGTAAATAGCTCGAACCACTTTCTATACGAACTGCAAGACCCAAAACTATTAGAATTACTAAATTAACATTTCCTATAAACCTAGGATCAGTCTCAAAACCCAGTTGCTCTCGAGAGTACATTGAAACCCATATCAGACCTTGAGCACGCGTCGAAAGTCTGATGACAGCGAAATTATAAGGTTATGACCGCCTTACTAGGCTTGACAACCATCACGGAATCGAGTCCGAATGGTATCCAGAAACGTACAACTTGAGCCTGGAGCGAAGTGTGTGAGAAACGCGAGTATCTTCCAAATATGAACTCAGATTTAAGTGAACTGGACCATTCGCTCGCAGGCCAAATTAAGGTTTCAAACCATCAGATTCTGACTAACTACACCCTTGGATAAGGGAAATTTTCCTGCTTATGTCTGTATACCTGTGGCCCTGATCGAGTGACGATGACCGTTGAACTGAAACAGGTCCTCCATGATCGATCCATTAATACGATCGGACCAAAACCTTAACCTAGCATAGATCCATTGTTAAGGAACTTTCTTCAGACCGTATGCGTTTAATGGACCTCTAGATGAGCTTCGTTGGTCCGAAACAGCCACCCCTTGGCTATATCCTAAGTATACCATGGCCCTAGAGCCATTGACATCACTTCTGGGCCTATATAATACCCTAAACCTACGCATCTCTCATTCCATACGAATTTCCTAAAACCCTAGGAGAGAGGAGAGAAAAGAGGAGGAGGAAAGAGTGAGAAGTGTGAGAGATTGTGGTTTGTACTGGGATTCACTCCCACCACTTCACGTGCCGAATCATCTCTCCCGTGTCGCTACACCGTCGAATCCAAATCCGTTTTTGGGTAGAAATCCTAATCCTAATCTATTTTAGGAATCTAAATAGAGAAATCGGTGAATGGTGAAATAGTCAACCTATTTCAAGTTTTAGGTAGTCATTGTGCCGTTAGACAAAGACGTAGTGTACGAACCGAGTTCGTGACGAGTAAACCGATGAAAGGTGCAGACTATAAACGTTTATGTTATGGTTTTCAAGGCTTTCAATGTCAGTTAATGACTTATGACTGACATTGTCACGCCTCAAACTCAGAAATCAAGCTCACAAAATTCTCAATCACCGAATTCGGTGCCAATAGCCCCCGTAGTACCCCATTCTCGGCTCCTAGCGTCCATAAGCCAGATTCCGATCATGAGATCCTATAAGGAGGATTTTTTTTCCAATGCACATTTAACTCATAATAAGCATAACCACAAGTATACCCAAATCATAAAGGCAACATCATCATCATATATCCACTAATATAAACATTTGAATACAATGCTGAAAGGGAAATACATATGTAAAAATTAAAGCTCCAGAAGTCAGCTACATGCTCCAAGCTCCACACTACTACAATCCAACATCACCTGCACGCATCTATCGTGCATAAGCTTATAAAAAGCTTAGAAGGTGGTGTAAGTATGTGCACAAGGTACGTGCCAAGTATTCAATACAATGTCATAATCATACAATACCGGAAATATTGGTAATCCATAAATCGTACAATATCGGAATAAGCAGAAATACTAACAAGATCATGAATTATCAGAGTAAGCAGAAATACTGACAAGATCATAAATCATACGTTAACAGAGTAAACGAAAATAAGGACAAGTCGTGATTCATACAATATCAGAGTATACAATACAGATCAGTTATATAAATAAGTCATAAAGAGCCAAATATCAGATGTTGAGGATATAATGCAATATGTAAATCCTGTTAAGTCCGTCTAGGCCATATAAGTATAGAAAACATAACAACCCAAAATTCCATATGCCTGCGGATGCAATATGCGATGCGAATGAAATGACCAAGCAGAAGTGTGAGGTCGGGATGATAGTACGTAGTATCGTAGACTGTGGGATCCATCACAAGGGACTTCTATCCAAACCAGTCTCATACCTAAATTTAGATAGTCAGACTCAATGTGGTAAACTCCTGATCTCAGGTTAGTCGCGCGCCCAACCGAAATCCTGGTCATGCGAAGGTATACGTAACAAACAGTTGTGCACCACTAGCCCGAGTGGATAATGAATGAATGAATGGGTATGCAATTCATGCACAATAAGTCCACATATCAGTACAGTTCCTCTCTGGGATCATCACCAGGATCTATTACACTCTATGCCAGCTTGCCGCCCCTATCCAAACGTACAACTGGGTAAGTGGAAGAGACCTCACTATCCACCTGCCAATATCGGGCCCGGCTCATCGATAGCGGACCCATTCCTCAAACTGGTCAAACTCAACCTAGACATTTCCTCTCACTTAGGTGGGTAAGGTCACACCCCCTCCCAACTGACCACGACACAGTGAGAGACGTGGCCTACTGGTATATGACCCTCATGCGCTCATATATATCCACTCGGTCTCAACGTTAGGGCGTCCTCTAGTTCCAAGAAGGTTTAGGAATTTTTACCCAAGGCCATCTATGACAGCCTGATGCTAAAACAGATTTTCGGTGTCCCATCTGGCCATCCACGATATGCCTGAGGAGGCTACGGCCCTAATGTCGCTAGGGTGTATAGTAATCATAATGCAAGATGCATAGTCATACAATCCAGTCACGCATCAAACCTGCACATACCGAGCGCTCATGTGGGGCAACTCTACCTATCAGGGAGTCTCATAAATAACCAGCACTATGGCATATGCAATAGTCAATCATATCTCATAACAAACATACAGATGATGTGTATGGGCATGTATCATGATGCTATGTTGTCACATATTGATAATCGGTATTAGCAATTGGCTTAAATAATGTGGACATTTAACTAACATTGCCCCCAAGGAATGGCCCACATAGAGCCAAACATATAATGGGCCCACGGCCTCACACAAAGGCCTAATATACAACACAATGGGCCTTACTCAAGGGCCACATATACAAACAGGTGGGCCCTGTTCATGGGCCTCAAATACATGACATGTGGGCCCTACACATGGGTCTCAAATACATCAAATGGGTCATGCATCATGAGCCTAATACATTTCACAATGGGCCTTACCCATAGGCCATGAATACACCACAATGGGCCTTGCCCATGGGCCTCAAATACATCACAATGGGCCTTAACTACGGGTCGTATATATATCATATAGGTCTTGACAATTGGCCTTGGCAATCGAAATCAGCCTCAACAATCGAAATCGGCCTATACAATTGGCCTTGACAAATCGGAAACGGCCTCGATAACCGGTACCGATAATCATAATCGATAATCAGCGCCGATAATCATCATCGATAATCAGCGCCGATGATCAGCATCGATAATCAACACCAACAACCAACATATATAAATAAGGCGGGGACCATAGATGGACAACTAATTAACCATAATGTAAAGATCGGCCCTCGGCCGTGGTTATATCAAATCTGATAGCACAGAGCTATCCGTCTATGGCGAATGGGGCCCACTTATTTCGTCCTCGAAATTTCGCCCTCGAAATTACCTGAGGCGTATCACTGAATAGGTGAGGGTACTTCTCCTTAACTTCCGCTTCTCGTTCCCATGTCGCTTCTTCCTCCCCATGATGTGACCAAAGAACCTTGACTAGAGGTATAGTCCTCGTCCGTAGGACCTGCTCCTTATGGTCCAAGATACGGATAGGTTCCTCGGTGTAGGAGGCATTATCTGTCAGCTCGATCTGCTCCCAACTAACGATGTGCGACTCGTCTGGCGTGTATTTCTTCAGCATGGATATGTGGAAGACATCGTGAATACTGGCCAGCGCAGTAGGTAGTGCAAGGCGGTATGCCACAGCTCCCACACAATCTAAGATCTCGAAGGTCCGATGAAACGTGGTGTTAGCTTTCCTTTCTGACCAAACCTCATCTAACCCTTCATAGGTGACACCTTCAGAAATACGTGGTCGCCAACTGTAAATTCCAGGTCACGACGTCGGTTATCCGCATAGCTCTTCTGTCTACTCTGGGCGGTGCGCAGACGTTTTCTAACCACGTCGATGACCTGAGTAGTAGCCTGAACCAACTCCGATCCTAACAAGCTTCTTTCTCCTATTTCTACCCAACACTGAGGGGCTCGGTAAGGGCGACCATAGAGAGCTTCATATGGTGTCATGCCTATACTAGACTGAAAACTGTTATTGTATGCGAATTCTGCCAGCGCCAGGTGGTCATCCCAGTTACCCTGAAAGTCTAGGACGCATGCTCTCAGCATATCTTCTAAGATCTGGTTCACCCGCTCAGTCTGCCTGTCTGTCTGAGGGTGAAACGTCGTACTGAACTTGAGTTCTGTGCCCAATTCTTCCTGTAGTCTCTTCCAGAAGGCAGAAGTAAATCTGGAGTCCCGATCTGAAATAATTTCACACGGAACTCCATAGGATCGCACGACTTCCCGAATGTATAACTTTGCTAAGCTGTCGGTGGAGTCTGTCGTGCGGATCGGGAGGAATCTGGCGGCCTTTGTTAACCTATCGACAATGACCCAGATTGAATCGTGTTTCCTCTACATCCTAGGAAGACCAGATATAAAGTCCATAGAAATGCTATCCCATTTCCATTTTGCCAAGGGTAGTGGCTGAAGGAGGCCAGCAGACTTACGATGCTCGGCCTTGATCTTCTGGCACACCATGCATCTTGCCACAAAGTCGGCGATGTCCCACTTCATATTGTTCCACCAATACTTCCTTTTTACATCATTGTACATTTTAGTGCTCCTCGGGTGCATGGTTAACTTAGAATGGTGGGCTTGCGTCATTACCTCCTTCCTCAATTCGGCGTTGTCTGGAACGCACACTCGTCCCTGATACCGAAGACTACCATCGTCGCCAACCCTCCAGTCAGGCATCACTTCATTCTTGCACCTTTCTTTCATCTTGATGAGCCATTCATCCTGGTTTTGCACGGAGATCATGTGTCAGACCAGGGTTGACTCTGCAGTTAACAGAGCCACGTAAGCATTAGGTTCGTCGAGGGTGAGTTGGATATCGAAGTCTTGTACGAATTTCATCATTTCTCACTCCTTGATCATCAGGGTGGCTACTAGCTCGTGCTTCTTCTTCCGACTTAGAGCGTCAGCCACGGAGTTTGCCTTACCAGGGTGGTAGGAGATTTCAAAATGGAAATCTTTAAGAGTCTCCATCCATCGACGCTGGCGCATGTTCAAGTCCTTTTGCGTGAATATATACTTCAGGCTCTTGTGGTCATAGAATAAGTGGAAATATTCCCCATACAAGTAATGCCTCCATATCTTTAAGGCAAATACCACAGCGGCTAATTCCAAGTCGTGAGTCGGGTAGTTTTCCTCGTGCTTCTTCAATTGGCGAGAGGCGTAGGCGATTACGTTTTCATTCTGCATTAGAACGCAACCGAGGCCCAACTTCGAGGCATCACTATATACTACAAACTCCTCTCCTTCCTGTAGGAGAGTAAGCACCGGCGTAGAAGTTAATCTCATTTTCAACTCCTGGAATGTTGCCTCTGTATTCTCATCCCATGTGAATTGGGTGTTCTTCTTCGTCAGTTGTGTGAGTGGTCGCGTGATTTGGGAGAATTCCTTAATAAAGCGTAGGTAGTACCCAGCCATACCTAGGTAACTCCGAACCTCTGTCACTGTAGTGGGCCGCTCCCACTTAGATATTGCTTCCACCTTAGCTGGATCGACTGCTATTCCTTCTACCTTTATTACGTGCCCTAGGAACTTCACTTCCTGCTCCCAGAACTCGCATTTGGACAACTTAACATGCAGTTGGTTATCCTTTAGTGTACTTAGGACCATACGCAGATGCTATTCATGCTCCTCTTGGCTCTTGGAATAGACCAAAATGTCGTCAATGAACACGATCACAAACCGGTCTGGGTAAGGCATGAAGACACGGTTCATGAGGTCCATAAAAACTGCTGGAGCGTTCGTGAGACCAAAAGATATAACCAGAAACTCGTAGTGGCCATAACGAGTCCTGAAGGCCGTCTTTGGGATGTCCTCATCCCTGATCCTCAGCTGGTGATATCTAGAACACAAGTCTATTTTGGAGAAGTACTTGGCGTCTTTCAACTGATCAAATAGATCATCGATACGTGGCAGGGGATATCTGTTCTTGATCGTTACATCGTTCAGTCTCCTGTAGTCTATACATAGACGCATCGATCCGTCCTTCTTCTTGACAAAGAGGACCGGTGCTCCCCAAGGAGAAACACTGGGACGGATAAAGCCTTGAGCTAGCAGCTCAACAATCTGACTCCTCAACTACTCCATCTTGCAAGGAGGCATGTGAAATGGTGAGAGTGATATAGGAGCAGTCCCTGGCTTGAGGTCGATGCAGAAGTCTATTGCTCTTCTAGGGGGTAGCTCTGGTATTTCTTGGAATACTTCGGGGAAATCTCGGACTACTGGTATCCGACTGATGGTGACTTCTGCTGACTCGGCTTCCTCTAGAGCTTGCAAACTCTCAAACTCTCGGTGTATGCCCCCTCCTTTCAGAGTGAAGGAAACTCACCCTGGGGTGGATATTGTAACCGTTTTGTTCCGACAATCCATGACTGCACGCACCAACGTGAGCCAGTCCATCTTGAGGATGATGTCAAATTGCTTGATCGGCATGATAATTAGGTCTACCGTAACCTCTCGATTTGCGAGCATGATTGGACATACTCTACACATTTTATCTGTTTCTACAAATTTACCCATAGGGGATGCTACAACTAAGGGAGCATGCATTCGAGTTGTGTTCAGTTCTAATTTAGATGCAATTGCAGAATCAATGAAAGATAGGGTTGCACCAGAATCAAATAGAGTGAGTACAGGGGTACCATTAATATGGGCAGTACCATGAATGGTCTGGAGGGGGTCCTGCTCAGCCTCTGTGGTGGCGACAGCATATACCCGTGCAGGGGGAGCCCTCTGCTGATGTGGGGGCCCCTGTATGGGTTGTTGAAGCCTGGGTACTGCCCTTGTCGCTGTATGGTTCTGCGGCGGTCGCTGCATTCGGGGCGGAATACCTTGATCTCTCATTCGCTGGAAGCACGCCTGGGTGGTGTGGTTTGGTTTACAGCAGTAGCCACAGCAGTATCGGTCGAAACCTCCCTGCTGGAACAGGTGGGGCGGGAGGAGTTTGCCTTGGTCGGAACGGGACGTCCCGAGCTGCCGGGCGGGAGCGGATGGTGCGTTCAAAGTCTTTTTCCACCCGCATCGCTTTATTGACCAATTCCGGGAAGTCCACGAAATCCTAAGTGCATAGACGGGATTGTATCCCAGGCTTTAGTCCTTCTTTAAACTTCTCCAGTTTATACTCCTCATCCTCGAGGGCCTTCGGTACGTATCGTGATAGCTCATCAAATTTCGCCTCGTACTAGGCGACCGTCATATTTCCTTGCTCCAACTTCAGAAATTGTGCGATCTTCGCGCTCCGGCATGAGCGTGGAAAATACTTCTCCAGGAACCTTGTCCTGAAGCCTGCCCAAGTCCATACATACCCAGCTGGCACTCCTCTCTGTACACTGCTCCACCAGTTCTCGGCCTCTCCCTCGAGCAGGTATACGGCTAAGGTGACTTTCTGAGAGTCAGTACACTCTAAAGGCACCATCGTCTTGGCGATTCGTGCCAACCATCGCTCGGCTTGAACCGGGTCGGGTGCCCCTCCAAAAGTCGGTGGGCGGAGCCTTAGGAAACGGTCGAATATGTCGGCGTCCCGCGCCTCTGTATCACTGGGCGCTCCCCCACGACTTCATAGAGTCTCCATCATTAAAGCGTGTGAGTCTTGTTGTTGCTGCATGAAGGCAGTCTGCTGCTACTGTATTGTTGCTGCCATCTGCGCGAAGGCCGCGAAAGCGGCAGTCCCCATCGGTGTATCCTCGTACATGTTGGCTAAGGGCTCGACTGATGGTGTTCGTTGCATGAAGTGTGGTGATGGCAGCCCTGATGCAAAGATCTGAGGAGAGGGAGAGTCTCGTACATCTTCCGACCTTATGTCACCGTTTGCCACTCCAGGCGGAAGGCCTGGTGTGTAAATAGGGTTGCGCTCCCTTTCGCGTTCGATCGAAGGGATGGGGTGAATGTCGACCGTGTGGGCCCGACGTGACCGCGTCGTAGGTGGCATAGCCTCCTGTGTCATCAGATTTCGTGGTTCAGGGCTAGGAGGGCGGAGAACAGTTCTTAACTAGTATGAAACATTATAAGGGGGAGAATTAGTAGTTGCATGGCGAGGGAGTTCTTCATTCAGTTAGCACTTTTTGATTTGGATTTTTCAAGGGAGCTAAGGTTTTCGTATCTAAGTTCAAATGACTATCTCATCGTTCCTCAAGAAATTCTAAGTTGTTCAGGAGGGGCCTAAGTGTTCTATTTCTACATTCATTTACACTAGCTACTTTTTCTAAGGGAGGATTTCTAAGTTTTATCTAAGTTTAATTCCCTTAAGGCTTATAAGCTGGTCCCACAGCCAGGCTGTCTCATACTCCACTTTAATACCAACTTGTAACGCCCCGGTTTTTGAGACCCGAGTATAGCACTCGTCTCTCGAAAACCCAGGTGTTAACTGATAAACAAAAGGATAATCAAACTCTAATCAAAGTGCGATTAACGGAATCAAGCGTAGTATAGATAAACCTAAGCAGTAACAATATCCTGGGCCACTCAGCTGGGGCCCATATACAAACTTTAGTTCTCAACATGAAATAAAACGTTAATAAGTTAAATAGACTACTGATTCAATCCGAAATAAGCAGCCGCCTCCTGGTATGGCTCCTCATTGTAAGCCTCCTCCTCGACCTCTGTCATCTCCGGCTCCTCCGCAACTCCCTCTATCCCTGTGTCCTCTGTACGGTTGAATATTGATGAATGAGTGGCCAACTCAGTGTGATCTCCTGCTAAGATTACACACCGCCGCCCTAAACAAGGAATAGCATAAAAGCATACAGATAATCTAAAACACAGTAGATGCAGTCTTTTTAAATGCATGGATGTATGAATGCAATTATCGACCCGGGTAAAACATCCAGACGACCTATGTCCCAGGAAAAACATCCGGACGGACATGGGGGTCGTCACTCAGGGATAAGACTGGTCATCAGCGCAACATTCAGCGTAATCGAAGGGCAGAGTGATCCAAGTCAATATCATAGTCGAATGACTGGTCATAGGCGCAACATTCAGCGTAATCGCAGGGCAGAGTGATCCAAGTCATCGAAATATGCTATGTATGCATGACTTATCAACCCATTATTAGTCCATTTGCAATCAGCCAATTTAAGTAAGCTCACGGTCACTACGGGGAGCACATGGCCCAGCGTAGGCCGACGGCTCGGGCATAGTGTCCCATTACCACCATCCCCGGCCCATGAGACTACCGTCTTAGGGTGTGTGTAGCACCCACTAACATGTGGTCAATCAATTTAACATAAAGAGGCTACCACTAATGCCGATTAGGGGTGAAATGTTGAAACTACCAAAAGTGACGATTTAAACATGTCGGCATGAATGATTTAAAAATGGGCAAACGACGGTATTTAGAAGGGTTATGAGATTCACCCCCAGTCAGTTAGGTGAAACCACACATAGATGGTAAACCCCATGATCAAGTACCACAACCAAAACCTCCATGTCAGGGGTCTACTTATGTCACAACCAATCTAGTTACACCCCAAGCACAGACTCTCCTTTGCTAGGACTTCTCGTGGAGAGATTTTAGCAGTACGTGTGTCATAGCAGCATATATTACGATATGAAAGGAGGATAAGGAACGACACATGTATTCCTATCAATATACAACAACTGAATATACATGACATAATTGACTAGATTATTCACCAAGGCAGTTCAAGAATCTAAACAATAGTGAGCATGAGAATTATCATGTTTAGCAGATAAATCAAGTGAATACAGTTTATTTCTACACAGTTTATCATTAGTCTAGCTAGCTATTTACATTAATAAAACTGTCATTTCTGGTCTAGTTAAGGGTGGAAAGCTTAAGGGGAAGAAATCATCACTAAATACGTTGTAGGGTGTCCTTGGGTGTGAGCCCTCTTTGAGAAGCTAGAGTCTCTGCGTCACTTGAACAGATTCCTGGAAATTATCTTTGGCATTAGCTGATAAATCCTACGATTCTAGGATGCCTTGGTTAGTTGAATGACCTCAATTACGATGGTTTGAGCGCTTATTTAAGAGGAGTGTAGGCCCGACGTTATTTGCCCCAATAGGTGGGCTCAACATATACTTTATCTAGTTGATGAAATTTATTGTACAAACCATGTAAATAAATATATACCTCATGGTGGGGTCCCCATATGTGGCCACCACCTTATAAAGGAGCTTACACACAACATATATGATATATACGTCGCCTGGTATACCTATGTATACGTGGTGTACATTATATGGTATATCTGTATATATCTTATAGATATATCATCTAGTACACTGACGTATACAGCATGTACATTATATTGACACTATATGGTATGTCATATTTGCAGCAAACGGTACCTTTTTTTTGCACGTGGCTTCACACATGCGTGGGTTCCACATAGGCCCTTACATATATGATATGTATATCAATGTGGGGCCCACACGTGTGGTCCACCAACCAAATGGATGGACGGTCTGGATATGCCCAAGGTGGACTATGTCCAGACCTTGGACGGCCCACGATGAACACTCGTAAGGGGCATGCATGCAGGACTCACCATGCATGCATGTGTGAGGCAGGGCCACCCATGCACCTATGCACGTGTGTACCTTTACACATGCGTCATGGGTGTCGAATCTGAACGGTTCATGAGATGTGGAATCTCGAGAAACCTTAGGAATTAAATTTTCACCCTGATCTAACATTCCGGTGGACCATAGCAAGGAAAAATGCAATTTCAAGGGCAGAAACTATTTGCATTAATCATGGCCCACTGAAGTTTTGGTTCAAGGTAAAAATTGGGACCAAGGGGTTTTATGAGGTCCTGCTCCAAGTGGACTGCTCAGATCTTCCAGACTCATCATCTACGATGAAATCTCAAAATTTTTCAATCAGTTCACGTGGACTGATTGGCAGGTGAGCTTTGAACAGTTTCATGCATACACTTCTTAGTTGCTTTTCACAGGTGGGTCTTACATGAGCATGGGTGCTAAATCCGAACTGTCCATAAGATGTGTTATCTCAAGAAACCCCAGGGGGTGAACTTTCACCCTGATATAAGATTCAGGTGGGCCATAACAAAGATAACTGCAAAACAAAAGAAGAAACTGTTTGCATTTCTCATGGCCCACCGACGTTTCAGTTTAAAGTAAGCTTTGAAACCAAGGGGTTTTACGAGATTCTGCTCTAGGTGGACCATTCGGATTTTCAAGACTCACCAGCCATGGTGAGATCTTAACTTTTTTTTTTTTTTTTTGGCAATCAGTTCACGTAAACTGATTGGCGGTAAGTGTTGTTTTCCACGCCCTGGGGTACATGTGCACCACTTGTTCTTCTTCACCAGTGGGTCCCATGTGGACCTCCATGTATACAACCTAAGGTGGGCCCCACGTCCGAGGCCAGAATGGATGGACGGCCTGGATGAGCACCACCTTCGTTGTATCGCGTGGACGGTGCGTGTGTATATGCTATATATATAGATAGATGTATCTGTTTAGCTTTATTGTTATTTTTTAAAGGAGGCACCCTGTGCTGGACGTCATTGAGAGACGTCCAGCCCATGGTCCATTTCTGGACGATCATCCATGATGGACAGTCCCAGAACACGCTGCCCGGGGGTAACCCACTATGGTACAACCCGCCATTTGTTGGTGGGGCCCACAGTTAATGCAGGATCTGCTGTCAAGGTAGCCCACAACTAAGGTCCACCTGCAATCTGCAGGCCCAGCCAACAATGACGTGAAAACGGACCTTCTACTGCACGCTGCAGGAGCAGTTCCTGGCTTCGGTTTTCCGCTCGACCATGGTCCGATCCTGGCCGTTTCTCAGCCCCAAGCAGGGACTATTTAGATCATGGTTTGGCCCCAAGTAGGGCCTGATGAAACCGATTTTGGGACTGCAACATGGCGGCAGTGGAGAGGGCTGTTTTCAGTCCATCATCAATGTCATTGTCTAACTCGACCCCTCTGTTTGGAAGACAGCCATTGCTCGGCTTGTTTCCAACACAAAACAGAGCTCCACACCTCATGATTAAGGCTCGACATGCGATCACCATTTGGGTCTGTTGCCTGACTGAAACCTAACCACTGCTCGGTTGGTTTCAGCTCCAGAACAGGACCGTTGCATGGCCTGTTTGCAGCACCTGTTTTCAGCTCCAAACAAGGTTCAATCTAACGGTTTCTCAGCTCACCCTGCTGCCATTGATTGGCTCAGGTCTAGCTGAAATCGAAGTTGTAATAGGGTCAGATTTTTCCACTAAAACAGAGCCATGGGTTGGCTCAGTTCCAGACTAAAACAGGGACCCAACAACAATCTCAACAGTCCGCTGATTGCCACTAATTGGCTTGCCCTCTAAGCTAGATTCGAAACTCTACAGAGAGTTCAAAACAGACTCGTCATGAGGCCTGAAGCGTGGCTTCAAACGGCCATTGTTTTGCCTGTCCTATCCTCACTACGGCTGAACTGGATCCAACCATTGCTCGGGCTTGGTTCCCGTCCAAGCGAGTATTATCTATACTAGCTAAAGCTTATGAAAATAACGGACGGAGGAGGTCTTCTCGTGGGGTGTTTAGAACTTTTCTTACCTGAGTTAAAACAGGGGGTGGGTTTTCCTTCTCACTCGGCATGATTTCGAGGGCTACAGTGTTCTCTCTTTATAGTCAGCGAGAGAGAGATAGATGGCTGTGATTGCCCACAACGTGGACGGCCGAGCTTAGCCCTTCCCAAAGGGGAAGTCGGTTTCCCTCTCTCACCTCTCCACACGCCCCTCGGTCGGGCTATCTTTGGCATGAAATGGACGGTGGTAGTCAATCTGCTTCGTCTGAAAACGAATGATCAAACGGCTATGCTGTTCTGATCGTGCGGGTCCCATGAATGGTTTGAACGGTTTAGAATGTTCAGAAAGTAGCCGTGGTGGCCCACTTATGGATTTGAAGTAGGTCGGTTTAAAATATCCGTTGGCGGGAGAGATTAGTATTTTTGCAAAATGGTCGGTCAAGGCATGTTTGACCGAGCCAATGGTTTTGGTGCACCTCATGTACAGGTATTCTTTGTGCATAAGCATTGTGTAGAGGCCTACTGAAATGTTATTACCGCAATCCACTCCATCCATTTACATTGGGGACCCTACTCAGGGATCCTGGTCCATTTTAGATCGATGGAGAGTCCTAGGTGGCCCATTACGTACCTTTTTAAGCTATTTTTGGCCTATCTGGCATGATCTGTTGGTCGGTTGGACCCGATATTTGTCTTCAACGGTTATTGTCAAGTACTAGTTACGATGAAAGCACGGTTTGTCACAAACTAGTTCTCATGTGTTGGTGACAAGTGTATTGCAACAGTATTAACTATCGTAATAACTTTAATTTAGAGTGTCTGAGTAGTCTCACCTTCCTAATTGTCATGGTGCGTGATCTGACCCTTAAAGACCCTGTTGGATGGCTTTAACGTCGATCGGAATCCCCATCCTGTGTATGTCGAGTTTAAGTTTTTGGTTAAACCAAATAAATTTTTAAATTTTGTGTGAGTTTAAAAGGCAACACCCGTGTACTGAAGGTACGGGGTGTTACATTAACCCACGAAGAGAATGGGCCTAACAAGGCCCAAGGGAATGTCTCAATGAGGACATCTAACCGTCATTGCCCATCAATGTGGACATCTAACCAACATTGCTCCCAAGTAGTGACCTACATAGAGTCAAACATGTAGTGGGTCCATGGCCTCCATACAATCATGATGGGCCTCATTTACGTCACACCAGCCTCGTCATATGGGCCAACATACATAACATCGGGCCTTGAATACACAACAGGTGGGCCTTGCATTTGGGCCTCAATATTAGGCCTCATATATTGAGTGGGCCTCATTACATGGGCTTAACAATACAAACGGGCGGGCCCTGCCCATGGGCTAAAATACATCATGATGGGTTGCACCAATGGGCTTCATGTATATCAAATCCGGCCGCACCAATGGGCCTCATCTATATCAAATCGGGCCGCGCCAATGGGCCTTATGTATATCAAATCGGGCCACACCAATGGGCCTCATGTATATCAAATCGGGTCGCGCCAATGGTCCTCATGTATATCAAATCGGGTCGCACCAATGGGCCTCATGTATATCAAATCGGGTCGCACCAATGGACCATCATATACATCAAGTGGGCTATATCCATGGGCCGTACTAATGGGCCTCATAAACATTAAATCAGGCCCACCGTTCTAGGTGAGCAACCCATACCATACATCTATTTTTAGAGATCATTTTAGAACATTACCCAAAAATACATCAGAAGGTCATTGGAGCATACCAAAAATAATAGTGGAGGTAATGATTTTCGCCATTAAAATTCCTAGGGACCACCATAGCGATTATTTCCCATCTGATCTATTCACAAGGTCGCAAAGACCTGAATTAAAAAAAACAAATTTCATACTGGTCCAAAACTTATGTACTCTTCAAAGACGGTTTTAATGGTAGGTGTTCAACCCCCCACTGTTTTTGGCAGTGTGGTCCACTTGATGAATAGATCTGCCTTATCTTTAGTCTCAAACCTGAAGACGAGTTTTATTTTTATTTTTTATTTATTTTTATTTATAATTAGACTTATTAAGCTTCAATCTGGCTTTTGAATCAC
This sequence comes from Magnolia officinalis, assembly GCA_021015155.1. Lineage (NCBI taxonomy): Eukaryota > Viridiplantae > Streptophyta > Magnoliopsida > Magnoliales > Magnoliaceae > Magnolia > Magnolia officinalis. Next base: position 43,659,559 of record JAJHSJ010000005.1, on the reverse strand, counting down.
CTCAATCAAAGTTGTAAAATAAAATATATGAATTTTTAAAGTCAGTGCACCAAAAATGTCGTTTGTTGAACAAGGAGATAACACTGTAACATCCCGAATTTTTAGGGCCAGAGTTTATACTCGTGCCCGAGAAAACCGGGTGTTAATAATGTAAACTTGGATGCTTTAGAAATCACACCTTATATATTTTTTTTTTAAATCGCATCCGGATATATTCATGAAGGTAACATTCACAAGAATAAAATCGACTGGATTGATTATTTCATCTGAGTAAAGAAATTTAATAAATAATTAAATGTCTTCTCAATAGAAGCTTATTACATTAACCGAGTTTGTAGTGAAAGTACAAAACTAAATAATCAAACTGTCTTCATACTTCTTTCAGTATAGTCTTCTATAGGGAGATTGTCCTTTAGGTCTTCAATCTGTACATCACCTGCATCATTTGTACGGTTGGGAGAGGGTCAATGCCCTACTCATGGTGATGGTTATCCTTTAAGATTAACAGTAATTCAAAAGATTCATAAAAACAATGTAAAGGTTCTGATACATCCCATACTCCACAACTACAAGAGGTATCAATATGCACAAGCAATCTACATGAGATGCATGCCTAGCAAAGTATATGCGGTTCATCACACTTAGTGATCACCACAATGTGGAATATGATTAGAGTTATCCGGCTCGCCCCGCATCGTATACTATGGAGATTCACCGGTGTCTCCCACATTTAACATGGATTTATGCAGTTATCCCAAGACGAACACAATACATGACTGAGTGAATCACACAACCCGGATTGGAGCGACTAATTACAACATCTAACCCCCAAAAAGAAAAGAATTGATGTAACACGTATAAAGATTTACATACACCAATTTGTGCACCATCACCCATGAAACATAGAATTACGTGTCGCCCTATGGCCGCTACCGAAAATGCATTACGTCCACGATATTTATTCGATCGCTAGAAGAGGGGTTCCGACATAGTACTTACACCAAAGAGAGAAATCCATTGAATTATGGGACTTCAGGAATATCAAGACACATACCCAAGTCTTAAAGATAAATAGCACAAGGCCAATAATATAAAGAGAAGAGTGAGAATGGTCAACTCAGCAAAGATAAAAGTGGCAATGGCCAACGTAATAAAGAGGAGAGTGACAATGGTCAACTCAATAAAAGAATAGTAGCAATGGCTAACTCAATAAATAGATGAGTGGCAATGGCCAACTCAAATATAAGGAGAGTGGTAATAACCAACTCAATAAAGAGGGGAGTGGCAATAACCAACTCAATAAAGAGGAGAGTGGCAATAATCAACTCAATAAGAAGAGAGTGGTAAGGGCCAACTCAATAAATTGATAAAGGCAAAGGCAAGGCTTGTATCCATCACCCCACATAAATTCATAAAAATCCTTCGTAATCAACATTACACTATAATCCCAGAGGGCAAATAATTGTTGGTAAAACATATAATTGAAGGGAGGATTCATAGTAACATGAAGGTATGTAAAAGGCAAGATAAATATAACAACTTAAATTAATGTAAGCTAATCCCAGAGGGCAAATACTTATTGGTAAAACATATAATTGCAGGGAGGATTCATAGTAACATGAAGGCACGTAAAAGGCAAGATAAATATAACAACTTAAATTAATGTAAGCTTAAAAGATAAAACCCTCAGCTTTGAGATTGAAGTGTCGTGTCATCTTGTTAGAACCAAGTGCGTGCACTTTAAGTTCGACTTCAATCATAGATTTCACCAATTATATGATTAGGGCTTAACTCGAGGACTCGTCTTTAAACTAATTATTATTTAAATTAAAACTTAATATAAACCTTCATGTAAATGTTTAACTTACCTGATCAGCATCTGAGTCTAGGCCCAAAAACGGGTTTAATGCTATTATTCCACTGAGTTGACTCGATCATGACTCGAATCTGTCTCTCTTATTTCTTCTTCTTCTTCTCTTCCCTTTTCTTTTCTTTTCCTTTCTTTCTTTCTTTCTTTCTCCTTCTCCTTCTCCTTCTCTTTCTCTCTCTTTCTCTCTCTCTTTTCCTTTCTTCTTTTCCTTTCTTCTTTTCTTTTCTATCCTCTCCTTCCTACTATCAGATGGCTTCCTTTCTCTCCTTTCTTCTTTTCTCTTTCTTTCTTGCATTTCTTCCTCCAAACACTAGAGGAGATGTCTTCTTATGGAGGTGCAGCCTTCTGGAATCTTCCTACAAAACTCTTTACGCAGCCCCTATTTTTGTAACAGAGGAATCCCTTAAGCATTCTGTGTGTGTAGCCAAGAAAACGAGACAGCAGAAGCGTTGTCCGCACTATTGATCTCTCTCGTGATCTCTCTCTCTTTCCTCCATAGATTTGGTCGGTTCAGGGCGTGCCACCGTGTGGACGTCTTGGTTTGTTATGTTGGATCAGAGGCATAGAGCAGTTTCTTGGAACAACGGCTTCCGCGGGCTGGGTTTGTTCCCATGAGAAACGACGGAACGTCATTCTCTGTTGTTTCTTCCTTTTTTCGCCAGCTTGGGAAGGGTCAAAAATCCCTTATCCAAGACTTGGACGACTTGGATTAGAGCTTGATCAAGAACCGGAAGTTCCCTGGTGGAAAACTCATCTTCCTACCTATCTTTTCGACTGTTGTTATAGCGAACGAAAATCCCATGTTTTAGACATGTTTTCAATGGCCGATTGGGGTCCATTGTAATGTCTGTTATGAAATCTAGTCCATTCATTAGATTTAGTAAGTCATGGTAGGCTACAGGCCTAAATATGAAGCAGATCTGAGCATTGAGTGGGCCACACCATCAGACAATGTTCCCCATTGAAACGGCTTTCACGTGGGAAGTCGGTTACGCATGTTACATGCATTTTTTGGTTTAGTGATTGACTGAGGGAGGTGTGGTCCACTTGTGATGTCCCTTTGAAGATCCACTCCATCCTTTAGTTTTGGCTCGGTCATAATGGTCATGAGCTTGAAAGTGATGCAAATCTAACGATTAGGTGGGTCGCACTAATCTTCATGATAGAGAGGTTTGGAGAAGGAAGTTCCCTCCAACACGTCTCTTACGTGAGATAGCTTAGATACGGACACAAATAGGTATAATGTGGGGTCCACTATAGTGAATTTTCAGAAAATCCACCCCTTCATTGGCTTGGTCAGGTCATGTTAGGCCTTGGGCCAAAAGATGGAGTTAATCAAAGGCTTATCTTGAAAGTTCTTCCATTAAGTGCCAAAACAGATTTGATTTAAATTAACGGTCAATACTTAATGATCAAGGCCCAAGTTTAGGGGAGGTGTGTAGTTAGGATAGGCAAATGATTGGGCAAATTTTGGTGGTTGATCGATGGTGGAAAAGGCCTAAATGTGAAATTTCACATTTCGCGTCAAAAGAAAGGAATTGGCTTCCGCGTTCAACGGTATAGGATCATAAATCAGGGTCTAAATTTTTTATAACCTCATAGTCATATGAGACTAAACTATGGTCTAAATTTGAGTTGTGATGGACGGCATGAAGTGGTTAAATCTGAAGATCCAGATTTATAAGGAGTCGATAAGCCAGGAAAGAATAACGCCTAAGGAAAAGCCTACCAAAGTGAGTTCTTCATATTTCACACTTGGTCCATATTATGGACAATCCAAGTCGTTCATATGAAGAAAAATATCTCACTATGACTATGCACGAGGTTTCTTCACTCGATGGACACCAAAATCAACAGTTAAGGGGCTTATTTGTCAATTGGGTCGCTTTTACAATGATCTAAGGGATGAAAATTAACATATATGATTAATTTATGATAAATAGGCATGGTATAAAATTTCTCATCAAGCAGATCGTGGGTACCATGTGATCTAGAATTCAGGGGTCTAGGATAATGGCATTTTCATAATTGTTGCTAATCTAAGATATTTGTAAAATCTAATAGTTCTATATGGTTATATACACGTTTCTAAGTAATTCTTGCAAAAGGACTTATATCTAAATCATTATGAATAAAGAGTTATACACCAAATTAATTAGGAAATGTACATATATCAAACCACACAATGAATGGTTAGATGACATGTCTAAAATAGGAAAACTTGATAGTTAGTAATCTAGCCATGTTTATAGGTGTGTGTGTGGTTAGTTTTGTAAACAGATGATCGCAAGTGGGTTTACTTGAACATACAATGATATTATCTTAAAATCCACGGTCGAATGGCTTGATCCATGGACGACAATCGTTTCCAATGGTCATATTCACGTTGGAGATTAGATGTAAGGTTAGGATAGTTAGATTGGTGTCGTACACATGTACATATCAAGTTAAACTTTATGGTAACACTCGAGAACTTTCAATACTCGGGTATTGAAATGTTCGGGGTGTTACAGACACTACCGCCTTCTGTCTAATTTTAGCAGTGGCACCGTTGGGATCTATCCAAAAACTCTTTTCTTTTACGGTGGCACCGCTGGATTATTGGTGGCACTGTTGGGGACGGTCCACACTATTTAAAGTTCAAACTTTTACTCTTTTGGATGGTTTTGGTGCACCTCACATCTCTCCTTTTGGTCCCAAACATGTGTGAATGCATGCGAGAACATGCACTCAAATCAAGAAATCAAAGGTAACTCCCATGGACATCAAATTCCCAAGTTCACTAAAATTCAAGGTGTTACACTTCGAGCCGACTCGCCAAGTAGTCGATCGAGCTCAACGAATTTGACATAATGTATCAACCTCGGACAATCATTAAAGGGCAGGTCGTCACTGACTTGATCACAAAATTCACTTACCCTACGGATCTTCCACCCACAAAGGGGAGCAAGCAGAGTGTGATGCCACCAACATGGACCATCTACATAGACATGTCCTTAAACATACAGGAGAGTAGAGCGAAGTTGATCTTAACCTCGCCTGATCAAGTCAAGATCGAATATGTGCTATGATTCGGCTTCAAAGCCTCTAATAACGAAGCCAAATACGAGGCACTCCTGGTCAGTCTACGATTATCCAAAGCAATGGATGCTAAAAAGCTGAAATCTATAACGACTCGTAGCTAGTGGTTAACCAAGCGACCACTAAGTATTGAGCAAAAGGGGAAAAGATGATCGCCTACCTGACCATGGTTCATGAACTACTCAAGGAATTCGAAGAGTACGAAATCATATAAGTCTTGAGATCCGAGAACGCCAACGCGCAATCCCTCACGAGGTTAGCCTTAGCCATCGACATCGACCTTTCAAGGACCATCCTGATTGAATTTTTTCCTAAGCCGAGCATCATTCAACCCAACCAGACAGCGGCCCTTCCAGTCAACTATGCACCGGGATGGATGGACTCAATCGTACGTTACCTACAACAAGGTGAGTTTCCTGAAGACAAACTAGAAGCCCAGAAAATCAGATATTGATCTACTCAGTACATGATATTGGGGGACATCCTATATAAGAACAGGTTCTCACTACCCTACCTAAGGTACTTATGACCGGATGAGGCCAAATATGTCCTGAGAGAAATTTATGAAGGTGTCTGTGAAAATCACTCGATAGGGAGAGCCTTACGCATAAAGCATTCTAGCAAGGATACCATTGGCCTACTATGCACGAGGACGTCAAGCGAGTTGTAAGAAAAAGTGACAAGTGCATGCGCTTTGCGGTGGTACTATGGCAGCCACCCAAGCAACTGACCCTGATGAGTGGGCTTTGGCCTTTCGTACAATGGGGAGTCAACATCATCGGGCCCTGTTGAATTGTAAGGGTCAGATAAAGTTTGTCATCATCGATGTCAACTACTTCACAATGTGGCCGAGGCCGAGCCCTTAGCTCGTATCACCTGATAAAAAATAATCCACTTCGTCTGGAGGAACATCATCTACAAGTTCGGCATTCCCCACACTATTATTACTAACAAAGGAAGGAAGTTTGACAACACCAGGTTCCGATGACTCTGCGAGAAACTCGACATTCGCAATGCCTTCCCTCACCTCGGCACCCATAAGCTAACACCTAGGTGGAGGCGGTCAACAAATGTAAGGCCCGTATCCTAGACCGTACCGTTCCGTAGGCTTCCGCGGTCCTCCTGGTCAAATTCTGACAACCCGCGACCTGTAATCGGCGTTTGCACGCGACCCTAAGTCGCATCTTATATATTTATGTCGAATCGACTCAAAACTTGTAACCTAGTGACCGCACCGTCGCCGCAGTTCCAACGCCGCGTCTCACGCGCCGATGCGATACCCAGGCGAGGAGTTGTGAGCCTGCGTATATTCCGAAGAAATGCCGCACGCTGTGAATTCCGAGAGAATCTCTACAACCCATCACATCAATCAATCAATCACAAGTCAAGTACACAACCCATCCCTCTCTTACCAACAAGGCATGGCTCCCATCTCTCTCCCATTCCCAAAGTCAACTCTCTCTCTCTCTCTCTCCACCCATCCCTTTCTTACAACATCCATTCCTCCCATCCCATCTTTCTTACAACACCCTCTCCTCTCTCATTCTCACCACCATTTCCCAAGCTTCCATGAGAGAAAATCCTAAGGAGAGAAAATAGCCAAGAGAGGCCCACCTCCCTACCGCCTAATCTCATCATCCAACCCTTCAAACTTCATCACCCACCCTTAAAGACTTAGCCAAGGAGCCTAGGAGTCCAAGGAGCTAAAGAAGGAGTGCCATCGGTGGGTGATCCACCGTTGATTTCCATTTAAGGGCCCACTTATGTTGGGACCCATTTTAATGTATGTGTGTGATCAAAGAGGGGCCCATAGTGGAGGGGTCCCTCCACTACACCGTCTCTCTCTCTTTCTCTCTCCCTCTCCCTCTCTTTTTCCCACATGTCATGGCCCACCTATGATGTATGTATTTTTATCCATGTTGTCCACACGTGGGACCATGTGGCCGTGTGGCCCACCCGGATGGATCCCATCATGATGAATGTATTGGATCCATGCCGTCCATATGTTGGAACCACCCTGCTGGACTATCTAGTTGCAGGCTTGCTGACCTGTCCGTCCGGACAAGTCCAGATAAAGGGAAAAATTCAAATATCAGCTTGATGTTATGGTGGGTCCCACACGTGTGGACCCACCCCATCCATAAAAATCCACACCGTCTGGCAGCTATTAGCTGCTGGATTAACATCAGTAGAGGTATGTTAAACCGTCCATCCACTTGGCTCGTGTGGGGCCCATTTCACACGTGCAATACATGTGGGGGTGGGGCCCACCTAGCATGTAATGTAAATCCAGGTCGTCCATACCTGGACGGTCCTGCGAGATGCAGTCAGGTAGGCATTAAATCCATACAGTCTAGCCATTTGAAGAAATCATTTTATGGCATATGGGACCCACCCTGCATGTGTGGGGTGGGTGGGGCCCACCTTGATGTTTGTAATCTATCACACCGTCCGTCCAGCATCCAAGGTCTGGACGCTGGACATTTTCAAATTTAAAAATAATAATAAAATATATTATAATACTGTATTTTATATATATACGTTAGTGGTGGCCCCATGTGAGACCCACCTGCTGTGCTGGACGAATTGGCTGGTGTACCTCACACCAGCTATATATATATATATATATATATATATATATATATATATATATGTGTGTGTGTGTGTGTGTGTGTGTGTGTGTGTGTGTGTGTGTGTGTGTGTGTGTGTGTGTGTGTGTGTAAGTGTTATGGTCTCATGCTCCTTTGGTTGTCAAATTTTGTGTGCCAAAAACATCTATCGGTGTTCTGTACTTGTATGATCATTTATTGGAATTCAAGACACCTCAAAAAGCTACATGTTGAAGCCCCAAAAAGCTACATGTTGAAGCCTCAAAAAAGCTACATGTTGAAGCCTCAAGAAACTACATGTTGAAGCCTTAAGAAGCTACATTGTTGAAGTTCAAATCTGAAGAAACAATGCATGAAGTAGTTCTATGTTGATCTCAAGCATGATTTGGTTCAAAATCTCAAGCCTGATATGATTCATTATTATCTACATTCGTTGAATGGTTGAAGTTCAATGTCCATACGACATGGTTCAGGTTTGAATGACCTTAGGTTGACCCTTTAAGTAGGTCACTTTGGATACATTATTCAAATATTTAAAATACACAAGGTTGGTCTATTCTACGACCAGTCCTAGCTCTTGTTCGACCAGTCCTAACATTGGTTCGACTAGTCCAAGAAATTCCACGACCAGTCCTAAGAAGTTGAAGATTTTTCAGAATTTTTGGTACGCCCACGACCAGTCCTGGAGGTCCTTCGACCGGTCGTAGGTGTGGCTTCGACTCGTCCACGACCAGTCGTGGAGCTACGACTTAAAGTCCAGCGATGAAATCACTGGTCCTACGACCAGTCGTAGATATCTACGACCAGTCGTAGGTGACCCACGACCAGTCGTAGGGTACTCACGACCAGTCGTAGAACGGCTTTCAAAGATCGCGCTTATTTTTTCAAAAATCTGTTAGAGCTACGACCAGTCGTAGGTTTCTAAGACCAGTCGTAGGAGCGATTTTTGCTTCTATAAATTGAACACGAAATTCAGAGTTTTCATAACTTCCACTCCCATTCAATTCAAGAATTTTCAAGTGATCACTCTGAGATAAGTTTGTGTTTATTTTAAGCTAGATTGTGCTTATTTAATATTCCTTTTTGCTAGCTTATTTAATTTGATTTTGTTTCTATATTCCAATCATATTTGAAAAGAGGAATTATCTTATTCCTTCTTCTTGGAATCAAAATCAAATTTAGCTACGCCCAACGAGTTAAATCTAAAATCAATTAGAACTTAGAACCTTATGAATGTGAGTATTGGAAATTGAACTTTGACATTCAAATCATCTACTCCGATTGGTTCTACCGGGCTGTTACGAAAAAGGAGAAATCCAGGTATTTTACAATTCTGTAAAATTCATTTGCTTTTGGTTTTGTTTGAGGTTGAGCCAGAAAAATCTCATTGTATTGGTTGTCTGAGGAAAACCAGAAAACTCAGAAAAGAGGGGTTTTTGGATTGTGTAAGCCCAAGTGAAAAAGACACAATTGTAAAGGTTTTTGGTGAACCTGTGAAAACCTATTTGTTAGTGAACGCTAATATCCCCTGTGTGAGGATATTAGGAGTGGAGTAGCTTTTTGTGTGGCTGTTGGAAAACAGTTGGTGTACACACAAGCGAACCACTATAACTCTTTGACTTGTGGTTTGAATGCTTGCTTAATTTTCATATCTTTTATCATTTGATCTTGTGGAATGTACAAGTAGATGTGAATGTTGTAATTATTTACATTTCAAGCAAGTGTGGGGATTGTTGTAATAATTTAGATCTTACTTCTTCATTTAAATTCAATTCCTTGCTATTTCATTTACTTATATTAATATTGAGTTCTTGATCCAAAAGAGGTTCTAGAAATAAGGTTGTCCTACCATAAGCCCTTGTTGATTATGGTGTAAGGTTGTCCTTAGAACTGAATTTGAATCAATCTCTCGATATCTATTCATCAAGGTGATTTAAATTTAGCTTTGTGAATTGATTCAAGTTGTAAGGTTGTTGGTTTATTTTATTTCCGCTGAATTTAATTTTAATTTGGCATAGTCCTATTCACCCCCCCCCCCCCTCTAGGACATATAGCTTGGCCTTTTCAATATGTATGTATGTATATGTATGTATGTATGTGGTGAGACTCACCTGCTTTGGAAGTGGATTAGCTGGAATACCTCCAGCAGCTATATAACTGCTGTAATACAGCAAGGACCGTGGGTCCATGATGTCTGTGAGGTACATCCACACTGTCCGTCCATTTGAACGAGGCCCCTTATGATGTATGAGTTTTATCAGCGTCGTCCATCCATTTGTAATCCAGACCATCCATCTGGACGGTGGACGCTGATTGGCTGGTCTACTACACCAGTTATATAGTTGTTGTTTTCAGTAGCAAGTTCAGTGGGTCCCGCGTGATGTATATGAGAAATATCCACACTGTCCATCCATTTGATGTATATGAGGCCCATTGGTGCGGCCCGTTGATGCGGCCCACTTGATGTATATGAGGCCCATTGGTGCGACCTATTGATGCGGCCCACTTAATGTATATGAGGGCCATTGGTGTGGCCCATTGATGAGGCCCACTTGATGTATATGAGGGCCATTGGTGCGGCCCATTGATGCGGCCCACTTGATGTATATGAGGGCCATTGGCGCGGCCCATTGATGTAGCCCACTTGATGTATATGAGGCCTATTGGTGCGGCCCTTTGATGTGGCCCACTTGATGTATGTGAGACCCATTGTTGTGGCCCAATATGTTGTATATGAAGCCCATATGAGGAGGCCCATTGTGATAAATTTGAGGCCTATAAGTGAGGCCCAAAGAGATGTACGTGAGGCCTTTGTGTGAGGCCAAATATGATGTTTATAATAGTCCATGCCTTGGGAGCAATGATGGTTTGACGTCCACATTGTAAGAGCAATGATGGTTAAATGTTCACATTGTAACTCTCCCTAGGGCCCATTATTAGGCCTATACTTGTTGTGTATAAGCCATCTAAGCCCATCTTCGTTATGAAGAGAGTTCATCACTATATAACATACTTAGTATAACTCCATGATTCATGCCCATACACATCATATGTATGCTTGATATGAGGAGTAACTGATCATAGCATATACCATTGGGCAGATTGTTTATGGGGCTTCCTGAAAATCGGAGTTGCCCCACACCAGCGCGCGATACGCGCAGGTTTGCTGCATGACTGATAGTGTGATTCATGCACCTCGCATTTGTGTGACATGATTACTGTACGCCCTAGCGACATCAAGGTTGTGGCCACCACAGGCATATCTTGGATGACAGGATCGAACACTGAAAATACTGTTATTAGCATCGGGGCACCATAGATGTCCCTAGGTGAAAATTCCTAAACCTGACGGTACTAGAAGACGCTCCAACATCGAGACCGAGTGGATATATGAGTGCATGAGGGCTGAATGCCAAGAGGTCGCGTCTCCCACTGTGTCCTGATCGGTTGGAAAGTGGTAAGGCTTTACCCGCCCGAGGGTAGGAAGCATTACTAGGCTGAGTATGACAAGCTCGTAATGGGTCCGTTATCGACGTGTCGGATAGGTATTGGTAGGCTATTGGCCAGGTGGATAGTGAGGTTTCTTTTGTTCACTTGGACTGTGCACCTGAGAAAGGGACAGTGTCATTTGGAGTGTACTAAACCCCAATGATTGTCCAGTGTGAGAACTATACTGATATTTGATGCTCTAATGATGAGCTGCATTGATATGTGGATTCGGATAAGGACTAGTATGCATGAGCTGCATCTCGCATCGCATGGCCTTGGTATGGCCGATAGCATTCATGCCTTTGCATCGCATGGTCTTGGTATGGCCGATAGCATTCATGCCTTGCATCGCATAGCCTTGGTACGGTTGTTAGTATTCATGGACTTATCAGCATGATTCCACATTACTCTTATATTGCATTCCGAGCATGCTTATATTGCGTACACACTCTCACCACCCCCTAAGCTTTCTATAAGCATGTGCATGATTGATGTATGCAGGTGACGCTAGGACGCAACCGTAGCTTAATCGCAATAGGAGCGTGTAGTCGATCTTCAGGATTTTTCGTTATTATTATCATTGTATTTCCCTTCATGTGCATTGTACCTTAAAGTTTTTTTTATCATAGTGGATTTTGTGATGGTGTCTTGTGGTTATTGTTCGTGGGTTATGCTTATGGTTATGCTTATTACGAAATAAATTCATGTTGAAAATCCTCTTTATATGATCCTAGTATCGGAACCTGGTATACATAGTGCCGGGATCCGAGAATGGGGTACTACTGAGGCTGTCGGCTCTGGATTCGGATATCGGGAATTTTGTGAGCCCGGTTTCCGAGTTTGGGGCGTGACAACAAAATCATCAAGAGCCACCTCAAGATTAAGCTCTAGAAATTCAAAAGAGCATGGGCCGATGAACTACCACATGTCTTATGGGTGTATTGGACTATGGCGCAAATGACCACTGGGGAGACTCCCTTTTCACTAGCCTTCGGTTCATAGGTTGTAGTCCCAATAGAAATTAGAATGTCCTCGGGCTGAACTAAGTTATTCCAACCAGAGGAGAATGACGAATAGATGTTACTGAGTCTCAACCTGCTCGAGGAACTAGAGACAATGTACAGGTGAGAGTCGCCACCTACCAACAGAGAGCTACTCAGCACTACAACACAAGAGTGAAGCAGTAAAGATTCAAAGTGGGAGACCTAGTGCTTCGAGAGGTCTCCCTGGGCATGAAGGAGCCGACTCGAGAGCCCTAGGACCAAGCTGAGAAGGACCCTACAACATCACCAGTATTGCCCGACTAGGGACATACCAGCTAAGGACTTAGAAGGATGAGCCCTGCCTCATCCTTAGAATATAAAGCACTTGAAGATCTACTATCAGTAGAGACTGATCAAATCAAGTTCTACAAGCACCTCAAGTGTGTCAGGTCAACAAAACACCTTAAGTGTTAACTACTTGTAAATATCTTTTATGAATTAAAAAAATACATTTTTCCTACATCAACGACCTACTATCTATAAGTGACAAGCGCAACAGCTAGAGAGCCTAAGAAGGGGCCGAACCCGAGGAGGTGCCCGTCCAACTGTGAAAGACACAGCGGCTAGGAAGTCGAGGAGAGGGAGAGGCAGAGAAAGGCACCCTTCAGCTGAGCTTGTTACCCTGATAAGGTAACGAACTAAAGGGGCACAACCCATAAATGAATGCTCAACACGACCTAAGTGCTCGACAAGAACGTTCCCAAACAGACTCTTAAAGGGTCTGACCCCTACTATCATTCACCGTATCACTTCCAAGCTCGAGCTAGCTCAGTTTGGAAGTTGGGGGAGGGGGGCAACAAGCATACACATAAACAAAGTAAAGTAAGCACACCAAAGTAAAGATAGAGGAAGCAAGGTTTATAATAAAATTTTGTCATTAAAGGTGAATGTAAGTACTAGTTATAAAAAAAAGTATAATTACAAAAAGATGTTACAAAATATAAAGCCCAGAACAGCTGACCTATGAGGGTGGAGGTCGTCCCTGAACGTCCCTCCTATTTAGGGATAACCTCAGCAGCATCCCCTTCCTTGTTGGTAGCAAGCCTAGATACGGCCTCGCCGACGATCATATATCAGGCAACCTGATGATTGGCAATGTCTTCAACTGCAGAGGCCGCCTCCTCGTCTGACCATGACAGGTCGAGCTTGGGGAACCAACGTTGGACCTCCTCTCAACACTTTTGGAAGCAAGCGTTGAAATACTCCTCCAACTTGGTGGTGTGGCCCTCGGAGACCTTGTAAGCCTCCATAACAGCCACCTCCCTTGCCAGCATGCCATCGACCTCGCCCCCGCTTCGGCAGCCCTAGCCTTTACCAGCCAACCGAGCCCCCGCTTCGACAACCCCATGCCTTCAACTCAACAACTTTGGTTGTTAGCTAAGCCTTTTCGTGTCGCTCCGCCACCAACCAAGAGGCATCAGCCTCGTCTTCCTCCGAGGACACCCTCAAGGCATCTCGGAGGGCCTCGATCTCAGCATGGAGAGCTGCTTGAGCCTCTATGGCTAGCACCACTCTGAGGCTTTCTCCTTCAGATCGACCCTTACCGCACTAAGCATGTGGTTCACCTTGTTGATCCGAGCCTTTAGGTTAAGCGAGAATCATTAGATTGCGAGGACTCCCAAGACCTCCTACAACAGAAAAAGAAATCAAGTTAATAGAGGGATAACAAAAAAGGAGGGTATATACATATATGACCGACTACAACATCATGGCTGACTGACTTACCCTGATGGGTGGGGAAGCCATCGACCCAAGGAGGAGGTCAAGATGGAGGGACATCATTGCATTGACCTCCTCCTCAGGCACGTAGCCCCGACTCCAGTTCACTAGCATGACTAGGTTCCTGGGGATGGAGGAAGAGGAGGCCCCCACGTCGCAAGGTCCTCAAGGGCCGAGCTCTGGTGCTCAAAGACCCCCTCGTTGTCCTGAACCACCTCGACTTGAGCTTGCTCGCTGGTGAAGAGGAGCCGTAGAGGTTCACCACCTCCCTCGGTTGAGCATCCCTGGGAGGGCGTGGGTGGGCGTAACAGTCAATATGACATCAACCACAACCGACCCCCCATGGGGATAGTAACAGCCTCAGCATCAGCTCGGGCAGTTGGGGGAATGGCACTAGTGGCAGCCTCGGCCACTGGCCACTCAACTACGAGGGTAGTAGGCCCGCCCAAAGGAGCACCAGCAGGGAAAGGCGAACTGCAGCACCTTCTTAGCGACCGCCTTCAGTCGCTCCATCTCGGACACAGCCAACATCTTCCTCTTCTTCGATAGCGAGCAACCAGACATCTTTTAAAAAAGAAAAAAGAAAAAAGAAAGATAAGTAAGAAAGAGCAATAAGAGTAATCGACCAGACAATAGAGAGAATACGGGATTCACCAGCTAGAGCGAAGCCGAACTAATGAAGGAGTGTAGTGGTCAATAACTTCCTATGGTTCCGTTGATCAACATGTCACTCCTGGGCGATCTTAATCTGGTGTTTATGATATATGGAGAGACTGGGCTATGATATGAAAAAATCTACAAAGAAGAGCATGACGTCAACCAAAAAAAATAAAGTGAAGTAGCCCAGTGTGTTTCTGACTTGGCAGGGCAAATGAGGTCGGGGCTCGAGACCGCGAACCCTTTAGCTTTGCCAATGGAGTCTCCCATTCTCCCGATATAAAGAATCATTTGTCCTTTTAGACCTTATTAGAGGACGGGTTATTGGTTATGATGGCCTGACCCTTGCCTAGCCAGGAGGAGAAATAGTACCAACTGTTCGAGCCCGGGCTGTTATTGGTTTAGTACAAGTAAAGGAGCTTGTTCACCGTGACTCAGAATTTTCAACTAACTGTCATAGGATGCAGCAACCGAAGATGGCTTCCAGACATTTGGGTTTAGCTGGCTGGGGTGACCCAAAGGCGACACAAGACCTCTCTCACTAAGGGGTGAAGAGGCAAATGAAAACTGCAAGAAAAAAAATGCGGAATACAAGGCTACCTCCCCCTTAGGAGGTCGGCTAGGAACTTCCCCAACTCGAGGGAGATGAAATCCCACCGAGCTGGGAATGGAGAACTCTGACCTGAGGGAATGCAAGTCAGATACACTCAGCCTCGACACGAAGTTGTCGGCAATAAGAACGAGGTCACCAAAGGACTAGGAGGTCACCTCGGTTGGTGGCTCCACCCTGGTTGGAGAAAGAGGTCTCTGGTGACCAGACTCAACAGAAGTGGGAGCAGGCCCTATAAGACCGGACTTAGAAGACTCAACGATGGACTGGGATTAGGATTCAGACACACCATTGTTTGACTCCTAAAAATGGTTTAAGATCGTAAATGCCCCGGAGTCCTCCCTAGAAGACATCGAAAAAAGGGAAAGAAGAATAAAGGAGAAAGGAGAAAGAGATAAGAGAAGCTCTGGCGTACGGCATGGGGACTTAGAACCGACAGACGTCGGGAAGTGAAAGTTATTCAACCGAGGTGAGGTTGGAAATAGGTCGACAGAGCTCGGGCTTCTCAAAATAAACAAATGAATGAAAGGAGGGGGATCAATGTATTTATAGAACTCCCCTGACAACACATTTACTCCTGTACAATGCCACATGTCAATACGAGAGCATGAGGTGATGCTTCAACTAGTACGCCCCTCTACGTGGCAATGAGGGATTTGCCTAATAAAAGCATGACAGCTCGGGTGATAGTTGCCCACCTGTGATTCGTCAAGAATCAGAATAGTGATATGTCATTAATGCACGTCCCCTCGTATCCTACGTCAGTAATCATGCATCTTCGACTTCCACGTCAGGTGCTGACTTTTAAGCTTGGCCTCTGCCACTAAATGACAAACCTGGGCTTAATTTAAAATTTAAATTTTAAAAAAAAAAAAAAAAAAAAAAAAAAACAGGACTGCTCAAAAATTGAATTTCAATTCCCTCACTTTCAGACTAGTTTGATATCTTACTTCCTGAGCTCATACATGCCGAGCTCGGAAGTGGGGGCAACTGTTGTGGGAAAAACCGAACAGGTCCCTCATACAGGAAGAACGACCAATCATGAGAGGAAATCGAGGTGACTCGAGGATCAGAACAAGTTTTGTCTAGAGCTATTAGAGTACAGACTCGAAGATAAACACAAGTAACTCTCCCGATGAAGAGATGAGCCCCCGAGTTGAGCTGTCCGAAGACGTAGCTTGGTAGGGTAAGAGTCATCTCACATAATACATGTATAAATATGGATAAAGGACCCACAAGACTAGGAGCTCGATCCACGATCTCCCCAACATCCAGAGCTGACCAGGTTGGCCATGGTTAGATGTAGAACGAGAAATCTGGAGGGAATCACACCCCGGGCCTAGAAAAGAAATGTAACATCCCGAATTTTCATGGCCAGAGTTTATACTTGTGTAACATCCCGGATTTTTGCCAACCTGGAAATAGACGTCCTTAGGCAATTGGTCGATCCTAACACCTTATTAACTTGTCAGAACTCAATCCCAAAGTCTAAAACCGCTTTTAAACCCATTTCCTTCACAAATCCCACCCTTCACCACCTTGTTCTTCAATTTTTCTAAGTACTTTCACCCTAGACACTATCTTAAACTAGCTAAGTATTATAACTTGGATCACTTTATATACAAACTACAAAGGCCCAGGTACCACCTCAGACAGAAATTACTCAGGACTAAATCCTTTAGAAAGTAGGCGAGAATTAGCCAGTGTTAAACTAGAGTACCTGTGAAATTAGCACCAATCACTTTAAATACGATCTGCAAGACCCAAAACTTGTAGAATCATTGACACTACATTACCCTAAAATCTAGGATCAATCTCATTACCCGGCCGCTCTCGAGAGCATCTCGAAACTCCGTATCAGATCTGGACCGCACGTCGGAAGTCTGATTAACACGAAGTTAAGGAATTAGGACCACCTTGCTGGGCTTGGCAACCATCTCAGAAATCAAATCCAGATAGTGTCCCAGTGCAATTCGCTTGAGTCCGGAGCGAGGAGTGTGAGAAACACGAAAATAATTCCAAAATAAATAAGGATTTATGAAATCTAGCATGTGACGCTTGCAGTTCAGTATTGAGCAACTTAACCGTCAGAATCGGGCCAAATTACACCCTCGGATCAGGGATATTTCACCAAACATATTCATGTACTCGAAATCTCAGATCGAGATCCACTGACCGTTGAACTGAAACTGGTCTGCCATTTGCGATCTGGAATCCTGACTGAAACGAAAACTTAATGGTACCTAGATTTAGTGTTAGTGAGCTTAAGTCCGACCACACACAGAAAAGGGGCCGCCAGAAGTCCTCCATTGAGCTGAAACTGACCCACTTTGGATATAACCTAAGTATACCTTGACCTGAAATCTATTTCAGTGAGGTTTTAGGCTATATAAGGACCTTTAAACCCTCTCTCATTCAGCCATACGAATTTGAGAAAAACCCTAGGTGTAAGAGAGAGAAAGTGTGAGAGTTGTGGGAGCATCTCCCTGCCACTTGACCCTGTCATTCTACAAGCTTAACCACTCCATTCTAATCGCTTTCCTGGCAATTCCGGCTCCGTTCCTAGGTAAGAAAACCTAACCCTAACCTGTTTTAAAGTTCTAGGTAGTGTGTCTTGTGGAATAGCTAACCTATTCCCTGTTGTAGGTTGCCAAATCACCATAGACAAAGGCGTTGAGTTCAAACTAGTTTCGGTTCAAGCTTACCGACAAAAGGTGAGGACTTTAGACGTATAGGTTATGGTTTTCAACGCTTTCAATGTCAAATAATGATAGATTCATGATCTGCATGCAATTACACATGTACAAACTGCTGTTTGTTTTCCATTTCGATTAAATACGAAAAATATGAGATTTTGTGTATTCTGGGTATTTGTAGAAAATACTGTATCCATATAAATTTCGCTGATATGATTGCCATGAGTAATTGCCGTGTATATATGCTAGTTATGGATGTATGACCTGTTTGGCGAAAGGATTCGCCCTACTACACTTTTTTGGCCAACATAGCTTATGTAGGCTAATGTGTGTAGTCTAAGTGTTTGTTGAAATGACTAAATAAATATGGATTTATGATTTATGCCTGCCATATGTATTGAATGTAAGAACATGATTGATGTGTATGGGACAACTCCTTGATATGAGGATTTGTCCTATTCTATGTTAAAATCAATATACGTCATGTATGTTGGAGTGGTGTAGTTTAAGTGTTTGATAAAATGCCTGTGTGAGAAATTATGTGACGAACTAAATTTAATAGTGGTGTTGAGATAGGATTCTCAGCTACCTTAAAGATGTATATGATTTCCTCCATATTGTTTGTTTAATTTAACCGCTTACTTATGAAATATGTGTTTGTATTTCCTGTTTATATTGTGCTTTATAACATGCTTGAATTACTTTGTTTATTCTGCTTTACTCTACATGCTTCTGAATAAGGATTGATTGTGTTTGGGGCTATGATTATAGTCCAGGCAATCGGAAACGGAAATGAATGCGTGGTTGAGATTCATTCGCCACGTGAGATGTGTTCGACAAACCTGAGTCGTACTTCGGTTGGCGATAGTGGTTGGCCACGCGAAGTGCTTATGCACTTCATGTCGTTCAACTTGTCGTGCGCTCGAGCTAGCCGAGCTCGTCAAGCAACCCGATCTATCTAATGTATGTTCACCATGTTTGGACGCTACTGCTTGAACCTAGGGTACCAAACTTTCCAGTGAAATCCCTCTAACCATGGTACCTCGATCCGCTAAGACTCATGAGCCGGGCATGGTGGTATGGGACACCGTGTTTGAGCTGTCGGCCTACGTTGGGGTCACGTGCCTCCCCGTAGTGTCCATTGAGCAACCAGACTCGTGAGCTGAATACGGTGGTATGGGACACTGTATTCGAGATGTCGGCCTACACTGATTGGTGACGAGCCCTTTAGTGTGACCTCAAGCATACTTTGAATTTGCGGTGAGGCGACGAGTTTTGTTGCGGTGTATAGAGTGTAAACTAGGCCTGTATCAATTTAGTGATGAACCGTTAAAAAGGTGATGGGGGAGTGGTGTAATGATTGCGTGTAACAGCCCTGGCAGCCTTTACAGCACCCTAGAACCACACTATCGTATGAGATTATCTAGGTTTGACGACCCTAGAATGGATCATGTTTGGGAATGATACAAGGGAGGTACCTTAGTTTCCCAATACTGCTGTTTGAAATGGACTAATAACAACTCGGTAATCATGCTCATCATCGCACTACATGTGCCTGGAAGATGTAGAGCACTGAGGAATGAAAGTATGCCGCGAACGTAAGATGGTGTCGCATGAGGGAGCATGTCGGTGAGGGCATGCATCATGATTGCATTCATAATTGCATTAATAAGAGTAGTTAGAATTGTTTGATTGTACTACTTTATCATTACTGTTTGACTGAATTAATAACATGTTAACCTATGCTTAATTGTTCCACTGAGTTGATCACTCACTCCCACATTACGGGACGGTGCTTGCAACACTAACCAGACTGTCTTAGCTACAGGTGATGACGATGCTTGTGAGGCAGAGCCGGACCTTTGCATTGACTATGACGCTTGCTCGTATTGGCTGTTTTCTGGCGGCTTCAAGTGAGCCGTGTCTTAATTGACAGGGTTACAGGGATGTTGACTAGATGACCTTACACGTTTTGGTACATTTTGGAGTTGTTCTTGTAATTATTTAACCTGGTAACATTATCACACTCTGGAGACTCACCACAGTTTATATATTTTATATATCTATCATAGTCTTCCGCTTGCAAATTTAACTGTCTCTGGAGTATGATATGCTATTTTGGTATAATCCCATTCATGTTTCAATGCTCTCATCATAATCATCATTATCTGTGTTGCATAAGTGATGCGTTGGAACTCGGGAGCTGAGCTTTGCTCGACCCCCAATTTTCAGGGCGTTACAACTCGTGCCCGAGAAAACCAGGTGTTAATAATGTATAAATTGGATGCTTTAAAAATCGCACCTTTTTTTTCTTTTAGATCACATCTAGATACATTCATGAAGGTAACATTCACGAGAATAAAATCGACTATATTGATGATTTCATCAGAGTAAAAGAATTCAGTAAATAATCAAATGCCCTTTCAATGGGAGCTTATTACATTTATCGAGTCTGCAACGAAAGTGTAAAACTAAATCATAAAACTATCTTCTTATTCTTTCAGTACAATCTTGTTCACTGCCCAAGTATAGGGTTGTGATGTAGTAATAATCTCGGTAAGATTGAGGTCGAATCTACAGGGACTGAAACCTATACGTAATCTTAAACTAGCTAGAACTAGAACTAGAATGAGATGAAATCTAAATCGAGTGAATATGAGGGAATAATAGTGAAATATTAGTCTAAAACTTGTGGAATCAAAGGTAAGAAACTAGGGTGCCAAGGATCCACTTATAGCAATTGGGAGGCTACCTTGCATTGATTCAAGGACACGACTGGAATTAGAGTCCTATCCTATCCAATTGGTAAGAAGAGATTTGTTAGATCTCTGAACTTCTCATGGATCTCATCATCAACAGATAAGAATGGTGCAGATTTGGAAGTGATCCCGTCACCTAACCATGCCCAGGAGACTATGGCAAACAACAGCAATTTATCAATCTCACAGCCAATCATAAGAGAATTGTGAAGGTTAGGAAGGATTTCGTCACCCTACCATGCCCATGGGACAATGGTGAACAACAGGTCCTACTAATTTCACAATCTCAATAATGGAAAGAACATACTTAAAGCTATCGCAGATTCATTGTAATTTAAGTCACAACAAACCATTAAAAACTAAAAGTATTCCTTAATAATCAAACTAGAATCCATAAGAGTTCAATAGCCATGAATGAAAGCAAAGCCTCCTTTCTAATCACGCTACAAGCTTCACCTCGTAGCCCTAGCTAAGAGGCTTAGCCCATGGTGAGGCTAAGGTCTCTTAAAGACATAAAGAAAACAAAAGGTACAAAACAAGAAGGAAGAAGATCCTGGCCGGCCCTCTCTCTTTCTCTCTCACTTTCAACTATGCCTCCACGGCAGATCCTGGATGATTTGCTCTCTCTCTCTCTCTGACGTCCCTTTATAAGCTGATGAAGGTCGGTTGCATAGGAGGTCGGTTCAAAGGTGCACATGCATAACTTTTACGCAGCAAACAGAGTTTTCAGAAACTCCTTACGCAGTAAAATCATAACAGGAATCTGGGCGTCCTTTCCAGAATCTGATCTTGACAGGAGTCTTGGGAGTGGTCAGCCGTCTCATGGGCGCAATTTGGACGGTCCATATGACTAGGACGATCCTCACCATGCTTTCAGAATGGCCCAGATCAGTCAGGTCTTCAGTCGTGTGTAAATAGAGGAAGAAATCTGCTTTCTTCCGTTGTGCTGCTAGTGGGGTCCATTGTAGCTATTTTTTTGAGAGATCCACACCGTCCACCGGATTCCTCTCGGAATTTCAGTCGGGAATGGTTAGTTTTGAAAGTTTGTAGATGTGGCCCCCTGAAGTGATCTTGCTCCAACGGCTGCGAATGAATTTCTTATGATTGCTGTGACCGACACGTGCGCGTGTATGGCTGAAAACAGTCAGCATGGTTCTGACCAGAATGAGTGCCTCTACATGATGGACGGTTCATATCGTTTTCATGGTCCGTGATGGAGGCCCACTAACGATCCAAAAATGAAAATGGAAGTTTTCGTTTCTGGATATGGTCGGTCAAACCGACTTGGACCGAACGGGCTGGTCAGGTGCACGGCAAGTGTACACCCACTATGTACACCAGCCAGGTAAAGTGGGGCCCGCCTTGATGTTTCTTGAGCATTAAATCCATGCCTTAGCATTCTTTTCAGTCCAGGCTCCTAAATACACCTTGCATCACAAACACGATCAAAATGGGTTGTTAAATCGTATCATGTTCAGAAAATCAGGTAATAACTGGGGTCTAACATGCAATATTTGACCCTCAACAAATCTCTCATGGGGAGATGGTTCTCTAGGTCTTTAATTTGTACATCACCTGCATCATCTGTATGGTTGGAGAAGGTCAATGCCCTACTCATAGTGATGGTCATCCTTTAAGATTAACAATAATTCAAGAGATTCATAAAAGCAATGTAAAGGTTCTGATATATCCCATACTCCACAATTATGAGAGGTATCAATACGAACAAGCAATCTACATGAGATACATGCCTAGCAAAGTATACGCGGTTCATAACACTTAACGATCGCCACAAAGTGGAAAATGATTAGAGTTATTTGGCTCGCCCCTCATCTCATTCTACGAAGATTCGTCGGTGTGTCCCACGTTTAACATGAATTTATGTGGTTATCCCAAGATGAATACAACATATGACTAGATGAATTACGTGACACGATTTGTTCATAGAACGACTATTTGTGACATCCAATCCCGAAAGTGATGTAACAGGCATTGTAAATTACTTACATTGATTTGTGCACAACTACCCATGAAACATGGAATTGCATATCGCCCCATGGGCTACTACCGAAAACGCATTACGTCCACGTTATTTATTTGATCGCTAGAAGTGGGATTCTCATCATAGTACTTGCACTAAAGAGAGAATTATATTGAATTATGGGAGTTTTGGCGTGAGACCCGTATCCTAGCCCGTACTGTTCCGTAGGCTTCTGCGGTCCTCCCGATCGAATTTCGGTGACCCGCGATCTGTAACCCAGGGTTTGTCAATTGGCCGGATAGACTCCGAAGGAATCCGAACCGACGAAATAAAAACAAATACTGCCACTATCATTGCAATCACGGGCACAACACAAGTGACTGCTATCACTTGAAAGAAGAAATCGAGAGACTCATTCGAGAAGGCCTCTCAGAGAACATGTCAAAAGAACTGGGACAATGGAAGAACGCTCGGGCGACAACCGACCCACAGAAGAAATCCGAACTATTATCGGAGGTCCCCGAGGTGGGGTGACTCAATCAATGCTCGAAAAAATCATGTCAGGAGCATCAGTTGACTTGAGTCCAAAATCCTAATTTTAGCTTGACCTTCGAAAGAGAGAAAAAAGGAAAAATACTGCATATCGTTTACCGATGAAGACGTTCGGGGCATTTATCACCCGCATGATGATGCATTAGTCGTCACCCTTACTATAGCAAACCGCAAGGTGTTCCGCATTCTCGTTGATACAAGGTCATCCACAGATGTATTGTTTACTCAAGCATTTGAAAAAATGGGTGTCGAATGATCGGCATTACGACCAGTTCATACCCCATTGATTAGGTTCTTTGGTGGACGAACACTCCCCGAAGGAGTCATCTCATTGCCACTAACTGGTAAAAACTCTCCACATCAGGCGATAATAATGGTTGACTTTCTAATAGTCGACCAACCATCGGTTTACAACGCTATTCTTGGCCGACCCTCTCTATGCCTTCTCCAAGTCATAGTATCGATGTATCATCTCTCCATGAAATTCCCAACCGGGTCTAGAGTAGGAGTCGTCAAAGGTGACCAATAGGACGCAAGGTGCTGCTATGCAACGGCTGTAAAAGTTCCAACCGAGGTAACCACGATTGAATCGTTGGACCCTAGGGCCGAGACCCACGAGCGAGGGCAACCGGTAGAAGACCTCATCCCATACCTTTGGTCGAGACAGACGAGTCTAAAATAGTTTGAATTGGCTGGTCTCTGCAGTCGCCCTGAAAGATAAGCTGGTATCCCTACTCCGACGATACGCTGATGTATTTGCATGGAGCCACGAAGATATGCCTAGGATCGATCCCTTAATGATGACTCATCGCCTCAATATCGATCCGACCTACCGACCGATCCGACAGAAGCGACAACCGCTCGGCCCTGAAAGGTACGCCATCATTGAAGAAGAGGTTAGCAAGCTCCTCAAGGCTAAATTTATCGATGAGATATGCTATCCGGAATGGGTAGCTAATGTCGTACTCGTTAAGAAAATCAATGGGAAGTGGTGAGTCTGTATTGACTATACCAACTTAAATAAAACCTACCCAAAGGACAGCTTCCCTCTTCCAAGGATTGATCAGTTGGTGGATAGCACAGCAGGGCATGAACTTCTTAGTTTTATAGATGCTTATTCAGGATACAATCAAATTGTAATTCATCAATCAGATAAATCAAAGACTACCTTTGTCAATGACAAAGGACTTTACTGTTATCGTGTGATGCCATTTGGTCTAAAGAATGCAGGAGCGACCTACCAACGATTGGTAAACAAAATGTTCGCTCAGCAGATCCGCCGAACCATGGAAGTATATATTGATGACATGCTGGTCAAAAGTATACACGCGGCCGATCATATTGCCGACCTAGAAGAGATGTTTCTCATCCTTTGCAAATACCAGATGAAGCTGAACCTGAGCAAGTGCGCCTTTAGGGTAAGCTCGAGTAAGTTTCTCGGATTCTTGGTCAACCAGCGAGGGATTGAAGTGAGTCCCGAAAAAATCAAAGCATTACTCGACATGGAGTCCCCAAAAACAATCAAAGATATACAAAGGCTGACTGGCTGAGTAGCCGCACTCAACCGCTTCCTCTCTCGAACTACCAATAAGTGTCTACCGTTCTTCAAACAACTGAAGGGACGGCAAACGGTAGATTGGACGAAAGAGTGTGAAGCAACATTCCAACAGTTGAAGTCGTATCTCGGATCTCCACCTCTCTTATTAAAACCCAAGCCTAAGGAAGCTTTGTTGTTGTACCCGCGGTCTCCAACGCAGCTATAAGCTCGGCTTTGATAAGTGAGCATGAAGGAAAGCAATTGCCGGTGTATTACGTCAGCAAAGCACTATTACCGGCGCAGAAACCAAATATCCGCCCCTGGAGAAGGTGGCCCTAGTTCTAGTTGTCTCCTCACGACGACTTCAGCCATACTTTCAAGCTCACACTATCGTCATTATGACCTATCTCCCACTGCATCAGATCCTTCAAAAACCGGAAGCATCCGGCCGACTAATGAAGTCGGCAATCGTGCTCAGTGAGTTCGACATTCAATACAAGCCGAGGGTAGCAGTTAAAGGTCAGGCTGCGGCTAACTTCAAAGCTGAAGTTACACCGCAAGCCGATTCACCTACTGGGCCTGCAGATCAGTCGGCCAACCAGTCAACAATTGCTTCTCCCGTGTCTTCGCCCGACCCTACCCCCTGGAAGCTTTATATCAATGGCTCATCTAACTCTAAGGCAAAAGGGGCAGGAGTCATCCTGGAAACTCCCGATCAAACCTACATGCAATATGTCTTAAGACTTGAATTTCAAGCCTCGAATAATACAGTAGAATACGAAGCCTTGTTGTTCGGCCTCCGACTAGCAGCCAGCCTGGGTGTTACTCATCTCAACATATTTAGCGACTCGCAGTTAGTCGTCAATCAGGTCAGTAGCGTGTATCAAACACGTAAAGAGCAACTAAAGGCATACATGAAGAAAGCTAAAGAGTTGATTGAAGGTTTTCGACTATGTATTGTCACTCGGATCCCTCAAACAGACAACACTAAAGCCGACCTATTGGCGAGACTTGCCTCTGCTGACGAAGACGATATACCTAATCGAGTACGTAGTTAAGCCGAGTATCGACAACCCACTTAACTCGACCGTACATTCGATCGACTTGGAACCCACTTGTCTCAACCCGATCGTCCAATATCTCGACAGTAGAAAGTTGCCTGAGGATCATGCCGAGGCTCGACGGTTGAAGATCTGAGCCTCTCATTACACCATGCTTAACGGGGTGTTGTATAAGAAAGGATTTTTCGCTCCTTTGCTATGCTGCCTAAATCATGGCAAGGCCGATTATGTACTGCGGGAGATCCACGAAGGGATTTGCGGAAATCACTCGGGAGGACGATTGCTTGCACATGAGGTCTTGCGACAAGGGTATTACTGGCTGACTATTCAGTACAATGCTCGCAAGCTCGTCCAAAGTTACGACAATTGCAAACGATTTACGGCCGTTCCGAAACAGCCACCCGAGGAGCTGACCCCTATAGTCGGTCATTGGCCCTTCACACAGTAGGGAATCAACATCATCGGACCGCTCCCTTTAGGGAAAGGGCAGACCAAGTTTGTCGTTGTCGCGATAGACTACTTCACAAAGTGTGCCAAAGCCGAGCCATTGGCCAAAATAACCGAATAAAATATCACAAACTTTGTCTGGAAAAACATTGTCTGCCAATTCGAGATACCTCAAAACATTGTCACCGACAATGGGAAGCAGTTCGACAACAGACAATATTGGGAGATGTGCAATAATCTTGGAATCAGAAATGTCTACTCCTCCCCCCATCATCCTCAGACGAATGGAAAGGTTGAAGCAGTCAACAAAATCATTAAATAGCACCTCCAAACCAAACTCAACCGAGCTAAAGGAACATGGGCTGAAGAGCTTCCTAAGATACTATAGGCATACCGAACCACCGCTCGAATGGCCACGGGAGAAACTCCCTTCTCCCTTGCATATGGGTCGGAAGTCATTGCTTCGGTCGAGATCGGACTACCTTCTGCTCGAGTCAGTTCGTTTAACGAACAAGATAATAAATAACTGCTGACTCTCGGACTCGACCTCTTGGAAGAACAACGGGAAAGGGCTCGGCTACGAATGGTAGCTCGGCAACAACAAGTAGCTCAGTTTTACAATGCCCGAGTCAAGGTCAGACGATTTCGGGTCAGGGATATGGTCCTCGAAAAATGTTCCTAAACACAAAGGAAGTTGGTGCGGTCACACTGGGACCCAATTGGGAAGGGCCCTATGTCGTATCAAGCATCATCCGACTTGGAACGTATCGGTTAGAAGATCTAACAGGGCAACTACTCCCCCATCCTTAGAATGCCGAGAATCTAAAAATCTATTATCCCTAGGTCGATCGTTGAGCAATTGAAAAAACTTGATTGAGCGAAGAATGAAAAACATGTAAACTGAGTCAAATGAATGAGAAAACCGAGTATATTCATTCATCAATATTGAGTGTTACGTCGGATCACATTAGTTTCTACTTTAGGGTTACATTGACAAAACGACAAGGAAATACAGAAAAAGAGTCGGTCGACACAAGCGATGTCCTCCCTCGGTTGCGGATACTCTCGAGCCTGGCTTGAAACTTGGTGTGCTTGAAGTGCTTGAACCTTGGTGTGCTTAAAGTGCTTGACATGATTTGCACTCCAAAATTGGCCTCGAGGCTCACCAGGAGCTAGCTCATGAGGAGGCTCGGGTTCATCTGTCGCCGCCACTCGGAGCAACCTCTAGTGCTGGCTTAGGATCAGCCTCGGAAGCAACTTCAAGATCAATCGCCGCTACATTAGCGGACCCAGCTGCCTCGGTCTCCGAACCGTCCGACTTAGAGGCACTCTCATCAAACCCCGAGAGATCAAGGTTAGGAAAGGATTGCTTCATCAGGTCCATGCACTTGATGTACCTGTCTTGATACAAGCGTCCCGCTCCTCCAAGTGCTCTTGGGACTCGAGAAAGGCCGCTACGGCCTAAACCTTGGCTTGCTTGATGACAGCCTTAGTCTCAGTCCTGAGTCGAGATAACTTCTCTTCGAAAGAAGCGAGGGCCTGGGGATCCCGCTGACCCTCTTCCCCGGCCTCTTGCAATTGCGAGGCCAAACGAGCACCCTCGGTCATGGCTTCTTCAACGGCCTTCCTGGCAAGCGCTAAATCGCCAGTCATTATATTGAGCCAAGTCACGGCAACAGCGAGTTGTGCTTCCGCCTCCCTTACCCGTTTCTAAGCACCGGCCAGATCCGAGCCAGCCCTGAGCGCACAAGGAGCAAACTGCAAAAGGAAAATGCACGGTCAAATTAAGTTTAAAGAAACTGATAGAGCAAGCGCAAAGTCCAACTCTTACCTCAAGCAGCATCTTCGCCATATGGGAAAGAGTCCGCCTCGAGGGAGCTTCGAAGAGGGCATCGAAGTCCTTTTCGGTCCCATGGGAAACCGCCCTGGGGACCATGTCCTTCACGGCCCGTTGGAAGACCGACGTCTTCTGTTGAGTCGTCTCCCCTCCTGAGGGCTCCCCTCTCCTCCTCTCCTCCCTCAGTTCTGGAACCTGCTCTGCAACAGGTCCTAGCTCGGGAGCCACCCGAGACTCGGGAGTCACCATGTCTGCCACTTCCGCCCCTTCCTCCATATCGGGGACTATCACGGTTGGGATAACCGGGGTGGCTTGCCCCTTAGCCTTCGAAACCGTTTTCGGCTTCTTCGGAGGCCGAGGTTCCAACCTCGGAGGGGCCTTCATCTTGGAAGGCGGACGAAGAAAGGGTCGTGCCTCAGCCATATCTGCATTAAAAGCAATGCGAGTTAAACGAAATTCAAAGGGAATGCAACAGGACAGCCAGAAAGTACCTGTTAGGGTCGTCCCAAAACCCGAATCAAAAAGACGCTCCGGTTGGAGAAGTTTCTTCCAAGACCGCCGCTCCGGACTCAACGCGCGAGTCAGATCAACTCTATTAACAAGTCCGGGACCTCGAGGCAACAAGCCCGACCGAGGAAAGTATACCAAATGCCTAAAGGAGAGACTCAGCTCGGATTGTAGGAAATGAATTTCGACCGAGACTTACAAAGTCCAGAGTCATAAGGCAGAATCTATGAGACGCATAAAGTTGACTCGGAAAATGAGGCAGCAACGTCCAAAGAGGCCGATTAAGGCCCAAAGCTCAAAAGCCACCTGACCGACCATAAAACCGACCCATCTTTAGGTCAGTTATTGAGTCGGCTATCGGATTAAGAAAGTATACTGATTACAAATCAATTTCATCTTATACGACAGTAGGCAAATAGCTCTATCCTTTATAGCCAGTCGAGACTCACTCACCAGTAGAATCGGCTGAGCCTGATCCGAGCAAGTTAGAGACGGTGTAAAGTAAAATACTTTCTTAAGATACCTTCCCGAAAATCTAGTAAAAGGATCCCTGATCCCGAAAATCTCGAAATCGGCTGGAGTCCTAAAAACGGATTGATACCGAATTCCCGAGATATCAGGAAAAGAATCCTAGCACGATGGGATCCTCCCCTTCCTATAAATGCAGGAGATTTTCAAGGTGCAAGGTACGTAAAAACTCTCACAGAAACCCTCTTATACGATTCTATCCCTGACTTTAGCATCGGAGGATCCCCGGCTCTAACCAGGGTGCCCTTTGTTTCCTTCTTGTGCAGGTGAAAGGACGGATGAGGACGTAACAATTTTTTGCATCAACACCATGGATTGAGGATTTCCAATAAATAAGATCTCTTATATTGAAAATTCAATGGTTAGATTATTTGACTCTTTTACATTGATGTGGACAGTCTTATTATACGCTGGATAATCAAAGGATTGAAATATTTCCATCGAGTTCTTTTGAATATCCTCTGTCCATGTGAGTCACGTGCTACAAACGGTTTGTGTAGTTGAAAAGGACCCAATCCAATGACTAAGATCTCAATGTTCCCTATTGCTCTAAGTACGGATTTTTCTTTTACAGCCAGGCGGTTTTGAGAGGGGTTCATAATGACTGTTTCCCTAGAGTGACTCGGACGTTAAAATTAACAGTGCACATTGGGTGACATTTTATGAATGGTACCCCATCTAAGTCACAAAACGTTGAATCTGCTGAACGATCCTGATTGACCAATCGATTTGGTGGACCCGACATGGCAAGGGTTGCGAGAGAGTCTCTCCAAATGGAGATCGAACCCCTATAGTTTTTTTTTTTTGTCCGTCTATTCCAGTTGAATTTTGACCGTTATAATATTTTCTTTTAACCGTTTATTGCAGGACACGTTTCCAGATTTAGGATTACCGTCACAATGGTTTTGTATTTTCAAATTCTTCCACTGCCCATCAATCAATGGTCCAGATCACAAAATCAATCAAGACTCGAGCTACACGTGCATCCTTAGCTCACGGACCATATTTTTCCTCCATCGGACAGTGACTAACATTAAATCGCCATGCATAACAACACGGGGCCCATCAGATCAATAGTTTTGGTGATTGAATGGTTTGGATTCATTGCCATTTACAGTAGATTCCCACCTTTCTTGCCGTCCCGACTCGGGCGATTCAGACTCCAGTCGAAAGTCTGGTGGCGATTACAAAGCAGCGAAACCGGCAAGGGCATTTTCGTAATTACGCGTGGCCCTGCTGTGTTGCCCCATCGTTCGTTACTTTTTAAGAAATCCGGACGCAAACCGCGTAGCCCAGGAAGGGCAGTCCTGTGGGCGGGCCCACCGTGATGCGATGTATCGGTTTATCCAAGCTCTCATTTTCGTTAAATCCAAGTCCCTTTCCTCCGATCACGGTGAACACAATAATGAGGCAGATTGGACGCTCAAGTGGACCACACCAATTAATAAGCTTGGTTGCATTATATGCACAAAACATTAAAGTTATTATTTAAATGGAAGAGTCATTTATGGTGTGGTCCACTCAAGCGCTAAATCTACCTCATTTTCGTGCTTATACTTAAAAAAAGACCTGAGAAAATGGATAAATGGCTTAGAAAAAGAGATACATCACGGTGCGCCAGCCCACGGACCTGCCTGTTCGGGGCTGGATACGTGCAGGTTGGACGCAATCCGCGTCCAAGAAATCCCGAAGGCGTGCAAGGAGGGATAGAAGAAGCGATATGCAGAGCAGGTGACGAACTGGACCATATATAGAAGATCCGGGCCGCTCATCAGGCAGAGTCCACCATCAACATTTCCTGAACCAAACATTAATCCGGTCAACTAAACAGGTGGTCCATACATGCACTTTGAAATATATTGTCGTCCATCTCTACGCGTTAGCTTTTCTTGTACACTAGTTAGGCACATGGTTATCTTACTTGGTCTGATTTTGTAAAAGAAATTAAAAAGGTGGGTTCCACGTGATGAATAGCCCAAATTTAAAACACGTGTGACATGTTGGCACGCGTGGCGAGAGTCACGTCCTTTGTCTCTCTGCTTGACTCAAATGCCTCACCTCATCGGTGGCAACCGGCAAGATTCGCTTGCATGAGAAACTGGAGTAATTTTGATACTCACGCTGCGTATGACGCTCGATGCACAGGCACACAGAAATGATATGCGTGGAATATTTTAACTTGAATTAAACCGACTAAATTGTTCAAGCAACTGGTACCAAATTACAGTATAAGAACTGAAGTAGGTGAACAATCTACTCTGATTCGTATTACCTTTTGTTTTGAAATTACAACCATGGGATATTTTTCATTTTAACCTGTTGGGAAAAAATATGAAAGTCCGGAGACCTGGATATGTAATGGACCAACTCTATTTACACTGCGCGGGATTTCGAGACAATAAGCCCAACCGAAGGAAAGAATGCCTCAAGGAGAGATTTAGCTCAGACGGTAAGGACGAACCCGATCGAGTTTACAGAATCATGAGCCATAAGCAAGATATATAAGACGCATAAAGTTGACTCAGATAATGAGGCAACAGCAACGTCTAAAGGGACCGATTAAGGCCCAAATGCTAGAAGTCTCCTGACCGACCATAAAACCATTCCATATTAGGTCGGTTATAGTGTCGGCTATCGGATTAAGATAGGATATCGGCTACGGACCGATTCTATTTCATCTGGCAGAAGGCAAAAAGCCAATCCTTGCAGCCCACCAGACTCATTTATAACCAAAGTCAGTTAAGGCCGAGCCGAGCGAGGAGAGACGGTGTAAACCCAAATACTGTCCCAAAAATCTTGTGAAAGGATTCCCGACTCCGAATATCTCGAGATTGGGCAGAATCCATAAACAGATTACAAATAAATCAAATCTCCGAGATACTCGGAAGAGAATCCTTACACGACGGGACCCTCCTATTCCTATAAAAACAGGAATTCTCTACGATGAAAGGTACGCAAAAAACTCTCTCAAAAACCCTTCTCTTGCACAGTCCTAGCGCTGACTTTAGCATCGGAGGTTTCCCGGCTTGAGCCAGAGTCTCCCTTGTCTCCCTCTTGTGCAGGTAGTAGGACGTGGGAAGAGGACGCAACAGTTTTTCGCATCAACAGATTGGCGCCGTCTGTGGGAAATGATACACAAAGTCATTTTCTAGGCTCTATCCAGAAGCTTCAAACAAGTTTTAATGGCGAGAACAAGAAGGATTGTTCAAGACGAACCAAACGAGGTCGCTGTCACTGGACCGCCTACAACCGAAAGACCACCGGGTATGAACGGAGCCCAAGGAGCTCAGGAACGACCCGACAATCGACAGGGTTCCGCTGCTCGTCCGGCAACCTCTGTCGCGACTAGGAATACCCAGCGGAACCAAGACAATGAACGGTTGGATAAAGAGATTCAGGAACTCAGATCTGATATAAATGTCATGAAGCAAATGATGGAACAAATTTATCGTCAGAAAGTCCTGTTACCGCCGCACATAGAAGGTTAAGCAACGAACGCTCCACAGCAATTCGCCGACCCCAGCCTGTTTGTCCGCAATCTGCCCCTCAGCAAAGTTGGCACCATGGCCCGTCCAATCCGGTACCCGCTCATTCCGTGACCGCCCCACTGCCTGACACCATCTTCGACATGAAATAGATCGAAAAGCGCAGCAGGACTCCGGTTGAGAGGACTGCAGAAAGCGACGAGCCCTAGAAGCCTACCTCCAGGACTTTAGGAGGAAAGTATGAAAAAGATTGCAGACATGAAACAAGGTCGTGATGCATACCAGACGAGGCCA
>JAJHSJ010000005.1:43577624-43626697 GCA_021015155.1 Magnolia officinalis | reverse complement strand
AAATGAGGATGGCCTTCCCCGACCTTGATCTCTCTTCATTTGGAGCGGCTAGTCCGGAGGTAGAGGATACCGGGGATGGCCGTACGATGCCACTGCTGACGAAGAAGTTCCCACTGCTACTACCGCTGGCGTGAGGCTGATCTCTCTGGGACTGCTTCGGGAGTAGTATCTTCGACTGAGGGATAGTAGCCGTGCTTTCATTTTTGGCACTCACATTAGCGTAGTGTCGGCCGAGTCTAAGCTTCTTTTGGTACCATCATCAGCTCTTCTCAGGCGACTTTTATCCCATGCCGATTCAAGAGCGTCCATAACCGAGAGAGATCATTCCCTTTGTCAGAACTAAATATGTGCTCTTTATATACGCGAAGTAGAGTCTGATCTAACCCGATGTAAAACCCTTAGAAATAATGAATGGAAAGTCTCAGTTTTTTGAATCGACACCATTTATATGTCTACTCTATTTTTGTTTGTGGCCGACTTAAGGATAATAGATTTTGAGATGCTCAGTGTTCAAGGGTGAGGCAGAAGCTGCCCATTCAAGTTACCAACTGATACGCTCTAGGTCGAATGGTACTCGAGACGACATAGGGTCCTTCCCAATTGGGCCCTAATGTGCCTGCACCACCTTCTTTTGTATTTGGAAAATTTTCGGAGAGGACCATATCCCTGGCACGAAATCGTCTAACTTTAACTGGGTGTTGTAGAACCGAGCTATCAATTTTTGCCGAGCCATCACTCGTAGCCGAGCTTCTTCTCTTTTTTCTTCCACTAAGTCAAGCTCGAGTGATAGGAGTTCTTCATTTCTGGTTTGTTGAATGAATAACTCGGGCTGAATGTATCTCGATCTAACCGGAGCAACTGCCTTTGAGCCATAACTAAGAGAGAAGGGAGTTTCCCCTGTGGCAGTTCGAGCAGTGGTTCGGTAAGCCTACAATATATCGGGAGTTCTTCGGCCATGTTCCTTTGGCTCGATTGAGCTCCTTCGGAGATGTTGTTTGATAATCTTGTTAACAGCCTCGACCTGTCCATCGTCTGAGGATGATGAGGCGAAGCGTACACGTTCGGATCCCGAGATCACTGCACATTTCACGGAACTGCCTATATCGAACTGTCTTCCGTTGTCGGTGATAATAGTTCGTGGTATCCCGAACCGACATACGATGATTTTCCAAATAAATCTTGTGACTTTCTGTTCGGTTATCTTTGCCAATGGCTCGGCTCTCGGCCCATTTTGTGAAGTAGTTTACCGCAACACGACAAACTTGGCATGACCCTTTCCAAAGGGAATGGTCCGATGATGTCGATCCCCCCACTGCGCAAAGGGCCACGGACCAGTCATGGGGGTCAAGTCCTCGGGGAGCTGTCTCGGGCTGCCGCGAATCGCTGACACTTGCCGCACCTTTGGACAAACTTTATAGCATCATGTTGTATGGTCGTCAATAATACCCCTGCGCAGAGGACTTTGTGGGCGAGTGAACGTCCTCCAGAGTGGTTTTCGCATATTCCTTCATGTACCTCCCGTAATACATAATCGGCTTCATGCGAATTCAAACATCGTAATAAGTAGCGTAGAGAAACCTTTCTTGTACAGGACCCCATTTAGAATAGTGTATCGTGATGCTCGGATCTTTAGCCGCCGAGCCTCTGTGCGATCTTCAAGTAGCTTCCCTCGTTGAGATAATGGATGATAGGTCAAACAGGTCGATTCCGACTCAATAGCATGTATAGTCGAGTTGATCGTTCAGTAATACTTGGCTTAGTGACGTATTCGATCGGTACTGATCTGGGTATGTCGTCTTCAACGGCGGAGGCGAGTTTTGCTAACAAATCGGCTTTGGCATTCTCAGTTCTAGGGATCCGAATTACTTTACATTGTCAAAATCCATCGATTAATTCTTTGGCTTTCTCCATGTAAGCTTCAGTTGTTCTTTCCGTGTTTGGTAAACACCGGTGGCCTGGTTGACGACTAGTTGTGAATCACTGAATACATTGAGATGAGGTACACCTAAACTGTGGTGAGTCGAAGGCCAAGTAACAAGGCTTCGTATTCTGCTGTGTTATTCGACTCTGGAATCCAAGTCGTAAGGCATATTGCATATAGCGTTGATCGGGAGTTTCTAATAATACCCCAGCCCCACTTGCTTTAGAATTGGAAGAGTCGTTGACGAATAATTTCCAGGGGGTAAAGCCGGGTGAGGGGTCGAGAGAAGAGGATGCCGTTGCTCCGATAATACCCTCAGACTCAGACATTTTGTCGATCAGTGGAGTTACCTCGACAATGAAGTCAGCCATGACTTTCCTTTAATGGCTGTCCTCGGCCTGTACTGAATATCAAACTCTCTCAATTCGATAGCCCTCTTTGTAAGTCGGTCGGAGGCCTCTGGTTTCTGAAGGATCTGACGCAACGGTAGGTCAGTCATGACGACGATTGTGTGAGATTGAAAGTATAGTTAGAGTCATCGCGAGGATACTACCAGGACCAAGGCTATCTTTTCAAGGGGAGGATACCTCGTCTCTACGGCAGGCAGTAACGCTTTGCTAACATAGTACACTGGTAATTGCTTTCCGTCATATTCACGTATGAGGGCCGAGCTAATCGCTGCGTTGGATATAGCCAGATATAATAATAAAGCTTCTCCCGACTCAGGTTTGGATAACAAGGGGGTGGAGACTCAAGGTAAGACTTCATTTGCTGGAACGCTGCTTCACACTCTTCCGTCCACTCCATCGATTATCTTCCCTTCAATTGTTTGAAGAACGGGAGACATTTATTGGTGGCTCGGGACAGGAAACGGTTGATGTGGCTACTCGTTCGGTCAGCCTTTGTATGTCTTTAATCGTCTTGGGAGACTCCATGTCGAGTAGGGCCTTGACTTTCTCAGGATTCGCTTCGATTCCTCGCTGACTAACAAGGAACCCGAGAAATTTCCCCGAGCTTACACCGAAAGCACATTTGCTCGGATTTAACTTCATTTTGTATTTGCGCAGGGTTACGAACATCTCTTCTAAGTCTGCTATATGGTCAGTTGCGTGTATGCTTTTGACGAGCATATCGTCTATATATATTTCCATGGTTCGGCCGATCTGTCGGGCGAACATTTTGTTCACCAACCTTTGATACGTCGCTCCAGCGGTTTTCAAACCAAATGGCATCACTCGGTAACAATAAAGTCCTTTATCAGTGACAAAGGTAGTCTTAAATTATCGGACTGATGTATTACAATTTGATTATACCCAGAGTAGGCATCCATAAAGCTAAGTAATTCATGTCCTGCGGTACTATCTACCAACTAATCAATCCGGGGAAGAGGGAAACTATCCTTGGGGCAGGCTTTGTTCAGATCTGTATAATCAATACAGAGATGCCACTTCCCGTTGGCCTTTTTTACGAGCATGACATTGGCTATCCATTCCGGATAGTATATCTCTTCTATGAATTTAGCCTTGAGGAGTTTGCTGACTTCCTCTTCAATGATAGTGTACCTTTCGGGGCCGAGAGGACGTCTTTTTTACCGAATTGGCCGGTAGGTTGGATCAATGTTAAGTCGATGGGTCATGACCGAAGGATCGATTTCAGGCATATCTTCGTGGCTCCATGCGAATACGTCGGCATATCGTCGAAGCAAGGCGATCAAATTGTCTTTGAGAGGTGGCTTCCGGGATGAGCCAATTTGTACTACCTTCGAATCGTCAGTCTCGGCCAAGGGTACCGATATAAGATCTTCCATCGGTTGCCCTCGTTCGTGAGATCTGACCTTGGGATCCAATGATTCAATCACTGAAATTTCAACCGAAACCTTTAGTGCAGTGGCATAGCAGCGTAGAGCATCTTGCTGATCTTCTTTCGCGATTCCTACTCCTGACTCAGTCGGGAATTTCATGGAAAGGTTGTATGTAGATACCACCGCTTACAAAAGGTTTAAAGTAGGTCGACCGAGTATAGCGTTGTAAACAGAGGCTTGGTTAACGATCAAAAAATCTACCATTACTGTTGTCTGATGCGGGGGGTTTCCGGCAGTGAGTGGTAGTGAAGCAATCACTTTGGGGAGTATCTATCCTCCCGAGAATCCAATCAACAGTGTTCGAACTAGACATAACGCTGATCGTTCAATCCCCATTTTCTTGAACGCTTGAGTGAACAATACATCCGCAGATGATCCAGTGTCTACGAGTATACGAAACACGTTTCTGTTAGCGATGGTGAGAGTGATGACTAGTGCATCATCATGGGGATGATGGACGCCTCGAGCGTCGTCTTCGGTGAACGAGATGCAATACTTTTCCCGTTTCTTTTCCTTCGGGGGCCGATACAGTAGGAGGACCTCGGACTCGGGCTGACTAATGCTTCTGGCGTGATTTTTCCGTGCATTATTAGAATCACCCCCACCTCGATGACCACCGACGATCGTTCGGATTTCTTCCGTGATTCGGTTTTCGCTTGGGCGTGCTTCCGTGGACACGGTCTTTTCTACATGATCCCCGAGTTGGCCTTCCCTAATGAGTCGTTTGATTTCTTCTTTTAAGTAATAACAGTCACTCGTATTGTGCCCGTGATCGCGATGATAGTGGAAGCAGTACTTATCTTTACTCCGCCGGTTGGGATTGCCCCTCTGTTTACTAGGCCAGTTGATGAAACCTTCACTTTTGATTTCCATTAACACCTGTTCCTGAGTTTTATGCAGGGGAGGTATGTGGAAAACCTTCAGTCGGGTCGCTTTCTTGACTTTTGATCATCGTGTACTCGATCATCCTTACTCTTTTTCCCTTCAACCGAGTCGGTTCCTTTTCTAACCGATTCTTTGGCTGAAGATTTTGCATTCTAGGCGGTCTCACGCAGGAGTCGCATTTCTTCGACATCTGCGTATTTGTCCGACCGAGCCATAAACTCGGTCAGGGTCTCCGACGGATTTCTGTCCAGAGATGCTAGAAATGGTTTGTCTATGACTCCTTGCATGAGCGCGTTGAGTGCTGTTTCTTCTGAGTGTTTTCGAACGTGAAGAGATTCAAAGTTGAAACGTCTGATATAGTCCTTCAGCAGTTCTCCTGTCTTCTAGATTATATTATTCAGATGCGCCGGCGGCTTTAGTTTCTTCTTCCCACCAATGAAATTAGTGAGGAAAGCATCGCTGAGTTCGGCGAATGAACCGATAGACCTCGATTTTAGTTGTTTAAATGAAATCCGAGCCACGTTGGTTAATGTGAGAGAGAAGACTCGGCACATGACTGCATCCGAGGCATTGTGCAACTCCATATATGTTTTGATGCATTCGATGTGCTCAGTTGGGTTGGTTTTCCTAGTGAAGGGGACGATTTGCGGTAAACAAAACCTTTCCGGTAGCCGAGACTGCATCACTTCATCTATAAAAGGGGACGCTTTAGCCTCGAGTCGAGCTGGATACGTATTCCGATCCTGTTTCATGTCTGTTATCTCTTTCGCCATCTCCTCCCGAATATCTTTCTTGAAGTCCTGGATGTCCGCTTTCCAGGGTTCTGCGCTTTCTGTCATTTTCTCAATGGGAGGCCGACTACGTCTCCTTTGATCTATTCTGTGTCGTAGATCAGAGGGTGGCAGTGTGGCTGTAACCGAACGGGCTGGTGTTGGTTCAGTAGGACGCTGGTGTTGACTCCGCGGGCTGAGCAGCAGATAGAGGGCTGGAAGCAAGTGGGAGAACACACGATGTTTGTCCTTATTGATGCGGTAGCACCTGCTAGTTGTACATCTGTTCCAACATCTTTTTCATGACGTTCATATCGGATCGAATCTCTTGAACCTCCCGACTCAACTGTGTTCCCCCGGTTCCGCTGGTTATTGGATACGGTTGGGGCCACCGGCAGTGAGCTGGAGGGACCACTAGTGGAGCTCCTAATGCTGCACTAGTGGCGACCTCGTTTGCATCGTTCTGATCTGTTCTTCTAGTTATCACCATTAGAACTTATGTTACTGCTCTTTTGGTAGAATATGAAAAACGGCTTTTTGTCTGTTTCCCACAAACGGCGCCAAACTGTTGATGCAAAAATCTAGTCCACTCTCTTTAGACCTTTGAGTACCTGCATAAGAAGAAGACAAAGGAGACCCTGACTAGAGCAGGGGACCCTCCGATGCCAAAGTCAGGTTAGGAATCTGGGTCTTATTGTATTGAGGGGTTCTGGGAGAGAGTTTTTTCATACCTTTCCTCCTTTGAGTCTCTCTTGTTTATAGGAGAGGGAGGATCCCACCATACCGGAATTCTTTCCCCATATCTTCGGAGATTTCATCCTTTTGATAGATTTCACCCGATCCAGAGATCCTTGGGATCGGACACCTATACTTCTGGATTTTCGGGACGGTATTTGATTTCACATCGTCTTTCCTTGGCTCGGCTCGGCCGTTCCCGACTCTGGAAGAGTCTCGGCTGGCTTAGGAGAATAAGCCTTTTGCTTTCTTATGGGCGAAAGAGTCTCGGTTTTTATCCGTCATCCTTCCTTACTTCGTAGCCGACGTAACCAACTTACCGAGTCAGTTTCTCATCGTCAGTCGGACGACTTATAACTTATTCGGCCTTAATCGGTTTATACTGACACTGCTAACTCGTCGACCAGTCAACTTATGAAACCTCGGGCTTCGTATCTCGGACTTAGCCGCTTTCTCCGAAGATCGAGAAAATAAGGGAGTAGAGTCGGTTCGATCCATACCCGAGTCTTCGGACTTGGCATATTTTTTCCCCAACAAATAGCATCCTAGGTCTTAGGCGCATAGAGGTGAACCTCATGGTTTATCATTCGAGACCATTGATCAAATGGACTTCACCATGGAGAACTCGTGCCCTAAAAATTTCCTGATTACAAACTCCCTGACATTCCCATTACGGAATTATTCCCTTCACCATCTACTACCAGGCCACCAATCCAAGGCCTATAAAATCATTAATCAAGGGAGTCAATCGTCCCACCAAACCACAGGGCCCACTTACATATACTCAAGGCCTAGGGTTGAGGACCACATAATTCCTATACCACCTACCAACTACCATCGACTCAATCTAATCTGGATTTACAACAACAAAGATGGGAAAAAGGTGGAAATTTTGCCATAAAAAACACGATCTGAGAAAATTCTACCGCAAGATTAAACCATCGGTACATGCATGAAAGAAATAAAATTAAAAAATCCAAACAGATTGGCAAACAAAAAATGAATCAGAAAGAACAAAAATCTGAAAAATCCACCGCTAATGAGGGTTGACCTAGAACTCAATCCCCCAAAAAAATCACCAAAATCCAACAACAGAGATTCCAAAAAGACAACACAAAAAGCAAGTAATTCCACAGCATTCCATTTCATCTCTCCAAAGAATTTCCAATAATAAATAAATAAATAAATAAATAAAAAGATTCGTCCCAAGTTCCTAAATTTTCAAATGGAAAAACACGATCCGAAAATATCAGCCATTTGTACCAAAATAAAATCGATGATGGATGGGACGGTGGAATCGTACCTGAGAAAGGCGGGAGGAGGAGATAGTTGGAATCGATCGGACGATCGAGAGAGGGAAAAAGGAGATGGAGGGAAGCGATTCGACAATCAGAGCCTCTCGTTCTCTCTCACTGGCAAAAAAATGAAGAAGGAGGACGGATTGAGGGTTAGGTTGGGTTGGGATGGATGAGTGTAACTCGAGTGCACTTTAACTCGCGTGCACTCGCTCCACGGGTGTGTACTGGAGCCCACTGCAATGTGTTCTATATTCATGTCGTACGTAAGTAGTTAATTTTCATCC
This sequence comes from Magnolia officinalis, assembly GCA_021015155.1. Taxonomy (NCBI): domain Eukaryota; kingdom Viridiplantae; phylum Streptophyta; class Magnoliopsida; order Magnoliales; family Magnoliaceae; genus Magnolia; species Magnolia officinalis. Next base: position 43,618,943 of record JAJHSJ010000005.1, on the reverse strand, counting down.
TCCAGTGTAAAACCGTTCCTGAACAAAAAACCATAGCTGTTCCTAATCTGCATTTTTGGTGTAGTGGTGCTTGAATATAGTGGGTTAGGAAAAACCGCACTGTAGAATTTTGGCCGTGGTCTTTTTGGCAGAAAAGTGACCACTATAGGCCTGAGAATGACAGAAGGAGTTGACACTTTGATGTTTATTGTCAGGCACACATCTCCTTAAAATTTGGTCTGAGCAATATTTAAACAAATATGGATCATCGCAGAAGAATTTACGTACCTCGGTGAAGAATTTTTTCTTATCTTGCACAGTCTAATGTGTCGGCGTGAAACCTATAGCAAGATAATTAGCAATATCTGCAAACCAAAGTGAGTGTGAGACTTTAAACAACTGTACGTCAGGGAACATGTCATTTATATGTGTCATCTCAAGGGAATCAGAGATATCAAGGTGGAAGAGCTGCTTAGCCACTACGTTCTCTACTCCCTTTTTATCTTTTATTTCCAAATCGAATTCTTAAAGTAGGAGGATCCATCTTATCAGGCAGGGCTTATCATCATTCTTTTAAAGAAGATACTTGAGTGTCGCATGATTTGTGTAAAGGACGATCTTGGATCGATCAAGTAGGACCTAAATTTATCCAAACCGAACACTATGGCTAAGAGTTCCTTTTCTATCGCAGAGCAGTTCACTTGGGCAGGGTTTAGAGTTCTACTTGTGTAATGAATAACATAGGGTTTCTTTTCTTTTCTTTGGCCTAAAACTGGCCCAAGAGCACAGTCAGATGCGTCACACATAAGTTCAAAAAGAAGGCTCTGATTGGTTGGCTGCATGATAGGTGCAGTATTTAACATGCCCTTGAGCTTAGTAAAAGCTTCCTGACATTGCTCAATCCACTCATATGGCACATCCTTTTGAAGTAGATTGTATAAAGGATGAGAGAGGTAACTAAAGTCCTTTATGAATCTTATGTAAAAACTGGCGTGTCTTAAAAGGATCGCACGTCTCATATATTCTTGCGTGGAGGTAAGTTAGACTTAAGTTCAATCTTAGCCTTATCTATCTCAATTCCCTTGGACGAGATGATATGTTCAAGGACAATTCCCTTACAAACCATGAAACGACACTTATCCCAATTCAGTACCAAATTCTTTTCCTCACATCGCTTCAGTACACATTTAAGATTCTCTAAACTATCGTTAAAGGATGGACCAAAGACAAAGAAATCATCCATAAAGACCTCTAAATATTGCCCCATCATATCAGAAAAAATAATCAACATACATCGCTGAAAGGTGGCGGGAGCATTACATAGCCCAAATGGCATCCTTCGGTAAGCAAAGGTGTCAAAAGGATATGTGAACGTGGTCTTTTTTTGGTCTTCAAGGGCAATCTTGATATGGTTGTAACCTGAATATCCGTCAAGGAAATAGTAATAAGAATGACCAGTTAGCCTTTTCAAAATTTGATCGATGAAGGGTAAAGGAAAGTGGTCCTTCCTTGTGATGGTATTCAAGTTCTTGTAGTCAATGCACATTCTCCAACCAGTAGTGAATCTAATTGGCACGAGTTTATTGTCGTCATTGGCTACAATGGTGATTTCGGACTTCATAGGAGCCACCTGAGTTGGACTCACCCGTTGACTATCGGATATAGGGTATATGATACCCACATCTAATAGCTTAAGAACCTCGACCTTAACCACTTCCTTCATGTTTGGATTTAATCTACGTTGTGGTTGCCGGGAGGTCTTTGCATTATCCTCTAAATAAATGCGGTGAGTATAAATCGAAGGGTCAATTCCCTCGAGGTCCGCAATCGACCATCCAAGGGATCCCTTATGCTCAATGAGAGTAGATATAAGCATACTCTCTTGTTCTTACTCAAGGTGGGAAGAAATCACCACTGGGTATGTCTCATCTTGACCTAAATAAACATACTTCAAATCAGAGGGCAATGGTTTTAGGTCAAGCTTCGGTGCCTTGAGGTTAGATGGTAAAGGCACTACAACATCAGTTGGGGGCAATTCTTCAAATTGTGGCCTCCACCGTTAACTTCAAGTACCACCATAGTATCAAGCATGGCCCCCGTCTCCTTAATCATATCATCGTCCAAATCATGGGAGTGGGCCAGGCACGTCTCTAGAGGGTCAGAGGACAAGGTCATCAGAGTTCTATCATCCACGAAAGAGTCAATTATGTTAATGTCATGGGCATTGTCATCATCCTCTAACTGTTTACAGGCCTTGAAAACGATATTCAACTCCAATGTCATATTTTCAAAAGACAAACTCATGACTCCATTCCTGCAATTAATGATTGAATTTGATGTGGTAAGGAATGAGCGACTAAGAATGATGGGAATTTGAGTGCTCGTGTCTATGATGGGTTAAGTATCCATGTAACGCCCTGAAATTCGGGGGTCGAGTATGAACTCAACTCCCGAGTTCCAATGCATCACTTATGCAACATACACAATGTCGGTTAAATGTTGTCTGAGTTAGCGCAATAAACATGAATGAGATTAAACCAAAACAGTAATTCATACTCCAGTTCAATTGCATTTAAAAACAGCGGAAGACTGAAATTTTATATACAAGTATGTAAAGTAACAAAATTTTCTGAACTTCAGAGTATGAGTACTAGCTGAGCACCAATATACATGTAAATTAAAAACCCAAAATACATCCTCAAAGAGGCCCCAAAAGTCCCGCGATGCAGCCGGCCTAGGCGTAGCCGTCAGAATACAGCATGAAAGAGAACTCCTCCTGGTCCTCATCAACGTCGGGCTCTGGCTCCTGAACCAAGGCGCCCTCTAACCTGCAACAGAGTCTGGTTGGTGTGTACAACACCGTCCCGTAACGTGGGAGTGAGTAGCTAACTCAGTGGAACAATAATGCATAAGTTAACATGTTATCAAATCAACCAAGCAGTAATGATAAAGCAGTACAAATCAAGCATTTCTAACTACTCTTGTTAAATGCAAAAATGATATGACATGATGCTGTATGCCCTTGCCAAACCACCCTCAAGCGACATCATCTTACGTTCGCGAATGCTTAACTCCCTCAGTGCGCCACATCTACAAAGCACATGCGGTGCGATGATGCTCGTGATTGCCAAGTTATTATTAGTCCATTTCAATCAGCAGTATTGGGAAACTAAGGTACCTCCCTTGTATCATTCCCAACATGATCCATTCTAGGGTCGTCAATCCTAGTTATTCTCATACGATGTTATGGTTTGAGAAGCTTAGTGATGGCATCGCAACAGGTTCGTCACCCGTCAGCGCGGATACAGATCTCACCGTATGCGGCTCAATTGCTGGCCGTCAGCTCGAGTACAGGTCTCACCGTACTCGGCTCAATCACTAGCCGTCAGCTCAAGTACAGGTCTCACCGTACTCGGCTCAACTCACACTCTAGTTACTGTGAAAGGCTCGTGGCCAATCACAGATACTTAAAGTACACTCGATGATACCACGGAGGACTCGTCGCCCGTCAGCACGAGCACAGATCTCACCGTACTCGGCTCTCGCCGAAGTATCGACAGCTCGAATACAGTGTCCCATACCACCGTATTCGGCTCACGAGATAGTTGCGCAATGGTCACTACGGGGAGGCACATGGCCCCAGCATAGGCCGACAGCTCGACCACGGTGTCCCATACCACCATGCCCGGCTCATGCGTCTTAGCGGATCTAGGTACCATGGTTAAACAGGAATCACCACTGGTAAGTTTGGTACCCTAGGTTCAAGCAGTAGCGACCAAACAAGGTGAACACACAACTACACTTCGGTTCAAGTGGCGAGCCTGACTAGCTCGAGCGCACCACAAGTTGAGCGATATGGAGCGCAAAAGCACTCCGCGTGGCCAACCACTATCGCCAACCGAAGTACGACTCGGGTTCGCCGGACCCGTCCTTTGTGGCGACATGAATCTCAGCCACAATCACAAGTCTGGTACCGAGTGTTTGGACTATAAACATAGTCCCAAACTCAAACAGTTTTCATCGCTAGCATGTGAAGTAAAGCATGGTAAACAAGCAATACAAGCATGTTAGTCGGCATGTTATAAAGCATAAAGTAAGACATGAAGTAAAGCATGTTACAAAGCATGTTGAGAAGCATGTTATAAAGCATATTGTAATGCATGTACTGAAGCACTATCCCCATAGGGATAGAATTGTGTGTGCACTACAATTAAGTGGTTGCGGTGAACCACCGCATGGAGGGGATCCTACATGTCTCTAAGGGAGTTGGAGAATCCATATCAGCGCCTATCTAAGGCACTAGTACATGCACATGTACACCTACATGCACATACACAAACACTTAGAATACACGTTTCCAACATACACGACGTATGTTAGGCAAGTTCGTGATTGGGCTGTCCCTAAGCCCCGAGAGTATTTTTCCCGCGTATATCGTATTCATACAGCAAATAATCATTACAATTACATATCCAAAATCCGCACGTATGCGGGATTTCTAGAATACGCAATTTCGACATACACGGCATTTACACATGAACATATATTTTCGCGATCTCTTTCGCCAAACTAGTATTTTATCCACACATGATATAATCAAACATTAAATAAACATGTTAAACATTTTCTCAACAAAAATACGTATACGGTATTTCTACGTATATCAAGAGTATGTAAAATTCCATATTCTTTATCGCTAATCGAAACAGGAAACGGAAAGCACTTTGTACATGTGCATTTGCATGCAGATCATGAATCTATCATTATCTGACATTGAAAGCGTTGAAAACCGTAACTTATACGCTTAAAGTCCTCACCTCAGCCCTTGGAATTCCAACGAATCAGCAAGAAGGTTGGTGCTTCCGTATACGGGAGTTTCTTAGCCTAAAGATCGCATTCGACTAGTCTTTCCTTAACCTATCACTAATCAGGCTCAAATCAGACCTAGGGTTAGGGTTTCTTACCTTCAAATGGGGTGGAAACCGCCGGGAAATCTCTTGGAATAGAGCGGTGTAGGCCGTGGGAGAGGTGGAAGCAGCAGGAGGAAGATCGGCTTCGATCTCCACAAGTTTCTCTCTCTTTTCTCTCTCTCTCTCTTAGGGTTTGAACCCAAATTCGTATGGCTGTGAGAGGGGCTGTTCTAAGCCCCTTTTATAGCCAAAAACCTCCCAAAACAGACTCAGGTTCAAGGGTGACTGCTTACATAGGCATTTCGCCACTTTCCAAGCTCAAAAGGGGTGTTCTGGTGGCCCTCTTTGAGCCAAACGTCAGACTTAAGCTCACCCACTGCGGATCTACGTGGGATTACGTTTTCGGCTCGATCGGATTCCCAGATCGCACGTGGCGGACCACTTTCAGTTCAACGGTCCGTGGGCCACGATCAGAATTTCTGAGTACATGTAAATGTTCCTGAAATTTTTCTTAATCCGAGGGTGTAATTTGGTCTGATTCCGACGGTCAGGTTGCTTAATACTGACGCGCAACCGAAAGGTGCCAGATCACTATTCCAGATATTTTTTCTTGGATGGAAATAGTGTTTTTCACACTCCCTCGCTCCGGAGTGAAAATAATGGCCGTGGGACATCGGAATCACCTGATTTTTGAGATGATTGTCAAGCCCAGTGGGGCGGTCCTGGTTCCTTAGCTTCGTGTTAATCGGACTCCCGATGTGCGATCTAGACCTCATACGAAGTTTCGTTTCAGTCCCGAGAGCAGACGGGTAATGAGTTTGGCTCTAGACTTTAGGGTAACCTAGAGTCACCAATTCTGCAAGTTTTGGGTCTTGCAGATCGTATTTAAAGCGATCCCAACGGATTTCATGATTTACCGAGTTTAGTACTTAGTTAACTTTGTTAAATTTCTAAAGGATTTAATCCTATGTGATTTCTGGTCGAGGTGGTACTCGGCCCAATGTACGGAAATTTTCAGGTTGTTACAATCTACCCCCCTTAAACAAAAATTTCGTCCTCGAAATTTATACCTTTTCGTAGTCCTCGAGAATCTGAGGGTAGTTCTTTCTGACCTCGGCCTCAGTCTCCCAGGTAGCTTCCTCCTCGGAATGATGTGTCCACAGCACCTTCACCAGTGGGATGACCTTGCTATGTAGTACCTGCTCCTTCCTATCAAGGATACGCGTCGGGCGCAGCTCGTACGTAGCATCCTCGCTCAACTGTACCTGCTCCCATCTGATGATATGCGTAGGATCAGGAACGTACTTCTTCAGCATAGAGACATGAAATACGTTGTGTACAGAAGCAAGCGGCGTAGGCAAAGTGAGAGACGATACGCCACATCACCCACTCGATCCAGTATCTGAAATGGACCGATAAATCTCGGTGTGAGCTTCCCCTTCTTTCCGAACCGAAGGACTCCCTTCATAGGGGAAACTCGAAGGAAGACATGATCCCCGACATCGAACTCCAGCGGTCGCCGCCTCGTATCGGCGTAACTCTTCTGTCTGCTCTGCGCTGTGCGTAATCGACGCCTGATGATATCAATCTTCTCTGTAGTCGTCTGGACCAACTCTGGGCCAATCAGGCTGCGCTCGCCAACCTCTGCCCAGCAGTGCGGTGCCCTACAAGGTCGACCATATAAAGCCTCATAAGGCGCCATACCAATAGTCGCCTGGAAGCTGTTATTGTAGGCGAACTCTGCGTACGGAAGACAGTCATCCCAGCTGTCCTTGAAGTCCAACACACATGCTCGCAACATATCCTCCAAAATCTGATTCACCCGCTCTGTCTGCCCATCAGTCTGAGGATGAAACGCTGTACTGAACTTCAACTTCACACCCATCGCCTCCTGGATACGAGTCCAGAAGATGGATGTGAATCGCGTGTCTCTGTCCGACACGATCTCTAAGGGAACTCCATGCAGACGAACGATCTCTCTGATGTACAGTCTAGCCAGCTCGTCTGCAGAGTTCGTAACTCTGATAGGGAGAAAATGGGCCGATTTGGTCAACCGGTCCACAATCACCCAAATAGAATCATGTCCCTTCCTCGTCTTCGGCAGCCTTGATATGAAGTCCATGGAGATGAAGTCCCACTTCCACTCCGCTATAGGCATGGGCTGAAGCAGTCCAGGAGGTCGGCAATGTTCTGCCTTGACCTGCTGGCACGTCAGACACCGAGATACATACTCAGCGATGTGGGCCTTCATGTTGTCCCACCAGTAAGTCCGTCTCATGTCCTGGTACATCTTCGTGCTACCAGGATGCATCGCAAGCTTCGAGTTATGGGCAGACTCGAGAAGCTCGCGTCTCAAGTCAGCCACATCAGGAACACATAGGCGGCCACGGAATCGTAAACCCCCATCAGAACCAACTCTCCACTCGGAATCCACGGCGTCGCTAGCCTGCTCTCGAAGCTCAGACAGCCGTATATCGCCCCTTTGGGCCTCAACAATCCTGTCGTCAATAAGTGGCCGCGCCCGAACGTGCGCAACACACTCAAAAGGCTCCTCGACAGTGAGTCTCTGCTCGAAGTCGCGCACAAACTCCATCATGTCCCACTCGGCTATCATCAGCGGTGCCGCAAATGCAATCATCTTCTTGCGGCTCAACGCGTCTGCCACAAGGTTCGCCTTGCCAGGATGGTAGGAAACCTCGAACTTGAAGTCCTTCAAGGTCTCCATCCATCGGCGCTGTCTCATATTCAAGTCTCGCTGCGTGAATATATACTTAAGGCTCTTGTGGTCGCAGAAAAGCTCGAACTCCTCTCCGTAGAGGTAATGTCTCCAGAGCTTCAATGCAAAGATGACTGCTGCCAACTCCAGGTCATGTGTAGGGTAATTCTCCTCGTGCTTCCTTAATTGTCTCGAGGCATACGAAATCACCCTATCCTTCTGCATCAGCACACAACCCAAACCAACGCGAGACGCGTCAGTATATACCGTGTACTTCACCCCTTGCTCTGGCAATACTAGCACAGGGGCGGACGTCAACTTGTCCTTCAGCTCCTTAAAAGCTGCCTCCGCCTTCTCATTCCAGGCAACTTCAGGTCCTTCCTAGTCAACTGCGACAATGGCCTGGCGATCTTCGAGAAATCCCGAATGAAACGTCTGTAATACCCAGCCAGACCAAGGAAACTCCTCACCTCAGTAACCGACTCAGGCTGCTGCCAATCCTGAACCGCGGCTACCTTAGCAAGGTCCACTGCTATCCCATCCTTGGACACAACATGTCCCAGGAACTTGACTTCCTCCTGCCAGAAGTCGCACTTCTTGTATTGCGCAAACAACTGGTTCCTCTCTAACGTACCCAACACTGCTCGCAGGTGCTCCTCGTGCTCCTCCCGACTCGTGGAGTATATCAAAATATCATCGATAAAAACGATGACGAATCGGTAAAGGAAGGGCCGAAATACCCGGTTCATCAGATCCATGAACACGGCTGGTGCGTTCGTCAGACCGAACGACATCACCAAAAACTCATAGTGCCCGAAGCACGTCCTGAAGGCTGTCTTCTGTATATCTTCCTCTCTCACGCGCAACTGGTGGTACCCTGACTGAAGGTCAATCTTCGAGAAATACTTCGCCCCCCTCAACTGATCAAACAGATCATCTATCCTGGGCAAAGGATACTTGTTCTTCACCGTGACCTGGTTCAACTACGGTAATCAATACACAACCGTAGCGACCCGTCCTTCTTCTTCACGAACAACACAGGTGCTCCCCAAGGAGACACACTAGGTCGAATAAAGCCTTTCTCTACAAGTTCGTCAATCTGTTTCCGCAGTTCCTCCATCTCGCATGGAGGCATACGATAGGTCGACAACGAGATGGGCATCGCACCAGGCGTAAGGTCAATCGTAAAGTCAATCTCGCGCCGAGGAGGTAAACCAGGGATAGTCTTAAAGACTCCAACAAACTCCCTAACCACTGGCGTACCCTCCAGTGTCGGACCATCAATCGGCACAAGTAATGCAGCATAACAATCAACTCGACAGGGCCAACTGACCTGTACAGAGAACGTGAACGCTGTGCCGTCAGGTCCATAGGCGGTCACGATCCGAGCATCGCAATCTATCTCCGCCCTCATCTTGGCGAGCCAATCCATGCCAAGTATAACGTCGTAGTGCCATAGCGGAGCAACAATAAGGTCGACGTGCTCCGTGCTGCTACCCAAATCTATCGCGCAACTCTCGCATAAACGCGTGACATCCGAGAAGGTCCCGATGGCCGTAGTGAGTCTCGTTCCCTTAGTGGGAACAGAATGCAAAGATAGGCGTTTCACCGCCCCACATGAAATGATAGAGATAGTGGACCCAGTGTCCACCAGTAGAGAAACGGGAGTACCATGGATATGAGCCGTGCCCTCGAAGGCCGTCGGTGCCGATATCGACGCCTCTGGTGCCTCAGCAACAAGGGTATGCACACGGGCCTGCTGCTGGCGATTCGGCTGAGGAGCCTGGGGTCGCTGTGGCGGTCTGAAGAACGGCACAGGAGGTCGGAATGAAGGATGTGCAGGAGCGGTCTGTAGCGGCGGAGCTGAAATGGTCTGGGGATAAGAGCGACCCAATCTCTGCGGTGGCGCAAATCCGCTAGCCCGCATGCGCGAGAAGCAGCTCTCGGCAGGATGTCCTGGTTTCCCGCAAAACGTGCAGGTCACCAACGGGCGTCTCATGGGAAGCACTGGCGCTGCAGCCCTGGGGGGAGAATCGGCTCGAGGCCTCTTGCCTAAAATAGGCCTGCTCTGTGTATCCTGGCGCGGTCTCGCAACCATAGTACCGCGTGATCGGGCCAGACGGTCCACATCCTGCTCGGTCGTCATAGACATGTGGACCAGTGCTGCATAAGTAGGGATAGTGGGGCAGCAAAGCTTCGACCGTATGTCAGGTCGCAAGCCTCCAGTAAATCGTCGCATCCTCATCTGCTCATTGACGAGGATGGTCGGGACAAAGCGGCCCAACTCGGTAAACCGGTGCTCATACTCCGTCACCGACATGCCTCCCTGCCTGAGGCGCAAAAACTCGTCCTCCCGCTCATGTCGATATGTCTGCGGGTAATACTTCTCGTGGAACCGAGACTCGAAAGCCTCCCAAGTCCACACGAAGTCCACTGCGACCGTGCGCAGCACACTGTCCCACCATAAACTGGCCTCCCTCTCAAACATAAAGGTAGCCAGCTCAACCTGCTCTGCCTCAGAGCAATGTAACATCCGTAGCATCTTGGAGATGCGGTCCAACCAGAACTCTGCCTCCTCGGGTCTGTGAGAACCCGCAAATGAAGGAGGCCTCAAGCGCTGAAATCGCTCGAGTAGCCCTCGCGTACCGACATCTCCAGTAGGAGGTGCAACGGGTGCAGGCAGAGGCGCATCCTCACATCGCGCAGGAGGCTCAGAATACTCCTCAGGATGCGCAGACGTAGTAGGTGGAGCCGCACCACCTCCGTGGGACAAGGCCTCAGCAATAGTGGCCATCAGATCCTGATGCTGCTGCTGCTGTATCTGCTGCTGCATCTGCTGCTGCTGCTGTATCTGCTCATGCTGCTGCTGCATCTGCTGCTGCTGCTGCTGCATCTGCTGCTGCTGCTGCTGCATCTGCTGCTGCTGCTGCATCTGCTGCTGATGCATCATCATCATCAGCTGCTCAAATCTATCAGGCTGTGGAGCAGCCTGGGAATCATGATGTGCAGCAGATGACGGCCGATACTGCTCTCTGACCGGGGGTGTGTAAGGTGGCTGTCCACCACTAGGACCAGCAGAAGGCTGATCAGATCCCAATCCACGGTCAGTAGGACCGCCACTACCAGAAGGAGTCTGGTCCATAGAGCCGGTCAAACGTAGATGTGCCGTGCTCCGCGTATACTGCCGCGGCATGCCCTATACAACATAGGGTAGATCATTCGTGAGATATAGCACAAAACACATCATGAGGCACTTACGCATTCCACACATCATCAATACAAAGAGGCTACATGCTTTTCATTTACTCAAAATTGTCATAATACATGGACACAGAGTTACATGAATCACGACAGAACATCACATGATAGCCATTACATTCGTTACATAAAAACATACAAAGCATGCTACTACCTACTACATCAACAACATAAAAACATAAACCGCCTATCGCGGTAACCAACATAAGCAACAACACACAACACATGGATGACTAAGCATCCGAAGTAGGCGGTGGAGGAGGAGCATTCTTATCCTGCGCACAGCACAGGATGGCCTTCAACGTACGGGACATCTTCTTGAAGCTTCTCTTTATATAGCGTCAGTCTCTTCAAGCTTGGCTCGAACTTGACCAATTTCTTGCTGCAGGGCGGCTTGCCCTTCCTCAAGACGGGCAAATCGCGCGTTAAAAGCATCCCGATCAATACCAGGCTCCTGAGCCACAGGAGGTGAACTCTCCTCGGTGTCCTGAGCCTCAGGTTCTTCTTCCTGTATATCATCATCGCCCTCCTCATCACTCTCCTCGCCGGCACTATTCGACTCATCACCAGAGTCGTCGAGTCGGGCTTGCCGCTGTTGAGGGCCGATCTTCATATTCCTGAGTGTCGCTTCACTTATGATTCGGACCGGTGCAAGATCCTCCATGTTCAACCTGTAGCCTACATCACGAGCCATCCTGCAGATCAGACGGCCAAATGGAAGCGAAAGATCGTTCCTGGTAGAACGAACGGCATGCACTATCTGAGATAGGATGAACGTGGGTAGGCATATGTCGTCTCCATGTCCCATCTTGTACAAGAAGTCTACCATCACCCGAGTACATTCCGTGCGGTTACCCGTTCGTGGGTACACGTTGTAGGTGAAAATATGATGGAGTAAACGGAAGTCTTCCGCCATTTTTGTCGACGCAATGCTGTTTCCTCTCCTCCAAGTAACCCGGCGACCACAGAGATATCGCGCGCGGCGATCCCTTTCCCGCGCACTTCTGGAAAAGCTACCACTGGGGTGTACCTGACCACGCGGCAGCTTGGTGATCCGAGCCACTTCATCCACTGTAATTGTGCGTCTAATGCCCCTCACAGAAACAGTAAACTGAAGAGGCTCAACAGATGCGTCCACGACGTGAGCATAGAAGGCGCGGACCGTGTTCTCACATGCAGGCGACTGGCCATCAAATATAGAATTCCAACCGATGTCCACCAGGTGGTCCATCAGTGGGTGTAGCCCGAACATCCTTTCATCTACATGGGCTTCAAACACAACTTTGCGGCCCGCAAAGCGCCCATATTCCATGCCAATCGGGTAAGCATTTCTGGCGGGATGGTCGGGATCCAAGTCTCGCTTTGACGTCGGATCTTCTTCGGGAATGGGCTGGCCTACTTGGGCCGGCATCATCAGTCGCGGTTTTCCTCTTTCCCATGAGAGATAGTATGGAGGAAAAAGAGAAAATGGTGGCCACCACACCAAGGAGGGCCATGGAAATTTGCCCAAAATGGGGTTTAAGGGCTGATCTCTTTGCTCCACCACAAATAATCAATGCAATGGGTGTGGGAGGAGCCCAAGAGGTAGAAAATGAAGAAGAAACAAGAAGGAAGTGGGATGGGTTTGTATCTTACCCGATTTTGAGCTCCAAGAGGGATATGAGAGCTCCAACTTGAGAAAATGGGGAAAGGGGAAGCTAGGGCTGTTGTGGGAGGTTGGGATGGGTGAGATATGGAAGAAAAATGGAAGATTTGGAGGTTGTAGGGATGGGTTTTTGGAGAAAATCGAAAATGGGTGGAGATGCTTGAAAAGAGGGGTGAAATGCAAAGGGGGTGCTTCCAACCCTAGTTATTCTAACCAAAGACCCAAATGGGACGTGCCATGGGGTAGGGGGGGTCAAACTGACCCAGCCCACACTTGAAACACCGCCGGAAAGTCGACCGGCCGGCGGCGCGCCGCCCGACCCGCGGCGGCGCCGCGGCCGGACTTGGCCGGAACCGCGCTGCCGCGGCCTGGCCCACCTTGGCACGTGCCCAGGGTGCTGAATGCACCCTGGCTTGGTCAAAAAATGTGATGGGCTGACGTGGGGGGCCCACGAACTCCGTTCGGCTCCCAAACGGGCAGTTTCCGGAAATTTCAGAATCAATCTGATTTTTCCCGATTTTTAAGGAATTATTTTTGGTGGAGTGTGACCATGACACGTCAATAGACGGTCAAGGGGTGATTTGGAGTCCACGTGTGCGGTCAGGATCGAGTACAAACTCGATCAACGCGTCTATTTTCAACGAATTTCATCGAACGGTGAAGTCGGGAGACCCTAGGACTGTTTCTAAACGTTTGCGCACCCTCCTAAGTATAATGCGTCAGCGTACGTAGTGGGGACATAACTCAGGTCCCGTTTTAATCAAAATCATGCTCTGATACCAACTTGTAACGCCCTGAAATTCGGGGGTCGAGTATGAACTCAACTCCCGAGTTCCAACGCATCACTTATGCAACATACACAATGTCGGTTAAATGTTGTCTGAGTTAGCGCAATAAACATGAATGAGATTAAACCAAAACAGTAATTCATACTCCAGTTCAATTGCATTTAAAAACAGCGGAAGACTGAAATTTTATATACAAGTATGTAAAGTAACAAAATTTTCTGAACTTCAGAGTATGAGTACTAGCTGAGCACCAATATACATGTAAATTAAAAACCCAAAATACATCCTCAAAAGAGGCCCCAAAAGTCCCGCGATGCAGCCGGCCTAGGCGTAGCCGTCAGAATACTGCATGAAAGAGAACTCCTCCTGGTCCTCATCAACGTCGGGCTCTGGCTCCTGAACCAAGGCGCCCTCTAACCCTGCAACAGAGTCTGGTTGGTGTGTACAACACCGTCCCGTAACGTGGGAGTGAGTAGCTAACTCAGTGGAACAATAATGCATAAGTTAACATGTTATCAAATCAACCAAGCAGTAATGATAAAGCAGTACAAATCAAGCATTTCTAACTACTCTTGTTAAATGCAAAAATGATATGACATGATGCTGTATGCCCTTGCCAAACCACCCTCAAGCGACATCATCTTACGTTCGCGAATGCTTAACTCCCTCAGTGCGCCACATCTACAAAGCACATGCGGTGCGATGATGCTCGTGATTGCCAAGTTATTATTAGTCCATTTCAATCAGCAGTATTGGGAAACTAAGGTACCTCCCTTGTATCATTCCCAACATGATCCATTCTAGGGTCGTCAATCCTAGTTATTCTCATACGATGTTATGGTTTGAGAAGCTTAGTGATGGCATCGCAACAGGTTCGTCACCCGTCAGCGCGGATACAGATCTCACCGTATGCGGCTCAATTGCTGGCCGTCAGCTCGAGTACAGGTCTCACCGTACTCGGCTCAATCACTAGCCGTCAGCTCAAGTACAGGTCTCACCGTACTCGGCTCAACTCACACTCTAGTTACTGTGAAAGGCTCGTGGCCAATCACAGATACTTAAAGTACACTCGATGATACCACGGAGGACTCGTCGCCCGTCAGCACGAGCACAGATCTCACCGTACTCGGCTCTCGCCGAAGTATCGACAGCTCGAATACAGTGTCCCATACCACCGTATTCGGCTCACGAGATAGTTGCGCAATGGTCACTACGGGGAGGCACATGGCCCCAGCATAGGCCGACAGCTCGACCACGGTGTCCCATACCACCATGCCCGGCTCATGCGTCTTAGCGGATCTAGGTACCATGGTTAAACAGGAATCACCACTGGTAAGTTTGGTACCCTAGGTTCAAGCAGTAGCGACCAAACAAGGTGAACACACAACTACACTTCGGTTCAAGTGGCGAGCCTGACTAGCTCGAGCGCACCACAAGTTGAGCGATATGGAGCGCAAAAGCACTCCGCGTGGCCAACCACTATCGCCAACCGAAGTACGACTCGGGTTCGCCGGACCCGTCCTTTGTGGCGACATGAATCTCAGCCACAATCACAAGTCTGGTACCGAGTGTTTGGACTATAAACATAGTCCCAAACTCAAACAGTTTTCATCGCTAGCATGTGAAGTAAAGCATGGTAAACAAGCAATACAAGCATGTTAGTCGGCATGTTATAAAGCATAAAGTAAGACATGAAGTAAAGCATGTTACAAAGCATGTTGAGAAGCATGTTATAAAGCATATTGTAATGCATGTACTGAAGCACTATCCCCATAGGGATAGAATTGTGTGTGCACTACAATTAAGTGGTTGCGGTGAACCACCGCATGGAGGGGATCCTACATGTCTCTAAGGGAGTTGGAGAATCCATATCAGCGCCTATCTAAGGCACTAGTACATGCACATGTACACCTACATGCACATACACAAACACTTAGAATACACGTTTCCAACATACATGACGTATGTTAGGCAAGTTCGTGATTGGGCTGTCCCTAAGCCCCGAGAGTATTTTTCCCGCGTATATCGTATTCATACAGCAAATAATCATTACAATTACATATCCAAAATCCGCACGTATGCGGGATTTCTAGAATACGCAATTTCGACATACACGGCATTTACACATGAACATATATTTTCGCGATCTCTTTCGCCAAACTAGTATTTTATCCACACATGATATAATCAAACATTAAATAAACATGTCAAACATTTTCTCAACAAAAATACGTATACGGTATTTCTACGTATATCAAGAGTATGTAAAATTCCATATTCTTTATCGCTAATCGAAACAGGAAACGGAAAGCACTTTGTACATGTGCATTTGCATGCAGATCATGAATCTATCATTATCTGACATTGAAAGCGTTGAAAACCGTAACTTATACGCTTAAAGTCCTCACCTCAGCCCTTGGAATTCCAACGAATCAGCAAGAAGGTTGGTGCTTCCGTATACGGGAGTTTCTTAGCCTAAAGATCGCATTCGATTAGTCTTTCCTTAACCTATCACTAATCAGGCTCAAATCAGACCTAGGGTTAGGGTTTCTTACCTTCAAATGGGGTGGAAACCGCCGGAAATCTCTTGGAATAGAGCGGTGTAGGCCGTGGGAGAGGTGGAAGCAGCAGGAGGAAGATCGGCTTCGATCTCCACAAGTTTCTCTCTCTTTTCTCTCTTTCTCTCTTAGGGTTTGAACCCAAATTCGTATGGCTGTGAGAGGGGCTGTTCTAAGCCCCTTTTATAGCCAAAAACCTCCCCAAAACAGACTCAGGTTCAAGGGTGACTGCTTACATAGGCATTTCGCCACTTTCCAAGCTCAAAAGGGGTGTTCTGGTGGCCCTCTTTGAGCCAAACGTCAGACTTAAGCTCACCCACTGCGGATCTACGTGGGATTACGTTTTCGGCTCGATCGGATTCCCAGATCGCACGTGGCGGACCACTTTCAGTTCAACGGTCCGTGGGCCACGATCGGAATTTCTGAGTACATGTAAATGTTCCTGAAATTTTTCTTAATCCGAGGGTGTAATTTGGTCTGATTCCGACGGTCAGGTTGCTTAATACTGACGCGCAACCGAAAGGTGCCAGATCACTATTCCAGATATTTTTTCTTGGATGGAAATAGTGTTTTTCACACTCCCTCGCTCCGGAGTGAAAATAATGGCCGTGGGACATCGGAATCACCTGATTTTTGAGATGATTGTCAAGCCCAGTGGGGCGGTCCTGGTTCCTTAGCTTCGTGTTAATCGGACTCCCGATGTGCGATCTAGACCTCATACGAAGTTTCGTTTCAGTCCCGAGAGCAGACGGGTAATGAGTTTGGCTCTAGACTTTAGGGTAACCTAGAGTCACCAATTCTGCAAGTTTTGGGTCTTGCAGATCGTATTTAAAGCGATCCCAATGGATTTCATGATTTACCGAGTTTAGTACTTAGTTAACTTTGTTAAATTTCTAAAGGATTTAATCCTATGTGATTTCTGGTCGAGGTGGTACTCGGCCCAATGTACGGAAATTTTCAGGTTGTTACAATCCAGGATGATAAAATCTATCGGGTAGTAGAATTTGTCAACCTGGACCAACACATCCTCAATTATCCCTCTCGATACACGAACTGAGTGATCAACAAGTTGTAATGTGTTCAGGTGGGTTTCAATTCACCCAAACCTAGTTATTCGTAGACCGAGTGAGGAATCAGATTACGCTCGCTCCTAAGTCAAAGTGGCATGCTCAATCCGGTAGTTCCCAATTACACAAGGGATGGTTGGCTATCGGGATCTTTATATTTTTGTGGTACATCTTGCTTGAGGATAACACTCACTTTTTCTGTTAGAAAAATTTTCTTTTTGATACTTTTCCGCCTCTTAATTGTGCATGTCTTTCAGAAATTTGGCATATGAAGGAATTTGTTTTACAACATCCAAGAGAGGGATATTGACCTTCACTTATTTAAGCACCTCTAGAATATCCTGAGAGTTAGACTGAGGTTTTGGTGCAATCAACCATTGGGGGAATGGAGCAATTGGCTTGCTTAGAGGTTCCGATTCTAATCCATGTGGAGTGTTGCTAGATCTATCAGTTGCATCTACTTCCGGGTCCTTAGACTTTTCAGCCCTTACCAAAATAGATTTGTCAATTATCTTCCCACTCCTAAGAGTGGTGATAGACTTACCTTGCTCCATTTGATTTGAAGAGCTTGGACCACTTATTTCATATTGCGGTTTAGGATTGGGGAAAGGTTGGGCTGGACGAATCCCTTTTTCCCCAATTAAATATTTTATCTCACGCCCTTGTATGGTCTTTGAAAGGTCTTGAAGGGTTTGTAATATACTCTGATTGATAAGCTCTTGGTTTTAAATATGTTTCTAGACTAGATCCTCTTGAGGTTTCCCTTGATTCAAGAATTAGTTAGGGATTCCTTGAGGAGTAGCAGTTTGTCCATTCTTCCAACTAAAGTTTGGATGATTTCTCCAACTAGAATTGTATGTTTTAGAGATGGGTCCATTGAAAGGTTTTTCATAGTTGTTCACGACATTCAATTGCTCATTTAGTGCTTCTTGAAAAGTAGGTCTCGTTGGGTAATTTTCAGTTGTATGTATGTTGCAAGCACAGATACCGCAAAAAATTCCTTAGCCTTATCCTTCTTAAGTTCCACGGCATCGACCTTCCTTGCGAGACTAGCCACTTTAACATTTATATCATCATCCTCTTTCAGCACCCCTCCCTCTTGCTTGAGTAAGCTTAGATGTGGTGCTAAGTTTTGGGGAGATGTCCCATGATTGTGCAATTTCAGCGAGTTTGTCAAATTAATCACACACATCATCGACATTTTTTTCATGAACTCTCCATTACACATCGTCTTGATGAATTAGCACATGAAAGATGTCAGTCCATCGTGGAAGAAAGTTGTTATGCGCCACGTTTCAAAACCATGTTATGGGCATGAACTGACGAGATCCTTGAACCACTCCCAACATTGGAAGAATGTTTCATCTTCCTTTTGGGCGAAGTTCATGATCGACTTCCTGATAGTGTTCGTCTTATGGTATGGATTTTTTTTTTTAATTTTGAACTCCATCATGTCATTCCATGTGCCAATAGATTGCAGACATAGTGAGTGCAACCATGTCTTAGCTTTTTCTTTCGGGGAGAAAGGAAAGAGTTTTACCTGACCGTGTCCTCAGACATGTTAGGAAAGTATAAAGTGGCTATAACCTCGTCAAATTCTTACAAGTGCAGGTATGGACTTTTAGATTCAAGTCCAAGGAACTTTGAAAGGAGTTGGATCACTCTAGGCTTGATATCCCTGTTTCTTGTGTTTCCTGAAAAAATCATACAAGAAGGGGTGCTCACCTGTAAGTGCTATGTTTTAGATCTAGCACCCTCTGTTGTCAAATTTTGTAGTGACAAACCACTTGAGAGTGATTGACTTGTTTGATAGATGGAAAGTTCACCTTCATTCGAAGAAGAGTTTCAAGTCATCTACATCAACATCAAAGTGCTTCTACTACTTCAATCAAGGTGGATGTTCAACTGCAAATACAAAATCAAGTTCAAACACAAGACCGAGTGCAAGTGCGACTGCAAATACTAGTTCAAGTCCAAGTGCATTACATGATCAAGTACACAAGCTTAAGTTCAACTTTACAAGCTCAAGATCAAGTACACAAGTTTCAAGCTTTAAAGTGTACAAGATAAAACTTCAAAGTACCTCAAGTATACTATCTACCGAAGCGACCGATGTTATAAGTTCTATGCTCACATTTAAGGTATACATGATCTTAGAAAGACCTTAGGCATTGGTCATTAATGTTGCATATTTATATCGGGTCAATGTACTTATTTTAGGCTTTGCTTTGACTAGTCCTAGTCATAGTTCGACTAGTCCAGGGTTTTTCTCGACCAGTCCAGAAATTTACTCGAATTTTTGGATAACTCTAGTATTTCTTTGATCAGTTGAGCACCCTGCTCGACTAGTCATGGAGACTAGCTCGACTTGAACTCCAGCAAGGAGATTTTTACCCACTCGACCAGTGGAGCAGGCGGGTTTATCTGATCACGCCAGAAATTTTGAAAATTGGTTACTGTCAGGACCAGTCAAGGCAAACCTTAGACCAATCGGGGGAACCGATTGTAGCCTATAAATAAAGGACTTCTCTTAGATTTTTTCATTCATTCCAAGGCAATTCAAGCCACCTCTCTGAGAACTAAGTCCCCGCTATTGTGAAGCTATTATAGGTTATTTAAGATTCTTTTATATAGCTTTTTGGTTTTGAATTTCTTGATCTCTTGTTGTTCAATCTTATTTGATAAAAAGGGAATTATGCTTTAACCCTTTTTGAGATCCAAGAAATTAAATCCAAGTAGCCAAAGGTTAGATTTAATTTAAAATTCATCTAGACCTAGAACCCTTTCATTTGTGAGATAGAACTTTGAACATCTGCATCTATAAAGAAGCGGTTCTAACAGCTACATCGAAGAAGAATCTTTAGATAAGTATTTTTATAATTTTCTGTATTCGGTTTGAGAGATTCAGCCAGAAAAATCTCCTGTTTGGTTTTGACTGAGATCAGCCAGGAAAATCTCAGTGTAGGGTTTTTTATTGTGTAAGCCCAATTGAAAAACACATCTGTAAAGGTTTTAAGGTGAACCTTGGAAAACCTTCTTTCATAGTGAAAGCCAATACCATGTGAGTTTTGGATATTGGGAGTGGAGTAGGTGTGGCTGTTTGCAAACAGTTGGTGTACACACTGAACCACTATAATTCTTAGAGTTGTGGTGGATGTTGTATTTGATATTTGTGTGTGAATGCTTGTATCTCTTTTATGTACTTGTGGTGAATGTTGTAATAGTTAGATTTGTTTATTTTGCCTCTGTAACGGATTGAATTTTTGATACTTACCGAAGTTCTAGAAATCAGGTTATCCTACCATAAACCTTGGTTTTTAATGTAAGGTTGTCCTTAGAACAACGTTTGTATTAACCTCTCAAGACTAGTACATTTGAGGTTGCTATTTATTTTAGCTATTTGCATTTATTTTTTACATTTTATTTTTATTTGGCATAGTCCTATTCACCCCCCCTCTAGGACTGTGAGCTCGCCCTTTTCATCACCCCCGCCGGTTGTAAGTAATCTCGTAAAGTACGAGGTGGGGGTGCATGGTGCAACTCATTCTCATCCTGGACTTCTGCAACTCGAGGTTGCGGCTGATTCACTGGTTGATTTACAGGTTGATTTGCAGCCATAACCTTAATTATGTCTTAGGATCTCAAGTGGTCTCTAATCTGCAATGGGTAGATAACCCCTCAACTAATCCTCCTTCACTCAAAAGACGTCGAGTGTTGTCACGGACTCACTTGGGCATGAAACACTCTCAGCCCTCTATTTCAGATTTTAACCTAAACCTTAAAAAAATAGAAATCTAAGAAAAAGAAAGAGAGAGAATTAGGAAGAAGTTACTAAATTAGAAGTTTCTATATTGGGATCCTGCAAAAGAAAAAGGAAAGTGAGTTAGTTTCTTAGAAAGAAATAGGAAAGCAACCTAGTTTCTAAAAACAAAAAGGAAAGTTTCTAAAAACATAAAATAGAAAGTTTCTAACCTAGAATCAGAAAGTATATCTAAGAAAAACAGAAAAGGAATGTTTATATATATATAAAAAAAAAATTATGTTCTAAAAACAAAAAAAAGGAAAGTTTACCTTGACCTAGAAATAGAAAGCTAATTTAATTTCTAAAATAATTCAAAAAACCCTAATCTTAAAAATAGAAAATAGAAAAACCCTAATCTTAAATTAATTCTAAAACTAGTTAATCTCAGAAAAATGTAACCGTTAGTCCCCAGCAACAGCACCAAAAACTTGTTCACAACCCCAAGTGCAGGGTCGCGATGCGGTAATAATCTCGGTGAGACCGAGGTTGAATCCACAGGGACTAATCTCGTGTGTGTTCTGAGAGCAACTAGAAGTAGAACTAGAAGAAGATGTGAATCTAAACCAAAAATTAAAGAGAGTAATTGTGAGAGATTTAATGAAAAACTTAAGAAATTAAAGGTGGGAACTAGTGTTTTCAAGGATCCACTTGTAGAGATCAAGGAGATCTATGCTTGATTCAAGGACACAACTGGAATCAGAGTCCTATCTTATCTACTTGGAAGATATCTCAGTAAAACCAAATCTGAACTTCCTTTGACCTAATTCTCAATGGATGAGAGTTGTGAGAACTGGAAGTGATTCCATCACAAAACCATGCCCAGGAGACATTGGATGACAATAAGATATACCAATCTCATAACCAAACATAAGAGAATCATGAAGATTAGAAGGGATTCCATCATCCAACCATGCCAATGAAATGATGGTGAACAACAGGATTTCCTAATTTCATATCTTAATACATGAAAAGAGATACTCAAAGCTATTGCAGATCTATTGTAATTTAAGTCACAACAAACTATTAAAAACTGAAAGTATTTCTTAAATATCAAACCAGAATCAAAGACAGTTCAACTTAAACATGAATCAAAGCAATAGAAAACATCTCATCATGCTACAAGCTTCACCTCTTAGCCCTAGCTAAGAGGTTTAGCCAACCATAGTCATGATTGGAACTAAAACCGTAGAAGAAAGCATGAAAAACTAAGGAAGAAAGAAGAAAAGCGCTTAGCGACGACTCTCTGCCCTTGTGCTTCTCTCCTAACCCTATAATGATTGATAGATCCCTAGGGATTCGTTGGGGACTCCTATTTATAGTTGTGCAATACCTCCTTTCGCACCTCTTTGAAAAAATTCGAAAACTGCCTCAAATTTACACACTCCGCGTAACTCTGCTTAACTTCGCAGAATTTGTTCGATGACATCGAACAGGCTTCGATGTCATCGAAGGTGTCTTTTATACGTGCTTTTTTCGTGCTTTTATAGCTTCATCCGAACTCTGCGACCTTCTATGTCATTGAACCTACCTTCGATGTCATCGAAGAGGCCTTCAATGTCATCGAGCATTGTTCGAGAAATCGATAATGTGTCCAAAATAGTCTAGAGAGTTTTTCCATTTTCTTCAGTAAATTCAATGTTATCGAAGAGGTCTTTGATGTCATCGAGCAGATCTTCGATGTCATCGAGGAGTGCTTCGAGTAATCGAAAATGGTGCATAATATGTCTAGCGAGTTTTGCCGAAATTCTACAGAAAATTTGATGTCATTGAGCAGGTCTTCGATGTCATCGAGTAAAGCTTCGAGTCATCTAAAAATTTCTTCAATTTGTCTAGTGACCAACTCAATTTTCCTTCATAAATTTGATGTCACCGAATATGTCCTTGATATCATCGAACGGTGCTCAATGACACAGTCAATGTGTATTCCGCACTTGTTCTTTCGGCTTCATTCCTTCTCCACTTAGTTTTCTTAAATCTTGGGACCTTAAAATCTTCAATCTTTGTCTCCTAAGATCCATTCTTTGCCTTGGTGATCTTTGAGTGTCAAATCTATACTTTTTGTACCTTTTCCAATCCAAGCTCTCAAATTCACCTTGCAACACAAACATGAGTAAATAGGACATTAAGCCGTATCATGTTCATAGAACCAAGATATAAATGGGGTCTAATATGCAATATTTGACCCTCAACAGACGAGCGTAAATCTAATCCCTTACTCGGTCTACAAACAACTAGGTGTAGGTGAATTAAAACCCACCCAGACCACATTACAAATTGATAATCGCTCAGTTCATGTACCAAGAGGGACGATTGAGGATGTATTGGTTCAAGTTGATCAATTCTACTATTCAATGGAATTTATCATCCTAGATACTCATCCCATCGCAAATATGAGCACTCAAATCCCTGTCATACTTGGCCACCTGTTCCTTACTATATCAAATGGTATCATCAATTATAGGAATGAGGTTATGAATTTGTCTTTTGAAAATATGAAATTAGATCTCTATATCTTTTTCAACATGAGTAGATAGGCAGAGGATGATGACGAGGCCAATGACATTAATATGATAGACTTTTTTGTGGAAAATAGAGCTCTGATGACTTTATCCTCTGACCCTCTAGGGACTTGCTTGGCCCACTACCCTAATTTGGATGATGATATGATTAGGGAGAAGGATGCCTTCCTTGATGCTGCACTGGTTCTTGAAGTTAACCAATGGAGGTGACAATTTGAAAAATTGCCCCGAATTGATATTGTGCCCTACCGTCTAGCCTCAAAGCACCAAAGATTGATCTAAACCCTTTGCCCTCTGATCTTAAATATGTTTATTTAGGTCAAGATGAGACATACTCGGTAGTGATTTCTTCCCACATTGAGCAAGAACAAGAGTATGCTTATCTCTACACTCATTGAGCATAAAGGAACTCTTGGATGGTTAATTGCGGACTTCAAGAGAATTGACCCTTTGATTTGTACTCACAACATTCATCTTGAGGATAATGCGAAGACCTCCCGGCAACCACAACGTAGATTAAATTCAAACATGAAGGAAGTGGTTAAGGCCGAGGTACTTAAGTTGTTGGATGTGGGCATTATATACCCCATATCCGATAGCCAATGGGTGAGTCCAACTTAGGTCGTTCCTAAGAAGTCTGAAATCACTATCGTACCTAATGCCGACAATGAACTCTTGCCAACTAGAGTTACTACTGGTTGGAGAATGTGCATTGACTACAAGAAGTTGAATACAGTCATGAGGAATGACCACTTTCCTTTGCCCATTATTGATCAAATTTTGGAAAGGCAAGCTGGTCACTCTTACTATTACTTCCTTGACGGATATTCAGGCTACAATCAGATAGAGATAGCCCTTGGAAATTTGGAAAAAGCAATGTTCACATGTCCTTATGACACCTTTACTTATCGAATGATGCCATTCGAACTGTGTAATGCCCCTGTCACTTTTCAGCGATGCGTGTTGAGCATATTCTCTGACATGGTGGGGCAATATTTAGAGGTCTTCATGGATGACTTCTCTGTCTTTGGTCCATCCTTCAGCGAGTGTTTGGAAAATTTGAAAAATATGCTGAAGTGATGTGAGGAAAAGAATTTGGTAGTAAATTGGGAGAAGTGTCATTTCATGGTTTCTAATGGAATAGTTATTGGACATATAATTTCCTCTAAAGGAATTAAGGTAGATAAAGCTAAAATTGACCTTATTTCTAACCTACCTCCACCCAAGAGCATACGAGATGTATGATCCTTCTTAGGACACTGGATTCTACAAACGATTCAGTCACCTCTTTCGTCCTTTATGCAATCTACTTCAAAATGATGTACCATACGAGTGGACTGAGCAATGCCAGGAAGCCTTTTCTAAGCTCAAAGGCATGTTGACCACCGCACCTATCATGCAACCACCTGAATGAAGCATTCCTTTTAAAATCATGTGTGATGCGTTTGACTATGCTATTGGGCAGTGTTAGTGAAAAGTCCAAGCTATATGTCCTTAAGGGGGGGGGGGGTGAATAGGACTGTGCCAAATTAAAATTTAACTGCGAATTTGAAGTACGATAGCCTTATAAACAGATAAATAAATAACAATACTTTAAATAAATCAAAGAACTAAAATGTAAAACAATCTTAAAAAGAGCGTGATACTAACATTGTTCTAAGGACAACCTTTGCACGATAAAAACCAAGGGTTTATGACAGGACAACCTTACTAAAACAAATTGAATATCAAAACTCAAACAAAAAGGAAATAAAGGAAATAGCAAGAAATAAATTCTAAACTATTACGACATTCCGCACTTTGCTTGAAATGTAAATATTACAACATTCACATTCACATATACATTCCACACATCTGAATGATTAAAGATATAGAAATTAAGTAAACATTCAAATCACATAACACACCGATATATAGTGGTTCGCCTGTGTGTTCACCAACTGTTAAACAACAGCCACACAGCTTGCTACTCCACTCCTAATATCCTCACACAGGGGATATTAGCGTTCACTATCAAAATAGGCTTCAGAGGTTCACCTAAAACCTTCACAATTGTGTCTTTTTAACTTGGGCTTACACGATCCAAAAACCCATACTTTCTGAGTTTTCTGGCTCTCCTCAGATAACCAACACAATGAGATTTTTCTGGCGAATCTTAAACAAAACCAAAAAATGGAATTTACAATAAATGTAAAATACCTAGATTTCTTCTTTTGTAACAGCCCGGTAGAACCAATCAGAGTAGAAGTTCGAATCAATGTTCAATGTCCAATAGTCACTTAAGAAATGGTTATAGGTTCTAATTGATTTTAAATTAAATCAAATTGGGCGTAGCTCTATTTGATTTTGATTCAAAGAAGAAGGAATACAACAATTCCTCTTTTTCAAATAAGAGTGGAATATAGGAATAAAATTAAAAATAAATAAGTTAACAAAAAAGAATATTAAATATGCACATAGTAGCTTAAAATGAACACTAACTTATCTCAGAGTGGAGGCTTGAATTTTCTTGAATTTAATGGTTGAAAAACTCTGAAATTCATGCTCAACTTATAGTTGTAGAAATCGTGTCTACGACTGGTCGTGTGGCCACCATGACTGGTCGTAGGATGAACTGCTTTTTAAAATTTTAAGCGTGATCAAGAAAATCCGTTCTACGACTAGTCTTAAGATTCTACGACTGGTCTTAGACCACCTACGACTGGTCATAGCTGAACCAGGATTGGTCGTAGGAAACCAGAATTGGTTGTTGGAGTTTGAGTCATAGTTCTAGGACTGGTCGAAGGACGAGTCGAGACATCCCTACGATCGGTCGAACAGTCTCCAAGACTGGTCGTAGAATAACCAAAAAAATTTGAAAAATTGAAACAACTTAGGACTGGTCGTGAAGTTTCTTGGACTGGTCGAACCAGGTCTAGGACTAGTCGAACAAGTTCCAGGACTAGTCTTAGAACAAACCAAATACATGTAAAAAGACTCATCTTGAATTATGTATACAAAATGACCTACCCTATGGTTAAACTATGGTCTATCATACCTGGGACATGAAGTATGAACATTGAACTTCATTCTTTTAGATGATGGTTAACCTTTGAAGCTTAAGATCTCTACTTGATGTAGATTGATCTTGAGATCTTCTACAGCTTGAATTTAAACTTCAACTTGAGTTGCACTTGAGTCTTGAACAAACACTCTTGTTATCGATGTAGCTTTGAACAATGATGCTTACAGAAGACGACAAAATACATAACCTTCATTTCTTGAAGCAGAGCACCGAACATGTCTTGAACCCTTTTGTTGCAGTCTTGAATCATATATATATATATATCATCATACAAGCACAAGACAGACAGATAAATGTTTTGGCACCACAAGAGGTTTTGGTACCACAAAATTTGACAATTAAAGGAGCATGAGACCATAACACTTACAATCTCCCCCTTTGACAAATTTGTGACAAAACATACTCATATAAAAATAAGAGATGCACCATATGCATAATAATGAATCAAGTAATATACTCTCCTTGAGTAGCAGCACACATATCCAAAATATAGCACTACTCATATCCATAAGCAATCAAACCAAAAGTTTCCAAAAGCCTTCTCCCCCTTTTTGTCACAATATGACAAAGGAAGCAACAAAGTAAATGATAATTATTGGAGGAATAGATGAAGTAACTCGACAATATATAAGTAAGTAAACGTTCACAATCCAGTTACTAGTATTACTAAAAAGTCATCAAACCAAATAGAGTGCACAATCCAACATAAGTAAAAAAGATATTACATACCAAGGATGAAAACGCTCAATCGGATCCTGAGGAAGGAGCAGGAATGGTAGGATCAAGTTTATGCATTCCCTTATTCAAGCGCCTAAGATACTTGCACATATATTTAAATTGAAGATCATGTGCAACATTCATATTCCCTACCTTCTCTTCTAAAGCACGAAGACGAGCATCAAAATCAGAAGGCTTAAAATCAGGATCATTTCCAGAATCAGATTCAAGTTCATCAAAAATATCATCCATATTCACATCGTCAAGAGGAAGATCACTAGCTTAAGCTCTACCAACATCCACTTACCCTCGAGCCCATTCCAATTTCATTTTGTTAATATTCAAATTGTTAAAAATAAGATGATGGATGAGAGCTTCTCCAACAGGCATAGCCACGAGCTTGTGATTAGCTAAAACAGTCAAGAGATAGGCAAAATGGATATCACTATGACTTGGATGAAGACGACATTGAATAATGGAATGACATATCAATGAAGGAAGGCAAACTTGAGAACCAGAAATGACAGAGTGCAAAACACGAACCATAAAGGCAGTTAATTCTGTCTTATTACCAGAACGAGGATACAGATTAGAAATAAAAATCCTGTGAAGTACTTGTATTTGGGTAACAAGTACCTTGCGGGGAGCGCATTCCCTTTGTGAGTCCATTGCACATTCATATTACACACAATCTCTGGTTAGCATACGCTTTTCAGATTCTGAGGGTTTTTTTAGCTAAAGTATGAATACGAATACCCTCCTCATTAACAGGTATATCCATTAACCCTGCAATCAGATGGCAGTCAACTTCAAATAGACCTTCTCTAGTAACAATTTTAAAAGTTAAATTCTCAAAAGAGAATTCTGAGATACATGCAAACATGGCCTGTGCAATAGATTGGTATGCAGGCCAACCCCAATGTAAAATGTTATCCCATCCTACAGCTTGGAGTAGAGATAGAATACCAAAAGGAGCAATGTGTTCAATTTAAACAGACCGTTCAATAATGACTTTGCGCATACGCAAATCCCGTACATCGGAGGGATCATCCTCAGGTAAATGAAGATAGTGCCTAGATAGAGGACCTGATCTAAAAGAAGATGGACCACGGGAAGTTTTCTTTTTCCCACTAGCATCTATTTTCAGTATGAAAATCAAAGGATTAAGTAGATACAGAAGATGTGAAAAAGGAGTTTTGCTAGATCAGATTTTTCAAGAAAATGGCCCAAAAGTGCAAAGAATTTTAAAATAGATTACTCCAAGAGTGAAAATGAAGTAATAAGAACTAGAATTTACAAGAGAAACACAAATGATGCACTAACCTTGAAGATCTAGGAAGGTGGGTACGACTAGTCATGCCTCGGCTCGTTGGAGAGGAAAAAGTAAATGAAGAAGATGAGTTTTTCCCCAAATTTAAAAGAATCCAACGCAATACACGATTGGTCGAGGACTGTTCTCGATCGGTCGTACCACGATTGGTTGAGAATTTCCTCGATTGGTCGTGTACCTATAAAAACAGGCATATTTTAAAAAATTGGAATTTAGATCAACAAATTATCAAATATATATATACATTAGGATACAAATATGCATGAATAATCAATTTAGAATGCACATTCCGAGATTAAATTTCAATTTATTAAACCTGCTTTTGTTGAGCGATTTAGTTAAAATGTCAGCAAGTTGAATCTCGGTCGGTATATATTCCAAGGATAATATTTTATCTTCCACTAATTCATGAATATAGTGATACCTAATGTCAATGTGCTTTGTACGTGAATGCTGGATTGGGTTTTTTGATATATTTATAGCACTGGAATTATCAAAATATAATATCATATTCCTGTGCAATTCCATAATCGCTTAACATACGTTTAATCCAAACAAGCTGAGTACAAGCATTTCCTGCTGCGATGTATTCAGCCTCAGCAGTTGTTCGAAATAGAACTTTGCTTCTTGATAAACTAAGAAACCAAACAGTTTCAAATATAGAAACAACCACCACTGGTTGATTTTCTGTCATCAATATTTCTAGCCCAATCAGCTTCTGAGTACCCAGCCAATTGAACACTAGTATCAAATGGATACCAGAGACCCATTTTAGTAGAACTTGCGACATATCGCATAATCTGCTTGACAGTAGATAGATGTGACTCTTTAGGATCAGACTGATATCTAGTGCAAATCCCAACACTTGAAGTGATATCAGGTCTACTAGCAGTTAAGTAAAGTAGACTACCAATCATACTACGATATAATTTAGGATCTATATTTTTACCTGTAGTCCTTTGAGAGTCTTAAAGTTGTACTCGTAGGAGTATCAAAATTCTTACCATTCTTAAATCCAAACTTTTGATTAAGTTCAGAGCATATTTTGTTTGAGAAATGAAAATGCCATCTGGTTGTTGTTTTACTTGCAACCTAAGGAAATAATTTAATTCTCCAACCATGCTCATTTCGAACTTAGATTTCATCAAATCTACAAACTCAACAGTTATGTTAGTACAAGTTGATCCATAAATAATATCATCAACATAGATCTGAACTATTAAGATATCATCGTTATGTTTCTTAACAAAAAGTGTCTTATCGACACTACCCATTTAAAAATTATGACTTAGTAAAAATTTAGTCAATTTTTCGTACCATGCTCTAGGAGCTTGTTTTAAACCATATAGAGCTTTTCTAAGATGGTATACATGATCAGTAAACTTAGGGTCTTCAAACCTTGTAGGTTGTTCAACATATACTTCTTCATGTAGATCATCATTCAAAAAAGCATTCTTTACATCTATTTGATAAATTTTAAACTTTCTAAAGCATGCAATGGATATAAAAAGTCTGATTGATTCAAGATGAGCAACTGGAGCAAAGGTTTCATCGTAATTAATGCCTTCTATTTGAGTGTACCCTTGTACAACCAGTCTTGCCTTGTTTCGAATTATATTCCCAAGTTTATCAGGCTTATTTTTGAAAATCCACTTAGTTCCTATAATATGTTTGTCTTTAGGTCTAGGAACAAGATACCAGACATCATTTCGAATAAACTGAATAAGTTCTTCCTGCATAGCTACTATCCAGTTTTCATCAGAAAGAGCTTCTTTTACGTTTACCGGTTCAATCTGAGATGTAAAGCATACGTAATTACATGTCTTCTAGTTATCTACGAGTGTGCACACCAGTGAGAGGGTTTCCAAGAATTTGAGCGGTTGGATGATCTTTAACAGTCCTTAATTCAGAATTGTTTTGACTTGATGAAGTATCAGGTTTGTCAATTAGAAGAACATCATTATTTGAACTTGGGGCAGGTGTATTCAAATGATCGTCTATGACCACATTAATTAATTCTTAAATAACACCGGTCCTTCTGTTCAGTACACGATATGCGCGACTGTTTAAAGAGTATCCTAAAAAGATTCCTTTGTCACTTTGTGTCAAACTTTCCAGATTTTCACGGTCTCGCAAAATATAGCACTTGCTACCTAAAACTCGAAAGTATTTGACAGTAGGCTTTTTATCAAACCACATTTCATAAGCAGTTTTATTATTAGATTTACATATATAAACTCGATTAATAACATAGCAGACAATATTCACTGCTTCAGCCCAAAGATTTTTAGGGAGCTTCATACTATTAACATTACAATTCCCATTTCTTGAAGCACTCTATTTTTCCTTTCCACAATTCCATTTTATTGAGGAGTTTTGGGTGCAGAGAATTCATGTAATATTCCCTAATTGTTACAGAATTTCTCAAAATCGCTATTCTTGAACTCAGATCCATGATCACTACGGATCTTACAAACTTGAGAACCTTTTTCAGTTTGGATCCGGTTGAGAATCCTTTTAACTTCATCAAGGGTTTCTGATTTATCCCTTAAGAAGGGTACCCAAGTGAATCTATAAAAATCATCCCCGATTACCAAGATGTATTTTTGCCACCTCGACTCTCCTTCCTGGTGGGTCCTATAAGATCCATATGGAGAAGCTCGAGTGGCTTGATGTGGCATTGGAGTTCACCTTTTTGTGAGAGCTCCTCGTTTGCTTGTCATACTGACATTCA
The DNA here is from genome assembly GCA_021015155.1 of Magnolia officinalis. Classification (NCBI taxonomy): domain Eukaryota; kingdom Viridiplantae; phylum Streptophyta; class Magnoliopsida; order Magnoliales; family Magnoliaceae; genus Magnolia; species Magnolia officinalis. Next base: position 43,587,856 of record JAJHSJ010000005.1, on the reverse strand, counting down.
CCACATATCTTGTCTATTTGTAATTTAGGTAGACCTCTTATTAGTTCTCCCTTGCTCAATCTGTATAAATTACGGTAGTGTACATGTCCAAGGCGTTTATGTCATAATTCAGTTTCATCGATATGGACAATGTAGCACGATTGATTAGATGAGCTACCATAGCTTACAATATAGCAATTTCAGAAGTCCTGCGACCAGTTAATATTAAAACCCTTTTTGTTCAAGATTTCCCAACCTTTATTAGAAAATTTCACGCTATGATTATTATCACATATTTGAGATATGCTTAATAAGTTGTGTTTTAGCCCCTCAACATATAAAACATTCTTAAATAAAGGGAGGTTATAGAGTTGAACCGTACCTTGGCCAATAATCTTGCAATTGCTACCATCACCAAATGTGACTGCCCCATCAGTCATATCTTTAAGATTGGTGAATAAAGCCTCGTTGCCTACATATGCCTTGAGCATCCACTGTCTAAGTACCACTTCGAATGACTTGTAGCTTTGAAAGCAGTGTGGGCAACTAAGCAAGTAACTTTAGGAACCCATTTCATTACTATTTTGGGTTTAGGAGTATAGTTGGTTCTTATATTTGTAATTTTTGTACGAGTGACCCACTGAGTTAGATTTTAAGAGCTCCTTAAGCAAATCAACTATTTTTTCAGCTAAAGGGTTTTGGTTTTAAGTTTTATAGTTGACATAATTTCTTTTAGGTTTTTAAAAGTTTTAGCATTTTTAGAAAAACTTTGAATAATATTTTTCCTTTTGAGTTAGAGGTTTCTCCTCTCACAAACTTAGGAGGAGTATTCTTCAGTTTAGAAGGTACATTTTTATCATAGCCCAACCCGAATCTGTCGCCACAATTTCTAGATCCGGATAAAAGTTTCTCAAACTTTGGATCTCCTTGGGCATACCTCTATGTATCCTTTGAACTTAAAAGTAAAGAGTTTTCAAGCTTAAGTTTATCATTTTCAGATTTAAGATTTTTGATCAGGGAGGTTTTGAATTCTAAATCACATTTAGTCTTTTCAAAACATTCTGAAATATGGGATTTTTCTAAAACAAGAGACTCAAAATTCTTTAAGTTTAAAAAACTTTTCTTTTTGAAGTTTTAGTTTTATGACAATTTTACAACTTTCCTTGTATAGGGCATTGTAAGCATCTTGAAGATCTTCTTCATTTTCATGATCACTATTTAGATTTTCTTCACTAGTTGAATCATCATGATCTGAAAAAGTGAATTTGGCTAGAGTCATAAGGGCCTTAACTTCTTTGCCCGACTCGGTTTCAGAATCTTCTGATTCAGAAGAGGCTTCAGTGCTAGAAGATTCATCCCAAGTAGCCAACATTCCTTTCTTTTAGGTTTGTCCTTTTAGGACATTTGTTTGCTAAATGCCCATATTCTTGGCAGTTGTAACATTGACAATCTTTCAAAGATTTCCAAGTTTTAGATTTAGGTTTAGATCTTTTCTTATCATTTAATTTTTGAAAATCAACCCTCTTTTTTACTTTTGAAAATCTTGTAAAACTTTTTTCGCTAAAAGACCAATATCTTCTTCAGAATTTTCTAAATCGGAGTTTTCTTGAGAAGTATGTTTAGAAGACTTTAGGGTAATAGATTTACCTTTAGAAGATTTAAAAGCTAACTCGTAGGTTTGTAAAGACCCAACAACTCTTCTACCCTCATATTGTCCTTATCACGAAGTTCCTGGATCGCGGTTACCTTAGAATTGAACCGTTCAAGTAGTGAGCGTAGTATCTTTGCACACACTTTACTTTCTGGGATTTTATCGCCAAGACCCCACATAGAGTTTACAATGTCATTTAATCTAGTGTAGAAGTCCATAAATATTTCATTTTCCTCCATATGAATTTCTTCAAATTCGGTTGTGAGGATTTGGACTTCAGATTTTTTGACAATTGAAGTACTCTCTTGTGTCATTTCTAATATATCTCAAGCTTGCTTTGCAGTATCACAGGATATGATTCTTTTGAACTCATCCGGTGATAGTGTGCAAGTGATTGCATTTAGTGCTTTTGCATTAGGACTACACTCACTTTTCTGAAGAGTGGTCCATGAGAAAAATGGCGTTACTCTCATTGATTTTGAACCATCAATACTAGTCACTTCAGTGGTAGGTGGTTCCATTCGTCACTGTGGCAAGCCACACACTCTCATCCATTGATTTGAGGGAAATCCTCATCCTGGCTTTCCAATAGGCATAGTTGGAGCCATCAAAGGGTGGAGGACTAGTGACTGAAAGGCTATCAAAATTTGACATCTTATATATAGCTTAGATCGTTAGCTCAGGAAATGAATCCAAGAATAAAGAAATAAAAAAAAGAGCTATTAGGCTTTGATACCACTTGAAAAGGCCAAGCTATATGTCCTAGAGGGGGGGGGGGGGTGGAATAAGACTGTGCCAAATTAAAATTAACCGCGGAATTGAAGTACGATATCTTATAAACAGATAAATAAAGAACAGTACTTTAAATAAATCAAAGAACTGAAATGTAAAGGAATCTTAAAAAGAGCTTGATACTAACATTGTTCTAAGGACAACCTTTGCACCATAAAAACCAAGGGTTTATGGCAGGACAACCTTACTAGAACAAATTGAATATCAAAACTCAAAAAGAAAGGAAATAAAGGAAATAGCAAGAAATAAATTCTAAACTATTACAACATTCCCCACTTTGCTTGAAATATAAATATTACAACATTCACATTCACATATACATTCCACACATCTGAATGATTAAAGATATAGAAATTAAGTAAACATTCAAATCACACAACACACCGATATATAATGGTTCGCCTGTGTGTTCACCAACTGTTAAACAACAGCCACACAACTTGCTACTCCACTCCTAATATCCTCACACAGGGGATATTAGCGTTCACATTTCACAGGTTCACGTAAAACCTTCATAATTGTGTCTTTTTAACTTGAGCTTACACAATCTAAAAATCCACACTTTCTGAGTTTTCTAACTCTCCTCAGATAACCAACACAATGAGATTTTTCTGGCGAATCTCAAACAAAACCAAAATAATGGAATTTACAATAAATGTAAAATACCTGGATTTCTTCTTTTGTAGCAGCCCGGTAGAACCAATCAGAGTAGAAGTTCGAATCAATGTTCAATGTCCAATACTCACTTAAGAAATGGTTTTAGGTTCTAATTGATTTTAAATTAAACCAAATTGGGCGTAGCTCTATTTGATTTTGATTCCAAGAAGAAGGAATACATCAATTCCTCTTTTTCAAATAAGATTGGAATATATGAATAAAATCAAATATAAATAAGCTAACAAAAAAAATATTAAATATGCACAGAGTAGCTTAAAATGAACACTAACTTATCTCAGAGTGGAGGCTTGAATTTTCTTGAAATTAATCGATGAAAAACTTTGAAATTCGTGCTCAATTTATAGTTGCAGAAATCACGTCTACGACTGGTCGTGTGGCCACCACGACTGGTCGTAGGACGAACCGCTTTTTGATTTTTTAAGTGCGATCTAGAAAATCCGTTCTATGACTAGTCTTATGATTCTACGACTAGTCTTAGACCACCTACGACTAGTCGTAGTTGACCCAGGACTGGTCGTAGGTAACCAGAATTGGTTGCTGGAGTTTGAGTCGCAGTTCTAGGACTGGTCGAAGGACGAGTCGAGACATCCCTACGACCGATCGAACAGTCTCCAAGACTGGTGGTAGAATAACCAAAAAATTCTAAATAATTGAAACAACTTAGGACTGGTCATGGAATTTCTTGGACTGGTCGAACCAGGTCCAGGACTAGTCGAACAAGGTTCAGGACTAGTCGAATAAGGTCTAGGACTAGTCTTAAAATAAACCAAATACATGTAAAAATATTCTTGAAATATGTATACAAAATGACCTACCCTATGGTCAAACTATGGTCTATCATACCTGGGACATGAAGTATGAACATTGAACTTCATTCTTTCAGATGATGGTTAACCTTTGAAGCTTGAGATCTCTACTTGATGTAGCTTGATCTTGAGATCTTCTACAGCTTGAATTTAAAGTTCAACTTGAGTTGCACTTGAGTCTTGAAATGCACTTGAGTCTTGAATAAATACTCTTCTTATCGATGTAGCTCTGAACATAATGCTTACAGAAGAGGACAAAATACATAACCTTGCATTTCTTGAAGCAGATCACCGAACATGTCTTGAACCATTTTGATGCAGTCTTGAATCATATATATATATATATCAACATACAAGCACAAGACACACAAATAAAGGTTTTGACACCACAAGGGGTTTTGGCACCACAAAATTTGCCAATCAAAGGATCATGAGACCATAACACTTACAGTTAGGCAGAGAAAAGAGAGAAGAAACACTACGTTATTCATTATGCGAGTAGAACTCTAAATTCTGTCCAAATGAACTACTCTACTACAGAGAGAATGAACTCTGGCTGTGGTATTTACTTCGGACAAATTTAGATCCTACTTGATAATTCTAAGATCATAATCTACATTAATCGTGCGGCGCTGAAGTATCTTCTTTCTAAGAAAGATGCTAAGCCCCGCTTGATAAGATGGATCCTCCTACTCCAGGAGTTCGACTTATAAATACAAGACAAAAAGGGAGTAGAGAATGTAGTGGTTGACCATCTCTCGAGACTTGATCTCCCTGATTCTCCTGAGATGACACCTATAAACGACATGCTCCCTAATGAACAACTATTTAAACTCTCTCATTTACCTTGGTTTGCTTACATTGTAAATATATTGCTATAGGTTTCACACCAGCTCATTGGACTACGTAAGATAAGAAAAAAAATCTTCATTGAGGTTCATAAATTCTTCTGGGATGACCCGTATTTATTCAAATATTGCCCAGATCAAATTCTAAGGAGAAGTGTGCCAGACAATGAACACCAAAGTATCATCTCCTTTTGTCACTCTCAAGCTTGTGGTGGTCACTTTTCTGCTAATAAGACCACGACCAAAATTCTGTAGTGCGGGTTCTATTGGCCCACTATGTTCAAAAATACTCGTGAGTTTTAAAAAACTTGTGAGCGTTGTGAGAAATTAGGAGCATTGTCCATTGAAATATGATGCCTCTGAATCCCATTTTGTAGTAGAATATGTCACTAAATGGGTTGAAGCGATCTCGTGCCGGAACAATGACCATCAAATGGTCATTAAATTCTTAAAAGAAAATATCTTTTCCGGTTCAGAACACCTCGAGCTATCATTAGTGATGGAGGTTCACATTTCTGTAATAGACCATTTGCAAACTTAATGAAGAAATATGGTATCTCTCATAAGGTGAGCACTCCATACTACCCACAAAAAAGTGGGCAAGTTGATATTTTCAATAGGAAAATTAAACAAATTCTGGAAAAGACGGTTAACCCTGATTACAATGATTGGTCAATTCGCTTAACCGATGCCTTATGGGCCTACCGTACTGCCTTTAAAACCCCAATTGGAATGTCTTCCTATAGATATTTTGAACAAGAAACAAATGCATTCCATTTGGGGAAATTATCTTATTCACTTAATTATGAACAAAAGAAAGTAAAGAAAATAATCACATCATCTATTCATTCCAACTTCTTTTACATCCTTTTCTCCTTTGATTCTAAAACAGAATATTCATGACTTCTAATGGAAAACAAATAAAGACATCATGCACCATATATTGTAGACTGTTGTGCACTGAACACTGTTATGCACCAAGTATTATCATGTATTTGGGTTTTTGTACGCTCGCTAGCAGTGTTGTGCGCCCGCCTTTTTGTGCGCTCGGTAGTGTTGTGCGCCTGCTAGTGTTGTGCGCTCGCTTTTGTTGTGTGCTCACTTTTGTTGTGCACCAATAGCGTTGTGCGTCAACAGTGTTGTGCGCCGCACAACACCCATCTTGTACAATGAATGCTGACTTTACCTCTATCTCTCTCTCTCATCGGGATCTTCTTCTTCTCCTTGATTGGTTGTTAATGACCTCCTACTGAGGGGTCAGGGGATATTTATAGCTCTTTCACACTTGTGAACATGCCACGTTGACATTACGCGGTATCCCTTATGCGCCAATTCCCCTCTGTGCAGACTTCTTTGTGTGGACTCCTTTGTGCAGACTCCTTTGTGCGGATCCCCTTGTATAGACTTCAATGTACGAATTCCTTTGTGCGGACTAACTCCTCTCGACGCACAATGCTCCATTGCGCATAATGATGATCAACACACAATGCTTCTCTGCGTATAATGACTTCTTGCTCTTTCTCTCTCTCTCTCTTTATGCCTCAATAGATGCCCCTTGATCCTGCATTTTTTGTTTATATTTACAAAATAAATAATGTAGGATTAACATTTCAATTTATTCTAACCATGTTTTCTTTCCTTTCCTCTGTTGTGTGCATCATTAAATCCTTTGGCGCATAGTCATTTTCTCTGTTGTGCGTTCACTGAATTGTGCACAACATTTTCCTCACAACGTCTATTGCACAACGTGCCAGACCTTTCCTATAAATACAGGACTTCTACTCTTTTCCCCCACTTCATTTTTCACCTACTTCACATTGTTTCTGCGTCAAGATATTCTTTACGCCAACATCATTGTGCGCCAACAGTGTCGTGTGCCGCACAACCCCTATCTCGCACAATAGGACTTAGCGCACAAAGCTTCTCTGTGCTCAATCAGAATTCAGCGCACAAGGACAGGTAGCGCACAATGACCTTGCGCACAACGTTTTGCACACAATGACTTGTGATTAAATATAGAGTTAGACTCCAAATTTATTTGCCCCCTTTTTTACAATCTTTCATACTTCTCCTTTATCTTAATGAACTTCTCTTCCCGATTTTAATTAATTTACTGACTTCTGTACAGATCTCCAATGGCTAGTTCAAAAAGACCTCTCGCCTCCCCAAGTACTACTGGGCCTTCTGACTCACTACCAGCCGAGACCTGTGGTCAGAAAAGACCTAAATCTACTGAAGGCTACTCTTCCTTTTTTAAAGAGCCAGCTCCTGTCATTATCAACTTTGTTGATTGTATCCAACACCTAACTGAACACATTCGCATGGCTGTACTAATGAAGGAAATAGAAGGACCCCCTACTATAGGATAAGAATCTGATTGAGACAATTGGTTGAAATCCACAGCCAACTTTTAAATAGACGACACCCTTCCTTCTGCTGCTAAAGCTTTCCTTGCTCCAGTGATTTCGAAGCGAACAAGAGAAAAGAGTAAAGATGAAGTTTTTCAAGAAAAGATCCGGGAACATAACCAAAGGTGTTTCCAGAATGCCTGAGATTCAATCAAGCTAAATGCCGGCGAAGCGATTAAATTTCGCAACCCCTATAAAGATGAGACTATTACTCTCCCTTTGCAACTTCAGCGCCACCGGTCCATAATTCAAAGCGAACCGACCGACTATATGACACAGAACAGGCCTGTATGTGTCGAATTGGGTGATCAAAGAGCCGTAAATCCTTAAAGGCTATCTCATAGAGAATGACTTAACTCAAAAGACTGGACAAATAAGATATATGCGCTTCCTCACACCATGTTACAATCCTCATTCCTTATACTTCACTCATGTCTTCGAAACAATTCAACAGCGTTTTCGTCATCGCGACTCCTTGCGAGGTAAGGAAGAATTTAAGACGCGAGGTCTTTGGACTGATCATCCATATTACAGCTCATGGACCAAAGCAATCTTAAAGAAGTACGTATATGTCCTTATTAAAGCAAAGTTATATCATGCTATAGAAGCCACCTCAAAATTTTTTTTTCAAAAACACACGAAGATTTATAAGGGCTTTCTAAAGTACTAGTCTTCCACTACAAATTCCTTCCATCTTCTGGTCGGAGAAGTAAGCATCACCTTGTAGGATCTATATAGGATGGCTGGCCTTCTGTAACACCCTGAAAATCGGGGGTCGAGCATAAACTCAACTCCCGAGTTCCAACACATCACTTATGCAACAAAATGAATGATGATTGAATGTTGTCTGCATTAGTACATTGAACATGAGTGAGATCAAGCCAAAATAGCATATCATACTCTAGAGACATAAATCGCAAGCGGAAGACTGTGATAGATAGATAAAAGATATAAACTATGGTGAGTCTCCAGAGTGTGATAAAGTTACCAGGTTGTAACATCCCAAAAATCGAGGGTCGAGTAGTAACTCAACTCTCGAGTTTCAAGAACATCACTTATGCAACATAGATAATGATGATTAAATGTTATTTGCATTAACGTAGTGAACATGAGTGAGATTAAGCCAAAACAGCATATCATACTCTAGAGACAGTTAAATTGCAAGCGAAAGACTGATAGATAGATATATAAAATATAAAAAACTATGGTGAGTCTCCAGAGTGTGATAACATTACCAAGTTAAATAATTACAAGTATAGTTCCAAAATATACCAAATGTGTAAGTGTAATGGCTTCTATCCCAAGTATCATAGCCCCGTCAATACAATACCAGGTCTTCATAAACCTGACAGAGAACTACATGTAGGAGAACTCCTCCTCCACATCACAATAGTCCGGCTCTGCTTCATAAGCATCGCCATCACCTGAAACTCAACAAATCTAGTTGGTGTGTACAACACCGTCCTGTAACGTGGGAGTGAGTAGGTAACTCAGTGGAACAATAAGGCATAAGTTATCATGTTATCAATTCAGTCAAGTAGTAATGATAAAGTAGTAAAATCAAATATTCCTAACTACTCTTATTAATGCAAGTATGAATGTAGTCATGATGGATACCCTCACTGACATACTCCCTCATGCGACACCCTCTTCGTTCGCGGCATGCTTTCATCCCTCAGTGCTCCACATCTTCCAGGCATATGCAATGCATGATGAGCATGATTACCGAGTTGTTATTAGTCCATTTCAAACAGCAGATGATTGGAAACTAAGATACCTCCCTTGTATCATTCCCAAACATGATCCATTCTACGGTCGTCAGTCCTAGACAATCTCATACGATGGTGTGTTTCTAGGTCGCTGCAAGGGTTGTCAGGGCTTGTTACACGGAATCGTTGCACCACTCCCCCATCACCTTATCAATACAGGCCTAGTTTATACTCTGTTACTACGGGAAGGCTCATCGCCTCACCGCAGATTCAGAGTATGCTCGAGGTCACTACAAAGGGCTGTCAGGGCTGTTACACAGAATCGTTGCACCACTCCCCCATCACCTTATCAATGTAGGCCGACAGCACGAATATAGTGTCTCATACCACCACAATCAGCTCACGAGTTTGGTTGCTCACTAGTCACTACGGGGAGGCACGTGGCCCCAGCATAGGCCGACAGCTCGACCATGGTGTCCCATACCACCATGCCCGGCTCATGAGTCTTAGTGGATCGAGGTACAATGGTTAACGGGATTCCACTGGTAAGTTTGGTACCCTAGGTTCAAGCAATAGCGACCAAACATGGTGAACATACATTAGACATATCGGGTTACTTGACGAGCCTGACTAGCTCGAGCACACAATCAATTGGACGACATGAAGTGCATAAGCACTTCGCGTGGCCTAACCACTGTCGCCAACTGACGTACAACTCGGGTTCGTCAAAACATCTACGTGGCGACATGAAACTCAACCACTATCTCAAGTCTAGTACCGACTGTCTGGACTATAGACATAGTCCCAAGCTCAATCAAACCTTATTTGTAGCATGTGGAGTAAAGCATGATAAACAAATTAATTCAAGCATGTTAGTAAGCATGTCATAAAGCATGTTATAAAGCATGTTATAAAGCACTACATAAATAGGAATACCAACACATATATTGCACAAGTAAGCGGTTAAGTAAACAACACTCATCGAGGAAAAATCATAATGTCTCTAAGGTAGTTGAGAATCCCATCTCAACCCCTCTAAGGCATCAACATCCAAACACTTACTCACACAAGCATTTCTACAAACACTTAACATACACTATTTCAACATACTAGTGTATGTTAGCAAACATGTATTAGGGCGAATCCTTTTGCCAAATAAGTATTTTATTCACATATCATATATTCATACCACAAATAATCATGTCCAACACACTTCCAAAATATATACGTATACGGTATTTTCTACAATACACTATTTCTACATACATAGTGTATATTAGCATAACATATATTAGGGCGAATCTTTTTCCAAATCAGTATTTTATCTATATAACATTATTCATACAACAACTAATCATGTC
>JAJHSJ010000005.1:43231671-43577524 GCA_021015155.1 Magnolia officinalis | reverse complement strand
CCGGATAGTATATCTCTTCTATGAATTTAGCCTTGAGGAGTTTGCTGACTTCCTCTTCAATGATAGCGTACCTTTCGGGGCCGAGAGGACGTCTTTTTTACCGAATTGGCCGGTAGGTTGGATCAATGTTGAGTCGATGGGTCATGACCGAAGGATCGATTCCAGGCATATCTTTGTGGCTCCATGCGAATACGTCGGCATATCATCGAAGCAAGGCGATCAAATTGTCTTTGAGAGGTGGCTTCCGGGATGAGCCAATTTGTACTACCTTCGAATCGTCAGTCTCGGCCAAGGGTACCGATATAAGATCTTCCATCGGTTGCCCTCGTTCGTGAGATCTGACCTTGGGATCCAATGATTCAATCACTGAAATTTCAACCGAAACCTTTAGTGCAGTGGCATAGCAGCGTAGAGCATCTTGCTGATCTCCTTTCGCGATTCCTACTCCTGACTCAGTCGGGAATTTCATGGAAAGGTTGTATGTAGATACCACCGCTTACAAAAGGTTTAAAGTAGGTCGACCGAGTATAGCGTTGTAAACAGAGGCTTGGTTAACGATCAAAAAATCTACCATTACTGTTGTCTGATGCGGGGGGTTTCCGGCAGTGAGTGGTAGTGAAGCAATCCCTTCTGGGAGTATCTATCCTCCCGAGAATCCAATCAACAGTGTTCGAACTAGACATAACGCTGATTGTTCAATCCCCATTTTCTCGAACGCCTGAGTGAACAATACATCCGCAGACGATCCAGTGTCTACGAGTATACGAAACACGTTTCTGTTAGCGATGGTGAGAGTGATGACTAGTGCATCATCATGGGGATGATGGACGCCTCGAGCGTCGTCTTCGGTGAACGAGATGCAATACTTTTCCTGTTTCTTTTCCTTCGGGGGCCGATACAGTAGGAGGACCTCGGACTCGGGCTGACTAATACTTCTGGCGTGATTTTTCCGTGCATTATTAGAATCACCCCCACCTCGATGACCACCGATGATCGTTCGGATTTCTTCCGTGATTCGGTTTTCGCTTGGGCGTGCTTCCGTGGACACGGTCTTTTCTACATGCTCCCCGAGTTGGCCTTCCCTAATGAGTCGTTTGATTTCTTCTTTTAAGTAATAACAGTCACTCGTATTGTGCCCGTGATCGCGATGATAGTGGCAGTACTTATCTTTACTCCGCCGGTTGGGATTGCCCCTCTGTTTACTAGGCCAGTTGATGAAACCTTCACTTTTGATTTCCATTAACACCTGTTCCTGAGTTTTATGTAGGGGAGTGTACGTGGAAAACCTTCGGTCGGGTCGCTTTCTTGACTTTTGATCATCGTGTACTCGATCATCCTTACTCTTTTTCCCTTCAACCGAGTCGGTTCCTTTTCTAACCGATTCTTTGGCTGAAGATTTTGCATTCTAGGCGGTCTCGCGCAGGAGTCGCATTTCTTCGACATCTGCGTATTTGTCCGACCGAGCCATAAACTCGGTCAGGGTCTCCGGTGGATTTCTGTCCAGAGATGTTAGAAATGGTTTGTCTATGACTCCTTGCATGAGCGCGTTGAGTGCTGTTTCTTCTGAGTGTTTTCGAACCTGAAGAGATTCAAAGTTGAAACGTCTGATATAGTCCTTCAGCAGTTCTCCTGTCTTCTAGATTATATTATTCAGATGCGCCGGCGGCTTTAGTTTCTTCTTCCCACCAATGAAATTAGTGAGGAAAGCGTCGCTGAGTTCGGCGAATGAACCGATAGACCTCGATTTTAGTTGTTTAAACGAAATCCGAGCCACGTTGGTTAATGTGAGAGAGAAGACTCGGCACATGACTGCATCTGAGGCATTGTGCAACTCCATATATGTTTTGATGCATTCGATGTGCTCAGTTGGGTTGGTTTTCCCAGTGAAGGGGACGATTTGCGGTAAACGAAACCTTTCCGGTAGCCGAGACTGCATCACTTCATCTATAAAAGGGGACGCTTTAGCCTCGAGTCGAGCTGGATACGTATTCCGATCCTGTTTCATGTCTGTTATCTCTTTCGCCATCTCCTCCCGAATATCTTTCTTGAAGTCCTGGATGTCCGCTTTCCAGGGTTCTGCGCTTTCTGTCGTTTTCTCAATGGGAGGCCGACTACGTCTCCTTTGATCTATTCTGTGTCGTAGATCAGAGGGTGGCAGTGTGGCTGTAACCGAACGGGCTGGTGTTGGTTCAGTAAGATGCTGGTGTTGACTCCGCGGGCTGAGCAGCAGATAGAGGGCTGGAAGCAAGTGGGAGAACACACGATGTTTGTCCTTATTGCTGCGGTAGCACCTGCTAGTTGTACATCTGTTCCAACATCTTTTTCATGACATTCATATCGGATCGAATCTCTTGAACCTCCTGACTCAACTGTGTGTTCCCCCGGTTCCGCTGGTTATTGGATACGGTTGGGGCCACCGGCAGCGCAGCTGGAGGGACCACTAGTGGAGCTCCTAATGCTGCACTAGTGGCGACCTCGTTTGCATCGTTCTGATCTGTTCTTCTAGTTGTCACCATTAGAACTTGTGTTACTGCTCTTTTGGTAGAATATGAAAAACGGCTTTTTGTCTGTTTCCCACAAACGACGCCAAACTGTTGATGCAAAAATCTGGTCCACTCTCTTTAGACCTTTGAGTACCTGCATAAGAAGAAGACAAAGGAGACCCTGACTAGAGCAGGGGACCCTCCGATGCCAAAGTCAGGTTAGGAATCTGGGTCTTATTGTATTGAGGGGTTCTGGGAGAGAGTTTTTTCATACCTTTCCTCCTTTGAGTCTCTCTTGTTTATAGGAGAGGGAGGATCCCACCATACCGGGATTCTTTCCCCATATCTTCGGAGATTTCATCCTTTTGACAGATTTCACCCGATCCAGAGATCCTTGGGATTGGACACCTATACTTCTGGATTTTCGGGACGGTATTTGATTTCACATCGTCTTTCCTTGGCTCGGCTCGGCCGTTCCCGACTCTGGAAGAGTCTCGGCTGGCTTAGGAGAATAAGCCTTTTGCTTTCTTACGGGCGAAAGAGTCTCGGTTTTTATCCGTCATCCTTCCTTACTTCGTAGCCAACGCAACCAACTTACCGAGTCAGTTTCTCATCGTCAGTCGGACGACTTATAACTTATTCGGCCTTAATCGGTTTATACTGACACTGCTAACTCGTCGACCAGTCAACTTATCAAACCTCGGGCTTCGTATCTCAGACTTAGCCGCTTTCTCCGAAGATCGAGAAAATAAGGGAGTAGAGTCAGTTCGATCCATACCCGAGTCCATTGATCAAATGGACTTCACCATGGAGAACTCATGCCCTAAAAATTTCCTGATTACAAACTCCCTGACATTCCCATTACGAATTATTCCCTTCACCATCTACTACCAGGCCACCAATCCAAGGCCTATAAAATCATTAATCAAGGGAGTCAACCGTCCCACCAAACCACAGGGCCCACTTACATATACTCAAGGCCTAGGGTTGAGGACCACATAATTCCTATACCACCTACCAACTACCATCGACTCAATCTAATCTGGATTTACAACAGCAAAGATGGGAAAAAGGTGGAAATTTTGCCATAAAAAACACGATCTGAGAAAATTCTACTGCAAGATTAAACCATCGGTACATGCATGAAAGAAATAAAATTAAAAAATCCAAACAGATTGGCAAACAAAAAATGAATCAGAAAGAACAAAAATCTAAAAAATCCACCGCTAATGAGGGTTGACCTAGAACTCAATCCCCCAAAAAAATCACCAAAATCCAACAACAGAGATTCCAAAAAGACAACACAAAAAGCAAGTAATTCCACAGCATTCCATTTCATCTCTCCAAAGAATTTCCAATAATAAATAAATAAATAAATAAATAAAAAGATTCGTCCCAAGTTCCTAAATTTTCAAATGGAAAAACACGATCCGAAAATATCAGCCATTTGTACCAAAATAAAATCAATGATGGATGGGACGGTGGAATCGTACCTGAGAAAGCGGGAGGAGGAGATAGTTGGAATCGATCGGACGATCGAGAGAGGGAAAAAGGAGATGGAGGGAAGCGATCCGACAATCAGAGCCTCTCGTTCTCTCTCACTGGCAAAAAAATGAAGAAGGAGGATGGATTGAGGGTTAGGTTGGGTTGGGATGGATGAGTGTAACTCGAGTGCACTTTAACTCGCGTGCACTCGCTCCACGGGTGTGTACTGGAGCCCACTGCAATGCGTTCTATATTCATGTCGTACGTAAGTAGTTAATTTTCATCCTCCAGTGTAAAACCGTTCCTGAACAAAAAACCATAGCTGTTCCTAATCTGCATTTTTGGTGTAGTGGTGCTTGAATATAGTGGGTTAGGAAAACCGCACTTTAGAATTTTGGCCGTGGTCTTTTGGCAGAAAAGTGACCACTATAGGCCTGAGAATGATAGAAGGAGTTGACACTTTGATGTTTATTGTTGGCACACATCTCCTTAAAATTTGGTCTGAGCAATATTTAAACAAATATGGATCATCCCAGAAGAATTTACGTACCTCGGTGAAGAATTTTTTCTTATCTTACACAGTCTAATGTGTCGGCGTGAAACCTATAGCAAGATAATTAGCAATATCTGCAAACCAAAGTGAGTGTGAGACTTTAAACAACTGTACGTCAGGGAACATGTCATTTATATGTGTCATCTCAAGGGAATCAGAGAGATCAAGGTGGAAGAGCTGCTTAGCCACTACGTTCTCTACTCCCTTTTTATCTTTTATTTCCAAATCGAATTCTTAAAGTAGGAGGATCCATCTTATCAGGCAGGGCTTATCATCATTCTTTTAAAAAGGATACTTGAGTGTCGCATGATTTGTGTAAAGGACGATCTTGGATCGATCAAGTAGGACCTAAATTTATCCAAACCGAACACTACGGCTAAGAGTTCCTTTTCTGTTGTAGAGCAGTTCACTTGGGCAGGGTTTAGAGTTCTACTTGCGTAATGAATAACATAGGGTTTCTTTTCTTTTCTTTGGCCTAAAACTGGCCCAAGAGCACAGTCAGATGCATCACACATAAGTTCAAAAAGAAGGCTCCAATTGGTTGGCTGCATGATAGGTGCAATATTTAACATGCCCTTGAGCTTAGTAAAAGCTTCCTGACATTGCTCAATCCACTCATATGGCACATCCTTTTGAAGTAGATTGTATAAAGGATGAGAGAGGTGACTAAAGTCCTTTATGAATCTTATGTAAAAACTGGCGTGTCTTAAAAGGATCACACGTCTCATATATTCTTGCGTGGAGGTAAGTTAGACTTAAGTTCAATCTTAGCCTTATCTATCTCAATTCCCTTGGACGAGATGATATGTTCCAGGACAATTCCCTTACAAACCATGAAACGACACTTATCCCAATTCAGTACCAAATTCTTTTCCTCACATCGCTTCAGTACACATTTAAGATTCTTTAAACTATCGCTAAAGGATGGACCAAAGACAAAGAAATCATCCATAAAGACCTCTAAATATTGCCCCATCATATCAGAAAAAATAATCAACATACATCGCTGAAAGTTGGCGGGAGCATTACATAGCCCAAATGGCATCCTTCGGTAAGCAAAGGTGTCAAAAGGATATGTGAACGTGGTCTTGTTTTGGTCTTCAAGGGCAATCTTGATATGGTTGTAACCTGAATATCCGTCAAGGAAATAGTAATAAGAATGACCAGTTAGCCTTTTCAAAATTTGATCGATGAAGGGTAAAGGAAAGTGGTCCTTCCTTGTGATGGTATTCAAGTTCTTGTAGTCAATGCACATTCTCCAACCAGTAGTGAATCTAATTGGCACGAGTTTATTGTCGTCATTGGCTACAATGGTGATTTCGGACTTCATAGGAGCCACCTGAGTTGGACTCACCCATTGATTATCGGATATAGGGTATATGATACCCACATCTAATAGCTTAAGAACCTCGACCTTAACCACTTCCTTCATGTTTGGATTTAATCTACGTTGTGGTTGCTGGGAGGTCTTTGCATTATCCTCTAAATAAATGCGGTGAGTATAAATCGAAGGGTCAATTCCCTCGAGGTCCGCAATCGACCATCCAAGGGATCCCTTATGCTCAATGAGAGTAGATATAAGCATACTCTCTTGTTCTTACTCAAGGTGGGAAGAAATCACCACTGGGTATGTCTCATCTTGACCTAAATAGACATACTTCAAATCAGAGGGCAATGGTTTTAGGTCAAGCTTCGGTGCCTTGAGGTTAGATGGTAAAGGCACTACATCAGTTGGGGGCAATTCTTCAAATTGTGGCCTCCACCGGTTAACTTCAAGTACCACCATAGTATCAAGCATGGCCCCCGTCTCCTTAATCATATCATCGTCCAAATCATGGGAGTGGGCCAGGCACGTCTCTAGAGGGTCAGAGGACAAGGTCATCAGAGTTCTATCATCCACGAAAGAGTCAATTATGTTAATGTCATGGGTATTGTCATCATCCTCTAACTGTTTGCAGGCCTTGAAAACGATATTCAACTCCAATGTCATATTTTCAAAAGACAAACTCATGACTCCATTCCTGCAATTAATGATTGAATTTGATGTGGTAAGGAATGAGCGACCAAGAATGATGGGAATTTGAGTGCTCGTGTCTATGATGGGTTAAGTATCTAGGATGATAAAATCTATCGGGTAGTAGAATTTGTCAACCTGGACCAACACACCCTCAATTATCCCTCTCGATACACGAACTGAGTGATCAACAAGTTGTAATGTGGTTCAGGTAGGTTTCAATTCACCCAAACCTAGTTATTCGTAGACCGAGTGAGGAATCAGATTTACGCTCGCTCCTAAGTCAAGAAGTGCATGCTCAATCCGGTAGTTCCCAATTACACAAGGGATGGTTGGGCTATCGGGATCTTTATATTTTTGTGGTACATATTGCTTGAGGATAACACTCACTTTTTCTGTTAGAAAAATTTTCTTTTTGATACTTTTCCGCCTCTTAATTGTGCATGTCTTTCAGAAATTTGGCATATGAAGGAATTTGTTTTACAACATCCAAGAGAGGGATATTGACCTTCACTATTTAAGCACCTCTAGAATATCCTGAGAGTTAGACTGAGGTTTTGGTGCAATCAACCATTGGGGGAATGGAGCAATTGGCTTGCTTAGAGGTTCCGATTCTAATCCATGTGGAGTGTTGCTAGATCTATCAGTTGCATCTACTTCCGGGTCCTTAGACTTTTCAGCCCTCACCAAAATAGATTTGTCAATTATCTTCCCACTCCTAAGAGTGGTGATAGACTTACCTTGCTCCATTTGATTTGAAGAGCTTGGACCACTTATTTCATATTGCGGTTTAGGATTGGGGAAAGGTTGGGCTGGACGAATCCCTTTTTCCCCAATTAAATATTTTATCTCACGCCCTTGTATGGTCTTTGAAAGGTCTTGAAGGGTTTGTAATATACTCTGATTGATAAGCTCTTGGTTTTAAATATGTTTCTAGACTAGATCCTCTTGAGGTTTCCCTTGATTCAAGAATTAGTTAGGGATTCCTTGAGGAGTAGCAGTTTGTCCATTCTTCCAACTAAAGTTTGGATGATTTCTCCAACTAGAATTGTATGTTTTAGAGATGGGTCCATTGAAAGGTCTTTCATAGTTGTTCACGACATTCAATTGCTCATTTAGTGCTTCTTAAAAAGTAGGTCTCGTTGGGTAATTTTCAGTTGTATGTATGTTGCAAGCACAGATACCGCAAAAAATTCCTTAGCCTTATCCTTCTTAAGTTCCACGGCCTCGACCTTCCTTGCGAGACTAGCCACTTTAACATTTATATCATCATCCTCTTTCAGTACCCCTCCCTCTTGCTTGAGTAAGCTTAGATGTGGTGCTAAGTTTTGGGGAGATGTCCCATGATGTGCAGTTTCAGCGAGTTTGTCAAAGTAATCACACACATCATCGACATTTTTTTCATGAACTCTCCATTACACATCGTCTTGATGAATTAGCACATGAAAGATGTCAGTCCATCGTGGAAGAAAGTTGTTATGCGCCACGTTTCAAAACCATGTTATGGGCATGAACTGACGAGATCCTTGAACCACTCCCAACATTGGAAGAATGTTTCATCTTCCTTTTGGGCGAAGTTCATGATCGACTTCCTGATAGTGTTCGTCTTATGGTATGGAATTTTTTTTTTTAATTTATGAACTCCATCATGTCATTCCATGTGCCAATAGATTGCGGACATAGTGAGTGCAACCATGTCTTAGCTTTTTCTTTCGGGGAGAAAGGAAAGAGTTTTACCTGACCGTGTCCTCAGACATGTTAGGAAAGTATAAAGTGGCTATAACCTCGTCAAATTCTTACAAGTGCAGTATGGACTTTTAAATTCAAGTCCAAGGAACTTTGAAAGGAGTTGGATCACTCTAGGCTTGATATCCCTGTTTCTTGTGTTTCCTGAAAAAATCATACAAGAAGGGGTGCTCACCTGTAAGAGCTATGTTTTAGATCTAGCACCCTGTGTTGTCAAATTTTGTAGTGACAAACCACTTGAGAGTGATTGACTTGTTTGATAGATGGAAAGTTCACCTTCATTCCAAGAAGAGTTTCAAGTCATCTACATCAACATCAAAGTGCTTCTACTACTTCAAATCAAGGTGGATGTTCAACTGCAAATACAAAATCAAGTTCAAACACAAGACCGAGTGCAAGTGCGACTACAAATACTAGTTCAAGTCCAAGTGCATTACATGATCAAGTACACAAGCTTAAGTTCAACTTTACAAGCTCAAGATCAAGTACACAACAAGTTTCAAGTCAAAGTGTACAAGATAAAACTTCAAAGTACCTCAAGTTACTATCTACCGAAGCGACCGATGTTATAAGTTCTATGCTCACATTTAAGGTATACATGATCTTAGAAAGACCTTAGGCATTGGTCATTAATGTTGCATATTTATATCGGGTCAATGTACTTATTTTAGGCTTTACTTTGACTAGTCCTAGTCATAGTTCGACTAGTCCAGGGTTTTTCTCGACCAGTCCAGAAATTTACTCGAATTTTCGGATAACTCTAGTATTTCTTTGATCAGTTGAGCACCCTGCTCGACTAGTCATGGAGACTAGCTCGACTTGAACTCCAGCAAGGAGATTTTTACCCACTCGACCAGTCGAGCAGGCGGGTTTATCTGATCATGCCAGAAATTTTGAAAATTGGTTACTGTCAGGACCAGTCAAGGCAAACCTTAGACCAATCGGGGGAACCGATTTGTAGCCTATAAATAAAGGACTTCTCTTAGATTTTTTCATTCATTCCAAGGCAATTCAAGCCACCTCTCTGAGAACTAAGTCCCCGCTATTGTGAAGCTATTATAGGTTATTTAAGATTCTTTTATATAGCTTTTTGGTTTTGAATTTCTTGATCTCTTGTTGTTCAATCTTATTTGATAAAAAGGAATTATGCTTTAACCCTTTTTGAGATCCAAGAAATTAAATCCAAGTAGCCAAAGGTAGATTTAATTTAAAATTCATCTAGACCTAGAACCCTTTCATTTGTGAGATAGAACTTTGAACATCTGCATCTATAAAGAAGCGGTTCTAACAGCTACATCGAAGAAGAATCTTTAGATAAGTATTTTTATAATTTTCTGTATTCGGTTTGAGAGATTCAGCCAGAAAAATCTCCTGTTTGGTTTTGACTGAGATCAGCCAGGAAAATCTCAGTGTGGGGTTTTTTATTGTGTAAGCCCAATTGAAAAACACATCTGTAAAGGTTTTAAGGTGAACCTTGGAAAACCTTCTTTCATAGTGAAAGCAATACCATTTGAGTTTTGGATATTGGGAGTGGAGTAGGTGTGGCTGTTTGCAAACAGTTGGTGTACACACTGAACCACTATATTCTTAGAGTTGTGTGATGTTGTATTTGATATTTGTGTGTGAATGCTTGTATCTCTTTTATGTACTTGTGGTGAATGTTGTAATAGTTAGATTTGTTTATTTTGCCTCTGTATCGGATTGAATTTTTGATACTTACCGAAGTTCTAGAAATCAGGTTATCCTACCATAAACCTTGGTTTTTAATGTAAGGTTGTCCTTAGAACAACGTTTGTATCAACCTCTCAAGACTAGTACATTTGAGGTTGCTATTTATTTTAGCTATTTGCATTTATTTTTCACATTTTATTTTTATTTGGCATAGTCCTATTCACCCCCCCTCTAGGACTGTGAGCTCGCCCTTTTCATCACCCCTGCCAGTTGTAAGTAATCTCGTAAAGTACGAGGTGGGGGTGCATGGTGCAACTCATTCTCATCCTGGACTTCTGCAACTGGAGGTTGCGGCTGATTCACTGGTTGATTTATAGGTTGATTTGCAGCCATAACCTTAATTATGTCTTAGGATCTCAAGTGGTCTCTAATCTGCAATGGGTAGATAACCCCTCAACTAATCCTCCTTCACTCAAAAGACGTCGAGTGTTGTCACGGACTCACTTGGGCATGAAACACTCTCAGCCCTCTATTTCAGATTTTAACCTAAACCTTAAAAAAATAGAAATCTAAGAAAAGAAAGAGAGAGAATTAGGAAGAAGTTACTAAATTAGAAGTTTCTATATTGGGATCCTGCAAAAGAGAAAAGGAAAGTGAGTTAGTTTCTTAGAAAGAAATAGGAAAGCAACCTAGTTTCTAAAAACAAAAAGGAAAGTTTCTAAAAACTAAAATAGAAAGTTTCTAACCTAGAATCAGAAAGTATATCTAAGAAAAACAGAAAAGGAATGTTATATATATATAAAAAAAAAAATTATGTTCTAAAAACAAAAAAAGGAAAGTTTACCTTGACCTAGAAATAGAAAGCTAATTTAATTTCTAAAATAATTCAAAAAACCCTAATCTTAAAAATAAAAATAGAAAAACCCTAATCTTAAATTAATTCTAAAACTAGTTAATCTCAGAAAAATGTAACCGTTAGTCCCCAGCAACAGCACCAAAATTGTTCACAACCCCAAGTGCAGGGTCGCGATGCGGTAATAATCTCGGTGAGACCGAGGTTGAATCCACAGGGACTAATCTCGTGTGTGTTCTGAGAGCAACTAGAAGTAGAACTAGAAGAAGATGTGAATCTAAACCAAAAATTAAAGAGAGTAATTGTGAGAGATTTAATGAAAAACTTAAGAAATTAAAGGTGGGAACTAGTGTTTTCAAGGATCCACTTGTAGAGATCAAGGAGATCTATGCTTGATTCAAGGACACAACTGGAATCAGAGTCCTATCTTATCTACTTGGAAGATATCTCAGTAAAACCAAATCTGAACTTCCTTTTACCTAATTCTCAATGGATGAGAGTTGTGAGAACTGGAAGTGATTCCATCACAAAACCATGCCCAGGAGACATTGGATGACAATAAGATATACCAATCTCATAACCAAACATAAGAGAATCATGAAGATTAGAAGGGATCCATCATCATCCAACCATGCCAATGAAATGATGGTGAACAACAGGATTTCCTAATTTCATATCTTAATACATGAAAAGAGATACTCAAAGCTATTGCAGATCTATTGTAATTTAAGTCACAACAAACTATTAAAAACTGAAAGTATTTCTTAAATATCAAACCAGAATCAAAGACAGTTCAACTTAAACATGAATCAAAGCAATAGAAAACATCTCATCATGCTACAAGCTTCACCTCTTAGCCCTAGCTAAGAGGTTTAGCCAACCATAGTCATGATTGGAACTAAAACCGTAGAAGAAAGCATGAAAAACTAAGGAAGAAAGAAGAAAAGCGCTTAGCGACGACTCTCTGCCCTTTGCTTCTCTCCTAACCCTATAATGATTGATAGATCCCTAGGGATTCGTTGGGGACTCCTATTTATAGTTGTGCAATACCCTCTTTCGCACCTCTTGAAAAAATTCGAAAACTGCCTCAAATTTACACACTCCGCGTAACTCTGCTTAACTTCGCAGAATTTGTTCGATGACATCGAACAGGCTTCGATGTCATCGAAGGTGTCTTTTATACGTGCTTTTTTCGTGCTTTTATAGCTTCATCCGAACTCTGCGACCTTCTATGTCATGAACCTACCTTCGATGTCATCGAAGAGGCCTTCAATGTCATCGAGCATTGTTCGAGAAATCGATAATGTGTCCAAAATAGTCTAGAGAGTTTTTCCATTTTCTTCAGTAAATTCAATGTTATCGAAGAGGTCTTTGATGTCATCGAGCAGATCTTCGATGTCATCGAGGAGTGCTTCGAGTAATCGAAAATGGTGCATAATATGTCTAGCGAGTTTTGCCGAAATTCTACAGAAAATTTGATGTCATTGAGCAGGTCTTCGATGTCATCGAGTAAAGCTTCGAGTCATCTAAAAATGTCTTCAATTTGTCTAGTGACCAACTCAATTTTCCTTCATAAATTTGATGTCACCGAATATGTCCTTGATATCATCGAACGGTGCTCGATGACACAGTCAATGTGTATTCCGCACTTGTTCTTTCGGCTTCATTCCTTCTCCACTTAGTTTTCTTAAATCTTGGGACCTTGAAATCTTCAATCTTTGTCTCCTAAGATCCATTCTTTGCCTTGGTGATCTTTGAGTGTCAAATCTATACTTTTTGTACCTTTTCCAATCCAAGCTCTCAAATTCACCTTGCAACACAAACATGAGTAAATAGGACATTAAGCCGTATCATGTTCATAGAACCAAGATATAAATGGGGTCTAATATGCAATATTTGACCCTCAACAGGCGAGCGTAAATCTAATCCCTTACTCGGTCTACAAACAACTAGGTGTAGGTGAATTAAAACCCACCCAGACCACATTACAAATTGATAATCGCTCAGTTCATGTACCAAGAGGGACGATTGAGGATGTATTGGTTCAAGTTGATCAATTCTACTATTCAATGGAATTTATCATCCTAGATACTCATCCCATCGTAAATATGAGCACTCAAATCCCTGTCATACTTGGCCACCTGTTCCTTACTATATCAAATGGTATCATCAATTATAGGAATGAGGTTATGAATTTGTCTTTTGAAAATATGAAATTAGATCTCTATATCTTTTTCAACATGAGTAGATAGGCAGAGGATGATGACGAGGCCAATGACATTAATATGATAGACTTTTTTTGTGGAAAATAGAGCTCTGATGACTTTATCCTCTGACCCTCTAGGGACTTGCTTGGCCCACTACCCTAATTTGGATGATGATATGATTAGGGAGAAGGATGCCTTGATGTTGCACTGGTTCTTGAAGTTAACCAATGGAGGTGACAATTTGAAAAATTGCCCCGAATTGATATTGTGCCCTACCGTCTAGCCTCAAAGCACCAAAGATTGATCTAAACCCTTTGCCCTCTGATCTTAAATATGTTTATTTAGGTCAAGATGAGACATACTCGGTAGTGATTTCTTCCCACATTGAGCAAGAACAAGAGTATGCTTATCTCTACACTCATTGAGCATAAGGAACTCTTGGATGGTTAATTGCGGACTTCAAGAGAATTGACCCTTTGATTTGTACTCACAACATTCATCTTGAGGATAATGCGAAGACCTCCCGGCAACCACAACGTAGATTAAATTCAAACATGAAGGAAGTGGTTAAGGCCGAGGTACTTAAGTTGTTGGATGTGGGCATTATATACCCCATATCCGATAGCCAATGGGTGAGTCCAACTTAGGTCGTTCCTAAGAAGTCTGAAATCACTATCGTACCTAATGCCGACAATGAACTCTTGCCAACTAGAGTTACTACTGGTTGAGAATGTGCATTGACTACAAGAAGTTGAATACAGTCATGAGGAATGACCACTTTCCTTTGCCCATTATTGATCAAATTTTGGAAAGGCAAGCTGGTCACTCTTACTATTACTTCCTTGACGGATATTCAGGCTACAATCAGATAGAGATAGCCCTTGGAAATTTGGAAAAAGCAATGTTCACATGTCCTTATGACACCTTTACTTATCGAATGATGCCATTCGAACTGTGTAATGCCCCTGTCACTTTTCAGCGATGCGTGTTGAGCATATTCTCTGACATGGTGGGGCAATATTTAGAGGTCTTCATGGATGACTTCTCTGTCTTTGGTCCATCCTTCAGCGAGTGTTTGGAAAATTTGAAAAATATGCTGAAGTGATGTGAGGAAAAGAATTTGGTAGTAAATTGGGAGAAGTGTCATTTCATGGTTTCTAATGGAATAGTTATTGGACATATAATTTCCTCTAAAGGAATTAAGGTAGATAAAGCTAAAATTGACCTTATTTCTAACCTACCTCCACCCAAGAGCATACGAGATGTATGATCCTTCTTAGGACACTGGATTCTACAAACGATTCAGTCACCTCTTTCGTCCTTTATGCAATCTACTTCAAAATGATGTACCATACGAGTGGACTGAGCAATGCCAGGAAGCCTTTTCTAAGCTCAAAGGCATGTTGACCACCGCACCTATCATGCAACCACCTGAATGAAGCATTCCTTTTAAAATCATGTGTGATGCGTTTGACTATGCTATTGGGCAGTGTTAGTGAAAAGTCCAAGCTATATGTCCTTAAGGGGGGGGGGGGGGGGAATAGGACTGTGCCAAATTAAAATTTAACTGCGTATTTGAAGTACGATAGCCTTATAAACAGATAAATAAATAACAATACTTTAAATAAATCAAAGAACTAAAATGTAAAACAATCTTAAAAAGAGCGTGATACTAACATTGTTCTAAGGACAACCTTTGCACGATAAAAACCAAGGGTTTATGACAGGACAACCTTACTAAAACAAATTGAATATCAAAACTCAAACAAAAAAGAATAAAGGAAATAGCAAGAAATAAATTCTAAACTATTACAACATTCCGCACTTTGCTTGAAATGTAAATATTACAACATTCACATTCACATATACATTCCACACATCTGAATGATTAAAGATATAGAAATTAAGTAAACATTCAAATCACATAACACACCGATATATAGTGGTTCGCCTGTGTGTTCACCAACTGTTAAACAACAGCCACACAGCTTGCTACTCCACCTCTAATATCCTCACACAGGGGATATTAGCGTTCACTATCAAAATAGGCTTCAGAGGTTCACCTAAAACCTTCACAATTGTGTCTTTTTAACTTGGGCTTACACGATCCAAAAACCCATACTTTCTGAGTTTTCTAGCTCTCCTCAGATAACCAACACAATGAGATTTTTCTGGCGAATCTTAAACAAAACCAAAATAATGGAATTTACAATAAATGTAAGATACCTAGATTTCTTCTTTTGTAGCAGCCCGGTAGAACCAATCAGAGTAGAAGTTTGAATCAATGTTCAATGTCCAATAGTCACTTAAGAAATGGTTCTAGGTTCTAATTGATTTTAAATTAAATCAAATTGGGCGTAGCTCTATTTGATTTTGATTCAAAGAAGAAGGAATACAATAATTCCTCTTTTTCAAATAAGATTGGAATATAGGAATAAAATTTAAAATAAATAAGTTAACAAAAAAGAATATTAAATATGCACATAGTAGCTTAAAATGAACACTAACTTATCTCAGAGTGGAGGCTTGAATTTTCTTGAATTTAATCGTTGAAAAACTCTGAAATTCATGCTCAACTTATAGTTATAGAAATCGTGTCTACGACTGGTCGTGTGGCCACCACGACTGGTCGTAGGATGAACTGCTTTCTAAATTTTTAAGCGTGATCAAGAAAATCCGTTCTACGACTAGTCTTAAGATTCTACGACTGGTCTTAGACCACCTACGACTGGTCATAGCTGAACCAGGATTGGTCGTAGGAAACCAGAATTGGTTGTTGGAGTTTGAGTCATAGTTCTAGGACTGGTCGAAGGACGAGTCGAGACATCCCTACGATCGGTCGAACAGTCTCCAAGACTGGTCATAGAATAACCAAAAAATTTTGAAAAATTGAAACAACTTGGGACTGGTCGTGAAATTTCTTGGACTGGTCGAACCAGGTCTAGGACTAGTCGAACAAGTTCCAGGACTAGTCTTAGAACAAACCAAATACATGTAAAAAGACTCATCTTGAATTATGTATACAAAATGAACTACCCTATGGTTAAACTATGGTCTATCATACCTGGGACATGAAGTATGAACATTGAACTTCATTCTTTTAGATGATGGTTAACCTTTGAAGCTTAAGATCTCTACTTGATGTAGATTGATCTTGAGATCTTCTACAGCTTGAATTTAAACTTCAACTTGAGTTGCACTTGAGTCTTGAAATGCACTTGAGTCTTGAACAAACACTCTTGTTATCGATGTAGCTTTGAACAATGATGCTTACAGAAGACGACAAAATACATAACCTTGCATTTCTTGAAGCAGAGCACCGAACATGTCTTGAATCATTTTGTTGTAGTCTTGAATCATATATATATATATATATATATATATATATATATATATATATATATATATATATATTATCATACAAGCACAAGACAACAGATAAATTTTTTGGCACCACAAGAGGTTTTGGTACCACGAAATTTGACAATTAAAGGAGCATGAGACCATAACACTTACAATCTCCCCCTTTGACAAATTTGTGACAAAACACACTCATATAAAAATAAGAGATGCACCATATGCATAATAATGAATCAAGTAATATACTCTCCTTGAGTAGCAGCACACATATCCAAAATATAGCACTACTCATATCCATAAGCAATCAAACCAAAAGTTTCCAAAAGCTTCCAAAAGCCTTCTCCCCCCTTTTGTCACAATATGACAAAGGAAGCAACAAAGTAAATGATAATTATTGGAGGAATAGATGAAGTAACTCGACAATATATAAGTAAGTAAACGTTCACAATCCAGTTACTAGTATTACTAAAAAGTCATCAAACCAAATAGAGTGCACAATCCAACATAAGTAAAAAAGATATTACATACCAAGGATGAAAACACTCAATCGGATCCTGAGGAAGGAGCAGGAATGGTAGGATCAAGTTTATGCATTCCCTTGTTCAAGCGCCTAAGATACTTGCACATATATTTAAATTGAAGATCATCTGCAACATTCATATTCCCTACCTTCTCTTCTAAAGCACGAAGACGAGCATCAAAATCAGAAGGCTTAAAATCAGGATCATTTCCAGAATCAGATTCAAGTTCATCAAAATATCATCCATATCCATCGTCAAGAGGAAGATCACTAGCTTCAGCTCTACCAACATCCACTTACCCTCGAGCCCATTCCAATTTCATTTTGTTAATATTCAAATTGTTAAAAATAAGATGATGGATGAGAGCTTCTCCAACAGGCATAGCCACGAGCTTGTGATTAGCTAAAACAGTCAAGAGATAGGCAAAATGGATATCACTATGACTTGGATGAAGACGATATTGAATAATGGAATGACATATCAATGAAGGAAGGCAGACTTGAGAACCAGAAATGACAGAGTGCAAAACACGAACCATAAAGGCAGTTAATTCTGTCTTATTACCAGAACGAGGATACATATTAGAAATAAAAATCCTGTGAAGTACTCTGTATTTGGGTAACAAGTACCTTGCGGGGAGCGCATTCCCTTTGTGAGTCCATTGCACATTCATATTACACAAATCTCTGGTTAGCATACGCTTTTCAGATTCTGAGGGTTTTTTTAGCTAAAGTATGAATACGAATACCCTCCTCATTAACAGGTATATCCATTAACCCTGCAATCAGATGGCAGTCAACTTCAAATAGAACTTCTCTAGTAACAATTTTAAAAGTTAAATTCTCAAAAGAGAATTCTGAGATACATGCAAACATGGCCTGTGCAATAGATTGGTATGCAGGCCAACCCCAATGTAAAATGTTATCCCATCCTACAGCTTGGAGTAGAGATAGAATACCAAAAGGAGCAATGTGTTCAATATAAACAGACCGTTCAATAATGACTTTGCGCATACGCAAATCCCGTACATCGGAGGGATCATCCTCAGGTGAATGAAGATAGTGCCTAGATAGAGGACCTGATCTAAAAGAAGATGGACCACGGGAAGTTTTCTTTTTCCCACTAGCATCTATTTTCAGTATGAAAATCAAAGGATTAAGTAGATACAAAAGATGTGAAAAAGGAGTTTTGCTAGATCAGATTTTTCAAGAAAATGCCCCAAAAGTGCAAAGAATCTTAAAATAGATTACTCCAAGAGTGAAAATGAAGTAATAGGAACTAGGATTTACAAGAGAAACACAAATGATGCACTAACCTTGAAGATCTAGGAAGGTGGGTACGACTAGTCATGCCTCGGCTCGTTGGAGAGGAAAAAGTAAATGAAGAAGATGAGTTTTTCCCCAAATTTAAAAGAATCCAACGCAATACACGATTGGTCGAGGACCGTTCTCGATCGGTCGTACCACGATTGGTTGAGAATTTCCTCGATTGGTCGTGTACCTATAAAAACAGGCATATTTTAAAAAAATTGGAATTTAGATCAACAAATTATCAAATATATATACATTATGATACAAATATGCATGAATAATCAATTTAGAATGCACATTCCGAGATTAAATTTCAATTTATTAAACCTGCTTTTGTTGAGCGATTTAGTTAAAATGTCAGCAAGTTGAATCTCGGTCGGTATATTTCCAAGGATAATATTTTATCTTCCACTAATTCATGAATATAGTGATACCTAATGTCAATGTGCTTTGTACGTGAATGCTGGATTGGGTTTTTTGATATATTTATAGCACTGGAATTATCAAAATATAATATCATATTCCTGTGTAATTCCATAATCGCTTAACATACGTTTAATCCAAACAAGCTGAGTACAAGCATTTCCTGCTGCGATGTATTCAGCCTCAGTAGTTGAGATCGATATAGAACTTTGCTTCTTGATAAACTAAGAAACCAAACAGTTTCAAATATAGAAACAACCACCACTGGTTGATTTTCTGTCATCAATATTTCTAGCCCAATCAGCTTCTGAGTACCCAACCAATTGAACACTAGTATCAAATGGATACCAGAGACCCATTTTAGCAGAACTTGCGACATATCACATAATCTGCTTGACAGTAGATAGATGTGACTCTTTAGGATCAGACTGATATCTAGTGCAAATCTCAACACTTGAAGTGATATCAGGTCTACTAGCAGTTAAGTAAAGTAGACTACCAATCATACTACGATATAATTTAGGATCTATATTTTTACCTGTAGTCCTTTGAGAGTCTTAAAGTTGTACTCGTAGGAGTATCAAAATTCTTACCATTCTTAAATCCAAACTTTTTGATTAAGTTCAGAGCATATTTTGTTTGAGAAATGAAAATGCCATCTGGTTGTTGTTTTACTTGCAACCTAAGGAAATAATTTAATTCTCCAACCATGCTCATTTCGAACTTAGATTTCATCAAATCTACAAACTCAACAGTTATGTTAGTACAAGTTGATCCATAAATAATATCA
This sequence comes from Magnolia officinalis, assembly GCA_021015155.1. Lineage (NCBI taxonomy): Eukaryota > Viridiplantae > Streptophyta > Magnoliopsida > Magnoliales > Magnoliaceae > Magnolia > Magnolia officinalis. The sequence goes on along the minus strand of JAJHSJ010000005.1, from coordinate 43,558,108 downwards.
TCAACATAGATCTGAACTATTAAGATATCATCGTTATGTTTCTTAACAAAAAGTGTCTTATCGACACTACCCATTTAAAAATTATGACTTAGTAAAAATTTAGTCAATTTTTCGTACCATGCTCTAGGAGCTTGTTTTAAACCATATAGAGCTTTTTAAGATGGTATACATGATCAGTAAACTTAGGGTCTTCAAACCTTGTAGGTTGTTCAACATATACTTCTTCATGTAGATCATCATTCAAAAAAGCATTCTTTACATCTATTTGATAAATTTTAAACTTTCTAAAGCATGCAATGGATATAAAAAGTCTGATTGATTCAAGATGAGCAACTGGAGCAAAGGTTTCATCGTAATTAATGCCTTCTATTTGAGTGTACCCTTGTACAACCAGTCTTGCCTTGTTTTGAATTATATTCCCAAGTTTATCAGGCTTATTTTTGAAAATCCACTTAGTTCCTATAATATGTTTGTCTTTAGGTCTAGGAACAAGATACCAGACATCATTTCGAATAAACTGAATAAGTTCTTCCTCCATAGCTACTATCCAGTTTTCATCAGAAAGAGCTTCTTTTACGTTTACCGGTTCAATCTGAGATGTAAAGCATACGTAATTATATGTCTTCTAGTTGTCTACGAGTGCGCACACCAGTGAGAGGGTTTCCAAGAATTTGAGCGGTTGGATGATCTTTAACAGTCCTTAATTCAGAATTGTTTTGACTTGATGAAGTATCAGGTTTGTCAATTAGAAGAACTTCATCATTATTTGAACTTGGGGCAGGTGTATTCAAATGATCGTCTATGACCACATTAATTAATTCTTAAATAACACCGGTCCTTCTGTTCAGTACACGATATGCGCGACTGTTTAAAGAGTATCCTAAAAAGATTCCTTTGTCACTTTTTGTGTCAAACTTTCCCAGATTTTCATGGTCTCGCAAAATATAGCACTTGCTACCAAAAACTTGAAAGTATTTGACAGTAGGCTTTTTATCAAACCACATTTCATAAGCAGTTTTATTATTAGATTTACATATATAAACTCGATTAATAACATAGCAGACAGTATTCACTGCTTCAGCCCAAAGATTTTTAGGGAGCTTCATACTATTAACATTACAATTCCCAATTCTTGAAGCACTCTATTTTTCCTTTCCACAATTCCATTTTATTGAGGAGTTTTGGGTGCAGAGAATTCATGTGATATTCCCTAATTATTACAGAATTTCTCAAAACTGCTATTCTTGAACTCAGATCCATGATCACTACGGATCTTACAAACTTGAGAACCTTTTTCAGTTTGGATCCGGTTGAGAATCCTTTTAACTTCATCAAGGGTTTCTGATTTATCCCTTAAGAAGGGTACCCAAGTGAATCTATAAAAATCATCCCCGATTACCAAGATGTATTTTTTGCCACCTCGACTCTCCTTCCTGGTGGGTCCTATAAGATCCATATGGAGAAGCTCGAGTGGCCTTGATGTGGCATTGGAGTTCACCTTTTTGTGAGAGCTCCTCGTTTGCTTGTCATACTGACATTCACCACATATCTTGTCTATATTTTGTAATTTAGGTAGACCTCTTATTAGTTCTCCCTTGCTCAATCTGTATAAATTACGGTAGTGTACATGTCCAAGGCGTTTATGTCATAATTCAGTTTCATCGATATGGACAATGTAGCACGATTGATTAGATGAGCTACCATAGCTTACAATATAGCAATTTTCAGAAGTCCTGCGACCAGTTAATATTACAAAACCCTTTTTGTTCAAGATTTCACAACCTTTATTAGAAAATTTCACGCTATGATTATTATCACATATTTGAGATATGCTTAACAGGTTGTGTTTTAGCCCCTCAACATATAAAACATTCTTAAATAAAGGGAGGTTATAGAGTTGAACCGTACCTTGGCCAATAATCTTGCAATTGCTACCATCACCAAATGTGACTGCCCCATCAGTCATATCTTTAAGATTGGTGAATAAAGCCTCGTTGCCTTATATATGCCTTGAGCATCCACTGTCTAAGTACCACTTCGAATGACTTGTAGCTTTGAAAGCAGTGTGGGCAACTAAGCAAGTAACTTTAGGAACCCATTTCATTACTATTTTGGGTTTAGGAGTATAGTTGGTCTTCTTATATTTGTAATTTTTGTACGAGTGACCCACTGAGTTAGATTTTAAGAGCTCCTTAAGCAAATCAACTATTTTTTCAGCTAAAGGGTTTTGGTTTTAAGTTTTATAGTTGACATAATTTCTTTTAGGTTTTTTAAAAGTTTTAGCATTTTTAGAAAAACTTTGAATAATATTTTTCCCTTTTGAGTTAGAGGTTTCTCCTCTCACAAACTTAGGAGGAGTATTCTTCAGTTTAGAAGGTACATTTTTATCATAGCCCAACCCGAATCTGTCGCCACAATTTCTAGATCCGGATAAAAGTTTCTCAAACTTTGGATCTCCTTGGGCATACCTCTATGTATCCTTTGAACTTAAAAGTAAAGAGTTTTCAAGCTTAAGTTTATCATTTTCAGATTTAAGATTTTTGATCAGGGAGGTTTTGAATTCTAAATCACATTTTGTCTTTTCAAAACATTCTGAAATATGGGATTTTTCTAAAACAAGAGACTCAAAATTTTCTTTAAGTTTTAAAAACTTTTCTTTTTGAAGTTTTAGTTTTATGACAATTTTACAACTTTCCTTGTATAGGGCATTGTAAGCATCTTGAAGATCTTCTTCATTTTCATGATCACTATTTAGATTTTCTTCACTAGTTGAATCATCATGATCTGAAAAAGTGAATTTGGCTAGAGTCATAAGGGCCTTAACTTCTTTGCCCGACTCGGTTTCAGAATCTTCTGATTCAGAAGAGGCTTCAGTGCTAGAAGATTCATCCCAAGTAGCCAACATTCCTTTCTTTTAGGTTTGTCCTTTTTAGGACATTTGTTTGCTAAATGCCCATATTCTTGGCAGTTGTAACATTGACAATCTTTCAAAGATTTCCAAGTTTTAGATTTAGGTTTAGATCTTTTCTTATCATTTAATTTTTGAAAATCAACCCTCTTTTTACTTTTGAAAATCTTGTAAAACTTTTTTCGCTAGAAGACCAATATCTTCTTCAGAATTTTCTAAATCGGAGTTTTCTTGAGAAATATGTTTAGAAGACTTTAGGGTAATAGATTTACCTTTAGGAGATTTAAAAGCTAACTCGTAGGTTTGTAAAGACCCAACCAACTCTTCTACCCTCATATTGTCCTTATCACGAAGTTCCTGGATCGCGGTTACCTTAGAATTGAACCGTTCAAGTAGTGAGCGTAGTATCTTTGCACACACTTTACTTTCTGGGATTTTATCGCCAAGACCCCACATAAAGTTTACAATGTCATTTAATCTAGTGTAGAAGTCCATAAATATTTCATTTTCCTCCATATGAATTTCTTCAAATTCGGTTGTGAGGATTTGGACTTCAGATTTTTTGATAATTGAAGTACTCTCATGTGTCATTTCTAATATATCTCAAGCTTGCTTTGCAGTATCACAGGATATGATTCTTTTGAACTCATCCGGTGATAGTGTGCAAGTGATTGCATTTAGTGCTTTTGCATTAGGACTACACTCACTTTTCTGAAGAGTGGTCCATGAGAAAAATGGCGTTACTCTCATTGATTTTGAACCATCAATACTAGTCACTTCGGTGGTAGGTGGGTTCCATTCAGTCACTGTGGCAAGCCACACACTCTCATCCATTGATTTGAGGGAAATCCTCATCCTGGCTTTCCAATAGGCATAGTTGGAGCCATCAAAGGGTGGAGGACTAGTGACTGAAAGGCTATCAAAATTTGACATCTTATATATAGCTTAGATCGTTAGCTCAGGAAATGAATCCAAGAATAAAGAAATAAAAAAAAAGAGCTATTAGGCTTTGATACCACTTGAAAAGGCCAAGCTATATGTCCTAGAGGGGGGGGGGGTGTGAATAAGACTGTGCCAAATTAAAATTTAACCGCGGAATTGAAGTACGATATCCTTATAAACAGATAAATAAAGAACAATACTTTAAATAAATCAAAGAACTGAAATGTAAAGGAATCTTAAAAAGAGCTTGATACTAACATTGTTCTAAGGACAACCTTTGCACCATAAAAACCAAGGGTTTATGGCAGGACAACCTTACTAGAACAAATTGAATATCAAAACTCAAAAAGAAAGGAAATAAAGGAAATAGCAAGAAATAAATTCTAAACTATTACAACATTCCCCACTTTACTTGAAATATAAATATTACAACATTCACATTCACATATACATTCCACACATCTGAATGATTAAAGATATAGAAATTAAGTAAACATTCAAATCACACAACACACCGATATATAATGGTTCGCCTGTGTGTTCACCAACTGTTAAACAACAGCCACACAACTTGCTACTCCACTCCTAATATCCTCACACAGGGGATATTAGCGTTCACATTTCACAGGTTCATGTAAAACCTTCATAATTGTGTCTTTTTAACTTGAGCTTACACAATCTAAAAATCCACACTTTCTGAGTTTTCTAGCTCTCCTCAGATAACCAACACAATGAGATTTTTCTGGCGAATCTCAAACAAAACCAAAATAATGGAATTTACAATAAATGTAAAATACCTGGATTTCTTCTTTTGTAGCAGCCCGGTAGAACCAATCAGAGTAGAAGTTCGAATCAATGTTCAATGTCCAATACTCACTTAAGAAATGGTTTTAGGTTCTAATTGATTTTAAATTAAACCAAATTGGGCGTAGCTCTATTTGATTTTGATTCCAAGAAGAGAAGGATACATCAATTCCTCTTTTTCAAATAAGATTGGAATATATGAATAAAATCAAATATAAATAAGCTAATAAAAAAGAATATTAAATATGCACAGAGTAGCTTAAAATGAACACTAACTTATCTCAGAGTGGAGGCTTGAATTTTCTTGAAATTAATCGATAAAAAACTTTGAAATTCGTGCTCAATTTATAGTTGCAGAAATCGCATCTACGACTGGTCGTGTGGCCACCACGACTGGTCGTAGGACGAACCGCTTTTTGATTTTTTAAGTGCGATCTGGAAAATCCGTTCTATGACTAGTCTTAGGATTCTACGACTAGTCTTAGACCACCTACGACTGGCCGTAGTTGACCCAGGACTGGTCGTAGGTAACCAGAATTGGTTGCTGGAGTTTGAGTCGCAGTTCTAGGACTGGTCGAAGGACGAGTCGAGACATCCCTACGACCGATCGAACAGTCTCCAAGACTGGTGGTAGAATAACCAAAAAATTCTAAAAAATTGAAACAACTTAGGACTGGTCATGGAATTTCTTGGACTGGTCGAACCAGGTCCAGGACTAGTCGAACAAGGTTCAGGACTAGTCGAATAAGGTCTAGGACTAGTCTTAAAATAAACCAAATACATGTAAAAAGATTCATCTTGAAATATGTATACAAAATGACCTACCCTATGGTCAAACTATGGTCTATCATACCTGGGACATGAAATATGAACATTGAACTTCATTCTTTCAGATGATGGTTAACCTTTGAAGCTTGAGATCTCTACTTGATGTAGCTTGATCTTGAGATCTTCTACAGCTTGAATTTAAAGTTCAACTTGAGTTGCACTTGAGTCTTGAAATGCACTTGAGTCTTGAATAAATACTCTTCTTATCGATGTAGCTCTGAACAATAATGCTTACAGAAGAGGACAAAATACATAACCTTGCATTTCTTGAAGCAGATCACTGAACATGTCTTGAACCATTTTGATGCAGTCTTGAATCATATATATATCAACATACAAGCACAAGACACACAAATAAAGGTTTTGACACCACAAGGGGTTTTGGCACCACAAAATTTGCCAATCAAAGGATCATGAGACCATAACACTTACAGTTAGGCAGAGAAAAGAGAAGAAACACTACGTTATTCATTATGCGAGTAGAACTCTAAATTCTGTCCAAATGAACTACTCTACTACAGAGAATGAACTCTTGGCTGTGGTATTTACTTCGGACAAATTTAGATCCTACTTGATAATTCTAAGATCATAATCTACATTAATCGTGCGGCGCTGAAGTATCTTCTTTCTAAGAAAGATGCTAAGCCCCGCTTGATAAGATGGATCCTCCTACTCCAGGAGTTTGACTTATAAATACAAGACAAAAAGGGAGTAGAGAATGTAGTGGTTGACCATCTCTCGAGACTTGATCTCCCTGATTCTCCTGAGATGACACCTATAAACGACATGTTCCCTAATGAACAACTATTTAAACTCTCTCATTTACCTTGGTTTGCTTACATTGTAAATTATATTGCTATAGGTTTCACACCAGCTCATTGGACTACGTAAGATAAGAAAAAAAATCTTCATTGAGGTTCATAAATTCTTCTGGGATGACCCGTATTTATTCAAATATTACCCAGATCAAATTCTAAGGAGAAGTGTGCCAGACAATGAACACCAAAGTATCATCTCCTTTTGTCACTCTCAAGCTTGTGGTGGTCACTTTTCTGCTAATAAGACCACGACCAAAATTCTGTAGTGCGGGTTCTATTGGCCCACTATGTTCAAAAATACTCGTGAGTTTTGTAAAACTTGTGAGCGTTGTGAGAAATTAGGAGCATTGTCCATTGAAATATGATGCCTCTGAATCCCATTTTGTAGTAGAATATGTCACTAAATGGGTTGAAGCGATCTCGTGCCGGAACAATGACCATCAAATGGTCATTAAATTCTTAAAAGAAAATATCCTTTTCCGGTTCAGAACACCTCGAGCTATCATTAGTGATGGAGGTTCACATTTCTGTAATAGACCATTTGCAAACTTAATGAAGAAATATGGTATCTCTCATAAGGTGAGCACTCCATACTACCCACAAAAAAGTGGGCAAGCTGATATTTTCAATAGGAAAATTAAACAAATTCTGGAAAAGACGGTTAACCCTGATCACAATGATTGGTCAATTCGCTTAACCGATGCCTTATGGGCCTACCGTACTGCCTTTAAAACCCCAATTGGAATGTCTTCCTATAGATGTTTTGAACAAGAAACAAATGCATTCCATTTGGGGAAATTATCTTATTCACTTAATTATGAACAAAAGAAAGTAAAGAAAATAATCACATCATCTATTCATTCCAACTTCTTTTACATCCTTTTCTCCTTTGATTCTAAAACAGAATATTCATGACTTCTAATGGAAAACAAATAAAGACATCATGCACCATATATTGTAGACTGTTGTGCACTGAACACTATTATGCACCAAGTATTATCATGTATTTGGGTTGTTGTACGCTCGCTAGCAGTGTTGTGCGCCCGCCTTTTTGTGCGCTCGGTAGTGTTGTGCGCCTGCTAGTGTTGTGCGCTCGCTTTTGTTGTGTGCTCACTTTTGTTGTGCGCCAATAGCGTTGTGCGTCAACAGTGTTGTGCGCCGCACAACACCCATCTTGTACAATGAATGCTGACTTTACCTCTATCTCTCTCTCTCATCGGGATCTTCTTCTTTTCCTTGATTGGTTGTTAATGACCTCCTACTGAGGGGTCAGGGGATATTTATAGCTCTTTCACACTTGTGAACATGCCACGTTGACATTACGCGGTATCCCTTATGCGTCAATTCCCCTCTGTGCAGACTTCTTTGTGTGGACTCCTTTGTGCAGACTCCTTTGTGCGGATCCCCTTGTATAGACTTCAATGTACGAATTCCTTTGTGCGGACTAACTCCTCTCGACGCACAATGCTCCATTGCGCATAATGATGATCAACACACAATGCTTCTCTGCGTATAATGACTTCTTGCTATCTTCTCTCTCTCTCTCTCTTTATGCCTCAATAGATGCCCCCTTGATCCTGCATTTTTTGTTTTTATATTTACAAAATAAATAATGTAGGATTAACATTTCAATTTATTCTAACCATGTTTTCTTTCCTTTCCTCTGTTGTGTGCATCATTAAATCCTTTGGCGCATAGTCATTTTCTCTGTTGTGCGTTCACTGAATTGTGCACAACATTTTCCACACAACATTTTCTGCACAACGGGCCAGACCTTGCCTATAAATACAGGACTTCTACTCTTTTCCCCCACTTCAATTTTTGCCTGCTTCACATTGTTTCTGCATCAAGCTATTCTTCACGCCAACATTCTTGTGCGCCAACAACGTTGTGAGCCGCACAACCCCTGTCTCGCACAATAGGACTTAGCGCACAACGCTTCTCTGCGCTCAATCAGAATTTAGCACACAAGGACAGGTAGCGTACAATGACCTTGCGCACAACGTTTTGCACACAATGACTTGTGATTAAATATAGAGTTAGACTCCAAATTTATTTGCCCCCCTTTTTTAGCAATCTTTCATACTTCTCCTTTATCTTAATGAACTTCTCTTCCCGATTTTAATTAATTTACTGACTTCTGTACAGATCTCCAATGGCTAGTTCAAAAAGACCTCTCGCCTCCCCAAGTACTACTGGGCCTTCTGACTCACTACCAGCCGAGACCTGTGGTCAGAAAAGACCTAAATCTACTGAAGGCTACTCTTCCTTTTTTAAAGAGCCAGCTCCTGTCATTATCAACTTTGCTGATTGTATCCAACACCTAACTGAACACATCCGCATGGCTGTACTAATGAAGGAAATAGAAGGACCCCCTACTATAGGATAAGAATCTGATTGAGACAAGTGGTTGAAATCCACAGCCAACTTTTAAATAGACGACACCCATCCTTCTGCTGCTAAAGCTTTCCTTGCTCCAGTGATTTCGAAGCGAACAAGAGAAAAGAGTAAAGATGAAGTTTTTCAAGAAAAGATCCGGGAACATAACCAAAGGTGTTTCCAGAATGCCTGAGATTCAATCAAGCTAAATGCCGAAGCGATTAAATTTCGCAACCCCTATAAAGATGAGACTATTACTCTCCCTTTGCAACTTCAGCGCCACCGGTCCATAATTCAAAGCGAACTGACCGACTATATGACACAGAACAGGCTCCTGTATGTGTCGAATTGGGTGATCAAAGAGCCGTAAATCCATAAAGGCTATCTCATAGAGAATGACTTAACTCAAAAGACTGAACAAATAAGATATATGCGCTTCCTCACACCATGTTACAATCCTCATTCCTTATACTTCACTAATGTCTTCGAAACAATTCAACAGTGTTTTCGTCATCGCGACTCCTTGCGGGGTAAGGAAGAATTTAAGACGCGAGGTCTTTGGACTGATCATCCATATTACAGCTCATGGACCAAAGCAATCTTGAAGAAGTACGTAGATGTCCTTATTAAAGCAAAGCTATATCATGCTATAGAAGCCACCTCAAATTTTTTTTTTCAAAAACACATGATGATTTATAAGGGCTTTCTAAAGTACTAGTCTTCCACTACAAATTCCTTCCATCTTCTGGTCGGAGAAGTAAGCATCACCTTGTGGGATCTATATAGGGTGGCTGGCCTTCTGTAACACCCTGAAAATCGGGGGTCGAGCATAAACTCAACTCCCGAGTTCCAACGCATCACTTATGCAACAAAATGAATGATGATTGAATGTTGTCTGCATTAGTACATTGAACATGAGTGAGATCAAGCCAAAATAGCATATCATACTCTAGAGACATAAATCGCAAGCGGAAGACTGTGATAGATAGATAAAAGATATAAACTATGGTGAGTCTCCAGAGTGTGATAAAGTTACCAGATTGTAACATCCCGAAAAATCGAGGGTCGAGTAGTAACTCAACTCTCGAGTTTCAAGAACATCACTTATGCAACATAGATAATGATGATTAAATGTTATCTGCATTAACGTAGTGAACATGAGTGAGATTAAGCCAAAACAGCATATCATACTCTAGAGACAGTTAAATTGCAAGCGAAAGACTGTGATAGATATATAAAATATATAAAAACTATGGTGAGTCTCCAGAGTGTGATAACATTACCAGGTTAAATAATTACAAGTATAGTTCCAAAATATACCAAATGTGTAAGTGTAATGGCTTCTATCCCAAGTATCATAGCCCCGTCAATACAATACCAGGTCTTCATAAACCTGACAGAGAACTACATGTAGGAGAACTCCAAATCTACATCACAATATTCCGGCTCTGCTTCATAAGCATCGCCATCACCTGAAACTCAACAAATCTAGTTGGTGTGTACAACACCGTCCTGTAACGTGGGAGTGAGTAGCTAACTCAGTGGAACAAAAAGGCATAAGTTATCATGTTATCAATTCAGTCAAGCAGTAATGATAAAGTAGTAAAATCAAATATTCCTAACTACTCTTATTAATGCAAGTATGAATGTAGTCATGATGGATGCCCTCACTGACATACTCCCTCATGCGACACCCTCTTCGTTCGCGGCATGCTTTCATCCCTCAGTGCTCCACATCTTCCAGGCATATGCAATGCATGATGAGCATGATTACCGAGTTGTTATTAGTCCATTTCAAACAGCAGATTGGGAAACTAAGATACCTCCCTTGTATCATTCCCAAACATGATCCATTCTACGGTCGTCAGTCCTAGACAATCTCATACGATGGTGTGTTTCTAGGTCGCTGCAAGGGTTGTCAGGGCTGTTACACGGAATCGTTGCACCACTCCCCCATCACCTTATCAATACAGGCCTAGTTTATACTCTGTTACTACGGGAAGGCTCATCGCCTCACCGCAGATTCAGAGTATGCTTGAGGTCACTACAAAGGGCTGTCAGGGCTGTTACACGGAATCGTTGCACCACTCTCCCATCACCTTATCAATGTAGGCCGACAACACGAATATAGTGTCTCATACCACCACAATCAGCTCACGAGTCTGGTTGCTCACTGGTCACTACGGGGAGGCACGTGACCCCAGCGTAGGCCGACAGCTCGACCATGGTGTCCCATACCACCATGCCCGGCTCATGAGTCTTAGTGGATCGAGGTACAATGGTTAACGGGATTCCACTGGTAAGTTTGGTACCCTAGGTTCAAGCAATAGCGACCAAACATGGTGAACATACATTAGACATATCGGGTTACTTGACGAGCCTGACTAGCTCGAGCACACAATCAATTGGACGACATGAAGTGCATAAGCACTTCGCGTGGCCTAACCACTGTCGCCAACTGACGTACAACTCGGGTTCGTCAAACACATCTACGTGGCAACATGAAACTCAACCACTATCTCAAGTCTAGTACCGACTGTCTGGACTATAGACATAGTCCCAAGCTCAATCAAACCTTATTTGTAGCATGTGGAGTAAAGCATGATAAACAAATTAATTCAAGCATGTTAGTAAGCATGTCATAAAGCATGTTATAAAGCATGTTATAAAGCACTACATAAATAGGAATACCAACACATATATTGCACAAGTAAGCAGTTTAAGTAAACAACCTCATCGAGGAAATCATACATGTCTCTAAGGTAGTTGAGAATCCCATCTCAACACCCTCCTAAGGCATCAACATCCAAACACTTACTCACACAAGCATTTCTACAAACACTTAACATACACTATTTCAACATACTTAGTGTATGTTAGCAAACATGTATTAGGGCGAATCCTTTTGCCAAATAAGTATTTTATTCACATATCATATATTCATACCACAAATAATCATGTCCAACACACTTCCAAAATATATACGTATACGGTATTTTCTACAATACACTATTCTACATACATAGTGTATATTAGCATAACATATATTAGGGCGAATCTTTTCGCCAAATCAGTATTTTATCTATATAACATATATTCATACAACAACTAATCATGTCAAACACATTTCCAGAATATATACGTATACCATATTTTCTACGAATACCTAGAGTATGTAAAATTCCACATTCTACGTCTTTAATCGAAACAGAAATCATAAAGCACTTTGTACATGTGCAATTGCATGCAGATCATGAATCTATCATTATCTGACATTGAAAGCGTTAAAAACCGTAACCTATACACCTAAAGTCCTCACCTTTTGTCGTAGAATTGTAACGGAGTCGATAGATTTGCTAAGGCTTTGTATACGGCGATTTGGCAACCTAGAGAATGAAGTAGGTTAGCTATTTCATAACCTACAACCATCAACACTCTAATTCAGATTAGGGTTAGGGTTTCTAACCTAAAAATGGAGCTGGAATCGCCGGGAAAGCGATTAGAACGGAGTGGTTGTGCTTGCATAACGGCAGGGAGGCATGACAGGGAGATCCTCCCACAACTCCCACACTTTCTCTCTCTTTTCTCTCTCTTTTCTCTCTCTCAAATCTCAAATTCGTATGGATGTGAGAGAGAGGGTTCAAAGGCCCTTATATAGCCTAAAAAGTCTCCAAATTAGACTTCAAGTCAAGGTATACTTAGGTTATAACCAAAGCGGCCCCGTTTCAGCTCAACGGAGGACTTCTAGCGGGCCTCCTTGAACCAAAGGTCAGACTTAAGCTCACAAACTATGGATCTAGTTTCTATTAAGTTTTTGTTCCAGTAGGGTTCTCAGATCACGCATGGCGGACCAGTTTCAGTTCAACGGTCAGCGGATCTCGATCGGAGATTCCGAGTACATGTAAATGTGTATGAAATTTCTCCTGATCTGAGGGTGTAATTTGGTCTGATTCTGACGGTCTGGTTGCTTAAAACTGATCCGCAAGCGAGAGGTGCCATATTACTATTTGAGATATTTTATTTTGAATTAATTTTCACATTTCTCACACTCTTCACTCCGAGCTCAAGCGAATAGCGCTGGAACACTATCTGGATTTGATTTCTGAGATGGTTGTCAAGCCCAGCAAGGCGGTCCTAACTCCTTAACTTTGTGTTAATCGGACTTCCGACGTGCGGTCCAGATCTGATACGGAGTTTCGAGAGGCTCCCGAGAGCAGTCGGGTAATGAGTATCCGAGATTTTAGGGTAACCTAGCGTCAATGATTCTACAAGTTTTGGGTCTTGCAGATCGTATTTAAAGTGATTGGTGCTAATTTCATAGGTACTCTAGTTTCACACTAGCTAATTCTCGCCTAATTTCTAAAGGATTTAGTCCTGTATGATTTCTGTCTGAGGTGGTACCTGGGCCTTTGTAGTTTTTATATAAAGTGACCCAAGTTATACTACTTAGCTAGTTTAGGATAGTGTCTAGGATGAAAGTGCTTAGAAAAATTGAAAGAACAAGGTAGTGAAGGGTGGGATTTGTGAAGGAATTGGGTTAAGGAGCGATTTTAGACTGTGGGATACAGTTCTGCCAAGTTAATAAGGTGTTAGGATCAACCCATTGCCTAAGGACGTCTAACCCCAGGTTGGGAAAAATCCGGGCTGTTACACAGGTTAATGAATTACAAGTACAATTCAAATTATACCAAATGGGTAGTGTCATCTAGTCAACATCCCTGTAATCCCGTCGATCAAGACACGACTCACGTGAAGCCGTCAGCACATAGCATATACGAACAAGCATCATTATCTTCATAAAGGTCTGGCTCCGCCATAGGAGTAGCGTCGCCATCTGCAATCAGACAAAGTCTGGTGGGTATTCGGAACACCGTCCCGTAACGTGGGAGTGAGTAGCTAACTCAGTGAAACAATAAAGCATAGGTTAACATGTTATTGACTCAGTCAAGCAGTAATGATAAAGCAGTATAATCAAACACTCCTAACTACTCTTATTAATGCAAGTATGAATGCAGTCATGATGGATGCCCTCACCGACAACTCCCTCATGCGACACCATCTTACGTTCGCGGTATGCTTGCTTTCCTCAGTGCTCCACATCTTCTAGGCACATGCAATGCATGATGAGCATGATTACCGAGTTGTTATTAGTCCATTTCAAATAGCAGGATTGGAAAACTAAGGTACCTCCCTTGTATCATTCCCAAACATGATCCATTCTAGGGTCATCAGTCCTAGACAATCTCATACGATGGTGTGTTTCTAGGTCGCTGCAAGGGCTTCCAGGGCAGTTACACGGAATGTTGCACCACTCCCCCATCACCTTATCAATAAAGGCCTAGTTTATACTCTGTTACTACGGGAAGGCTCGTCGCCTCACCGCAGATTTAGAGTATGCTCGAGGTCACTACACCGGGTACGGTCAGGGCTGCTAGGGCTATTACACGGAATTGTTGCGCCATTCCCCCATCACCCATCAAGCAGTGTAGGCCGACAGCTCGAATATAGTGTTCTATACCACCATAATCGGCTCACGAGTCTGGTTGCTCATTGGTCACTACGGGGAGGTACGTGGCCCCAACATAGGCCGACAGCCCGACCACGGTGTCCCATACCACCATGCCCGGTTCATGAGTCTTAGCGGATCGAGGTACCATGGTTGACGGGATTCCACTGGTAAGTTTGGTACCCTAGGTTCAAGCAGTGGTGACCAAATATGGTGAACATACATTAGATAGATCGGGTTACTTGACGAGCTCGGCTAGCTCGAGCGTACAACAAGTTGAATGATATGAAGTGCATAAGCACTTTGTGTGGCCAACCACTATCGCCAACCGAAGTACGACTCGGGTTCGTCGAACCCACCTCACGTGGCAAATGAATCACAGCCATGAATTCAATCCCGTTACCGATTGTCTGGACTATAATCATAGCCCTAAACACAATCAATCCATGACCAGAAGCATGTAGAGTAAAGCAGAATAAACAAAGTAATTCAAGCATATTGACAAGCATGTCATAAAACATGTAATAAAGCACAATATAAACAGGAAATACAAACACCTATATTTCATAAGTAAGCGATTAAATTAAACAAGCAACATGGAGGAAATCATATACATCTCAAAGGTAGTTGAGAATCCTATCTTAACACCCTACTAAACTTAGTTCGTCACATAATTTCTCACACAGGCATTTTAGCAAACACTTAAACTACACCACTCCAACATACATGACGTATGTTGATTTCAACATAGAATAGGACAAATCCTTATAGCAAGGAGTAATCGCATACACATCAATCATGTTCTTACATTCAATACATTTGGCAGGCATAAATCATAAATCCATATTTATTTAGTCATTTCAACGAACACTTTAAACTACATACATCAACATACATGACGTATGTTGATCACATAGGTATAAGGCCGAATTCTTTCGCTAGGGAGTTGCCCCAATTATAACACGCGCGCACCCACGACGGATAGTCATGGCAAGCAGGAATCCAAGTTCCATGTTCCTTTAGTCATTTCCACAAACACTTGGGCTACACATTTTAGCATATATAGTGTATATCGGTCGTGGCGTGATTTAGGGAAAATTCTTTCGTCAAAGGGGTATCGCCTATACAACAATCATATATCCATGACAATTAGTCATGGCGAGCACGAATGAGAATTCTATACTCATTCAGTCATTTTGACAAACACTTAGAATATACTATTTTAACATACATAGTGTATATTAGCAAAAACATGTATTAGGGCGAGTCCTTTCGCCAAACAAGTATTTTATCCATATATAATATATCAATACAGCAAATAATCATGGCAAACACATTTCCAAAATTTATACGTATATGGTACTTTCTACAAATACCTAGAGTATGTAAAATTCCATATTCTTCATCTTTAATCGAAACAGAAAACAGACAGCACTTTGTACATGTGCAATTGCATGCAGATCATGAATCTATCATTATCTGACATTGAAAGCGTTGAAAACCATAACCTATACACCTAAAGTCCGCACCTTTAGTCGTAGAATCGTAACAAATCAGCTAGGTTTGCTAAGCTTCCGTATACAGCAGTTTGGTAACCTATAAAACGAAATAGGTTAGCTATTTCATAACCTACAACTATCAAAACCCCAAATCAGTTTAGGGTTAGGGTTTCTTACCTAGAAACAGAGCCAGAATCGCAGGGAAAGCGATTAGAATGGAGCGGTTGAGCTTGGATATGGCAGGGAAGAATGGCAGGGAAGAATCTCCCACATCTCCCACACTTTCTCTCTCTTTTCTCTCTTCTTTTCCTAGGGTTTTTCTCAAATTCGTATGGCTGAAATGAGAGAGGGTTTAAGGTTCTTATATAGCCTAAAAAGTCTCCAAAATAGACTCCAGGTCAAGGTATACTTAGGTTATAACCAAAGCAGACCTAATTCAGCTCAACAGAGGACTTCTGGCGGGCCCCCTTGAGCCAAAGGTTGGACTTAAGCTCACTGACATTGGATCTAGGTCGAGTTACGTTTTCATTTCAGTCGGGATTCCAGATCGCAAATGGCGGACCAGTTTCAGTTCAATGGTCAGTGGATCTCGATCGGAGATTCCGAGTACATGAATATGTTTGAGGAAATATCCCTGATCCGAGGGTGTAATTTGGTCTGATTCTGATGGTCTGGTTGCTTAATACTGATCCGCAAGCGAGAGGTGCCAGATTTCATAAATTTCTATTTTATTTTGAATTAATTTCACATTTCTCACACTCCCCGCTCCGAGCTCAAGCGAATAGTGCTGGGACGCTATCTGAATTTGATTTTCGAGATGGTTGTCAAGCCCAGCAAGGCGGTCCTTAACTTCGTGTTAATCGGACTTTCGACGTGCAGTCCAGATCTGATACGGAGTTTCGAGATGCTCCTGAGAGCAACCGGGTAATGAGATTGATCCTAGATTTTAGGGTACCCTACCGTCAATTATTCTACAAGTTTTCGGTCTTGCAGATCGTATTTAAAGTGATTGGTGCTAATTTCACAGGTACTCTAGTTTCACACTGGCTAATTCTTGCCTAATTTCTAAAGGATTTAGTCCTAAGTAATTTTTGTCTGAGGTGGTACCTGGGCCTTCGTAGTTTGTATATAAAGTGATCCAAGTGATAATACTTAGCTAGTTTAAGATAGTGTCTAGGGTGAACGTACTTAGAAAAATTGAAAGAACAAAGTGGTGAAGAGTGGGATTTGTGAAGGAAATGGGTTCAAAAGCAGTCTTAGACTTTGGGCTTGAGTTCTGACAAGTTAATAAGGTGTTAGGAGTGACCCATCGCCTAAGGACGTCTAATCCCAGGTTGGAAAAAAATCTGGGATGTTACACCTTCCTATCTCCGGATCCTTCCTCGATGAATACGTTCCTACAAACGAGGAATTTGCCAATGTTGCTCCCAACAGAACACATAGGATTACAATATCAACAATCAAACTTTTCTGTGAAACGTCTAATTTTGCTGACGTCCATAAGATATCCCCTCTTCAATGGCTTGCACATTTTTCCCGATATTTAGTGTAAGTGTTCTAACAATTTTCTTTTACCTTTCAAACGACACTTTCCTATAAATATAAATTACTCACTCCCTCACTTCTTTTTTTTTCTTTTTTTTTTTTTTTCAGGTTTTTTGGCCGCCATTGTGCCGAGATGGAAGCCAATCGCAAAAAGATAATGGGCCTAGCTAAATTCACCACTGAAACTGAATTAGCCGCTTTCTTGGCTTATTGGCTGAGTTTAGTCGTGCTTCCTAGCTCAAAAAGTTCAAACTCTATTCGACCAACCTTATTAGTGGCGGCAGGCGTAATGGCGGAAGGTAGAAAAAATATTCTTTGGCCCCTCCTGTCTTATGCTCATTATATAGAGCATTCGGTCATGCTGCGACGCATAGCTCAAGCCCAGCATTAGGAGTTACATCTTCTTTTGCTCCATGACACTATTTCTCCAGATGGCTTGGCATTTATTTCCCCTAGACTTACAATGACTTGAAGAAGGCTTATGTCTACCCCGATCATCTGCCCCTGTGGCATTTCTTGAAGTGAAAGATGATAAAGAAGGGGTATGAATGGATACTGGATAAAATTGACAACATGGAATCTATCGACTTCTTCTCTTTTTATTTGGATTATCAAGCTGAAGACAGAGATGTTGAGGATAACAATAACTTGGCACCTGTGGAGAGAACCTTCTTTCTTTGTATTCGTTCTTGCAGTCTTCCCATGCGAGAAAAAGTAGAGTTCTAGCGAGAACCATACTATCCAAGTCGATTTGCCAGACAATTTGGGTATGATCAAGCTATGCCCCAGGCAAGTGAGGAGGTTACATGGACAATGAGAAGTTATGGAGTCAGCCCTTATAATTGGGCTTTAATATGGAAGCAGCTCTTAACAAGAAATTTTGGCTCTCAATTTCTTCTTCCAGGGTGTAATCATTGAGTGACAGCTTCATATTCCTGGATACGATGGTGGACGCATCATTATTACTTGGTGTGCAACTGTTTTCCGGTGGATCGGCCTATATGGGTTCCTCCTCCACGCTTGAGGAATTATAGGCTGGAGCAAGGGATTGGATATTTTAATGAGAAAGATCAGGCTGCCATTCCAGGACAACTTCATTGTAAAATTTCTGTGGAAGAGCCCATCAGAGAAATAAAGCCTCCAAATACTTTGGAAGGATGGATTGCTTTTGGTTCTCCTTTAGATTTGATAAAACAGGGAGAAAGATTAGCCACTCCTCGCAATGAATTTGAAACTGCAGGTGGTGTTCTGCCTTCCCCTACTCCTGAAGGAGGAGATCAGCCACACACCCTGCTCCCATCATCCCTCTTACTACAAAGCCCATCACTTCTACAATTTATCCTACTATTAAACGTACAGCCACCGCGGTTATCCCTGTTGTGGACCTTACAGCAACCACAACAAGTCGTGCTACAGTCATAACTTCTCCTGTCACGTGTCGGATTGTTATTACTACATCTCCCATGACTCGTTCGTGTGCTAAGTCATTGTTTCCTAAAGTTTTAGCACAATAGGCCCCTTCTCCTACTCAAAGTGCATGTCTTCTCCCTGTGAAGACTACTTATAAGGGAGAACAAACTATATTGGAGGAAGACAGCTCATTAGAATATTCAGTGAATACTGCAAGCGATGATACATCTTCTCCCATGAGCTTAACCGATGAGGGAGATGCTTTATTAAATGAAGATACTGATGCTGAGGTGGATATTGAAGAAGAAGGCGATGTTAGAGTCGAGTCTTCACTTCCCAATGCTCCAGTCACTCATCCAGGTGCCTCTCATCCGATTCCGGTGACCTCCCTAGATGAAGAGCAACTTGATTATGGAGAATCTGGCAATTCTCCCGGTGCAAATATCTTTCTTTCTTCTGATGCCTCTTATTCTCCATGAATTGTGGAAACCGCCGACGTGGTTACTCGCGAACCATCAACATTAAGGGATACAGAGGCTCAATCATCCAAAATTCAGGTAACGATGGGAAACGTACTTCTTCTTCACAGCATAAAAGAAACCTTACCAATAGTGCCCACAAAATCTGATGCCCTCATTCAGGCTGATAAGTCTCTTACTGTGCGTCTTTCTCCTATTTAGCCAGTAGCTCAAAGTTCAGAATATTTTTTCTGATCCGGTTGACATCCCAACTACGACTACTCTCAACTCAAGTACTGTAGGAGCTCAGGAGCTTTCTTTTAATGCTGTCGTGACTATAGAAGCTCCCAGTTCTACAGCACCCACAACCTGTTCTGTTCAAGCTACTCCTACTATTGCCCCCAGACTGGGTATGTATTTTCTTTTCTTATTTTATATCATTATATACATATGTATCTTCTTTTGAACTTGTAATCTTTTCTTCTTCCTCTTTTAGCTTCGGTTGTGCCAACTCCAAGCGGGTCTGAAGGGTCTAACTCAGTAGCCGCAGTTTTTGATAAACTCTCATTGGAAAAGGTGTCTCCTCTTATGCTGGGACTCTTCAAGAACACAATTTCTGTCATCATCAGCGTCTTTAAAGATCTAGCCCAGTGGCCTTTTTTGGATAGTGCCCTTGCAGTCCTCACTAATTTGGCTTGTTTGACACACATCAATGTTCAGTCTCTTCATGATTCCTTGTCACAATTTTATGATTCCACCAAAAACTTAGAAGCAGCATGAGGTATAATCATTGCTCCCGAAATTCTGAATCGTCAGAAGGAATTGGAACTACTTAAGGAGAAACTCTCTCATTCAGATGATGTCCTTACTAATCGTAACGCTCTTAGTCAATCTCTCCATGAGAAGTTAAAAGTTTCTGATAGAAATAAGGCGATTATTGATGATCAAATTGCTATACTTAAAAGAGAGATTCTATTACTCAAGGCTCAGAAAGAAGCAGAAGATTTATCTATTTGTCAAATCAAGGAGGAGCTTGAAACGAATACTCAAATGATTGATACTGAACAAGCTGAACAAGCAAAGAATAGGAAAGTTGTTGCTTCTTTGGAATCAGAACTGGTTGGCGTTCCCGATCAAGACAGAATAATTCTTGAGGCTGAACGCATGACTGTTGCGGAACAATTTCAATTAAAGGAAGAATTGCAACGTTACTTAACAGTATTAAACATAGCTGAAGATCTATAAACATCATATGTAAACTCTTTTTTATGTTCTGATACATAAACAACTTATGGTGTTTTATTCAGAGCAAAATGCATTCTTGATAATACAATCATCGATTTTAAGATACATTTTGATGCAACACTTTCATACTCATGCTTTGTTATTTTCTATTATTTATATTTGTGTATTGTATGACGACCTTCTGTGATGTTTTATTTCAATGGCGGAACTATTTCATTTCAAAGTTAGTTAATTAGCTTTGCTCGCAGTTTAAGCTCTTGAGTAGTGGACCAATCACAGTTTTTTACACTCATAAGTTGTTGGAGTCGGGTCTCACGTGATAGTCTCGGTAACTCTCATGAGTTCACTGAACTTCTCATAGCCTGGTGAGTTCACAAACCGCGATCCATTAGAGGGGCCCAGTGAAGCTATTGAGGTCGTGAACTTGGTTGGATTTATGTACGGGGTTGGCCGTAGTAACTCTCTAAAGTTCACGGGGTGCACAAGACAACCTTTGGGGTACCAAATCGAGGGCCGTCAGTCCATCAATGAGTAGGTTTAAGCCCTTCCTCATTAGTTACTACTGAAATCAAACCAAGAATCTAGGGGTTTTTTTGCATGGTTGGCCTATCTATGGACAATGGCCAAAGAGCACACACTGCAGCCCGCGTTTTCTTCGTCTTCAAGGTCGGACCCATTCACGGGAGGGCACTTTCATCTGTTCCCCGTGACGCTGTCGGAAAGCTATACAGACGGCATGGGTGTTACGTGTAATTGGTCGTTGAGGACTTTTTGGCCCTTTAGGGCTTTCAGTCACTGGCTCCATCCGCTGCCCGCATGGGTATGCATATGATGGCCTTCTTGTGCTTTTTAAGGCCACTGGCTTCTCACCGCTGCCCGAATGGCGATGGAGATAGGCTTTATGCGTAGTTGGTTGTATGGGCTTGGCTAGGCTACCTTAAATGATAAGCTGCTATTGTCATCGTAATAATAATGTGTCTTGATCAATATATCACCACTGCTGATAATGTTGACGGTATTCACACTATGCTCAGTATATATATCGACCTAATGATGATACCAATTTTAACAAGTTTTAGCGAAGCTTATTTGATGACGACAACGATGATTACTTTCTTTTTAATAAACCACTGATTTGTAATCTTTGACGATATATTTGAAATTCCTCCTTTATTCAATCTTTTGACAAAGAATATATGAACATGACTTCGCTTGTCTTTGCCCCCTTTTGATATAAAAGCATTATGGTGATAATCTTCTAGATCAAAATTGAAACCATCTTTAAGGATGATATTTCTTGATGAAGCATGCATTGACTAGTATATTGATACCCTGTCCATCTTGGTCAACCACTCTGTATACTCCGTTTGAATATACTTCTTTTATAATGTACGACCCATCTCATTTAGGCTCAAACTTGCCCCCTGTTTCGCAGGTCACCACTATTGGTCTTTTCAACATTTGTACCATGTCCCCTTTCTTGAAAGAGCCATATTTCACTTGTTTATCAAAGGTAGTCGATATTCTTACCCGATACAACTGTAATCGCTGTTGGGCCGCTAAGCACTTTTCGTCGAGTAGGTCCAGTTCTTTCAGCCTTATTTTTGCATTTTCATCATCTGTAATTGATTGATGCACTGTTATTCTGAGCGACACAACTTGCGTGTCAATCAGGATGATTGCCTCTACGCCTTAAACTAGTGAATACGATGTTGTGCTTGTTACCATTCGGTGAGTAGTCCTATACGCCCATAATGCCTCTTGCAATCTTTCATCCTACTCGCACTTATTTCCAGTCACTGTCTTCTTCAGTATTTTTAGAATTGTTTTGTTAAATGCCTCTACTAATCCATTTGTCGGTGGATAGTAAGGTGTTGAAAATCAATGGTGGATACTGAACTTTTGACACAGTTTCTCCATGCCTTTATGCTTAAAAGAGGTACCATTATCGATAACAATCTTTTTTAGGATGCCGTGGTGATATATTATCCCATGTCGAATGACAATGACTACATCTTTCTCTTTCACATTGTGCAATGCGATCGGTTCTGTCTACTTGGAGAAGTAGTCTGTTGTTGCCAGAATATACTATTTTCCTTTGGATGAAGGTAGATTTATGGGACTGATAACGTCGAGTCCCCAGGCTGCGAAAGGCCAAGAAGTGACCGTTTGATGGAGATCTTCAGGGGGAACATGCACAACATCTCCGTGGATCTAACTTTCGTGGCACTTTTTTGCATAATTTATTGCGTCTTTAAACATTGTAGGCCAGTAATACCCCATTCGATGTATTCGATAAAATAAATTTCGTCCAGCCTGGTGTGCCCCGCATTCTCTAGAATGAGTTTCTTGTAGCATCTGACCTACTTCTTGTTCGTCAAGACAATGTAGCAGTATCCCGTTATAAGATTTTCTATAGAGCACTTCACTACAAATGATGAATCTGCTTGATCTCTGTCTGATTTCCTGCCTTTGTGCTAGATCTTCTGGCAAGATATCATATTTGAGGTAATCTATGAATGGTTGCCTCCAATCATCCACTGTCACTTATAAACATGATATAGGAAGTTCTTCGACAACTTCGGGAGAGGGCAGGAATCTTCTTTCTTTTATAGTCACTTGGAGAGGACTTCGATTTGAATAGGATAGGGCTGCTGCCAGACTAGTCAGAGCATCTGCCCTTGCATTTTTGAATCGATGTACGTGCTTGATTTCAACATGGAAGCATTGCTCTAGTAACTGCTGGGCTTTTCGACAGTACGGCAAGAATTCCTGCTTTCTTATTTCAAACTCTGTCATTAGCTGATTTATAATCAGCTTGGAATCTCCAAAAATATGCAACGTCTTTATTTTCATCTCATGGGCAATTTCCATTCCAATGATGAGAGCTTGATATTCGGCTTCATTGTTCGTACAAGCGGTGCCCAATGTGAAAGAATATGGTAATAAATCACCCTGAGGTGTGATGAAAATAACTCCTGCCCTTGCTCCAGACGCTCGAGAAGCGCCATCGAAGTACATCTGCCATTGACCTTGTGATTCAATCATCATTACCTGCTCATTAGAAAAATCATCACAAATTGTCTCACTTTCTGTTACGGGATGCTTTGCCAAGAAATCTGCCAATGCTTGTCCCTTCACTGCTTTCACCGGTTCATAGGTGATTGTATATTCTGAAAGTAACAACATCCATTTGGCCAATCTTCTTGATAATATCGGCCTGGTCATTAAAAACTTTATCGGATCTGCTCTTAAGATCAGAGTTTTGTCATGGGAGAGATAATAATGTCTCAATTTCTGTACTGCAAATATTATTGCCAGACATTCTTTCTCGATTGGAGAGTAGTTACATTCCGAGCTTATCAAAGTTCGGCTCAGATAATAAAGAGCAGTTTCTTTTCCATCTTCATTTACCTATGCTAATAGAGCTCCTAGTGAGTTTTCAGCCGTAGATATGTACACGAGAAGTGGTTTACCTTTTATAGGAGCTGTCAATATTGGAGGTTGTCTCAACAATTCTTTTATTGAATCGAACGCTTTCTGACAGGCTTTGTCCCATACGAATTATGTTCCTTTCTTCATCAAATGGGAAAACGGCTGACATCTCCCTGCCAGATTTGAAATAAAATGACAAATATAAGCTAGTTTCCCTTGCAGGCTCTTCAGTTCCTTCAATGTTTTCAGAGGTGGCGTATCTTGGATGGCCTTAACTTTCCCTGGGTCAATTTCGATAACCCTATGCCTAATGACGAAGCCGAGAAACTTTCCTTAGAGCACTCCAAAAGCACATTTAGTCGGGTTCATCTTTAGCTGCTTCTTTCTGAGTCGATGGAAGACCGATGCTACATGCTCGCGATGTTCCGGATGATTACCTGACCTAACCACCAGGTCATCGACATAACATTCAACATGTATGTGCATCATATCTTGAAAGATACTTTGCATCACCCTTTGGTATGTTACCTCAACATTCTTGAGACTGAACGACATAACTTTATAGAAGTAAATTTCTAATGAGGTCCTGAGCGATGTTGCTTCTTCATTCTCAAGAGTCATCCTAATTTGATTGTAACCAGCGTAGCCATCCATGAAAGACAAGACAGCATATTAAGTCGTACTGTCAATCAACAGTTCTGTTATTGAGAGGGGAAAGTCATCCTTTGGGCAAGCCTCAATCAGGTCCCTGAAATCTACGCACACCCTAATTTGTCCACTTTTCTTTTTTATTAGGACAATATTCGATATCCACTTGGGATATTTGACCTCTCTGATGAATCCGACTTTGATTAGCTTGTTCACTTCTTCCTCTATCAGAGGGACCAAATTTGGATGAAATCACCTTTGGGCTTGCTTGATCAGTCTTTCGTCCTTAGAAATATTTAATCGATGTACTGCTACTGAAGGTTCCAAACTCGACATTTCAGCATACGTCCATGCGAAAACATCTTTATTTTCTTTCAGCAGTCGGGTGTATTCTTTGGCATCTTGTTCAGGAAGACCAGCGCTTATGAATTTATTTCTCGGTTCTTCTTCTGTGCCCAAATTTACCTCTCACAAACTGTCGATTGTCGGCTGCCGCCCATCTTCTATCTGCTTCGGAGCTGTCTCAGGGTGTTTGTCTATTTCGAGATCTGCCTCTGATATCTGATCAACTGTGACCATATTTACTGAAGACACTGCCCCCAATCCTTGAAATTTTTCTCTCCTCTTCCGCCCTACTCTAATAGGGACCTGAATTCCTTTCTCATGATTTAAGTCGGTCGGTTCTTCATCATCGAAGCCCATTTTTTTCATCATTTTTCTGCTTGCCGGACTGTATTTCTTGAGATCGCGAGATGTCAACTTTCCGTGGTGCATATTATTCTTAGCCCTTGCTTTTATCTTTACTTCTGAAGAGGCGTAAAATTTAATCGGCTTCGGATATTTTTCATTGGCTACGACATGAAACTTTCTTGGAACGGCTGGGAATGGCTTGTTTCTTTCAGCATATGGCAATGGTACTTTATAATTTGACTGCAGGATTTTCAACTGTTTAGGCGACAGTAATGTTAAGGCGGTTGTCCTGGCTATCTCAGATGTCTCGACACAAAATAGAACTTCTTTTTTGCCTTTGAAGTTTCAAATGATCCTGCCTTTTCGGATTTTCCTTTTATTGCTTTCACACGAGCATTTTTCAGGGTTTTACTTTCATCATTCTTTTTCTCTTCCCCTTTGGCAAATCCGTCGTAATAACTGGCATCTGCAAAGAAGGCTTCGACTTCCGTGTACAGTCTTGCATCGGCCATTACCTTATACTGTATCCCATCCCTATAATATTTAAAGCATTGATGAAGGGTAGAAGGTATAATACCATACTGATGTATCCACGGTCTTCCTAAGAGAATATTATATGTCGTGAGCGCACTGATTACATGACAACAACATCAGTAGTTAAGTATCCTATTTCCAATGTCATCGTAATTTTGCCTAATGCACATTGTCCATCTTGATTAAAGCCCTGTATCATCATTCTACGAGGGCACAAATCGGAACGACGGTAACCTAATTTATTCAACATTGTTAACGGTAACAGGTTTACCGCAGTTCCATTGTCAAACATAAACCTTTTTACTTCTTTGCCACGAATATGGCCTACTATCATCAATGGCCTATTATGCCCTGCATCATAAGCTGGATCATCATCAGAGAAGGAGACTACTGGCATACAGTCTTCCCACTCTTTGCGTTCTTCATTTTCCATTCCCACCAGCAATGTTTCTCTGACATTGTGATCGGATAGCGCTTAAATCAAACTTTGCCTGAAATCTTCTGATAACTTTAACGCGTCGTAAATGGTTAACCGAGCTGGTATACCCTTCAAATGATTCACGACGTCATAGGTCACTTTTGCTGCTTCATTCTTTTCTTCTTTCTTGTCATTATCGCGCTGGTCCTTGCTGACCTCAGTCCTTGTCGTTACGACTTTCTGCCTTGGGGTACTTGTCATTCTTTTTCCTGACCATAACATAATTACCATGCCTTTCCTTGTCATCTCACGACTTTCTTTCTCTGCTCTTTCATGTGCATTTTCCCAAGCTGTCAATAGTTTACCGTCGCCTTTGTATCCCTTTCATTTTCTTTTCCGATCACTATTTTGCCCCTGTTTATCATTCTTTGTATTATGCATTTTAATGTGTAATAATTTTCTGTCGGATGCCCTATTAAACGATGGTAACAGCAAAAATCTATTTCTCTTGATCTTCCTGCATCTTCAGGGCGCTTGGATGCGGGTAATTCTATCTTACCGACTTTCAACAACTGGTTCATCATGGGAAGAATGTCTTCTCTGTCAAATGCAAACCCTTCGTGAGAATTAAGTGATCTAGGCCTTTTTCTAGTGAACCTGCTTCTAGGATAATTTGATTCTTCCTTCCGTTCTATCCTTTTTTCTCTTGAATCTCTTATTTCTTGACTCCTTTTATCGTGGTCCATAGTATTTGCGATTAACCTACTGGATCCCCTTCTGGCCATTTCATAATGAAACGCTGGCATTTTTTGGGTCATCAGCTCTAGGGCATGGGCTTTGTTGGCCAAGTCATGGAAAGTCTTAAATTGGCACTAGTGAAACCGAACGTAATTCCCATTTCCATGGAATTTAGGCACATCTTGACATGTTCTTTTTCTTCCGGTAGCTGTCTGCATGAGGCTCCCAGTGTTTTCCATCTGTCTATAAACTTCTCCACTAGTTCCCATTCTCTCTGTCGTACTGAAGCCAACTCTGTAATGCTGACATCGCGTTCTGAAGAGACGAAGTTTGACATAAAGGCATCCTTCCATGTGCGTATCGATCCTGGGGCTAGACTAGAATACCATCGGAACGCTTTACTTGTCAGGAATGATTTGAACGAACGTAGGCAGTATTGTGGTATCATGGAGAAATTCCCCATGCTGGTAATAAAATGCATCGGATGTTCCTCCGGCAACCCATCTCCGTTGAACTTTTGAAAATCTGGATGCTTGAAATTATTCAGGAACGGGATATCCTCGCTTCTTCGACAACCTATCGTACCTCTTCTTGTGTTAATGCTCTCATCGTAGGGGCAGACCTATGTGATCCAGTCCGCGGTGGCTGTGACCCTTCAGGATGCTGTTCTCGTTCGTTTATGTTATCGGTCATTGGGGGTGCTGCCATTCATGCCACATTATGCGCCAGAGTTCCCAAGGCTTCCTAGAGGTTCCTACGTTCCTCCATTAATGCTTTTTGTGCTTCTGCCATCTCAGCGATTCGATCCTTTATAGTCGTAGAAGGTTCTTGGTTCACTCCGGCCATATGAACTCCAGCCTCTCCATTCCCTGACGAGGTAGTAGTCGAAAGAGGGGAGTGCATTGACATTATGGGAGTTACCGAAAGAGGGGATTCGCTTGAACGACATGTATTTCTGGAGTAACTGGCTGAGCGAGGAGACATAGAGATTGGAGAAGTGGATCCCGGTGGGCTTATTAGTAAAGCCTTCCCTTTTTGCTCTTTTGTCCATTAGGGGCTCTTAACAGGTAAAGTAGGGAAATCTTGTGCGACTGAAGGAATCATCGCTTGTGTGGGGTAGATTGCTGGTGGGGCGAGTTCAGGATGTTTCCTGGCTGTGTTTCATGTTATCGGCCCACTAGCTCTTCTCAGTAGTGAGTTTCTTCCTGTTGCAGTGACGTTCTGGGTCTTTGTCCTTCTGCGAGTGACGACAATCCAGTCAGCTCTTTCTCCCTGTGCTACTGGTGAAGCAATTACAGCTGTGACAGCTGCCCGTGATTCTATTTGCTTACTTGTCACCACTTTATCTTTGTAGCATCCGTTTTGTTTATCAGCATACTCCACGATAAACCCTATTATAGTGAAGTAGAAAATTGTATTTCCCTGAACAATTGCCATTGATTAGTTAGTTGCAATATTCTTTCTCTTGAATTTCCCACATTTACAAAATGATAAAAATTAGTACTTATATTAAGTCATATTCTATTTTGGAGATGAAAGGTAGGATGTTCCCGTTGAGAGTCACCATTTTGGTGCCAAACAGTTGTGACTGTCTTCTGTACTATTCTTAAGTTACTATTAAGTGAGTATGAGAGGTAGAATTCCCCAACAGAATCGTCGTTTTGTTTCGAACAAGAAACAAATGCATTCCATTTGGGGAAATTATCTTATTCACTTAATTATGAACAAAAGAAAGTAAAGAAAATAATAACATCATCTATTCATTCCAAGTTCTTTTACATCATTTTCTCCTTTGATTCCAAAATAGAATATTCATGACTTGTAATGGAAAACAAATAAAGAAATCATGCGCTAAGACAATATGTGCTGGAAGCGCTGTATATTGCAGACTGTTGTGCACTAAAATTATCATGTATTTGTGCTGTTGTGCGCTCGCTAGCAGTGTTGTGCGCCCGCCTTGTTATGCACTTGGTAGTGTTGTGCGCCTGCTAGTGTTGTGCACTCGCTTTTGTTGTGAGCTCGCTTTTGTTGTGCGCCAATAGGGTTGTGCGCCAATAGTGTTGCGCGCTGCACAACACCTGTCTAGCACAATGAATGCGGACTCTACCTCTCTCTCTCTCTCGTCGGGATCTTCTTCTTCTCCTTAATTGATTGCTAACGACCTCGTACTGAGCGGTCAGGGGAAATTTATAGCTCTTTCACACGTGTGAACATGCCACGTCGACATTGCGTGGTATTCCTTGTGCGCCAATTGCCCTCTATGTGGTCTACTCTGTGCGGACTCCTTTGTGTAGACTCCTTTATGCGGATCCCCTTGTGCGGACTTCAATGTGTGAATTCCTTTGTGTGGATTAACTCCTCTCGGCACATAATGCTCCATTGCGCATAATGATCATCAGCGCACAATGCTTCTTTGCGTACAATAACTTCTTGCTGTCTTTTTCTTTCTCTCTTTTTATGCCTCAACAATAGACTCATATATGGGAAAGCCTGTCACTTGCCTATGGAGCTGGAGCATAGAGCCCATTGGCTATCAAAATCTGAACTTTAACTTGGATAATGCTTGCTTGCTATGTAAGATTCAACTAAATGAACTTCAGGAAATCTAAAACGATGCTTATGAGAACTCGAGAATTTACAAGGACATGATGAAGGTGTTCCATGACAGGAACATCCTTCAGAAATCATTCTTGACTTGTCAAAAAGTCATTTTGTATAATTCTCGGTTATATTTTTTTCAGGTAAACTCTGATCTCGTTGGACCGGCCCTTTCACTGTTACTAATGTCTATCCTCATGGGGCCGTCGATATTCAGAATCTAACGAATTTCAATATTTTCAAAGTGAATGGACATCGCCTAAAGCCATTTGTTGAGAAATGTGATTCAGAAGACATGTCCATACCTTTGAATGATCCTATATACTAGGATTAACCTCCTAGTCTGATGGAGGTGTAGTTAGGTTTATTGTTTTCATAAGATTTAGGACTAGGATAGTTTGTTTTCAATCGTTTAGTCCTTGTGCTAACCCATCTTCACATTAAGAACTTTGGAAGAACTGCAATTCGCTGTCTTCAGGTACGATCTTTCCATCACTGCTCCTTTCTTTTTTGTTGTCTCATTTGTATTTCATGCTTTTATCTTTTACATTGAGGGCAATGTAGATTTTAGGTTGGGGGTGGGGATTAGGTAAACTAATCAGTATTTTCTTAGTCTTTGAGAAAAAAAAATTTAATTTGAAAATTTTTAAATTTCTTAAACCGAAAACCTATTTGAAAGGCAATAGTTTGTGCACTTAAGAATGTTTTGAGTATGATAAGAATTGAGATTGAACTTTGAATTGTTGGAGTTTGATAAACCAAGTACACTATCACCTAAGTTCTTGCACTCAATTGATTAAGAGGAAGTTTTGAATATCATCTTGATCTATATCACAAGACACATTCAATTCATGTTCTGTGAATTATGCTAAAATTTCTTATTGTTAGTATGTGAATCATTGATAGATGTTGAGAATTCAGTCTAAAGAATTTTATCCACCTTAAAAGATGAAAAGAACCAGTGAAAAGAAATATTGAGATTGACAAAAAGGTCATTTATGAGGAAAAAACCGGAAAAAGTTTGAAAAAGAATGAATAAATTCTGAATAGAAAGTCTAAAAAGAATGAATAAATAAAAAGAGATTGTTGATAAAAAAAAAATTATAAAAAGTAGGAGAAGGGGATAAGTTCGGAATCAACACTTGAGTTTTTAACTACTCTTGATATGATGGCTAAGGTTATGAAATGATAGTATTCTCATGGGAAGTAAATTGATTCTCATTGAGCAAATTGAAAAACATGATATGAGAACTTATGCTATAAAGAAATTGATAAAGAACCTATTTGATTGACCGCTTATATGATTCGGCTCTTGGTTTTCCAAGTCCCACTCTCTTGTCTTAATTCTACTCATTCATACTCGATTGCACAAAAGATTGTTTTCTAAAAAAGGTTTGAACATTAAGAATTAAGGTGCACTTCATGCATGTTTTGGTCGGGACTACCAAAATGCTGGTTGAGGAGTGTGTTGAGTGTCAAATATCACATATTCTCCCCTATTTATATCTTGGTTTTAAGAACATGATAATGCTTAATGGTATATTTTATACATATTTGTGTTACAAGGTGAATCTGAGAACTTGGATTGAAAAGAATGCCAAAAGCATGGATTTGATACTCTAGAATCACCAAGGTAAAGGAGAGATCTTAGGAGACTAAGAATAAAGAGTTCACATGCCAAAGATCCAAGGAAACCAAGTACAAAAGCTGAAGACAGGACTCGAAAGGTCACATAAAACAGTCCAGCAGCCAACGATGAATTTAGAAGCTAATTCGGTTCGACCGATAGACAATTCGATCTGAACGAAACCCAGTTCGGTCCGACCGAAAGGAGGATTCGATGCGACTGAAAATGCACAAAAAACTCCAACGAAGAATGATGAATTTTGGAGTTAATTCGGTTTGACCGAAGATTAATTCGGTCAGACCAACAACTTAAGTTCGGTTCGACCGAACACAACTCGGTCCTACTGAAATCGGGCAACGGCTGAAACAGAATCCTTTCCAAGTTCAGACTCGACCTCGGATTCGACTTCGGTCTGACTGATGCATAATGCGACTGCGTAAATGGAGATGCTTCTCGATCATATTATGAAAATTCCAAGTCAGTGCGTAAGGTGGAGCTTCACAACTATAAATAGGAGTCCCTAAGACATTCCTAGGTATTTTCTAGGGTTTAAGGAGTGGAGCAAAAGGGTGGAGAGTCGCTGCCAAGATTTTTTCTTCTTCTTCCTTAGTTGTTTTTATGCTTTCTTTAAGAGATTTTGGTTTAATCATGTCTATGGTTAACTAAACGTCTTAGTTAGGGCTAAGAGGTGAAGCTTGTAGTGTGATTAGGATGTTTATCTTGCTTTGATTATGTTTATATTGAACTTCTTTGATTTTTACTTGATTTTAAGGAATATTTTTAGTTTTCTATGGTTTGTTGTGACTCAAATTACAATAGACGTTTTGATAGCTTTGAATATCTTCTTTTCTTATTTAAGGTTGTGGGATTGGTAAATCCTGTTGTTTGTCATTGTCTCCTGGGCATGGTTAGGTGACGAAATTCCTTCCAATCTTCAGAATTCTCCTCCATTGAGGATGGATCAATGAGAAGTTCAGAGAATTGACCATCTCTTTCTCTAACTGAATAACATAGGACTCTGATTCTAGTTAGATCTCTTGAATCATGTAAAGTAGCATCTTAATAACTACAAGTGGATCCTTGGCACCCCAGTTCCCACCTTTAAATTTACAAGTTTCAATTACATCATTCACAATTACTCTCTCTCTCTCTCTCTATTATTTTGGATTTAGATTTAGATCTTCTTCTAATTCTAGTTCCAGTTATTTTCAGAAACGTACAAGTTTAGTCCCTGTGGATTCGACCTCGGTCTCACCAAGATTATTACTACATCGCAACCCTACACTTGGAGTTGTGAACAAATATGAAAATGGAATCACCCTATCTTCTGTTGGTCCAAAAACCCATCAAAAAGTCCAAGAACCAAACTGTAATGCTTTGAGCTTTCACGGCCCGAGAAGATACTTGTGCCCGAGAATTCCGAGTGTTAATAATGTAATAATTAGATGCTTTAAAATTCCACCTTAGTTTTTTTTTTTTTTTTTCATTTAGATCACATTTACTTACATTCATGAAGGCAACCATTCATGAGAATAAAATCAATTGTACTTCTCATTTCTTTAAAGTATAAAATCAACTAGCAGTCTAACGCCCTTTTCAAGTGGGAGCTTATTACATTATTCAAAGTTTTGTAGCAGAAAATAAATAAGGCTAAATTTAATACTATCCTTCTTCTTTATTTAGAATAATATTTCATAGAGCAATCATTACCTGCCGCTTTGGTCTTTGCTTCACTTGCAATGTCTGTATAATTGGAGAGGATCAATGCCCCACTCATAGTGATGGTTATCTTTAAAGATTAACAATAATTTAAGAGATTTATAAAAGTAATGTAAGGGTTCCGATACATCTCGTACTACACCACTACGAGCAGTATTGGTATGCGTAACCAATCTACATGAATGCATGCCTCGCATAGTGTGTGCAGTCCATCATACATAGTGATCATCATAATGTGGAATATAATTCATAGAAAATCTGGCTCGCCCTGCATTCCATACTACAGAAATTATTCAGTGAGTCCAACACTATTGTGGATTTACGTGAACACCTCAAGACGACACAACACATAAATCAGATAAATTACGTGACACGATTTATTCATATAGCAACTATTTGCGACATCCAATCTTGGAAGTGATGTAACATGCATTGTAAATTACTTACATCGATTTGTGCACCACTACCCAAAATATATGGAATTACGCATCGATCAAGAGGGTCACTACCCAGATCGCATTATGTCCACAATAAAATATACGAATCATTATATGTGAGGCCTATAACATATCTTGCATTAATAGAGAAATGAGTCGAACCATGAGAGTTTTGGAATTCTAAGACACATGCCCAAGCCATAAAGGGAGGTAGCACAAGGCTAACCTAATAAATGAAAAGAGTAGCATTAGGCTAACTTAACAAAAATAAGGGAAAATGAGTAAAAAGGTCAAATCAATATAGAGTGGAAGCAAGCGTCGCTCTCAAAATTGGCAAAGGGCAAGGCTTGTATCCATCACCCCATAAAAATTCTTAAAAATCACACGTAATTAAAATCATACGTTAACCATAATTTCCCAAAGGATAAATAATTAATAATCGTCCATTAATTAATTGCATGAAAAATCCCAATAATATAAAAGTATGCAAAAACAAGATAAATCATATCAACTCAAATTAATGTAAATTTAAAAGAATCTCTCACCTTAGCCTTAGATATAAACCCTAGATCTCGATGTAGGAAAACTTCTACATGAACCACGACATTGCTTAAGCAAGAGGGAGACACCATACGTGTGGAGAAGGAAGAAGATGTTGTTGTCTAGGCTTCTTTCTCTCTCTTTCTCTCAATCTCTCTCTCTCTCTCTCTCTCTCTCTCTCTCTCTCTCCATTGGATGTGGGAGTATGGGTGTGTGAATGGAGAAGGGGATACACACTCCTCTTATAAGGTAGTAGGGTGTGAGAGGGGTGTGCTTCACATCCCACTTGGATTGAATTTCTCCAATTTGACCTTTTTCGGCGATCTTTTTGTAAATCAAATTTGTCCATTGTGTCGGGGTTGTCGAATAGAGCCGAGGTATGTGATTTTCTTGGTGATCCAGAGTTTAGATTGGTCTATCTTGGAAATTCTCCTAGCTTGTGCCAAAGTGGTCTTAATCTTAATTAACGGTCCATGCCTAATTGTTAGGACCCAAATTTAGAGAAAATGTGTAGTCAGAATAGGCAATTTATTGGGAAATTTTTTATGGTTGATCGATGGTGGAAAAAGCCTAAATATGAAATTTCACCTTTTGCACCAAAAGAAAGTAATTGGAGTCAAGGCTTTCATCATTCAACAGTGTAGGATCATAGATCAATGTCTAAATTTTATATAATTTCATAGTTATATGAGGCCAAAGTGTGGTACAAGTTTGTAATGCCCCATACTTTTCAGTACTCGGGTGTTATCATTAAGTCAACATATTAGAACACACACGTAAACTGTAACTTACACAATGCTTGACTAATCGTGATTAACCACTTAGTTCTTAATGTAGGACTTCATTCAAAATCCAATCGATAAGGCATTTGATATCACACCCAATCAGCTCGAGATCAACATATAAACCCAACCATGCATCTAGCTAAGCATAAAAATAGTTTTCACCCATCAATTAGACCATTTATCTGTTGTGTCCTTGGGATAGGCATATCTAACCGACCATCTCAGATTTTAGAACCCTGAATCATGAGATCCACTGTTCATTGTGTCCACAACTAGCATTCAGCGATTCAACACCTGAAATTACTCCTATCTGGTAATCTTGTCAATGAATATGTCATGGATGTGTAACCAAACAAGAGTAGGATCGTTAGAGGCAATAAGATCGTGTCGGGAGGTCATCCGACCGTTAGATGGTTGGAAAATGCCTCTTATGGCGCATAAAACAAACATCATGGCCCACCTGAGTTTTTGGTCAGCCTGACCTTTGGTCAAGGGTTATATTTGGACCCATGGGTTTTGATGGGCGGGCCAGATTTCACTTAATGTTACTATGAGTCGCGCAAACCACTAATCGGACACAATATGGGCGTGTATGGCCCACCTAAACTTCAGATCTGCCTGAATTTTGGTTAGAGGCCCTGGTGATGATCACCAAGTAGAATGAACGGACTGGATTTATCATAAACATCACAGTGGATCCCACCTGGTGGAGTGCGTGTGCACAACTGGTATACACCCGCAGTGCACAAGATTTCTAACACGGTCAGACGAGTGCTGACCCGCGCTCGTCCAAAAAGAGAAGGATTCTCCCTCCTTTTTCGCTCTCGATTTCAATTTAAACAAACAAGCGTCCATGATTTTGATCATGGCCCACCAATCACGTCCCATCTCCATGATCAGAACCATCCATCTGATGGAGAGCCCTCGTCTAACCAAACCCTACCCATTTTAGCTTACTGGAATACGCGTGCATGGCCACAAACTCCAGCGGAGACAGCAGGCGTGCGGTTGTTTTTCTTTCGAAAATGGAAGCTATCAGCACCTTAGTTGGCAATCTGCATGCGCACGTCCCCTTTAATCTTAATCGTCCAATGGTTGGAATCTCTGCCCTCCATCTAAGCAATGCGGTTTAGGGCTTTCAAGCAAAACCAACAACCGGTTTTGGCCCTACCCATAGTATTGGAAGGCAGTTTCTACCGGATCAGATCTGGGTCGTTGTTGTAAGTGCTATGTTGTAAATCTAGCACCCTAAGTTGTCAAATTTTGTTGTGCCAAAACACTTCAGTATGGTTGACTTGTTTTGATAGATGGAAAGTTCACCTTCAAGTTCAAATTGATGGAAAGTTCACCTTCATTCGAAGATGAGCGTGGTGTTATCTTCATCGACATTATATGCTACAAGTATGCATATTCAACTACAACAACAAGTTAAAGTTCATCAAGTCAAGGTACTCAAGCTCAAGTGCATCATTACTTCATTCCTCAAACTAAAAGTTCAAGCTTATGTTAAATCTCAAGCTCAAGTACACTTCTTCAAGCTCAAGTCACAAGAACAAGTACTTTTTCTCAAGTCTCAAGACACAAGTTTGAGAAAAGTTCAAGATTCATGGTCAAGCTTCATGTGCTTCAAAGTGTCCTATCTACCGAAGCGACCAATGGTTCAATTTCAATTCTCACATTTAAGTTATACATGACCCTAGAAAGACCTTAGGATTAGGTCATTATCATTGCACATTTAATTTAGGTCATTGTACTTAATTTAGGCTTTATTTTGACTAGTCCTATAGTCCAAGCACTAGCTCGACCAGTCCAGGGTTTTTCTCAACCAGTCCAGATTTAAATTCAAATTTTTAAAAATTTTTGTTAGGTTCTCGACTAGTCGAGTACCCTGCTCAACCGGTCATGGAGACTAGTTCGACCAGTCGATTGTGACTCGACTCAAACTCCAGCAACGCGATTTTTATTCACTCGACCAATCGAGGAGCCACTTGACCAGTCGACGGTCTATTTTATTCGATCACGGCAGAAAATTTAAAATGTTGTTCGGCTAGGACCAGTAGAGCGGAACCTAGGACCAGTCGAGGGAACCGTTTTGCAGCCTATAAATTGAGGACATTTCTCAGAGATTTCAACTCATTCCATTCCAAATCAAGCAATCACTCTAAGAGATAAGTCCTCACCAATGTGAAGCTATTGGTTAGTAATTTTATATTCTTTTATAGCTTTTCTATTTTATTTTATTGATTTCCTTATTCAAATCTATTCTATTAAAAGGGAACTCTGCTTTACCCTTTGAGATCTAAAATCAAATTCAAGCTAGTGCTAGGTTGATTTAATTTAAAATTCATCTAGACCTAGAACCCTTCCTCTTGTGAGATTGAACATTGAACTTCTACATCTACAATGAATTGGTTCTACCGAGCTACATTGAGGAAGAATCTTCAGATAAGTATTATTTTAATTTTCTATAATTCTTGGTTTGTAAGATTCAGCCAAGAAATTCTCATCTTTTGGTTTTGTCTGAGATCTGCCAGGAAAATCTCGGAGTGGGGTTTTTGTAATTGTGTAAGCCCATTTGAAAAACACAATTGTGAAGGTTTTAAGGTGAACCTTGGAAAACCTTATTTTATAGTGAATGCCAGTATCCCGTGGGTGTGTATATTGGGAGTGGAGTAGTTGTGTGGCTGTTTGCAAACAGTTGGTGTACACACAAACCACTATAATTCTTAGAGTTTGGATGATGATGATGATGGTACATATGTTGTGGTGAATGTTGTAATTTACTTTATGCACTTGTGGTGAATGTTGTAATAACTTAGTTTATTTCCTTTGCCTCTTTATTGGTTTGAGTTTTTGATACTTACCAACGTTCTAGTAAGGTTGTCCTGCCATAAGCCTTTGGTTTTTGGTGTTAGGTTGTCCTTACAACCAAGTTTTTATCAACCTCTCAAGACTAGTGCATTTGAGGTTACAATTTATTTATGCTATCTTATTATTTATTTGTGTTATCTGCCTTTACTTTCTGCATTTATTTTTATTTGGCATAGTCCTATTCACCCTCCCTCTAGGACTTAGAGCTCACCCTTTTCGGTTGTTATCAATCTGATGGTCTCAGGGGATATATACAAAGGGATTCGTTACCTCCACCCCTGGCAGCCGCTACTCCCAAAACTAGAACCCACCGTTCCATCTAGTTTGAAGCTTCGAAACTAGCAATCGAGAAGCATGCTAGGATTAGACAGAACCAATCCTATGAAGCAGATTGAAGAAAGAATCATCGGATGTCGATCTGCCATTGATGGCCATCTCCTTCTTCTCCGTTCGAGCCGCGCCGGTTGAGGATGATTTCTGGTCAGATTTTGAGTCCCTGTTGGCCATAGTCAAAGGAGAAAGAGAGAGAAGTAAGAAGGAATAAAAAATGAGAGAAAGAGAAAAGAAGAAAGATAGGGGGCAGCGGTGGTGCAAGTTGGCTGCTGCAGTCGTCTGAGTTCGAGGCGGACCCCGCTGGACATCCGATTATTCTCACTGGATGTTCAACAGACAAAAGAAAGAAATGAGGAAGAAGAAAATAAAAAGAAAGGAAGGGAGAACAGAGAGTGCAGTTGGATGTTGCACCACTCGACTTAGCTAGGTTGTGCTCAAGTCAGGTTCAGTCTAGGGTTACTGGACGATGTAGAGAAGAAAGAAAGATAGAAAGAAAGAGGAAGAAGGTGGAAGGAAGAAGAGAAGCAGAGGAGCTAGCTGGTGCGTGTTGCACCAGCTTAAACCGAGCCAAATCTGACTTGCTTCCTGCCTTTGTGCAGTCGTTGAGTCGACTCAGCTAGACCAGGGTTGAGTCAGGATGGGTCTGACTTGTGTCCAGGTTTGGTAGTCCAACAAGAAGGAGAAGAAGGAGAATAAGATAGATAAGGAGGAGAGAGTTGGTGGTCGTTGAACTGACTCGGCTGAAACAGAGTTTGACTCGGTCAGGTTGGGCTTGAGGCCTAGTTTGGTCCAACAAGCCTGCTGGTGTGCAGGTTTGAGTGAAGGAGAAGGTGAAAGAAAGAAGAAGGGAGAGAGGATGAGAAACGAGGAGAGGAGCGGGAATCGAGTTGACTCAACCGAGTCGACTTAGGTGAGCCCACCCCTTTTCTCCATATCGAAATTCCTTCAATTACAATTAACATTGTTAACATTTCTACCATTAGCAGGATTGTTAATATTAGAAATGCGAAGCCATTAGTAAATGATCCATAGTTATCATAGACAAGAAAATAAAATAATATCATTATTAAGTACCAGTGTATTGTTTTGTCATTCTTAAATATTATCATAATAGTATATCTTAGTATTTATTTGTTATCATTAGTATTACTATGATAGTTGCAATCATATAGCATGATTAACTATTAAAAAATTATCCATGCTTATATTAGTTATTATAAATAAATAAGAAATTTTATGGTTATTAAATATTAGCATTTTATTTATCATGCTTAAATATTATCATTGATAGTAATTGTACAATTTGATAACATCATGATGATTATCATTGCTGCGATAGCTAGCATTAATTGTGACACTGGTGTTAATAAATATTTTATAACTATTAAATTAACATTATAATTAATTACACACCACTTGGGTTCAACCTTAAAAATCTAGTCTAAACCTAAACTCTAGGATAGAATCCTAGACCTAAACACCCTAAACCTAGATAGTGTGTTAGGTTTGGATCTAATTGTAGAATTTTATAAATTCAGGGTAGATCATAGTATCTATTATCATGACTAAATTTCTTATGGATAGTTATGACTATTATCATTAGAAAATATTATCATTTACCTTATGGGATTAGTATAATATTTGTTAATATAATTATTAGTATTAGTCCTGATATATTATCATTAACAAAGATTCTATTATTATTACTTGTATTATCTAAGAGGTTATTAGTCATTATAAGAATACTAGATAATGTCAGTACATTTAAATATTAACTTATGAACCATTATTATTAATATTGATGGATTAATCACCTATTATGAATATAATTTGACCCATTGTACAATAAAATAATAATAATAATAATAATAATAATAATAATAATAATAATAATGTATGATTCAAATTCTAGAATCTAAGCATCTAACTAAACCCTAGGATGAAAATCTTAACTCTACATTAAAACCCTAAAGATAAATAATCCAAACCCTAGGCTATGATCTTAAACCTAGGCAGTACGTAAAACTTGGATCTAATTGTACAAGTTCATGGTTTGTGGTAGGACTTAGTTCTAAAGGCGCAAGCATTTAGCAACACTAGAAGGCGATTCAAAG
This sequence comes from Magnolia officinalis, assembly GCA_021015155.1. Classification (NCBI taxonomy): domain Eukaryota; kingdom Viridiplantae; phylum Streptophyta; class Magnoliopsida; order Magnoliales; family Magnoliaceae; genus Magnolia; species Magnolia officinalis. The sequence goes on along the minus strand of JAJHSJ010000005.1, from coordinate 43,518,279 downwards.
TATAAGGTGATGATTTCTTCCCCTTAAGCTTTCCATCTCTAAATTAGATCAAAGATAGCTTTTAAATTGATTATAAATGATGCCTTAGAACTTGATTAATTATATGAATAGCTTACTTGGACATATGTTTGAGAGTTGATCATGAATATCAGATGGATATGTTAGACCTTGATTCATTTAATAATTCTTGATTCATACTTACATTTGTACCTGAGTTGCACTTTATTAGAATGGTATCCTAGTTCTATACTTGACCTCTATACTAATTAGATATGCTATTGTACTATTTACAAGACACACGAGAATCAAAATCTCTCTAGTTATGAGGTGAACCTCTATTTAAGAAAGAGAGTCCATACTCAGGGTGTAATAAGACTGATTATGTTAGGAATAGACCCTCAACATGGAGGTTATGTTAGTGACAATTTTATTCATGGGACTCACCATCTATGTGGTGAATCCACTTATTTGATTTTGGGATGAACCGTTTAACATTTTATTACCGCTACTTATTCGTGTTTAAGGCAAGCTTACTGATTCCTTTTTAATCATTGTATTTTAGTATCTTTGATAGTCATTTCCACACGACATACGATGGTAGTTTCCCATACATTGAGAATTGATTGGCCACGTGTTGATGAGTTCTATACACACCCTAAGGCGGTAGACTCATGGGCAGAGGATGGTGGTCATGGGACACTATGCCCGAGCCGTCGGCCTACACTAGTGACAAGCCCCCATAGTGACCTTGAGTTTACTAAACTAGCTAATTGTAACTGGACTAATAATGGTTTGGCTAATCATGCATACATGGCACAGACCAACGTCTATCTCTAGCATATGTGATGTACGATAGGTAATCGTTATGTGGTACATGATGTACGCATGTGATGTGCTTCGCTAATGGCCAGCCTCTATCCGACTGGATGAGCATTCCCAGGTCGATGATTGCATGGGTGACGAGCCCAATATCTGCATGGATGAGCATCCCTAGCGCGATGATTGCATTCACACATCCATGTATATAATAAGAATGCATTTTGTTATGTTTTGATTTCCTTGTTGCTTTCATGTTATACTTGTCTGAGGTAGCGGTGTGTAATCTTGGGGAGAATTCACACTGAGTTAGCCACTCATCTATAAAATATATAACCGTACAGGTAGTACTGGTGGCTTAAGCGATTTTCAAGTTTAGACTGATGAGGTACCGGGTAAATGGCCAGAGATGCATGGCTGCATTGTCAGGAGGAGCTGAGGGATCTTGCGGCTCAAATTTATATATATTTTTTTATTTCTCATGTATTAAATCATGAAAATCTTGTGATTGTTAATTTCAGAGACATTGGTTGTATAAGTCATTATAGGCAGCTTCTTGTATATTAAATGATAATACAACTTTCCTTTACGTTTGATTTGTCCATACTACACTAACTGCTAACTCTGAATGATAAAGAAATATATATATATATATATATATATATATATATATATGGAATTTGGCTCTTTGTAGGTTAACACTCGTGTTTTTGGGAAACGGGTCATATACTCGGGTCCTGAAAACATGGGGCATTACAGTTGGTATCAGAGCATAGTTTGGACAAACCGAGCCTTGGGAAATGATCTTATACAAGCCTTAAATGTCTCAAGTTAGGGCATTTGAATTTAGAAATTTGAACCTAAGAGAATTTCTTGTAGATTTAGAAGAATTATTATGAATGTAGAAACCCAAACTTATGTTTCCCCATAAATTGTTAAGATAGTCATTTGAATTGATATGGAATCCCTTATGAGTAGGAGATATTGAGAATATAGAGACCCAAGATCTTAGGTCCCCTTAGAAATTTTTAGAACAACTATTAGAACTTAGGTGAAATCCCCTTGTAGATAGGAGAAATTGAGAACATAGAAAATTTGAGACTCTAAGCTCCCTGTAGAACTGTTTGAATAGTCGTAGGACTTAGAAATAAACTTAGGCCCCCTTGGAGATTTTAAGTTTAGTCATTTGAACTTAGAGACAAAAACTATGGTTCCCCTATAAACTATAGGACCGTTGTTTGAAACTTAGAAATAAAATTTTGGTCCCCATGTAAACTACCAAAACTACTGTTGAACTTAGAAACTAAACTTAGGTACCTGTGATGACAAGTTCTCACTCTGAGGTATGAAAGACTAAACAAGAATTCCTTGAGCTTTGCTCCTAATGAACAAGCTTAAGAAAGTCCAGAATTTCAACTTTTCCATGATTTCTTAATTAGAAATAACATGGTCATAAGATTTGATGAATGAAACGTACGTAGGCATCATAGGAAATCCCTTACCCACCAGAACATACATTAGATTGAACGTGAATGCTCTCTGAATCTAAAGAATCACATTAGGAATCATAATTTAAAATTTCCTAATACATCTCCTTAATTAGGGATGACAACTATCATAAATTTCAACACCTAAAATTAACTAAAAATGAAGCTAAAGAATTTTGGGCGAATTTTTAACCATATACTAAGCATATTGGGAATAGGTTTGAAATCCCAGATAGATTTAGCAAAATTTCAAAGCTCAGACTTCACGTAGAGGTCCTGACCTTGGAAACTCCAAGTAGTGCTTAGATGATTGAAGTACGCAGTAATAGTATAATGTGCCACATAGACTTATAAGGTTACATGATATTTTCCAAAGGTCTAGAATGATCGGGATCATAGACTGATGGAACCATGTTTACGTGATGTGTATGCGATTTGACTCAAATTCTAAGTCCTAGCAAATCTCAATGATCCCAATGCCCTGATCAAGCAAAGGACCAAGATTTAACAGGATTAGGAATTGATACCTAAATCCTTTGTTATACATAGGCGAAGGATCGAGGTATCAGGCTCAAACCCACTACGACCATCTATCCGTGACAACTCGAACACTGAAAACTAGAAGATTATGTCATACTTTAGATAGTTGGGAACTATCATTAAAGGAAAAAAGAAAATCAAGAGAAATGTATGAAATGTTATAGAAAATTCTAACATTGGTAAGCATTAAAACGATTCGTTAGATTTAGAATGATTTTTAACCTTAGTAGGGCTTAGACGCCTTAATTGAAACTTATGGGTTGTGAGAAATTTAAATAAAGCTCATTGGGATTTCATACGTAGACATATGGTACATCTTTAAGATAAGCGAACCACTTATAATATTGATAATAGGTATGTGTATCATTAAATATTGAAGTAGAACTTTATTTATTTTCTTTAAGGGGGTAGATTGTAATAACCCCAGTTTTTATAATTAGTCGTATACATTCGTACGAACACACAACATTAAGGGAAATTAGTGAATGCTTAGAACAGAGCATTGTCCCGTCGAAACATGATGCACTTGAACCCCATTCTGATAATTGAAGCATTTGATTGTCGGGGTATCGATTTCATGGGACCATTCCCACAATCTTTTGGAAATTTTTATATTTTACTAGTCGTAGACTATGTCACTAAATGGGTTGAAGCGATCATGTACTGGATGTTGAGGGTCAAATATTGCATATTGGACCCTAGTTATTCATTGGTTTTATGAACATGATAATGCTTAATGTTCTATTTTAATCATGTTTATGGTGCAAGGTGAATTCAAGAGCTTGAATTAAAAAGGATGTTAAAAGCATGGATTTAATCCTCAAGAATCACCAAGACCAAGATTGAAGAATGCACATATTGAAGATTCAAGAAAATCAAGTCAAGAATGAAGAAAATCGGAGTTTTGAAGTGAATTTGCATGATCCTCGACCAGTCCTGGCTCTAACTCGACTAGTCCTACGTACGCTCAACCAGTCCTGGACTCTGCTTGACCAGTCTTGGCTCGACCAGTTGTAACGACTCAGAAAATTCCGTACAAAGACCCGAGTACCACTTCAAGTAGAAATCACTCAGGATTAAATCCTTTAGGAATTAGATAAAAGTAACTAAGTGCTAAACTAGTTTAGCTACGAAATTCGCGTGATTCACTTTAAATACGATCTACATGACCAAAAACTTGTAGAATCATTAACGCTTGGTTACCCAAAAATCTAGGATCAATCTCATTACCCAACTGTTCTCGGGAGCACATTGAAACTCCGTATCGGATCTGGACCGCACATCGAAAGTCCGAATAATACGAAGTTATAGAATTAGGACCGCCTTGCTGGGCTTGACAACCATCTCGGAAATCAAATCCAGATAGTGTTCCGGGGCTATTCGCTTGAGCCCGGAGTGAAGAGTGTGAGAAAATGTGTTTTTCTTTAGAAATTAAATCTAATTTAAGTAATCTGAGACTTGTCGCTTGCGAGCCTGATATAAGTAATCAGACCATCAGAATCTGACCCAAATACACCCTCGGATCAGGAGAAATTTCATACACATGGCAGTGTACTTGTAACCCTGATCGAGTTTCGGTGACCGTTGAACTGAAACTGGTCCTCCACGTCTGATCTGGGAACCCGACTGGAATGAAAACTTAACTCGACCTAGATCTATAGTCAGGGAGCTTAAGTCCTACCTTTGGCTCAAGAGGGGCTCCGGAAGTGCTCCGTTGAGACGAAACAACCTCTCTTTCGACATAACCTAAGTATACCTTGGCCCTGGGCCTATTTGCGGCAATTCTGGGCCTATATAAGGACCTTAAACCCTCTCTCATTCACTCCATACGAATTTGAGAAAACCCTTGGAGTGAGAAGAGAGTAAAGAGAGAGAAAGTGTGAGAGAAGTGGGAGGAAATTCCTGTTGCTCTATCCTAGTATCCTGCGTGCCTATCCATCACTACCGTATCACTCTTCCGGCTATTCTGATTCTGTTTTCGGGTAAGAAATCCTAACCCTAATCAGTTCTAGAGATCCAACTAGTGTAAGTGATGAAATAATGTAACGCCCTGGAATTCGGGGGTAGAGTATGAACTCAACTCCCGAGTTCCAACGCATCACTTATGCAACATACATAATGATGTTTAAATGTTGTCTGAGTTAGAGCAATAAACATGAATGAGATTATACCAAAACAGTAATTCATACTCCAGTTCAATTGTAAAAAGGCAAGCGGAAGACTGAAATTTTATATTTAAGGTTTGTAAAGAAACAAAATTTTTATGAACACCAGAGTATGAACTCTAACTGAGTACCAATATACATGTACTGTTCTGAGTCAAAAATCAAAATACAATCTACAAGATAAGTCCTGAAATGCCCGCAATGCAGTCGGCCTAAGCAAAGTCGTCAGTGTACTGCATGAATGAGAACTCATCCCGGTCCTCGTCGAAATCGGGCTCCGGCTCCTGAAGCGATGCGCCGTCTATACCTGTGACAGAGTCTAGTTGGTATTGCAAACACCATCCCGTAACGTGGGAGTGAGTAGCTAACTCAGTGGAACAATAAATCATAGGTTAACATGTTATCAATACAATCAAGCAGTAATGATAAAGCAGTACAAATCAAACAAGTTTAACTACTCTTGTTAAATGCAAGAATGAAATGACATGATGATGTATGCCCTTTCCAAACCACCCTCATGCGACATCATCTTACGTTCGCGAATGCATAACTCCCTCAGTGCTCCACATCTACTAGGCACATGCGGTGCAATGATGCGCATGATTTTCGAGTTGTTATTAGTCCATTTCAAACAGCAGTATTGGGAAACTAAGGTACCTCACTTGTATCATTCCCAAACATGATCCATTCTAGGGCCGTCAATCCTAGTTAATCTCATACGGTGTTATGGTTTGAGAGGCATAGCGAAGGCATCACAAAGGGCTCGTCACCCGTCAGCACGGATACAGATCTCACCGTATGCGGCTCAATTGCTGACCGTCAGCTCGAGTACAGGTCTCACCGTACTCGGTTCAATCACTAGCCGTCAGCTCGAGTACAGGTCTCATCGTACTCGGTTCAACTCATACTCTAGTTGCTGTGAAAGACTCGTCGCCAATCACAGACCTTGGAGTATACTCGAAGATACTACAGAGGACTCGTCGCCCATCAACACGAGTACAGGTCTCACCGTACTCGGTTCTCGTTGTAAGTATCGACAGCTCGAATATAGTGTCCCATACCACCATATTCGACTCACGAGTTTGGGTTGCTCAATGGTCACTATGGGGAGGTACTTGGCCCCAGTATAGGCCGACAGCTCGGCCACGGTGTCCCATACCACCATGTCCGGCTCATGAGTCTTAGCGGATTGAGGTACCATGGTTAATGGGATTGCCACTGGTAAGTTTGGTACCCTAGGTTCAAACAGTAATGACCAAACATGGTGAACACACATTCTACAATCGGGTTACTTGACGAGCCTGACTAGCTCGAGCGCACAATAAGTTGGGCGATATGAAGCTCAAAAGCACTCCATGTGGCCAACCACTATCGCCAACCGAAGTACGACTCGGGTTCGTCAGACACATCCCTTGTGGCGACATGAATCTCTGCCACAATCTCAAGTCTGGTACCGAATGTCTGGACTATAGACATAGTCCCAACCTCAATCAATCTCCATCCCTAGTATGTGGAGTAAAGCATGATAAACAAAGTAATACAAGCATGTTAGCAGGCATGTCATAAGGCATGTTATAAAGCATGAAGTAAAGCATGTTGTAAAGCATGTAATAGAGCACTATACAGACAGGGATACAGACACATATGCATCATATGTGAGTGGTTGAAGTAAACAACCACATGGAGGGAATCCTACATGTCTCTAAGGTAGTCGAGAATTCCATCTCAGCACCTATCTAAGGCACTAACACTTAAGCAATTACACTCACAAACATTTACACAAGCACTTAGAATACACTATTCCGACATACATGACGTATGTTAGCAAAATACGTATTAGGGCTATCCTTTCACCAAGCGAGTATTTTATCCATGTATACCATAATCATACAGCAATAAATCATGACAATTGCATTTCCAAAATCTATACATATACGACATTTCTAGAATACACAATTTCAACATACTTAGTGTTTACAAGCAAACATGTATTACGGTGATTCCTTTCGCCAAACTAGTATTTTATCCATATATTGTATAACCATACATTAAATAAACATGTCAAACACTTTTGTAAAAAAAATACGTATACGGTATTTCTACGTATACCTAGAGTATGTGAAATTCCATATTCTACAATGTTAATCGAAACAGAAAACGGAAAGCACTTCGTACATGTGCAATTGCATGCAGATCATGAATCTATCATTATTTGACATTGAAAGTGTTAAAAACCGTAACCTATACACCTAAAGTCCTCACCTTTCTCCTTGGAATCTCAACGGATCAGTAAAGTTTGGTGAGCTTCCGTATTTGAGAGTTTTCTAGCCTAAAGAGTGGAATCAGTTAGCTATTTCACAACCTACAGCCTATACACTTCAAATCAGACCTAGGGTTAGGGTTTCTCACCTTAAAACGGAGTTGATATCGCCGGGAAAATGTCTAGAAAGGGGCGGTGCAGCCCGTGTGATGATTGAAAGCAGCAGGAGGGAAGTACTCCCACAAATCCCAAGCTTTTCTCTCCTTTTTCTCTCTCTCTCTCTCTAGGGTTTTATCCCAAATTCGTATGGCTGTGAGAGGGGCTGTTCTAAGGCCCTTTTATAGCCTAAAACCTCTCTAGAATAGACTCAGGTTCAAGGGTTACTGCTATTATAAGCATTTCGGCGATGTTCCAGCTCAAAAGAGGGTTTCTGGCGGCCCTCTTTGAGCCAAACGTCAGACTTAAGCTCACCACTAATGGATCTATGTGGGATTACGTTTTCGTCTCGGTCGAATTCCTAGATCACACGTGGCGGACCAGTTTTAGTTCAACGGTCAGTGGGCCACGATCCGAAATTCCAAGTACATGTAAATGTTCCTGAAATTTTTTCTGATCCGAGGGTGTAATTTGGTCTGATTCTGACGGTCTGGTTGCTTAATACTGATGCACAAGCGAATGGTGCCAGATTACTATTCCAGATATTTATTTTGTAAAGGAAAGAGTGATTTTCACACTCCCTCGCTCCGGACTCAAGCGAATGGCCGTGGGACATCGACTGGACCTGATTTCTGAGGTGGTTGTCAAGCCCAGTGAGGCGGTCCTAGTTCCTTAACTTCGTTTGAATCGTACTTCCGATGTGCGGTCTAGACCTAATATGAAGTTTCATTTCATTCCTGAGAGCAGCCGGGTAATGAGTTTGGTTCTAAACTTTAGGGTAACCTAGAGTCACTGATTTTGCAAGTTTTGGGTCTTGCAGATCGTATTTAAAGCGATCCCAACGGATTTCACGGCTAATCGAGTTTTGCACTTAGTTAACTTTGTTAAATTTCTAAAGGATTTAATCCTAATTGATTTCTGGTCGAGATGGTACTCGAGCCAAAGTACGGAAATTTATGGGTCGTTACAAATAGTTAACCTATTTCATGCCATAGGTTGTCGTTCTACCGTTGTTAAAGACTTGGTGTTTAAGCTGAGTCCGTTACTCGCTTCTAAGGCATAAGGTGTGGACTATAGACACTTAGGTTATGGTTTTCAACGCTTTCAATGTCGAATAATGATAGATTCATGATCTAGGTGTTATTTCACATGCAAATTGCGATGTTCGTTATGCGATTCAGTTATGCATGCAAATTATGGCGTATAGTGTATTTTGTATATTTGTAGAAAATACGTATAAAATATGAAAGTGTGTTTTCCATGATTAATTGCTGTGTGTATATGCTAGGTATGTGTGTAATACTTACTCGGTGAAAGAATTCGCCCTAATACATGTTTTGGCCAATATGTGTTATGTATGTTAATAAGTGTATTCTAAGTGTTTGTGAAAATGCTTCTATGAGTAAGCACTTAAATGATAGTGCTTAGGGTAGGTGTTGAGATAGGATTCTCAACCACCTTAGAGATGTGTACGATTTCCTCCATACAAGTTGTTTAATTTAATTGCTTACTTATGAAATGTATGTGTTTGTAATTCCTGCTTACATTGTGATTTATAATATGCGTGTTAACATGTTTGAATCACTTTGTCAATTCTGCTTTGACCACTCCACATGTTTTCTGGGTAAGGATTGAATGTGTTTGGGGCTATGTTATAGTCCAGGCAATCGGTAACAGGCTTGAAGTCGTGGCTGAGATTCATTCGCCACGAAGGACGTGTTTGATGAACCCGAGCCGTACCAAAGTTGTCGGCAGTGGTTAGGCCACACGGAGAGCTTGTGAACTTTATGTCGATCAACTTTGGGTGCGCTCGTGCTAGTCGAGCCCGTCAAGTAACCCGATGTACCGATGTATGTTCACCATGTATGGACGCTCCTGCTTGAACCTAAGGTACCAAACTCACCAATGGAATCCCGTTAACCTTGGTACCTCGATCCGCTAAGACTCATGAGCCGGACATGGTGGTATGGGACACCGTGGTCGAGCTGTCGGCCTACGCTGGGGCAACGAGCCTCCCCGTAGTGACCAGTGAGCAACCCAGACTCGTGAACCGAATACGGTGGTATGGGACACTGTATTCGAGCTGTCGACCTACACTGATTGGTGACGATCCCTTTGTAGTGACCTCGAGCATACTCTAATTCTACGTAGAGGCGACAACCCTTCTATAGCATCTAGAGTATAAACTAGGCCTGTACTGATTTGGTGACGAGCCCTTTTGCAGCGACCTAGAGCTGCATCATCGTATGAGATTTACTAGGACTGACGACCCTAGAATGGATCCTTGTTTGGGAATGATATAAGAGAGGTACCTTAGTTTCCCAATCCTGCTGTATGAAAAGGACTAATAAGAACTCGATAATCATATGCATGCACTGCATTACGCATGCGTTCAGCCGTAGCAGGTCAAGCACTGAGGCAGTGTTGTTCATGCACGAACGTGAGATGAAGTCGCTGAGGGAACGTAGGTGAGGGCATGCATCATACATTCATATTATTCTTGCATTAACAAGAGTACTTAGGGATACGTGATTTACTACTTTATCATTATTGCTTGATTAAATTGATAACATGTTAACCTTTGCTCTATGATTCCATTGAGTTGATCATTCACTCCCACGTTACGGGACGGTGTTTTAAACACCAACCAGACTTTGTCTTGATTTCAGATGACAGCGTCACCCCTGAGACGGAGCCTGACTACTACGATGATCAGGATGAGTTCTCTTATATGCAGTTCTCCGGTGTCTTCGCTTAGGCCATCGGATTTATGGGGTTACAGGGATTATCATTGTAGCTGTATCATTTTGACATTTTGATTTTTGAGACTATGACATGTATATGGTGACTCAGTGATGTATTCATACTCTGGAGACCGATCGTGCCCTTTTGACTTATATACGTGTATTTATGTCTTTCAGTCTTCCGCTTGCATTTTACAACTTGATCTGAAGTATGAATTACTGTTTTGGTATAATCCCACTCATGATTAATGCACTAACACAGACAACATTGAATCACAAGCATATATGTTGCATAAGTGATGTTTTGCAACTCGGGAGTTAAGTTGCTACTCAACCCTTGATTTTCAAAGCGTTACACCAGTCGAGTTGCCTCATCTCAAACTCCAGCAACTAAAATCATTAAAATCAGGTCATCCTCGACTAGTCGAAGAAAATCGTCGACCAGTCGAAGGTGTCCTCAACTAGTGTAAGGTTACGCGAACAACACACAAAGTTCGGAAATTTGAAGCGGTTTCTGAATTTTTTCAACTCGGTGTGAAAGTTTAAGTTGCAAAAGTATAAATAAGAGTCCCTGGAACATCCCTAGGCATCATCTAAGCTTTGGGGAGTGGAGAAAAGGCATGGAGGAGACGCCACCAAGAGTTTTGCTTCCCTTTCCTTAATAGTTTTTATGCTTTTCTTAAGAGATTCTAATTCAATCATGTCTATGGTTAGTTAAATCTCTTAGTTAGGGCTAAGAGGCAAAGCTTGTAGTATGATGGGATGTTTCTATTGCTTTGATTCATATTTATATTGAACTCTTTTTGATTCTAGTTTTGTTTTAAGGAATACTTTCAGTTTTTAATTGTTCGTTGTGACTCAAATTACAATGGATCTGCGATAGCTTTGAGTATGTTCTTTTCATGTATTGAGATTGTGAATTTAAGAAATCTGTTGTTCACCATCATCCCTTGGGTATGGTTGGATGATGGAATCATCCCTAACTTTCACAATTCTCCCAGATTGGTAAATCCTGTTGTTTGCCTTGTCTTCTGGGCATGGTTTTGTGACGGAATCACTTCCAGTTCTAACACTTCTCATCCATTGAGAACTAGGTTAAAGGAAGATCATATTTGATTTTACTGAGATATCTTCCAATTGGATAGGTTGGGACTCCGATTCCAATCGTGTGACTTAAATCAAGCATAGATCTCCCTGACCTCTACAAGTGGATCCTTGGAAACCCTAGTTTTCCACCTTTGAATTTCTTAAGTTTTTCATTAAATCTCTCATAATTACTCTCAAATATTTCAGATTTAGGTTTTCATCTTTTTCTAATTCTTCTTCTGGTTGCTTTCAGAAAACACACGAGACTAGTCCATGTGGATTCGACCTCGGTCTTACCGAGATTATTATTACATCGCGACCCTATACTTAGGGTTTTGAACAAGTTTTTGGCACCATTGTCGGGGATTAACGGTTGCGTTTTTCTGAGATTAGCTAGTTTTAAAATTAGGTTAAGATTAGGGTTTTTCTATTTTCTATTTTTAGATTAGGGTTAGTTTTCTATTTTTATAAACTTTCTAATTCTACGTTTAGAGCTTTCCTAATCAGTTTTTAGAAACTTTCCTTTTTCATTTTTAGAAGCTAGTTTACTTTCTATTTTTCATTTTTAGGGACTTTCTAATTTTAGAATTTCTATTTTTAGAAACTAACTTATTTTATTTTGTTTTGCAGGATTTTAATTAGGAACTTCCAATTTGGTAACTTCTTCCCAATTCCCTCTCTTTCTATTTCTAGATTCTATTTCCTTTCTCTCTTTTAGGTTTAGGTTAGAATCTGAAATTGAGGGCTGAGAGTGTTTCATTCCCAAGTGGGTCCGTGACAACACTCGACGTCTTTTGAGTGAAGGAGGATTGGTTGAGGGGTTATCTATCCATCACAAGATTAGGCGTCACTTGAGATCCTTAGAGTTAATTGAGGTTATGGCTGCAAATCAACCGGTCAATCAACCGGGAAGACAACCTCAACCTAGGGTTGAGGAAGTCCAGGATGAGAATGAGGTACATCAAGCACCCCCGCCTCGTACTTTGCAAGATTATTTAGTACCGGCGGGGGGGAGCACACCCTTATGCATGGTTTTTCCAAAAAAATGGGACACATGGATATTAAGCTAGGGGTGATCCAACTCCTTCCAAAATTCCATGGACTTGAATCTGAAAGTCCATATTTGCACTTGAAAGAGTTTGATGAGATCATAGCCACTTTATATTTTCCAAACGTGTCTGAGGACACAGTCAAACTGAAACTCTTTCCCTTTTCTTTGAAAGAGAAAGCTAAGACATGGTTGCATTCACTACTTCCCAAAGCTATTGGCACATGGAAAGACATGATAAGGGAGTTCATAAAGAAATTTTTTCCACATCATAAAACAAACACCCTTAGAAAGTCAATCATGAACTTTGCCCAAAAGGAGGAATAAACATTCTTCCAATGTTGGGAGCGGTTCAAGGATCTTGTCAGTTCATGCCTACAACACGGTTTTGAAACGTGGCGCATTACATACTTTTTCTATGATGGACTAACATCTTCCATGCGTCAATTGGTTAAGACAATGTGCAATGGGGAATTCATGAATAAAAATGTCGATGATGTGTGGGACTACTTGGATAGACTTGTTGAAAATGCACAATCATGGGACACTTACCCAAAATCAAGTACCACTTATAGGCCCACTCAATCAAAGGAAAAGGGCAGAGTATACCTTTTAAAAGAGGATGATGATATCAATGCTAAAGTGGCCAATCTCATAAGGAAATTCGAGGCCATGGAACTAAAGAAGGATAAGGTTAAGGAAACTGTTTACGGTATTTGTAATTGCAACATTCACACGACTGAAAATTGCCCAATAATACCTACCTTTCGAGGGGTGCTGAATGAGGAATCTAATGTCGTGAACGATTACCAAAGACCTTTCAATGGACCTACATTCAATACATACAATCCTAGTTGGAGAAATCATACAAACTTCAGTTGGAGGTATGGACAAAATGCTACCCCTCAAGGCTTCGTCAATCAAAATCGAAATCAAGGGAAACTTCAAGAAGATCCGGTTCTAAAACATATTTAAGACCAAGAGCTACTTAATCAAAATCCGGTACAAGCAATCCAGGAAATCAGATCAGCAATTGGAACGCTTGCATCATCTGTTCAAAGGATAGAGTTACAATTAGCGGTTGAGGGAAAGGGGATGCATCCTGCTCAACCTCTCTCCAATCCCAAACCGCAATATGAAATAAGTAACCCATGCTCTTTAAATCGAATGGAGCAAGCTAAGTCTATCACCGCTCTTAGGAGTGGGAATATAATTAACGAAACTATTCCGGTAAGGGCTGAAAAACCTAAGGACCCGGAAGAGGACAATGATGATAGACCTAGCCATGCCCCACAGGAATTAGAACTGGAACTTTAGGGCAAGCCGATTGCACCATTCCCCCAATGGTTGGTTGCACCAAAACCTCTCTCTAACTCTCAGGACATTCTAGAGGTGTTGAAATAAGTGAGGTCAATATTCCTCTACTTGATGCGATTAAACAAATACCTTCATATGCCAAATTTCTGAAAGACTTATGTACGACCAAAAGACAACAAAATATTTAAAAGAAAATCTTTTTTACTGAAAAAGTGAGTATCATCCTAAAGCAAGATGTGCCACAAAAATTCAAAGATCCCGATAGCCCAACCATCGCTTGTGTAATTGGAAATTACCGCATTAAGCACACACTTCTTGATTTAGGAGCGAGCGTAAATCTGATTCCTTGCTCGGTCTACAAACAGTTAGTTTGGGTTAATTGAAACCCACCCTAACCACATTACAACTTGCTGATCACTTAGTTCGTGTACCGAGAGGGGTAATTGAGGATGTGTTGGTCCAGGTTGACAGATTCTACTACCCGAAAGATTTTATAGTCCTGGATACGCAACCCACCAATAACATGAGCACTCAAATTCCCGTGATTCTTGGTCGCCCATTCCTTGCCACTTTAAATGCATCATTAATTGCAGGAATGGAGTCATGAGTATATCTTTTAGAAATATGATATTGGAGTTAAACATCTTTTTCAATACAGGCAAACAGTTAGAGGATGATGACGATTTCCATGACATTAATATGATTGACTCTTTCGTGGAAGATAGAACACTTCTGACCTTATCCTCTGACCCTCTAGAGACATGCCTAGCCCACTCCCATGATTTTGATGATGACATGATTAAGGAGGTGGGGGCCATGCTTGATACCGTGTCGGTACTTGAAGTTAACCGGTGGAGGCCATAATTTGAAGAATTACCCCAAATTGATGTAATACCTCTATTGTCTAGCCTCAAGACATGGAAGCTTGGCCTAAAACCTTTGCTGACTGATCTTGAACAGGTTACTTAGGTCAAGAAGAGACATAGCCAGTGGTGATTTCATCCCACCTTAAGAAAAAATAAAAGAGTATGATCATTTCTACTCTCGAAGAAGATAAAGGAGTTATTGGGCATATCATCATAGATCTCAATGTGATGAATGAACTCCTTTTAACCGAATGTTTTGATTCTTTAGAAGATTGCCCGATATACTGTGGATATAAACAATCTCATGATACAAAACATAGTGGATGCCTAGCAAGGCAATACCTCAGTAGTTGTTACTGACCGAGATAACCCTTATTCTAAAGAATCTCCTCCCCCAGTCCTGAATGTTTACCATTAAAGGAGAAGGAGCTGAAAATTGAACCGAAGACTGAAACTTCGGAGTGTGTTGAGACTACCCCACCTATTAAGATTTTTTTTTGAATTTCATCTACTTGTAGTCTCTGATTCACCATGGAGTACTAACATTGAAACTTTTTCTATCACAGGTGAATCATATATACTTTGGATACATTAGGTGATTCAACGATAATTTTTTGCTGAGGTCTATAAATTTCTCTGAAGGTTCATGCTCCAAGGCATCCAAGCCTATTGCAAAAAGGGCTTTTGGATGATCTTGTCGAGAAACCTTCTGAGAAATTTATCAAGATATTGGCCGGAGGAGGAACCTTGCGACATGACTGAGTAGTTTTTCCCTTGATCTCCTAGTCTGATGGAGGTATAGTTAGGTTTATTGCTTTCTACCATTTTAGGATAGTCAGCTTTATGCTGCTTAGGATAGTTTCCTTCCGCCGTTTTAGGATGTTTTGTTTTTAGTTGATTAACTCTTTTGCTAACCCACCTTCACGTTGAGATCTTTTGGAAAAAGCCACAAAATCTCTTTATCAGGTAATATCTTTCCATCACTTCTCTTTCAACTACATTTTCTCTTTTGCAGATCATGCTTATTTCTTTTACATTGAGGACAATGTAGATTTTAGGTTGGGAATGAGAGATTAGGTTACCTAATCAGCGTTTTCTTAGTTTTGAGCAAATTTTGAAAATTTTTCAATGTTATCGGTTTGAAAAGTGATACGTTGTGTATTCAAGACTATTTTGAGTATGATGATATGGTAGAAATTGAATTATGAATTGGTGGAGTTGGAGCAACTAAGTGACCTATCACTTATGGTTCTTACATTCAATTGATTAAGAGTAAGTTCGAATATTATATTAAATTGTTTTCAGTGAATAGTACTAGATCTTCTAATTGTTAGTATGATGATCATTGAAAGATATTAAGAACCGAGTCTGGAGAATTTTATCCACCTTAAAAGAAGAAAGAACCAGTAAAAGAAATAGGATATCGATAAAAAGGTCATAAAGAATGAAGAATGACATCATCTTTGAGGGGAATGAAAAATGTCTTTGAAAGGAACGTAATGTCTGAAAGAAAAAAAGAGAGAAAAGATCAAAAGACTAAATAAATGCAAATGACAGTCGATATAAAATAAAAAACTGAAAAAAGAAGGAAATGGGGATAAGTTCGGAATTAGTACTTGGGTTTTCAACCAATCTTGAAGTGATGAGCATGGCTAACATTATGAAAAGATAGTATTTTCACTAAGCACGTTGAAAAACTCGATATGCGAACTATGCTCTAACCTAATGGATAAAGGATTTATTTGATCGGTTGCTTATGTCGTTCAGCTCCAGGTTTTTAAAAACTCACTTTCTCATCTTAAGTCTACTCATGCATACTTAATACACAAAAGATTGTTTTCTGAAAAAGGTTGAACATTGCGCATTAAACTCATTTTTCGCATACTTTGCTCGGGACTAGCAAAATGTTGGTTGGGGATTGTGTTGAGGGTCAAATATTGCATATTGGACTCCAGTTATTCCTTGGTTTTATGAACATGATAATGCTTAATGTTCTATTTTAATCATGTTTATGGTTCAAGGTGAATTTAAGAGCTTGGATTAAAAAGGATGTTAAAAGCATGGATTTAATGCTTAAGAATCACCAAGACCAAGAATGAAGAATGCACATACTAAAGATCCAAGAAAATCAAGTCACGAATGAAGAAAATTGGAGTTTTGAAGTGAATTTACGTGATCCTTGACCAGTCCTACCTCCGGCTCGACTAGTCCTGTGTACGGTCGACCAGTCGTCGACTCTGCTCGACCAGTCCTGGCTCAACTAGTCCAGCTGCCTCAACTCGAACTCCAGCAACTAAAATCGATAAAATCAGGTCATCCTCGACCAGTCGAAGAAAATCCTCAACTAGTTGAAGGTGCCCTCGACTAGTCCAAGGATTGCCTCGGCTAGTCCAAGGTCGACTAGTCCTACGTACGGTCGACCAGTCCTCGACACTACTTGTCCAGTCCTGACATGACCAGTTAAGCTGCCTCGACTCGAACTCCAACAACTAAAATTGCTAAAATTAGGTCATCCTCAACTACCTCAACTAGTCGAAGGTGCCCTTAACAAGTCCAAGGATTGCCTCGACTAGTCCATGGTTACGTGGACAGCATATAAAGTGCGGAAATTGGAAGCGGTTTCCGGATTTTTCCAACTCGGTGCGAAAGATTAAGTTGCGAAACTATAAATAGGGGTCCCTAGGGCATCCTTAGGCATCATCTAAGCTTTGGGGAGTGGAGCAAAGGCATGGAGGAGCCGTCACCAAGAGTTTTTCTTCCTTTTCCTTATTAGTTTTTATGCTTTTCTTAAGAGATTCTAGTTCAATCATGTCTATGGTTAGCTAAACCTCTTAACTAGGGCTAAGAGGTGAAGCTGGTAACGTGATGGGATGTTTCTATTGCTTTGATTCATGTTCATATTGAACTCTCTTTGATTCTAGTTTGATTATAAGGAATACTTTCAGTTTTTAATGGTTTGTCGTGACTCAAATTACAATGGATCTGTGATAGCTTTGAGTATGTTCTTTTCATGTATTGAGATAGTGAATTTAAGAAATCCAGTTGTTCACCATCGTCCCTTAGGCATGGTTGGATGATGAAATCATCCCTAACTTTCACAATTCTCCCAGATTGGTAAATCCTGTTATTTGCCTTATCTCCTGGGCATGGTTTTGTAACGGAATCACTTTCAGCTCTCACACTTCTCATCTATTAAGAACTAGGCTAAAGGAAGTTTAAATTTGATTTTACTGAGATATCTTCCAATTGATAGGATGGGACTCCGATTTCAATTGTGTGATTTAAATCAAGCATAAATCTCCCTGATCTTGTAACATCCCAGATTTTTGCCAACCTGGAATTAGACGTCCTTAGGCAATGGGTCACTCCTAACACCTTATTAACTTGTCAGAACTCAATCCCACAGTCTAAAATCGCTTTTTAACCCTTTTCCTTCACAAATCTCACCTTTCACTACCTTATCCTTCAAAAGTAACTAAGTGCTAAACTAGATTAGCTACGAAATCCGTTTGATCCACTTTAAATACGATTTGCAAGACCCAAAACTTGTAGAATCATTAACGCTAGGTTACCCTAAAATCTGGGATCAATCTCATTACCCGGCTGCTCTCGGGAGCATCACGAAACTCCGTATCAGATCTGGATCGCACATCGAAAGTCTGAATAATACAAAGTTATAGGATTAGGACCACCTTGCTGGGCTTGACAACCATCTTGGAAATCAAATCCAGATAATGTCCCGGGACTATTCGCTTGAGTCCGGAGTGAAAAGTGTGAGAAATGTGAAAATATTTAGGAATAAATTCCAAATTTAAGTAATCTGAGACCTGTCACTTGTGGGCCAAGTATGAGGATTCAGACCGTTAGAATCGAACCCAATTACACCCTCGGATCAGGGAAAATTTCCAACACATGTCAGTGTACTTGTGGCCCTGATCGAGTTTCCGAGACCGTTGAACTGAAACTGGTCTGCCACGGAAGATCTGTAAATTCGATCAGACCGAAAACGTAACTCGACCTAGATCCAATGTCTGTGAGCTTAAGTCCGACCTTTGCTCAAGGGTGGCTTCCAGAAGTGCTCCATTGAGACGAAACAGTCTTCCTTTGGACATAACCTAAGTATACCTTGGCCCTGAGTCTAATTTGGTGAGTTCTGGACCTATATAAGGACCTTAAACCCTCACTCTCTCATTCCATATGAATTCAAGAAAACCTAGGAGAGAGAAGAGAGAAAAGAGAGAGAAAGTGTGAGAGAAGTGGGAGCATCTTTCTGATACTCCATCCCCCTGCTATACGTGTTTAACCATCGCTATCTCATCGCTTTTCCGACGATTCTGGCTTCGTTCTTAGGTAAGAAACCCTAACCCTAATCTGTTCTAGAGTTTTACATATTGCAAATAGCGAAATAGTTGACTCAACTCGTGATATAGGTTGTGATAACAACGCCAACGAAGGCTTAGCGATTCTAGCAAGTTCGTTACGATTCTACGGCATAAGGTGCAGACTTTAGACGTATAGGTTATGGTTTTCAACGCTTTCAATGTCAGATAATGATAGATTTGTGATCTGGGTGTTATTGTACATGCAAAATGCGGTGTTTGTTTTTCGATTCGGTTAAGTATGCAAATTATGGCGTATAGTGTATTCTGTATATTTGTAGAAAATACCGTATACGTACAAATTTTGAAAGTATGTTTGTCATGATAAATTATTGTATGAACATGCTATATATAAGTGTAATACTTACTCGGTGAAAGAATTCGCCCAAATACATGTTTTGGCTAATATATGTTATGTATGTTAAATGAGTGTATTCTAAGTGTTTGTGAAAATGCTTGTAAGAGTAAGTACTTAGATGATAGTGCTTTAGATAGGTGTTGAGATAGGATTCTCATCTACCTTAGAGATGTGTATGATTTCCTCCATGCAAGTTGTTTAAATTAATTGCTTACTATGAAATATATGTGTTTGTATTTCCTGCTTACCTTTTACTTTATAACATGCTTATTAACATGTTTGAATTATTTTTTTTACTCTGCTTTACTTTACATGCTTCTGGTTAAGGATTGAATGTGATTGGGGCTATGTTATAGTCCAGGCAATCGGTAACAGACTTGAGTTTGTGGTTGAGATTCATTCGCCATGTAGGATGTGTTTGACGACCCGAGTTGTGTATTAGTCGTCGGCAGTGGTTAGGCCACACGAAGAACTTATGCACTTCATGTCGATCGATGCAATGCACGCTCGTGCTAGTCGAGCTCGTCAAGTAACCCGATCCGCCGATGTATGTTCACCATGTATGGATGCCTCTGTTTGAACCTAAGGTACCAAACTCACCAGTGAAATCCCGCTTAACCTTGGTACCTCGATCCACTAAGACTCATGAGCCGGGCATGGTGGTATGGGACACCGTGGTCGAGCTGTCGGCCTATGCTGGGGCAATGTGCCTCCCCGTAGTGACCAGTGAGCAACCCAGACTCGTGAGCCGAATACGGTGGTATGGGACACTGTATTCGAGCTGTCAGCCTACACTGTTTTGATGGGTGATGGGGGAGTGGTGTAACGAGTGCGTGTAACAGCCCTGACAGCCCTAACTGTGCCCGGTGTAGTAACCTCGAGCATACTCTGAATCTGTGGAGAGGCGACGAGCCTTCCCATACTAAACAGAGTATAAACTAGGCCTGTATTGATAAGGTGATGAGGGAGTGGTGCAACGATTCCGTGTAACAGCCCTGACAGCCCTTGCAGCGACTTAGAACCGCACTATCGTATGAGATTATCTAGGATTGACGACCCTGGAATGGATCATTGTTTGGGAATGATATAAGGAAGGTACCTTAGTTTCCCAATCCTGCTATTTGAAAATGACTAATAACAACTCGGTAATCATGCTCATCATCGCACTACATGTGCCTGGAAGATGTGGAGCACTGAGGGATGAAAGCATGTCGCGGACGTAAGATGGTGTCACACGAGGGAGTATTTTGGCGAGGGCATGCATCATGACAGTATTTCATACATGCATTAACAAGAGTACTTAGGATTGTTGATTGTACTGCTTTATCATTACTGCATGACTGTTTTGATAACATGTTAACCTATGCTTTACTGTTCCACTGAGTTGATCACTCAATCCCACGTTACGGGACGATGTTCCGAACACCCACCAGACTTTGTCTGATTGTAGATGGCGACGCTACTCTTGAGGCGGAGCAGGACTTTTATGACGACGAGAATGTTTTCTCGTATATGATATTTTCTGGCGGCTTCATGTGAGTCGTGCCTTGATCGACGGGGTTACAGGGATGTTGACTAGATGACACTACACCTATGGTATATAATTCATTAACTTGGCAACATTATCACGCTCTGGAGACTTACCATAGTTTATATATTCTATACATCTATCTCAGTCTTCCGCTTACAATTTAACTGTCTCTGGAGTACGATATGCTGTTTTGGTATAATCTCATTCATGTTTCAATGCTCTCATCATAATCATCATTATCTATGTTGCAGAAGTGATGCGTTGGAACTCGGGAGCTGAGCTTTGCTCGACCCCCGATTTTCAGGGTGTTACAGATCTGTAAAAGTAGATCCTTGAAAACCCTAGTTTCCCACTTTTGAATTTCTTAAGCTTTTCATTAAATCTCGCACAATTACTCTCAAATATTTCAGTTTTAGGTTTTCATCTTTTTCTAGTTCTTCTTCTAGTTGCTTTCAGAAAAGAAACGAGATTAGTCCCTGTGGATTCGACCTCGGTCTTACCGAGATTATTACTACATTGCGACCCTATACTTAGGGTTGTGAACACCGGAATAATGATCATAAAACGGTTATTAAATTCTTAAAAGAGAACATCCTTTCTAGGTTCAGAACACCTCGAGCCATAATTAGTGATGGAGGTTTACATTTTGTAATAGGCCATTTCTAAACTTAATGAAGAAATATGGAATCTCCCACAAAGTGAGCACTCCATACTACCCATAAACAAGTGGGCAAGCTGAGATTTTCAATAGGAAAATTAAACACATTTTGGAGAAAACGGTTAACCCTGACCATAAGGATTGGTCAATTTGCTTGACCGATGCCTTATGGGCTTACCGTATGGCATTTAAGACCCCTTGTAACGACTCGGAAAATTCTGTATAATGGCCCGAGTACCACCTCAGGCAGAAATCGCTTAGGATCAAATCCTTTAGGAATTTGACAAAGTTAACTAAGTGCTAAACTAGATTAGCCATGAAATCCGTTTGAATCACTTTAAATACGATCTACAAGACCCAAAACTTGTAGAATCATTGACGCTAGGTTACCCTAAAATCTAGGATCAAACTCATTACCCGACTGCTCTCAGGAGCACATTGAAACTTCATATCAGATCTGGACCGCACATCGAAAGTCCGAATGATACGAAGTTATAGACTTAGGACCGCCTCACTGGGCTTGACAACCATCTCGGAGATCAAATCCAGATAGTGTCCCACGGCTATTCGCTTGAGTCCGGAGCGAGGAGTGTGAGAAACATGAAAATAATTCCAAGATAAATAAGAATTTATGAAATCTGGCATGTGATGCTTGCGGATCAATATTGAGCAACCTGACCATCAGAATCCGACCCAAATACACCCTCGGATCAGGAGAAATTTCATACACATGTCCATGTACTAGAAATCTCTGATCGAGTTTCACTGACCGTTGAACTGAAACTGATCCGCCACGCGTGATCTGGGAATCCGACTGAAACGAAAACTTAACTCCACCTAGATCCAGAGTCTGTGAGCTAAAGTCCGACCTTTGGCTCAAGGGGGCCCGCCAGAAGTCCTCCGTTGACTGAAACTGACTCACTTTGGTTATAACCTAAGTATACCTTTACCTTAAGTCTGTTTTGGTGACTTTTTAGGCTGTATAAGGACCTTAAAACCCTCTCTCATTCTCCCATACGAATTTGAGAAAAACCTTAGAAAAGTGAGAGAAAGTTAGAGAGTTGTGGGAGGATTCTTCCTACCCTTTTTCCCCTGCCATTCTACAAGCTCAACCACACCATTCTTATTGCTTTCCCGGCGATTTCGACCTCATTTTTTAAAAAGAAACCTAACCCTAACCTGTTTTGGGGTTTTGATAGTTGTAGGTTATGAAATAGCTAACCTATTTCATTTTATAGGTTACCAAACTGCCGAATATGAAAGCTTAGCAAACCTATCGGATTCGTTATGATTCTACGACAAAAGGTGCGGACTTTAGGTGTATAGGTTATGATTTTCAACGCTTTCAATGTCAGATATTGATAGATTCATGATCTGTATGTAATTGCACATGTACAAAGTGTTGTCCGTTTCGCTTTTCGGTTATACGATAACTATGTTGAATATACTGTATTCCTAGTATTTGTAGAAACTACCGTATATGTATAAATTTTGGAAATGTGTTTGCCATGATTATTTGTTGTATGAACATATTATATATGTTTAAAATACTTGCTTGGCGAAAGGGCTCGCTCTAATACATGTTTTGCTAATATACACTATGTATGTTGAAATAGTGTATTCTAAGTGTTTGTGAAAATGCTTGTGAGAGTAAGTGCTTGGATGATGGTGCTTTAGGTGGGTGTTGAGATGGGATTCTCAACCACCTTAGAAACGTATATGATTTCCTCTATGATTGGGTGTTTAATGTAATCGCTTACTATGAAATATATGTGTTTGTATTTCTTGTTTACATTGTGCTTTGTAACATGCTTTATGACATGTTTGTTAACATGCATGAATTACTTTGTTTATTATGCTTTACTCCACATGCTCTGAATAAGGATTGATTGCGTTTGGGACTATGATTATAGTCCAGACAATCGGTACCAGACTTGAGTTCGTGGTTGAGATTCATTTCGCCACATAGGATGTGTTTGACGAACCCGAGTCGTACTTCCGTTGGCGACAGTGGTTAGGCCATGCGAAGTGCTTATGCACTTCATGTTGTTCAGTTGATTGTGCACTCGAGCTAGTCAGGCTCGTCAAGTAACCCGATATGTCTAATGTATGTTCACCATGTTTGGACGCTACTGCTTGAACCTAGGGTACCAAACTTACCAGTGAAATCCCGTTAACCATGGTACCTCGATCCGCTAAGACTCATGAGCCGGGCATGGTGGTATGGGACACCGTGGTCAAGCTGTCGGCCTACGCTGGGGCCACGTGCCTCCCCGTAGTGACCAGTGAGCAACCTTGACTCGTGAACCAAATACGGTGGTATGGGACACTGTATTCGAGTTGTCAGCTTACACTGATTGGTGATGAGCCCTTTGTAGTGACCTCGAGCATACTCTGAATTTGCGATGAGGCGACGAGTTTTGCCACGGTGTATAGAGTATGAATTAGGCCTGTATCAATTTAGTGATGAACCGTTTAAAAGGTGATGGGGGAGTGGTGTAACGGTTGCATATAACAGCCTTGACAGCCTTTGCAGCACCCTAGAACCACACTATCGTATGGGATTATCTAGGTTTGACGACCCTAGAATGGATCATGTTTGGGAATGATACAAGGAAGGTACCTTAGTTTCTCAATCCTGCTATTTGAAATGGACTAATAATAACTCGGTAATCATGCTCATCATCACACTACATGTGCCTGGAAGATGTGGAGCACTGAGGAATGAACGCATGCCACGAACGTAAGATGGTGTCGCATGAGGGAGTATGTCGATGAGGGCATGCATCATGACTGCATTTCATACTTGCATTAATAAGAGTAGTTAGGATTGTTCGATTGTACTGCTTTATCATTACTGCTTGACTGCATTGATAACATGTTAACCTATGCTTTATTGTTCCACTGAGTTAGTTACTCACTCCCACGTTACGGGACGGTGTTGTACACACCAACCAGACTCTGTCTTAGGTGCAGATGAGGTGACAACTCAGGAGGCTGAGCTGGACAACGACGAGGACCAGGACGAGTTCTTGTATATGCAGTATGCTGGTGGCTTTGCCTAGACTGCCTGGATCGACGAGACTTACAGGGCTTACTTCTCTAGTTGTATTTTTGACATTTTGATCATAAAACAGATACATGTATATGGTGACTCAGTTGGGTTCATACTCTGGAGATTGTGATGGTTTTGTTTCTTTTACATACAATTATATACAGTTTCAGTCTTCCGCTTGCCTTTATACAATTGATCTAGAGTATGAATTACTGTTTTGGTATAATCTCACTCATGTTTAATGCACTAACACAGACAACATTTAATCATCATTATCTATGTTACATAAGTGATGTTTTGGAACTCGAGAGTTGAGTTGCTACTTGACCCTCGAATTTCAGGGCGTTACACCCATATTGTAATGTCTCCCTTTAGACTTGTCTATGGGAAGGCTTGTCACTTGCTTGTGGAGTTGGAACATAGGGCCTACTGGGTTATTAAATATCTGAATTTCAATTTGGACAACGCTAGCTCGCTACGCAAACTTCAGTTAAATGAACTTGAAGAAATTCAGAATGGTGCGTATGAGAACTCGAGAATATATAAGGACAAGATGAAGGTGTTACATGACCAACACATTCTTCGAAAATCATTCACACCAGGTCAAAAGTTCCTCTTATACAATTCTCGGTTACATCTCTTTCTGGGCAAACTCCGATCTCGTTGGATTGGCCCCTTCACTATTACTAATGTTTATCCTCATGGTGTTATCGAGATAAAGAATTTAAACAATGGCAATGAATTCAAAGTGAATGAAGACCGATTATAGCCATTTGTTGAAAAATTCGATTCAAAGGACATGTTCATACCTCTGAGTGATCCTGTGTACCAGGATTGATCTCCTAGTCTGATGGAGATATAGGTAGGTTTATCGCTTTCATAGGACTAGGGTAGCTTGTTTATGTTGTTTTAGGATAGTTTCGTTGTACTTTGTTGAGTTTTGTTTGATGTTAACCTATCTTCACAATCTTCACACTAAGATTATTGGGAGAGCCTCAAAATTCCTTCTTTAGGTATACCTTTCCATCACTTCCTTTTTTTTTCATTGCCTCAGTTGCAGTGCATGCTTATTCTTTTACATTGAGGACAATGTAGATTTTTCGTTTGGGGATGGGGGATTAGATAACCTAATCAGTGTTTTCTCATTTTTGAGCAAAAAATTTGTGTACTTAAGAATGCTTTGAGTATGATAAGATAGAGATTGAATCTTGAATTGCTGGAGTTTAATCATCTAAGTAACTTATCACCTAAGTGCTTGCGTTAAATTGATTAAGAGGGAGTTTAAATATCATGTTAAGCTAAATCACAAGACACATTAAATTCAATATTGCCTTCTGTAAGATGTACTAGAACTTTTGATTGTTAGTATGTTAATCATTGTTAAATGGTGAGAATCGAGTCTGGAGAATTTTATCCACCTTAAAAAGAAAAAAAGAAAAAGTTAAAAAATAAGAGATCAACAAAGAGGTCATGAAAAAGAATGAAAAGAATGAAAAAACTGGAAAAGAATGCAAAAATAAAAAGAATGAATAAAATCTGACCGTTGATATAAAATCGAAAACTTGAAAAGAAGGAAAAGGGGATAACTTCTAAATCAGTACTTGAGTTTCAAATTGATCTCGAAGTGATGAGCATAACTAACATGATGAATTGATAGTATTCGTACGGGAAGTAAATTGACTTTCACTGAGCACATTGAAAAACTTGATATACAAATTATGCTTCGATTTAATGGATAAAGAACTTATTTGATTGGTTGCTTATGTGATTGGGTTTTATATTTTCGAAATCTCACTTTCGTATGTTAATTCTCCCCATTCATCACATTAAGCATTCAAATTTATTTTTCGCATACTTTGCTCGAGACTAGAAAAATGCTAGTTGGGAATTGTGTTGAGGGTCAAATATTGCATATTGGACCCCATTTATATCTTGTTTTTATGAACATGATATTGCTTAATGTCCTATTTTATTCATGTTTTTTGTTGCAAGGTGAATTTGAGAGCTTGGATTGGAAAAGGTGTTAAAAGCATGGTTTTGATGCTAAAAAATCACCTAGATAAGGAATGGATCTTAGGAGACAAAGATCAAAGATTTCAAGGTCCCAAGATTCAAGAAAACCAAGTGGAGAAGGAATGAAGCCGAAAGAACAAGTGCAGAATACACATTGACTGTGTCCTTGAACACCGTTCGATGACATCGAGGGCACATTTGATGACATCGAACACAGGTCATTGACATTGAATTTATGAAACAAAATCGAGTTGGTCATTGGACAAATTGAAGACGTTTGTCAATGACTCGAGAACTTGTTCGTTGACTCGAAGCTTTACTTGATAACATCGAAGAGTTGCTCGATGACATCGAATTTTCTGCAGAATTTCGGCAAAACTTGCTAAACATATTAGGTACCATTTTCGATTACTCGAAACAATCCTTGATGACATCGAAGATCTGCTTGATGACGTCGAAGGTCTCTTCGATGACATCGAATTTATTGAAGAAATTGGACTAACTCTCTGGACTGTTTCGGACACATTATCGATTCCTCAAATAATGTTTGATGACATCGAAGGCCTCTTCAATGACATCGAATGTAGGTTCGATGACAGAGAAGGTTATAGAGTCCAGATGAAGCTACAAAAGGGCAAAAAAGCACATAGAAAAGACACTTTCGATGACATCGAAGTATGTTCCATGTCATCGAACAAACCACGCGAAGTTATGCAGAGTTACGCAGAGTGTGTAAATTTGAGGCAGTTTCCAGATTTTTGTAAAGAGGTGCGAAAGGATGTGTTGTGCAACTACAAATAAGAGTCCCTAGGGCATCCCTGAGCACTTATCACATATATCTACACAATCTAAGGTTTGAGTGGAGCAAACGCGTGGAGAGCCATCGCTAAGCATTCTTCTTCTTTCTTCCTTAGTTTTTCATGCTTTCTTTTAGGGTTTTAGTTCCAATCATGACTATGGTTGGCTAAACCTCTTAGCTAGGGCTAAGAGGTGAAGCTTGTAGCGTGATGGGATATTTTCTATTACTTTGATGCATGTTTAAGTTGAACTCTCTTTGATTCTACTTTGATATTTAAGAAATACTTTCAGTTTTTAATGGTTTATTGTGACTCAAATTACAGTAGATCTGCGATAGCTTCAGTATCTCTTTTCATGTATTGAGATTGTGAAATTAGGAATTCTTGTTGTTCACCATCGTCCCTTGGTATGGTTGCTTGACGGAATCCCTTCTAATCTTCATGATTCTCTTATGTTTGGTTATGAGATTGGTACATCCTATTGTGAGCCATTGTCTCTTGGGCGTGGTTATGTGATGGAATCACTTTCAGTTCTCACAACTCTCATCCATTGAGAATTAGGTCAAAGGAAGTTTAGATTTGGTTTTACTGAGATATCTTCCAATTGGATAAGCTGGGACTCTGATTCCAGTTGTATCCTTGAATCAAGCATAGATCTCCCTGATTGCTATAAGTGGATCCTTGAAAACCCTAGTTCCCACCTTTGAATTTAGAAGCTTTAGTTAAATAATTCACAATTACTCTCTTTACACTTTCAGATTTACTTTCACATCCTCTTCTAGTTCTACTTCTAGTTGCTTTCAGAATACACATGATATTAGTCCCTGTGGATTCTACCTCAGTCTCACCAAGATTATTACTACATCGCGACCCTACACTTGGGGTTGCGAACATTGCTTTGACTCGTCTAAGGTCACCTTCGACTCGTCTAAGATCTAACAAATTTTTAAAATTTCAGCGCGATCAGATAAAACCATTTTTCGACTGGTTAAGGCCCTGCTCGACTGGTCGAGTGCCCTGTTCGACTGGCCGAGCATGGTCTCCGACTGGTCGAAGGTGCCAAATTTTAGTTGTTGGAATTTGAGTCAAGTAACCCTTGACTGGTCGAAAGCCCTTCTTCAACTGGTCGAAGGAAGTAATTGAAAAGTCCATTTTTTAGAATTTAAACTTAGACTGGTCGAAGATTTTCTTAGACTGGTCGAGTCACAGCTTAGACTAGTCAAACCTAAGCTTAGATTAGTCGAACTTAAGCCTAACAAAGGTATAAAAACCCATATATGTTTGTTTTTTGAAAGCACCTAACTCTAAGTCTTTCTAGGGTCTGTTATACGTGAAAAGACTAAACATTGAAGTTTGAGACTTGTTCTTCTGCATGATTCTTCAATAGAATGTGTAGTTGAAGATGGAGCTTGATCTTCTACTAGAAGTGTAGTAGAGCTTGAACTCAGTAAAGCTTGAACTTTCTATCGTGATCTACTTCATGACTTGTACTCAGTAAGGTCTTGAACCATCGTTGAATTTGCTTGACTTGAGACTTGAACTTTCCATCTTGATCCATATTAGACGGACCACTTCATAAGCTGCTTTGTCTAAATGACATTTGACAAATAAAGGTGTGCTTTATACAATATAGAACTTACAATCTCCCCCTTTGTCAAATTCCTGACAAAACACTTAGTATGATAACTACAATAGTATCTTGAATTCCATGTTGTGGTAGAAGGTGCATCTTTAATGAATATGCTGCTACTCGCCCTCAATGTGAGCTTCTCCCTGCTTTACACTTTATACTTCCCTTGTATTATAACATATACCATTCCAATGCACAACTCCAACAACCACATAACAACTTTTACCATTCTAATCAGATATTGTCATTCACATTCAGCATACATTCATCATATTCTACTTGTAAATTAGTAAATTCTCTCCCCCTTTTTGTCACAAATTGACAAAGGAAAGAGTGTGCATGTGAACATAATTAAACCATAACTGAATCAGTAAAATAAGAACTAGAAAATGTATAAAAATATGTAAATGAAGGAAGTTATCACTGAAGTTATCAAGGAGCATAAAAAGAGTATAGTTTGAGAGTTAACAAACCAAGCACACACATATGTAAAGTTTATACAACCCAACATGAAAGAAAATCAAGTTAATCGGATCCAGATGAAGATGGAGGACATATAGAAGGATCAATTTGGTGAAGTCCTTTGGTAATGAGATGAAAATATTTTCACATATACTTCATGGAAGCTTTGTGACTTTTAGCCAGAGTATCCTGTGATACCTTCAATTCAACAACTTTATCTTCTAATGACTTAAGCCGATCATCAACCTGGGAAGGCTGATAGTCAGGATCAGTTGCATCATCCGATTCAAGTTCTGTAAAGATGTCATCCATGGACGTGTCTTCGGGTAAAGGTGTGTCCTCTTCTTCTACTTCATCCTCATCTCTCTGGCCGGGTAGAAAATATAGGTTCATCTTATGGATATTCGTGTTATCAAATAGGAGGGCAACCTCTGGTGCCTCAGTAGGTGGAATGACAACATTGCAACGAATAGCAAGGCTTGTCATGAGATAAGCAAGAGGGAACGACCCATGGCCAGGATGGATACGAAATTGGATAATTAAGTAATATATCAATGAGAGAAGACATATAGGAATGCCAAACACGACAGCATGTAGAACACGAGACATGAAGGGAGTAAGTTCAAACTTATTCCCAAACCGAGGATAGACATTGGATGTGAAAATAAGATGAAGTACTCTATATTTGGGTAACATCTTGTTGGCACGAAGGGCATTTCCAGAACTCCATTCAACATTAAACCAACATAATTTACAGGTAATTTTTCATCGCTCAGATTTAGTCATTCTTTCAAGAAGGGTAGTAATGGGTATGCCTTCATCATTAACATTAATATCCATCAACCCTGAAATTAGGTGCCGATCAACAGGAAATGTCCCTTCTATAAAATTAATAGAGAATGTAAGATCATCAATGGATAATGCACCTATTGAATCATACACCCTTTGCGCTATTGAGCGGTATGCCATTCCGTCCCAATTAAGAATGTTTTCTCAACCAACGGTAGTGAGCGAAAATCTCTAACATGCTTCAAATCTTCTTCAGGAGATCTTAGGGTTCTCACCCTAACTGGAGTCGACTTGGAGGAGGAGCCGCTAGGGCCCTTGCGAGTAGCCTTCCTCCTAGTACGATGCTCCATTTAGAGATTGCAATAAAGAGTATTATAGATGATAGATGGGTTTGGCTTAAATCAGATTTTTGCATAAAACCCATTATAAAAAGGATGTGAATCTCAAAATAAATCATAAATGAAAGATTAACTAGTAAATAGGAACCCAAATCTAGAAGGAAATGTGAAATAAATCACTTACAATGAGGAAATAGAGATGGGTTCAACGAGTGGAGCCACGACTAGTCGAGGAAGAATGGAAAAAATGAATTGAAAAAGTGTTTTTCCCTCTTTTAATGAGCAAACTCGCGCAATTCGACCAGTCGAGTATGGTCCTCGACTTGTTAAAGGTCGACTGGTCGAGGACGTGCTCAACCCGTTGAGCAACTGACAAAAATCTCAATTTTTAAAGTTTAAAATTTAAATGTTTTGCATTTTAATTTTTTTAAAAGAAAAAAATTATAAAAAAATGCATAAACAACTTGATTTAATTAATTAGA
Source organism: Magnolia officinalis (assembly GCA_021015155.1). NCBI lineage: Eukaryota > Viridiplantae > Streptophyta > Magnoliopsida > Magnoliales > Magnoliaceae > Magnolia > Magnolia officinalis. The sequence continues at coordinate 43,487,302 of JAJHSJ010000005.1, read as the reverse complement.
AGTACACATACCAATATCATGTTTTAATTTAGAATATGTATTCCTGTCAAGCGGTTTGGTCATAATGTCTGGAAGCTGCTTTTCAGTCTGAATATATTCTAATGAAATGCTCTTGTCCTTAACTAATTCTCAAATATAATGATATCTAATGTCGATATGTTTCATACGAGAATGTTAAATAGGATTCTTTGAACTATTGATTGTGCTTAAGTTATCGCAATATAGTATCATTGTATCTTGTGCAATTCCTTAATCAGCTAACATCGTTTTCATCTAGATTAACTAGGTGCTAGCATTACCAGTTGCGATGTATTCAGCTTCAGCTGTTGAGAGTGATACAAAATTTTGTTTCTTGCTGAGCTAGGAAACAAAACAATTTCCTACATAGAAACATTCACCACCGGTAAATTTTCTATCATCGATGTTTCTTGCCCAATTTGCATCGATATATCTGGGAAGTTGTACATTTGTATCATGAGGATACCATAGACCGAAATTACCAGTATTTGCGACATATCTAATTATGCGCTTAACAACGATTAAATGTGATTCTTTAGGATCAGATTGATATCTAGCACAGATTCCAACGCTAAAATCAATATTAAGTCTACTAGCTATTAAGTATAGAAGACTACCAATCATGCTTCGATATAAACGTGAGTATATACTTTTACCTGTTTTATCCTTGGAGAGTTTGAGAGTTGTACTCATAAGCGTATTAAGCTTTTTACCATTATTGTATCCAAATTTCTTTACCAAATTTAAAATATATTTTGGTCTGAGAAATGAAAATACCGTCTTCCTATTGTTTTACTTGTAATCTAAGAAAGTAATTCAATTCTTCAATTATACTCATTTCAAACTTGGATTTCATCAGATCTGTAAACTCAATGGACAAGTTAGTGCTTGTAGATCCGCAAATAATATCATCAACGTAGATCTGTACAATCAATATATGTTCATTATATTTTTTGACAAATAATATTTTATCAATGCTTCACATGATAAAGTTGTGACTAAGTAAGAATTTAGTCAACTTTTCATACCATGCCATGGGAGCTTGTTTTAAACCATCAAGTGCCTTTTTGAGACGATATACATGATCCAAAAGTTTAAGGTTTTCAAAACCCGTAGGTTATTCAATATATACTTCTTCATGTAAATCACCATTTAAAAATGCACTTTTAACATCTATTTAATACATTTTGAATTTCTTATAGCAAGCAATTGAACTAAACAATCTAATGGAATCAAGGCACGCAACTGGTGCAAAGGTTTCATCATAATCAATTCCTTCTATCTGAGTGTAGCCTAGTACAACCAGTATTTCCTTGTTTCTAATGATATTTCTCATTTCATCAGATTTGTTCTTAAAAATCCATTTGGTTTCGATTATATGTTTATTAGAAGGTCTAGGAACCAAATACCAGACATCATTTCTGACGAATTGATTTAACTCTTCTTACATGGCCCATAACCAATTTTCATCGGCAAGTGCTTCTTTTACATTAGCCAGTTCAATTTGAGAAGTAAAGCAGACGTAATTACAGATGTTCTCTAATTGTTTTCCTGTATAAACACTAGTACAAGGGTTACCTAATATCTTATCAGTAAGATGATCTTCGACTAATCTTAATTCAGTATCATCTGATTTGGATGAAGAGTCAGGTTTATCAATAATATTGACTTCATCATCATCTTGACTTAGTGAGGGTGTGATCAAGTGTCGTCAATTACAATGTTAATAGATTTTCGAATCACTCTTGTTCTTTTGTTAAGAACACGATATGCTCGACTATTCAGAGCATAACCCAAGAATATTCCCTCATCACTCTTGGCTTTGAACTTCCCCAAAATTTCTCGGTCACGTAAAATGAAACATTTACTTCCAAAAATTCGATAGTATTTAACTGTTGGCTTCTTATTGAACCATAACTCATAGGCTGTTTTACTTTTTGATTTTCTAACATACACATGATTTATAATGTAGCACGTAGTATTAACAGCTTCAGCCCGTAAGTTTTTTAGTAAGTTAATGCTATTTAGCATAACATTAGTCATTTCTTGTAGCACCCTATTCTTTCTTTCAACAACTCCATTCTGTTGAGGTGTTTTAGAGCAGAGAACTCATGTGATATACCATGGTCTGTACAATACTTCTCAAAATTTCTATTTTCAAACTCAGTACCATGATCACTTTTGATTTTAATCACATATACTTCTTTTTCAGTATGAAATCGTTTTAGAATTCTTCTGACTTCATCGAGAGTCTCTGATTTCTCTCTTAAGAAAGCTACCAATGTATATTTGGTAAAATCATCAACGATAACTAGAAAATACTTCTATCCACCTCTACTCTCTATTCTCGTTGGTCCAACCAAATCCATATAGAGCAGTTCAAGAGGTTTGGTTGTGGCTAAGGAGTTCACTTTCTTGTGACTACTCCTAGTTTTCTAGACAATCTGACATGCGCCACAAATCTCTTCTATCTTTTTCAATATGGGTAAGCCACGAATATGATCTCTTTTGATCAATCTATAAAGATTTCTAAAGTTAACATGTCCAAGACGTTTATGCCATAGTTCTATTTCATCTGTTTGGACCATGTAACATAAAATGTTAGAAGCACATGAGTCATTAATAATGTAGCAATTCTTAGAAGTCCTATGACCATTTAATATCACACATCCCTTCTCATTTGAAATCTTACATCCGTGATTTGTAAAATTTACACTGTGTTTGTTATCGCAGATTTGACAAATACTTAGGATGTTATGTTTAAGACCTTCAACATACAAAATATTCTCAAATGGAGGAAGATTAGAGAGTTGAACAGTACCTTGGCCTATAATTTGTAATTGCTTCCATCACCAAAAGTAACTGATTCGTCGTTTACTTCTTGAATTTGGTGAATATTTCTTTGTCACTTGTCATGTGTCTTGAACATCCATTATCCATGTACCATTTTGAACGGCTAGTGGCTTTGAAGGCTGTGTGGGCAACAACACATGTAACCTTTGGAACCCATTTCATTATGGTTCTAGGTTTAGGAATTCCATTAGTTTTTCTTTGTTTCAGGGAGTTGGAATTTCTCCCCTTTGTATTAACTCTGATTCCATTTGAGTTAGATTTTAGAAGCTCTTTGACTAAGTCCACTACTTTTTCAACTAAAGGAGGTTTGTTATATCTTTGATTTCTATAGCTGATGACATTAGAATTAATCTTAGAAACTTGAAAAGATTTTGGATTTTTAAAATCATTTTGACCATAGTTTCTCAAATTCTTACCTTTTGAGTTTGAGGTTTCTCCTTTTACAAATATAGGAGATGCATTTTTATTTTTCAGAGAACTATCTTTGATATAGCCCAAACCTGATTTGTCGCCACATTTTCTGGAAGTGGTTATAGTTTTTCCAGCTTTGGGTCTCCGTGGGCATATTTCCAAGTATCCTTAGAACTCAAGAGCGAAGAAACTTCGAGTTTTAGATTCTCCTTTTCAATTATGAGTTTTTCTAACTCTGAGGTTTTGAAATTCAAGTCTAATTTTGTTTTTTCAAAACAATCTAAAAGATGAGATTTTTCTAAAACATTGTTCTCAATTTCTTTTAATTTAAGATATTTTTCTCTTAAAATTTTTTATTTGACAGCAATTTTGTAACTTTCCCTATATAAGGCATTGTAGGCGTCTTGAAGGTCATCTTTATTTTCATTTTCAGGGTTACTCTTGAGATTTTCATAATCAGATAAGTTTCAACTATCTGAGGAGGTGACTCTGGCTATAGTCATTAGGGCTTTTACATCATTTGATTTTTCATATTCTGATTCATCAGACTTAAAAGAACTTTCAAAGCCAGATGATTTATCCCAAGTAGCCAACATGCCCTTTCTTTTTTACTTATCCCTTTTAGGACATTTATTCGTCAAGTGCCCATAATCATGACAATTGAATCTCTCAGGAAGAGATCACAGTATTTTTGCACAGACCTTGCTTTTTAAGATTCCATCTCCTAGACCCCACGTGGAATTTAAATATCATTTAGTTTCATATAGAAGTCCATGAAAGTTTCATTTTCTTCCATACAAATTTTCTCAAATCTTGTAGTGAGGATTTGAACTTTAGATTTCTTGACTATAGAAGTTCCTTCATGTGTCATTTGAAAAATATCCCAGGCTTGCTTAGCTGTATCACATGAAATAATTCTCTTGAATTCATTAGGTGATAGATGGCAAGTTATTACAATTAAGGCCTTAGCATTTACACTGCTTTCGCTTTTCTAAGTTGCATTCCATAAAAAGAATGTAGTTTCTCTCATGGATTTAGTTCCATCACTACCTAATACTTTAGACATAGGAGGCTTCCATTTGGTTACAGTGGCTTGCCACACGCTTTCATCTAATGATTTTAGAAAAATCCTCATTTTGGCTTTCCAGTATGCATAGTTAGAGCCATCAAAAGGTGGAGGTCTAGTAATAGACAAGCTATCGAAATTTGACATAATGAAAGTTCTAGATCTTTTAACTTAAAGAAATTAATTCAAATAAAAATGAGCAACTTAGCTCTGATGCCACTTAAAAAGGGCAAGCTTAACATTCCTAGAGGGGGGTAAATAGGACTATGCCAAATAAAAATTAACTTGCTGATATAATAAATAAATCAAGAAATATACTCTCACTAGTATTGAAAAATTGATTCAAATTTAGTTCGTAGGACAACCTACACCCAAAACAAAGTTTAGGCAAGACAACCTTATTTCACGAACAATCGTAAGAATCAAGATCTCAAACCAAAGCAAGATCCAAAAGAGCTATCTATTACAAGCATTCACCATATTTGCATAAATAAAATTACAATTGTTCTCCACATATGCAAAAAGTAAACGTTCACCACAAACACCAAGAATTATAGTGGTTCGGTGTGTACACCAACTGTTCTCAAACAGCCACACCTACTCCACTCCCAACAATCATAATTCACGTGATATTGACTTTCATTATAAATAAGGTTTTCACAGGGTCACCTTAAAACCTGAAACAGTTGTGATTTTAAAGGGCTTCTCACAAACAAAAACCCCACACTGAGATTTTTTGACTATCTCAGACAAACCAACGAAAAGAGATTTTCTAGCTATCTCTATAAAACTAAAATACAAAAAATAGAAATATATTTATCTTCACCTTGAAGATGTATCTCTTGATGTAGCCTGTAGAACCGCTTCGCTTGAAGTATAATGTTCAATGTCCAGTCACATAAACAAAGGTTCTAGATCGATTTTAAATTGATTCAAACCAAAGGCTACTTGTTTGAATTCTTCAAAATCTCAAAGAATAGTATCTACTCTCTTTAAAGAATAAGATTCATAAAAAGGAGATCTAGGAATTAAAACAAAAAGCTATTTAATAAAATATTAAAAATACCATGCAATAGCTTGAAGATAGTGGGGACTTCTCTCTCTCTCTTGATGAAGGTTTTTTCTAGCTTGGATTGATAATTTTGGATTGACCGAAGGCCTCTATTTATAGGCTAAAAAGTTGTTGTTTCGACTCGTCTAAGATCTAACAAATTTTCAAAATTTGGGCGCGATCTGATAAAACCAATTTTCGATCGGTCAAAGGCCCTACTCGACTGGTCGAGGGTGCCAAATTTTAGTTGTTGGAATTCGAGTCAAGTAACCCTCGACTGGTCGAAGGCCCTTCTTTGATTAGTCAACAGCCTGCTCGACTGGTTGAGGAAGTAATAGAAAAGTCTATTTTTTGGAATTTAAACTTGGACTGGTCGAAGATTTTCTTAGATTGGTCGAGCCATAACTTAGACTAGTCGAACCCAAGCCTAGACTAGTCGAAGTTAAGCCTAACAAAGGTATAAAAACCCATATATGTTTGTTTTTTGAAAGCACCTAAGTCTAAGGTCTTTCTAGGGTCTGTTATACCCGAAAAGACTGAACATTGAAGTTTAAAACTTGTTCTTCTGCATGATTCTTCAGTAGAATGTGTAGTTGAAGATGGAGCTTGAACTTCTACTAGAAGTGTAGTAGAACTTGAACTCAGTAAATCTTGAACTTTCCATATTAATCTACTTCATGACTTGTACTTCAGTAAGGTCTTGAACCATAGTTGAATTTGCTTGACTTGAGACTTGAACTTTCCATCTTGATCCACATTAGACGGACCACTTCATAAGTTGTCTTGTCTAAACGAAATTTGACAAACAAAGGTGTGCTTTTTACAATATAGCACTTACAAGATGCCTCAAACTCGACTTGTCAATCAGTCAAAGCCTTCTCAACCTCGGTGGTGGAGTTAGCGTTGACTCTCTTCATTTCAGCCATCAACCTGGTGACGTCATCGACTACAGAAGAAAGGTGAGCCTTCACCCTTTCCAGCTCTGCCTTTGCAGAGCCGAGATGGGACTTTTTCCCACAAAGCTCAGCCATCACCAGGCCCTCCTCCTAGGCCTCTGCCAACTGGATCTTCAGAGCATCTCGCTCCTCACCAATGGACTTCAACGTCTCCCTTAGAGCTTCAGCTTCAGTCGTCTTCTCCTCAAAAGCCTTGTTCAAGGCCTCGATCTCGGTCGCCCACACTCTAACTTCTACCTCTGCCGTGTCTCGCTCCCTAGCTATCTACAATACTTTCTTCTGAGTAGACACCAGCTTAAGGATGATCTAAGCAGGAAAGCATGATTAAGTTAACTCAAAGGCAAAGTAAAAGGGTCGAACAACGATGGAAAAAGATATACCTTATAGCAGAGTGCGGCGATGTCAGTGAGGAAGCACTCTAGGCGAGAATTCATGAGGTCAGTTATGTCCGCCTCCGGGACATGCATCATTGCCCAATAAACTAAGCGAGACATATGATAGCCCGACGGATATGCCTTCATGTCATCGGAAGCTTGGGGAACTGAGCCAACAACTCCGCCAACTCCACTAGCGGCAGAAGGGTGGTGCTCAGCCGGTGATGGCTTGGCCCTTTCGACTAGCGCAAGAGGGTTGGCCTCATCTGAAATGAGATACGCAACCTCTCCGGGCATTAGGCCAGGTGGGGCCCCTTCGCCCATTGGCATTTCAGGAATAGAAGGCAACTCTTCCGTATCCACTCTGGTTACCACCTCGGTTCTTCGTCGAGAAGGAGCGGCAAACTCAGGGACCTCCCCCCTTATTACCCTGGCAGGGGATGAACGGTCGGCCGAGAGCTGCTCAGCCGCAGGGCCTGACCGTGGCTCCACAGTGGAGGTGATCAGCCTGGCAACGAAAGGAGTCGCCCTCTTCCGGGTGGTCATCTTCGTCTGAAGCATCACCTCAACCGAAGGACATTTCCTCTTCCCAGGTTTCTGAGGCTCGGCCATACCTACAAAGCACGATCCAAATCGGCTAGGCACCAACATTAAAATTCTAACTGATGAGCGGGTACATACCAAGGGAGGAGAGAGAAGGAGCTAATTTGTAAAGCCCAGACGGATGTAGCAAGTCGAGAATAATGAGCTTGGTCCAAGCACGAAACTCCTCCTTCAGCACCCTCGCCTTGTTAACTTGGCCTCAGTGGAAGGGAGAGAGCTCGGGTGACCCCTTTGGAAAGACTGTAGAACACCACAGGGAAACAAATCAACCCAAAATTTGACAGTAAAGAAAAAGAAAAAGAAATACGGGTGCACCTCACTAGAGCCTGACCTGGAATGGTAAACTTAGTGGGCACTCTGACTCAGAGACTGGCGAGCTTAGCAGCGGGCACTTCCCACTCCCTTGACACCCAGAACCATTTGTTCTTCCAATCCTTGTTGGAAGAGGGAAGTTTTGCAATAAGGCCTTGACCCCGATGTGTCCTCAACGAGAAATAGTACCAGCTTGGCTCCACGAGGTTGTGCTTAGCCTAGTACATGTAGATGAATTCATCTGGTGTCAGCTCTTTGTTCCTGAGCTGGTATCAGATGATATACGAACCGAGCAGCGCCCTCCTAGCATTCAGAATGAGTTGCCTCAAAGCCAGCCTTAGACGTGTGGTCAACTTCCTCACGAATGGGTGGATCAGAAGCCGGAGTCCACATTGTAGAAAAAAAATAAATATGGCGACCTCCCCCTCAACTAGGTCCCTGGGAACATCAAAGGGGGCTGGTGCGCAGATATGAATAGAGTTCAGAATCTGATACTTAGAGCGGATTTCTACCATGTCAGTTTCAGTCAAAACCGACCCCCCAGGGACAGGTTCAGAGGGTCACTTAGCTTGAGGCCGAGCAGTCATCCTGACCTCCAAAGGACGCTCGGCCTGGGGTCGAGCAGTCATCCTAATGGACCGTACGGGAAGCGGAGAAGGAGGCTCCACTGAGGCCCTTACTTTGGAGTTCGCACTCCCCAGGTCTAAATCGTCCTCAAAGGCGTAGACTTCACGCACATCGTCCGAGCCATTCAACATCGGGCCCTTGATGGAAAAAGAGAACAATATAAAAAAAGGGACTAGAAACAAGGTCGAACGGTGAGATGGACTCACTGGAAATTGTCTGCTCCGGGAGTCTATTGACAGTAGAAACAAGTTACTATATGAGGCACTTTCTTTTATAACCATGCTTGGTTGGGAGCAATCATGACAGACATTCATTGTCAGAGGCGAAGAGCCGCCTTCCCGAGCACTACCTCATATGTGGTAACGTCTAATTAGTCTGCCCGATACGAATGGTTTGCAGTCGAAAAGTTGTCATCACAGAGTACAGCGCCTCGATTGTGCCAGGCCATTATTGCAGATTCTCCTTGATTCGGCTGTCCTTGGTAATTGTCAGGGGAAGCATAACGGCCCATCCGTTCATCTTTATTACATAAACTTACTCCTCGAGCTCGCACTGTGACCTCGAGGAATAGGAGGCTGCTATTATGGGAAAATATAGTCTGACCACCTTTAAGGATAGCTCGTCCCGACCACCTTCAAGGTTAGTTCAGTTCGATGAACGCTTGTCCCCAAAACACTTCGCCTAAGAAAGTTGGCATGAAGCTAACTCCCGCTCCTATGAGCATAGCCCTTAACAGGATGTGGTCCCAAGTTCCTGTTTACTCGTACTCACTAGAAACTGGATGACCTGACAAGGATAAGGGGCGATTGAGAGTGGCTAAATCCGATGGGAGATCAGCTCTGAGCCATGGTTCGGATTGATTTAGTCGTGATTGGATTAGCTCAGGTCATTTTCGACCGAACAATAGAACTCGGCTCTGATAAGCTAGGTCTGAGTTGTCATCGGTTGCTCGATAGAGCTTGGCTCAGTTGAGCATTGGCTTGGATCATATTCGGTCAATCAAGGAAGCTTGACCAGATTAGCTTGGCACAAGACCCCCTCCCAGTAATGCACGACAAGAGTAACCGCCCGACGTGAAATTCCAGGGTAACTGCCAACATTCACCACTAACGCACATCTCGCCTAACAGCTGAGATAATGCATGTGATCATGGGACATGTAGCGCTATGTGAAATTGCGGTAATGACAGCTTTAGTAGAAGTGGGAATATGCCAAGGTGTCCTAGAAGGGGGTGAATAGGACTTTTTTAAAATTTTATGATGATTTAAAACCTATCAACCCTATCCTGAATTAATATGCAAATATCAAGATTTCTTCATTGTAACTCTAATGGCTTCCAAGCCAAATAGAGGATCCAATCATAAGACTATTCAACACATAAACAAGGTGAGGAACATAGTTCATGATGGATGTGACTATGTGTGAGATGTGATTCTAATTATTCTAAGTAATCATGTAAGCATGCATTATGAGAACATTTAGAGAAACTGCACAACTATTAAAAGTAAATAACAATCCCAAACACAGTTGTTTTTATAGTGGTTCGACTATGTGTCTACTCCACTTCCGGCGGACGCACTCAACCCTTGAGTGTACCGGATCTCACTAACGGAGGTTTCAAATCAGGTTTACCTCAAACCAGTATAACCTACATAAGGCTGACTCTAGGACCTACACAAGGTACCTAACATGTCTCCACAAGACACAAATTTATGCCCCACACAAGAGCAAGGGTCAACACACAACACCCACACGTATTCTCTCATCGAAGGCCTCCTATGAGGACTTGAAAGGGGTGAGAATCACCTGTGACCCAATCCTATTTAAAGGAATGATGAGCAGGGTCTCTGGACTCTAATGACTTACAGATAAGTAGATAAGCCCCATTAAGCACGTTGATAAAGATCTCCTCATTTGTTGATGAAGAATCTTCAGCTCCCTTGATCCGAAACACTTATGATGCTCCAATGTAAGGCGACAGGTTGGGTAAAGGTTATGTTGGTAATTACTCTATTAAATGATTAATCATTGGAGTAACAGAGTAATACCATGATCTATGCATTCAGGAAATCTCAGATCAAGGATTTTCCATTAAGGTGGTAGCTGAGGGATCCTTGAATGCGGAAGTTCATTCACCAATCCACTCTATTGAATATCAATGATGAGGGTGGATTGAGGAATGAACTCCCTTGAGAAAAAAAGGTCTTAAGGTAGGTAATCTGAATTAAAAACTCAAAAGCTCTCTCTTCTTTTTTTTTTTCTCTACAAACAACCTAAGGCAAGCTCTCATTAAATAGGCAAAAAAGTTCCAACGAAAATAAAACAGTCATATTTTTTGATAGAGTTCGATATCATCGAGCAGGCTTCGATATCATCGAGCGTATACTCTCGATAACGTCGAATGGCCGCTCGATGACACAAACTCAATCCGTCAAACGATTTTGAACCTTTTTGCCAACTGATCGAAGAAATCGAACATGCTTCGATGTCATCGGATTTCGAACTTCGATTTCATCGACCCATGGTTCGTTTCCTCGACATTTGAAAACATGGGAGTAGACTTGCCTTTTGAACTGAACAGACATTGATATGATCAAGCATTCCTTGATATCATCTGATTTTGAATATCGATGATATTGATACCAGTTTTGATTCATCGATCTTTTCAAGGAATTTTCCTATAAACTCGCTGGACAGTTTTGTGTCCCAATTCGATGACATCGACCTGGTATCGATATGATCGATCTTTGAATATCTATATAATCAAGTGATTCTCCATACCTCGAACTTTTAAAAGAACTTACCTGAAAGCTTGCTGGACAGATTTGTGTCTCAATCCGATATCATCGAAGGTCCATCGATATCATCGAGATTTGATATTCGAAGATATCAAGGCTCTCTTCGAGACATTGAAAATCACATGATTTTCCTTAACTACTTATTGGACACAAACTAACCAGATGTCGATTTTATCGAGATGTTTCGATGAACTCGAGATTGAAAAGTCGATGAGATTGATCCTGTCATCGATTAATCGAGAATTCAGAACAAGATTCATTTTGGTTGTTGGACATCTGAAGTCCTCATTTCGATAACATCGAGTGAGTATCGAGGACATCGATAACAGAGTCCGATTTCATTGAATCACTTATCGATAAATCGATAAAGGCTGGAAACTTAGAGATTTTCTTGATTTTGCAAAACAGTTTTCACACCTTAAACCCTATGTTGTTCTAACCATTTTTAAAGGTTTTATATACCTGGTGTTTTGGGACATGGGATGTGAGGCTAAGTTTACCTTTGTAGAGATCTGAGGCACACATCTAGTTGAGGCAGACGCTTGAATGATCTTCCTATGGGACTCACTTGTCTTGCTGACTCAACACTCACGCTAATTGACAAACCAGGGCACTTTCAATCGCCACCTTTGTCAATTACGTGACAAAACACCTGAATCCTAGCACAACAACTAGACCAACACCCTAAATTGTGTGTACATGAACTTTACACACTTTTACAAATATGCTATTGAGTTCTCACACAAGATTGTATCATTCAGTAGTAGCTGCTCCCCCTATCTTCGTGCAGCTGCTCCCCCTAACACCTGTACCACCATACATACATAGATACACACAATGTTGTCCATGGTGGGATTTGCTCTCCCCCTTTTTGTCAGTCATTGGCAAAGGGCAGTATAACATTATAGTTGACTGAAGTTGAAGCATAAAGACATGGGAGAATAAATAAAGACTAAGATATTTCAATTCATAACAGATAACGACATCTCTAAACTCATGGAAACCATCCATGCATACCAGGTTAAGGAGAGTTGTGATTTTACAAAATCAATAACAACATTACTAGAAATCACAACTTAGTTCACACATTCGTGCACAACATCTGTTGGAAGAGAATAATTTGCAGAAGGACATGCATTTTTATCATAAATTGTTGTAAACATCATACTGATGATAGGCATAAAAAAATATATAGATTATCAAACAACCATCAGAATATCAAAAATAAAAACTGCCCAAGTTTGGCAGTATTAAACGTCCATCCCAAACCAACCCAATCAAATATTTAGCCCAACCATGGGCATACCAAAATAAAGTATTTTCCTCACCCAGAGGATGAACAACCCCAAAATGTTTCAATCCATCATAAGAAATTTATGCGGTCTCAAAAAGAAATCAGCCGTACTGTCCAGATATGACCTCATCTATATTTAAGGTGCTCAAGTTTCACCATCGGTTAGCAAGTCAACTACTTGCTGGGTGGTATGCTAGAGGGCTTCAATATCTCCTCAATCATTGTTAGACGTCTTTCACAGTTATAAAGACGTTCGTCAATACCAACCAAACCATTCAACAAATGACGTTCCAGTTGGTGGTCCCGACGATTTGTGATTGACTCAGGACTGTGCAACGGCGTACGATTTGATCCCCATGGCGTGGGTGGATACGAGAGATGATCATTTTTTATGCAGGCGTTTGTGTAGGAGGACTACTTAGTTGAAGGGATGAAGTTAGGCATAGCCACTGTGCCAGCTGGACTGCATCTTGATCGAACCACACTTCAGGATGAACAACATCGGACATGGCTAGTAGGCCCACATAGTGAGCAAGCTTGCATATGAACGTGGGAAATAGTAGTGTATCCCGATGGTCTCATCTGATTATGTGAGTGGGCTGCCCTAAAATAAGGGATGAAAGACATACTTGGACCTCTTGATAAACATCATATAGGACATTGAGCACAAAGGGAGTAATATAACTTTCCTTTGCATCACATGGATACACATTAGTCCCAAAGATGCTGTGAAGAATTTTGAAGGAGGGTTTAAGGTGGTTGACATGAAGAGTGTTTTCATCATTCCTAGGAACTGTGGTACCATGACACAGTGCTCGTGTTATCTCGCCCCATACTCCAAACCCATTTAGATTACGTTCCGTCACTGGGATTTGAGTTACTTCTAGGTTTAGGAGACGGCTAAGTATGATTGGAGTAACGAGTTTCGTGTGATGCAAGAGCTCCAATCAAATACATGGGGGATTATCACGAACAATATGACAATTATTGAAAAACTGATGAATCAGTTCAAATTGATAGGGTCCACCAAGATTGAGTATATTTTGCCACCCTATAACTTCTAAGAGGAGATCCACTCGAAATGGTTCAATAGCACTGTTAAGAAAAAAGCGCTCGGCTATTGTAACTTGCTCCTAAGCCAACTGATTGGGACGAGACAAACTTGTTTCTGGTTGCTTATTCTTTGATTTGGACAATTTGGAATGAGTAAGATCCTTACCTTTTCCTTTCACCATGGTTCTTCTTGGAGGGGAGCCCAGGAAGACAGGTATAGATAGGGAGAAACAACCAGAGAAGAGAAAGAACAAGCTGATAGACAAATCTGAGACTCGTTTCTCTTTTATAGCAGAGTGTCAATGATATCGATATCCCATCGATGTCATTAAAAGTAGGCTCATAAAGATATCGAAGACTGTGTCGATGACCATTGGAAATGATCAATAGTTAATAACCAGCGGATATCGAGACAATTGAATTTATAACCGTTAGAAGGGACCGACCATTAAGATCTTGTATTCCCGAGAGCCGTCGATGAGATCGATACATGGTCAATTTCATCGAGAAAGAAAGAAAATGAAAAGTATCACTCCGAACATCCAGAATATGGTTAATACATGAAGATATACCTATGTAGTACATGTTTAGCCATACAAAAATAAAAGGACTATAGTCCTAAGATATGTCAATTCAGCTTTTGTTTGACTCGACTTGTCATCAAATTGCACATAATCCAATTGATTTTTGAAGATTGCTAAACCTATTTGCATCTAGAGGTTTAGTTAATATGTCAGCAAGTTGATTTTCTGTAGACACATAATCCAACACTATGGTCTTTTCTTCAACAAGTTCTCGGATAAAATGATGTCTAATATCAATATGTTTGGTCGGAGAGTGTTGAACAGGATTCTTTGAAATATTGATAGCACTAGTGTTGTCACAGAAGAGAGTCATAGTTGGCTGCTCGATCCCATAATCAAGTAGCATCTGTTTCATCTATAGGAGTTGAGCACAACAACTACCTACAACAATGTATTCGGCTTTGGCAGTGGACAGGGATATTAAAATCTGTTTCCTGCTTTGCCAAGACACTAAACAATTTCCAATATAAAAATAATTGTCACTGGTTGACTAGCGATTATCTAAATTTCCAGCCCAATCGGCGTCTGAGTATCCAGCAATGATGGTAGATGTTTCGAATGGATACCATAGACCAAAGACAGTTATTCCAGCCACATACTTGATGATTCTTTTAACTACTGTAAAGTGAGATTCCTTGGGATCAGCCTGATATCACGCACATGCTCCTACGCTAAATGATATATCTGGATGACTTGCAATTAAATATAGTAGGCTTCTTACCATACTTCGATTAAGTGTTGATCCACACTTTTTCCATTTATATCTTTGGAGAGTTTGAGTGTGGTGCTCATGGGAGTATGATAGGTATGACCATATTCAAGTCCAAATCTTTTAACTAGATCTTTTGCGTACTTGCTCTGACATACAAAGATCCCATTGTGCAATTGCTTCACTTGTATACCTAAGAAGAAGTTCAACTCACCAACCATACTCATTTCAAATTCTGATTTCATAAGATCAGTGAAGTTATGAGCAGTATCTTCACATGTGGAGCCAAAGACTATATCATCCACATAGATCTGGGCAATGAGCAATGAATTCTCAATTTTTTGAGTGAATAGTGTTTTATCTACACTACCCCTGCATAATTTTTGGTCCAGAAGAAATCGCGTCAGACGTTCATACCAAGCACGTGGTGCTTGTTTGAGACCATAAAGTGCCTTGCTCAATCGATAAACATGTTGAGGATACTTGGGGTCTGAAAATCCCTTAGGTTGATCCACATAGACTTCTTCTTCAAGTACTCCATTAAGAAATGCACTTTTAACCTCCATTTGGAACAACTTAAATTTCAAAGCACATGCAATTGACATGAGAATCCTGATTGACTCAAGACGAGCTACAGGAGCAAATGTTTCATCAAAGTCAATGCCTTCTATCTGTGAATATCCTTGAGCTACCAATCTTGCTTTATTCATAATCACATTGCTAGATTCATCATATTTATTCTTGAAGATCCATTTAGTTTCAATGATATTTGTATCAGATGGCCTAGGAACCAGTTGCCATACCTCATTTCTTTGAAATTGTTGAAGTTCTTCTTGCATAGCATTTATCTAATATTCATCTTAAAGAGCTTCCATAATATTTTTTGGGCTCAATCTTTGAGGTAAAGCAGAAATGACTATAAATACTTTCTATTTGACATCGAGTTCTTATACCATCATTAGGATCTCCAATGATTTGATTTAGAGGGTGATCTTTAATGATGGGTATGTTAGACGATAGTTGAGGTTCATTAGATGTGGTAATATTGTTATCTGATTTACCTAGAATGCATGAATTCACATCATCTTCCAATTCATTCAAGGAACACTCTTCTTCATGAGGTTGGTCATCAACCACCACATTAATTGATTCTTGAATGGTGAGGGTTTTTAGATTGTATACCCTATAGGCACGACTATTCAAGGTGTATCCTAAAAAGATGGCCTCATCACTTTTAGATTCAAACTTACCTAGGTGTTCTCTGTCCATCAGGATATACCATATCTCATATGGTGTTTTGTTTAAGCGTGCTCTTAAATATACTCTATTTATTATATAGCAGGCGATATTGACTACTGCAGCCTAGAAGGTTTTGGCCATATCCTTTCCATTGAGCGTAACTTAGTCCATTTACTACAAAACTCGATTCATTCTTTCAACAACTCCATTTTTCTGCAGAGTTTTTTGGGTTGAGAATTCATGGTGAATTCCTTCTCATCACAATATCTTTGAAATCGCTCGTTTTCAAATTCACCACCATGATCACTCCTGATACGATTTATACAGTATCCTTTCTCATTTTGGAGTCGCTTTGCCATGACTACAAATTCATCAAAAGCATCAGATTTTTCTCTAAGAAAAGCGACACAAGTAAATTTGGAATAATCATCCACTACCACCATGAAGTATCTTTTCCCGCCATGACTTTCAACTTTGGTGGGACCCACTAGGTCCATATTTAGCAGGTCCAAAGGTTTTGATGTTGCTATGGTGGTTGTCTTTTTGTGTCCAACTTTTATCTATTTACCCTTTAGGCAATCACCACATACAATCTTTTCTTCCTTTTCAATCTTGGGAAGACCCCTTACTAAGCTTTTTGAACTTAACTTTGCCAAGTTTCGATAGTGCACATGACCTAGCCTTTGCTGCCATAGTTTGGACTCGCTTTTCACAGTCATATTATATTTAGTGGACAATACATTCTCATTGCTACTTTCAAGTATGTAGCAGTTGTCACTTGTGCGTAAGACTTTCATGATAGAATTTCCTGTTTGATCTTAAGATTCTACACACATTTTTTGAAAAAGTGATGTTCTCTGTCGCAAATTTGTGAGATACTAAGGAGATTATGTTTTAGACCTTCTACATAAAGAACATTTTTAATCTTGGGAAGTCCTACTCCAACTATTGTTCCTTGTCCAACTATTTTGGCGGAGCTCCCATCTTCAAAAGTGACTGACCCACCATCAAAATCAGCATATTCACAAAAGTGGATTTGGTCACCGGTCATGTGTCTGGAGCACCCACTATCAAGATACCATTTTGAGCTATTACTGACTTTTAGTGCAGTATGGATTACTAGGCAATTGTTCTGACCGTTCGTACCCTTTAAACCTACACCATTTTCCATGATTCCAACTTTAGTCAAGATCATTCTCTAGGCGGTGAAGCCCTTAAGAGAGACCCGCTTTGATACCAATTGAAATTGCGGTAATGACTACTTTAGTAGAAGTGAGAATATGCCAAGGTGTCCTAGAGGGGAGTGAATAGGACTTTTTTAAAAGTATATGATGATTTAAAACCTATCAATCCTATCCTGAATTAATATACAAATATCAAAATTTCTTCAATGTAACTTTAATGACTTCCAAGCCAAATAGAGGATCCAATCATAAGACTATTCAAAACATAAACATGATGAGGAACATAGTTCATGATGGATGTGACTGTGCGTGACATGTTATTCTAATTAGTTATAGGTAATCATGTAAGCATGCATTATGAGAACATTCAGAGAAATCACACAAGTATTAAAAGTAAATAGCAATCCCAAACACAATTGTTTTTATAGTGGTTCGACTATGTGTCTACTCCACTTCCGACGGACGCACTCAACCCTTGAGTGTACCGGATCTCACTAACGGAGGTTTCAAATCAGGTTTACCTCAAACCAGTGTAACCTACATAAGGCTGACTCTAAGACCTACACAAGGAACCTAACATGTCTCCACGAGACACAAGTTTATGCCCCACACAGGAGAAAGGGTCAACACACAGCACCCACACGTATTCTCCCATCAGAGGCCTCCTATGAAGACTTGAAAGGGGTGAGAATCACCTGTGACCTAATCCTATTCAAAAGAATGATCAGAAGGGTCTCTGAACTCTAATGACTTACAGATAAGTAGATGAGCCCCATTAAGCACGTTGATGAAGATCTCCTCTGTTGTTGATGAAGAATTTTCAGCTCCCTTGATCTGCAATACTTATGATGCTCCAATGTAAGGCGACGGGTTGGGTTAAGGTTATGTTGGTAATTACTCTATTAAATGATTAATCATTGGAGTGACAGAGTAATACCATGATCTATGCATTCAAGGAATCTCAGATCAATGATTTACCATTAAGGTGGTAGCTGAGCGATCCTTGAATGTGAAAGTTCATTCACCAATCCACTCTATTGAATATCAATGATGAGGGTGGATTGAGGAATGAACTCCCTTGGGAGAAAAAGGGCTTAGGGTAGGTGATCTGAATTAAACACTCAAAAGCTCTCTCTCTCTCTCTCTCTCTCTCTCTCTCTCTCTCTCTCTCTCTTTTCTCTACAAATAACCTAAGGCAAGCTCTCATTAAATAGGTAAAAAAGTTCCAACAAAAATAAAATAGTGATATTTTTGACAGAGTTTGATATCATCGAGCGTATACTCTTGATAACATCGAATGGCCGCTCGATGACACAAACTCAATCTGTCAAACACTTTTGAACCTTTTTGCCAACTAATCGAAGATATCGAACATGCTTCGATGTCATTGGATTTCGAACTTCGATTTCATCGACCCATGGTTTGATTCCTCGACATTTGAAAACACGAGAGCAGACTTGCCTTTGGAACTAAACAGGCATTGATATGATCGAGCATTCTTCGATATCATCTGATTTTGAATATCGATGATATCGATACCAGTTTCGATTCATCGATCTTTTCAAGGAATTTTCCTATAAACTTGCTGGACAGTTTTGTGTCCCAATTTGATGACATCGACCATGTATCAATATGATCGATCTTTGAATATCGATATCATCGAGTGATTCCCGATACCTCGAACTTTTAAAAGAATTTACCTGAAAGCTTGTTGGACAGATTTGTGTCCTAATCCGATATCATCAAAGGTCCATCGATATCATCGAGATTTGAAATTCGAAGATATCGAGGCTCTCTTTGAGACATTGAAAATCACATGATTTTCCTTAACTGCTTACTAGACACAAACTGACTAGATGTCGATTTTATCGAGCCTTTTCGCTGAACTCGAGATTCGAAAGTCGATGAGATCGATCCTATCATCGATTCATCGAGAATTCAGCCCAAGATTCATTTTGGTTGTTGGACATCTGAAGTCCTCATTTCGATAACATCAAGTGAGTATCGAGGACATTGATAAGAAAGTCTGATTTCATCGAATCACTTATCGATAAATCGACAAGGGCTGAAAACTTAGAGATTTTCCTGATTTTGTAAAACAGTTTTCACACCTTAAACCCTATGTTGTTCTAACCATTTTTAAGAGTTTTATATACCTGGTGTTTTGGGACATGGGATGTGAGGCTAAGTTTACCTTTGTAGAGATCTGGGGCACACATCCAATTGAGGCATACACTTGAATGATCTTTCTATGGGGCTCTCTTGTCTTACTAACTCCACACTCACGCTAATTGACAAACCAGGGCACTTTCACTATGAACACTATAAATACAGGAATCACTGATGAGGATAGGTATGTAAAATCACCTGCCTAAAATCCTTGGTACACGACTAGACCTAGAATTCGAGTCTGACTTTGGCATCGGAGGGTCCCCTGCTATAGACAAGGTCTCCTTTGTTCTTTTCCTGTGCAGGTGCTCGGAGGTCGAAGGAGAGCAGCCCGGATTTGTGCATCAACATACCCACTCTTACAAACTTGAAATCCCCACGTTAACTTAACCATTTGATCTTATCCACTGAATATTCCTTAAAAGGATTATTTTTTCAGATTTCCAGATCAATAAAATGGCATTTAAATATCCCCACCTTGCAAAAATTTTATAAATAACCTTGTCATTAATACCATATCACATTACAAAATGGAAGCGTAATGAGTGCTACCCCTATGGGGCCCACCATGATGTATGGTTCTTATCTAAGCTGTCCATCCATTTTTTCCTGTTCATTTTAGGGTATGAGCCGAAAAATGAGGCAGATCCAAAGCCCAAGTGGACTACCTCACAAGAAGCAACAGTGATAATGACACCACCATTGAAAACATGTTAGGGGCTACTGTTATGTATATTTTCCATCCAACCAATTCATAAGGTCATATATACCTGGATAAAGGGAAAACATAAATATCAACTTGATCCACCAAGAAGTT
The DNA here is from genome assembly GCA_021015155.1 of Magnolia officinalis. Classification (NCBI taxonomy): domain Eukaryota; kingdom Viridiplantae; phylum Streptophyta; class Magnoliopsida; order Magnoliales; family Magnoliaceae; genus Magnolia; species Magnolia officinalis. The sequence goes on along the minus strand of JAJHSJ010000005.1, from coordinate 43,467,184 downwards.
TTTAATGGTGAGCGTCGAATTCCCAATGTGTAGTCCACTTGAGCAATGGTTCTGCCTCATTTTTGGTTTGATACCCTAAAATGATCTGTAAAAATGGATGGGCGTCATGGATAAAACCCATACATCATGGTGACCCTAACAGAGGCCCACCTTACGGATTAATGTCCAGTAGAGGCAGTCTGCTGCACAGTCGCGGATTGGTCCTGTCAGGAGATATGTGGGGTCCGCATTAACGAACATGATTCATGCGGTCCATCCACTTTGACAGATCATTTTAAGCCATGAAGAAAAAAGGAAGTAGATTAGGTGTTATCCGAGTAACACTTTAGTGGGTGTTACGTGGGGTCCACCTTGATGATGTGTTGTAAATTCATGTCGTCCATCTGTTTATCTAGCCCATTTTAGGACATGGTTCCATAACAACCAATAACAGTGCCCGATGGCCATTCACTTCTAACTATTTTCTTACGATAGGGTCTACCTCATCTGTGATTATAACTCATTCTTTGGCCATATAAACTAGTGAGATTGATAACCTACTATTGAAGCACAAAAAAAAAAAAAAAGAAGAACGATGAAAGAAAGAAGAAAAGCATAGAAAGAAAAGAGAAGAATAAGTGAAACTATGAATATAAGAGTATTGTTGCACGTACCTGCACAACAGACGTTCATTGCGCAGGGCCGCGTAACATAGAATTGATATGCAGTCCATATTGGCCACACAATGATGGGTCTATTGTGCACGGTGGACCATACAACACAAGATTCAAGACTTCACACGTGTGAATACATCTCCACCCCTTCATTTAAGGGACATGCAAGTTTGGAGCTCTTAGAAGAAAGTTTCCGAATACATCTACAAGGTATTCCAAGAAGGAGAAGAAGAATGAAGAAGAGCCAAAAGATCTGTTACACCTGACCACGCGACAGGCTCTTGTTGTGTCGGCCCGTGCAACAGGGCTCTATTGCGCGCAACCAATGTAGACAGCATATACATGCTATTGGATTTTTTAGATGTCTTGTGATTCACATTGGAATTTAGTTGTTCCTTGTAAGGATTGTTATTCTAAATGAATCAAAAGAGAAATAAATGTCTCTTGGACACGTGCGACACTTTTCTCATTAAAATAAGTGCATCGCAAGCCGGAATGCTGTCAAATCATCGTCCAGACTGTTCTATATAATTTCACTTAATGTTTTGTACTTTATATTGGAATCAAGGGAGATGAGAATGTAAATGAATTCCATAATCAATAAAACATATTCGATGATGAATGTTCTTTTACATTCTTTGTTATTATTGAATGATAATCCCCCAAACAAAATACATTCATTTGTTGTTGAAACAAAATGGCGACTTTGTTAGGGATTTAAATAACTCATTCAATATTGACTTAGAAATTGTTTTGAGAACAATTATCATCACATGGCGTCATAGCGGCGCCAAAATGGTGACTCTTAACGAGAACATCCTCCCCTTCATCTCCAAAATAAAGTATAGCTTTATTCGGCTTTCACTACTAACATATTTTTATTCATAACAAGAACTACAACTTCTCTCTGATTGCAATGGCTTGTACTTTGAATCAGATAGTCTTCTACTTCACACCCACAGGCTTCGTCATCGACTATGCTCGCAACAGGCATACACCATCCAAACCTTCAAATTTGAAAATCCGACCAACCCCAGCTAAAGCTGTAGCTGTAGTGATATATGTATCACCTATATGTTAAGACAATAAAAATGAATGGACTATAGTTTCATAAAAAAGATCGAGGGCTCGATCTCACATGACTATTGACCCAGTCTCATTATAGATGATCAAAGGGCCAATTACGCACAATGCCGTAAAATGAAATCTTACACTAGCCCCACCTTCATTATATCCAAGACAACCTACTAGTTCTTTCATTCCGCAAGATTTTCCAGCTCTGCCTATAGCAGTCACCCGACAAATCAGAAAAGAGAAGGGGAAATTTTTTGTAAAGAACAAATCCTTTTCTACAAGCCCAGCTACATTCATATTATCATAAACAATTTTGCCACGAATTGCAACACTAAAACCATCAGAATCACACAAAAGTGTTAAAGGGTCAAGTCAGATTTCTTTTTCTTTACGGGCCTGTTTGATTTTTCAAGCCAGGTGTAAATACCTTGTAAATGAATAATTATCATCCCTTCACCCGTTTGAAAAATCATTTGAATTCCTGCCTGGGAAGCCGGTTCAAAAGAGGTAGTTTAATTTTTTGGACCCAACAATGAGGTATATGATATATCAGTTCCATCCATCCGTTTTACCACAATATTTTGAAGCATGAGATGAAAAAAGAAGCAGATTTAACACTCCACACCAAAGGAAACAGTGGCCCCAAGAAGTAGTAGGGATGAAAAGTTTGTAAATGTACAGGGAAATAATTATTACCCCCTTTGCAGGGTATTTACGAATGTACCGGAAAATCAAACAAGCCCTACATTCTCCCGCGACGACGTATCCTTCTTTTATCCCAACGACAGAACAATCAGTTAGCAAGGAACCTACAGTCTACATGGCGGGCACCAATCAAAGTCAAATGCCGTCTGCAAATGAACACCTGGTTGAGATGGCCCACGCACAAACAATCCTCATGGAAAAATGTAAAAACTCTAGCTACTCTAGCACATAATGTTGTTTAAGTCACAACTCCTCCTGTCACGGCTATAGTCAATGGTCAGGAACAACAGCCAGAAGGATCGCGACCACTCAGGGCAGGGTCACATGGATCAACCCCTGCAACGCGAACAATAACATAAGAGGAAATATGACAAGCAGTGGCAAAATCCATTAGGATTGAAAGAGATAGAGGACACCCTAAAAGATTCCGATACAGAACATCATACCTCTGAGAAATTGAAGATGTGTCATTCCCCACAAATTTCAAATACCTAGATTTTCAAAAGTTCAATGGAGATGGATCCCTTGAAGAACACCTAATGCATTTTATTATTACCATGGGCAACTTTTCTACACTCCCACAATGTAACATCTCGAATTTTCACAGCCAGAGTTTATACTCGTGCTCGAGGAAACCGAGTGTTAATAATGAATAAATTGGATGCTTTAAAAATCGCATGTTATTTTTTTATTCATTTAGATCACATCCAGATACATTCATGAAGGTAACATTCACGAGAATAAAATCGACTGTATTGATTATTTCATCAGAGTAAAAGAATTCAAAAAATAATCAAATGTCGTCTCAATGGGAGCTTATTACATTTATCGAGTTTGCAGTGGAAGTATAAACTAATTCATAAAAGTATCTTCTTATTCTTTCAGTATAATCTTCTATAGGGAGATGATCCTCTAGGTCTTCAATCTGTACGTCACCTATATCATCTGTAAGGTTGGAGAGGGTCAACGCCCTACTTATAGTGATGGTTATCCTTTAAGATTAACAATAATTCAAGAGATTCATAAAAGTAATGTAAGGGTTCTGATACATCTCGTATTTCACTACTACAATGAGTATCAATATGCGCAAACAAACTACATGAGATGCATGCCTAGTAAAGTGTGTGTGGCACATCATACGTAATGATCATTACAATGTGGAATATGATTCATAGAAAACCCAACTCGACTCGTATCCCATAACTATGAATATTCGTCGGCGTGTCCAACGCTAATGTGGATTTATGCAAACATCTCAAGATGACACAACAACGCGGTTGGAAGATTTACATAACACGATGTGTTCATGGAGTGACTATTTATAACATCTATTCCCAAAAAAGTGATGTAACACATATGACGATTTACTTACATCGATTGTGCACCACACCAACCAACCCATAAAATTACGTGTCAACCAAGAGGGCCACTACATATAACGCATTATGTCCACGATAAATATTTAAATCACTAGTTGTGATGTAACATCCCAGATTTTTGCCAACCTGGAATTAGATGCCCTTAGGCAATGGGTCGATCCTAACACCTTATTAACTTGTCGGAACTCAATCCCAAAGTTTAAAACCGCGTTTGAACCCATTTCCTTCACAAATCCCACCCTTCACCACCTTGTTCTTTCAATTTTTCTAAGTACTTTCACCCTAGACACTATCCCAAACTAGCTAAGTATTATAACTTAGATTACTTTATATACAAACTATAAAGGCTCAGGTACCACCTCAGACAGAAATTACTCAAGACTAAATCCTTTAGAAATTAGGTGAGAATTAGCTAGTGTTAAACTAGAGTACCTGTGAAATTAGCACCAATCACTTTAAATATGATCTGTAAGACCCAAAACTTGTAGAATCATTGACTCTAGGTTACCCTAAAATCTCGGATCAATCTCATTACCCAGTTGCTCTCGGGAGCACATTGAAACTCCGTATCAGATCTGGACTGCACGTCGGAAGTCTGATTTACACGAAGTTAAGGAATTAGGACTGCCTTGCTGGGCTTGACAACCATCTCGGAAATCAAATCTAGATAGTGTCCCAGCGCTATTCGCTTGAGCTCAGAGCGGAGAGTGTGAGAAATGTGAAAATAATTCGAAATTAAATTCAAAATAAATAAATCTGGCACATGTCGCTTGCGGATCAGTATTAAGTAACCAGACCATCAAAATCAGACCAAATTACACCCTCGGATCAGGGATATTTCCCCAAACAAATCCATGTACTCGGAATCTCCGATCGAGATCCACTGACCGTTAAACTGAAACTGGTCTGCCACGCGTGATCTGAGAACCCTAGTGGAACGAAAACTTAATGGTACATAGATCCAGTGTTAGTGAGCTTAATTCCGACCGCACACAGAAAAGGGCCCGCCAGAAGTCCTCCGTTGGGCTGGAACTGACCTGCTTTGGTTATAACCTAAGTATACCTTAACCTTAAGTCTATTTTGGTTACTTTTTAGGCTATGTAAGGACCTTAAAACCCTCTCTCATTTAGCCATACGAATTTGAGAAAAACCCTAGAAGAGAAGAGAGAAAAGAGAGAGAAAGTTAGAGAGTTGTGGGAGGATTCTTCCTACCCTTTTTCCCTGCCACTACACAAGCTTCACCACTCCATTCTCATCGCTTTCCCGGCGATTCCAACATCATTTCTAGGTAAGAAACCCTAACCCTAATCTGTTTTGGGGTTGTGATGGTTGTAGGTTATGAAATAGCTAACCTATTTCATTCTATAGGTTATCAAACTGCCGAATACGAAAGCTTAGCAAACCTATCGGATTCGTTACGATTCTACGACAAAAGGTGCTGACTTTAGGTGTATAGGTTATGGTTTTCAACGCTTTCAATGTCAGATAATGATAGATTCATGATCTGCATGCAATTGCACATGTACAAAGTGCTGTCTGTTTTTCGTTACGATTAAATACGAAGAATATGGAATTTTGTGTATTCTAAGTATTTGTAGAAAGTACCGTATACGTATAAATTCTGGAAATGTGTTTGCCATGATTATTTGTTGTATGAACATATTGTATATGTGTATAACACTTACTTGGTGAGAGGGTTCGCCCTAATACATGTTTTTTTGCTAATATACACTATGTATGTTAAAATAGTGTATTTAAAGTGTTTGTGAAAATGACCGAATGAATATAGAATTCGCATTCGTGCTCGCCATGACTGATTGTCATGGATACATGATTGTTGTTTAGGCGACACCCCTTTGACGGAAGGATTTGCCCTAAATCACGCCACGACCAATATACACTATATATGCTAAAACGTGTAGCCCAAGTGTTTGTGCAAATGACTGAATGAACATGGAACTTGGATTCCTGCTTGCCATGACTATCCGTCGGGGGTGCACGCGTGTTATATTTGGGGTAACTCCCTAGTGAAAGGATTTGGCCTTATACCTATGTGATCAACATACGTCATGTATGTTGATGTATGTAGTTTAAAGTGTTTGTTGAAATGACTAAATAAATATGGATTTATGATTTATGCCTGCCAAATGTATTGAATGTAAGAACATGATTGATGTGTATGTGACAACTCCTTGCTATAAGGATTTGTCCTATTCTATGTTGAAATCAACATACGTCATGTATGTTGGAGTGGTGTTGTTTAAGTGTTTGCTAAAATGCCTATGTGAGAACTTGTGTGACGAATTAAGTTTAATAGCGGTGTTGAGATAGGATTCTCAGCTACCTTAGAGATGTATATGATTTCCTCCATGTTGCTTGTTTAATTTAACCGCTTACTTATGAAATATAGGTGTTTGTATTTCCTGTTTATATTATGCTTTATTACATGTTTTATGACATGCTTGTCAACATGCTTGAATCACTTTGTTTATTCTGCTTTACTCTACATGCTTCTGGTCATGGATTGATTGTGTTTGGGGCTATGATTATAGTCCAGGCAATCGGTAACGGGATTGAATTCGTGGCTAAGATTCATTTGCCACGTGAGATGTGTTCGACGAACCCGAGTCGTACTTCGGTTGGCGATACTGGTTGGCCACACGAAGTGCTTATGCACTTCATATCGTTCAACTTGTTGTGCGCTCGAGCTAGCCGAGCTCGTCAAGCAACCCGATCTGTCTTATGTATGTTCACCATGTTTGGATGCCTCTGCTTGAACTTAGGGTACCAAACTTACTAGTGAAATCCCTTTAACCACGGTACCTCAATCCGCTAAGACTTATGAGCCGGGCATGGTGGTATGGGACACCGTGGTCGAGCTGTCGGCCTACGCTGGGGCCACGTGCCTCCCCATAGTGTCCATTGAGCAACCAGACTCGTGAGCTGAATACGGTGGTATGGGACACTGTATTCGAGCTGTCGGCCTACACTGATTGGTGGCAAGTCCTTTGTAGTGACCTCGAGCATACTCTGAATTTGCCGTGAGGCGACGAGTTTTGCCACGGTGAAAAGAGTATGAATTAGGCCTGTATCAATTTAGTGATGAACCGTTAAAAAGGTGATGGTGGAGTGGTGTAACGATTGCGTGTAACAGCCCTGATAGCCTTTGCAGCTCCCTAGAACCACACTATCGTATGAGATTATCTAGGTTTGACGACCCTAGAATGGATCATGTTTGGGAATGATACAAGGGAGGTACCTTAGTTTCCCAATACTGTTGTTTGAAATGGACTAATAACAACTCGGTAATCATGCTCATCATCGCATTGCATGTGCCTGGAAGATGTGAAGCACTAATGAATGAAAGCATGCCGCGAACATAAGATGGTGTCGCATGAGGGAGTATGTCGGTGAGGGCATGCATCATGACTGCATTCCATACTTGCATTAACAAGAGTATTTAGAATTATTTTATTGTACTACTTTATCATTACTGCTTGACTGAATTGATAACATGTTAACCTATGATTTATTGTTCCACTGAGTTGATCACTCACTCCCACGTTTCGGGACGGTGTTGTACACACCAACCAGACTTGTTTGAGTTTCAGATAATGACGATGCTGCGAAGCGGAGCCGGACTTTTATGAGGATGAGGAGGATTCCTCCTTTATACAGTTTCAGGTGGGTTCCTGTGCGTCGTGTCCTGATCGACGGGGCTTTCTGAGATATTGATTAGAGGACCTTACACATTTGGTATATTTTAGAATTGTACTTGTAGTTATTTAGCCTGGTAACGTTATCACACTATGGAGACTCACCACAATTTATATATTTTATTTATCTATCACAGTCTTTCGCTTGTTAACTCACTTGTCTCTGGAGTATGATATGCTGTTTTGGCTTAATCTCACTCATGTTCACTACACTAATACAGACAACATTCAATCATCATTCATTTTGTTGCATAAGTGATGCGTTGGAACTCGGGAGTTGAGTTTATGCTCGACCCTCGATTTTCAGGGTGTTACAAGATGGTATCAAAGCATGATTTGGATTAAACCGGGCCTGGGTTATGGTAACACGACGAACTCTGACGCACTTTGAATTAGGAAGGGGGCGATAAAACATAGAAAACATATTCGAATCCCAAGTTTCGCTAACAGGTGAGACTATACGGTATTTAGTCCACAACGTATCTTTGGTCGCGTGAAAAGACCTAAGTCGGCCGTCAGTCGACGGGTTTGAGTCGTTCCCTAGAAACAAATGCCCTTAGGTTGTGGGTCAAACACAACACCTTACGCTTAATCTCAAAGCCTAGAACCCCTTTTTATCCAATTCATTCAAAATCTCTACTTGCACTACTTCATTCTTTAATTTTTTCTAAATCCTTTCATATCAGATATAAATTCTTACGTATAAATGATGAAGAATAATACTTAAACAAAAAGTTACTATAAATAGTAAATATATATATAAATTGGACTTTTGACCATTCAAACTTTGGAATCTAACCAAATAAATGGGTTAGTTGGATAGATTAGCTCCTCCTACCTCAAAATCATATGCCACGCGTCACATAAACTCATCCCAGTTTGCAAATTGGCCCCGAAAACGCCTCTGTAACATCCCGGATTTTTGCCAACCTGGGATTAGACGTCCTTAAGGCATTGGGTCGATCCTAAGACCTTACCAACTTGTCAAAACTAAACCCCACAGTCTAAAATCGCTTCTGAACCCATTTCCTTCACAAATCCCACCCTTTCTACCTTGTGCTTTCAATTTTCAAAGCACTTTCGCCCTAGACACTATCTTAAACTAGCTAAGTAGTAAAACTTGGATCACTTTATCTACAAACTGCAAAGGCCTAAGTACCATCTCAACCAGAAAACAATTAGGATTAAATCCTTTAGAAATTTAACAAAGTTAACTAAGTGCAAAACTCGATTAGCCATGAAATCCGTTGGGATCGCTTTAAATACGATCTGCAAGACCCAAAACTTGCAAAATCAGTGACTCTAGGTTTCCCTAAAGTTTAGAACCAAACTCATTTCCCGTCTGCTCTCGGGAATGAAACGAAACTTCGTATTAAGTCTAGACCGCACATCGGGAGTCCGATTAACACGAAGCTAAGGAACTAGGACCGCCTCACTGGGCTTGGCAATCATCTCAAAAATCAGATGATTCCGATGTCCCACGGCCATTTATTTCGATCCGGAGCGAGGGAGGGAGTTTGAAAAACACTATTCCCTTTGAAATTAAAATATCTGGAATAGTGATCTGGCACCTTTCGCTTGCGCATCAGTATTAAGCAACCAGACCGTCAGAATCAGACCAAATTACACCCTCGGATCAAGAAAAATTTCAGGAACATTTACATGTACTTGGAATTTCGGATCGTGGCCCACTGACCGTTGAACTGAAAGTGGCCCGCCACGTGCGATCTGGGAATCCGATCGAGTCGAAACCGTAATCCCTCATAGATCCATGTGTGGTGAGCTTAAGTCTGACGTTTGGCTCAAGGAGGGCCACCAGAACCTCTCTTTTGAGCTGGAAAAGTGACGAAATACCTATATTAGCAGTAACCTTTGAACAGGAGTCTATTTCGGTGAGTTTTGAGGCTATATAAGGACTTAGACCTCTCTCATGGCAGCCATACGAATTTGGATTTGAGAGAGGGAAAAGAGAGAGAAAGTGAGGGAGAAGTGGGAGAATCTCCCTGCCGTCGTTCCCTGCCACCACACGGGCTGCACCATCCCTTTCTCATCGCTTTCCCGGCGATTCCAGCCCCGTTTCTAGGTAAGAAACCCTAACCCTAATCTGATTTGGGGCTGGGTGGTTGTAGGTTATGAGATAGCTAACCTATTTCGTTCTCTAGGTTGCCAAACCCCGAATACGGAAGCTTAGCAAACTATCAACTCCGTTACGATTCTACGACAAAAGGTGAGGACTTTAAGTGTATAAGTTACATTTTTCAACGCTTTCAATGTCAGATAATGATAGATTCATGATCTACATGTAAATGCACATGTACAAGTGCTTTCCGTTTCCTGTTTCGATTAACGTTGTAGAATATGGAATTTCACATACTCTAGATATACGTAGAAATACCGTATACGTATTTTTTTGGAGAAGTGTTTGACATGTTTATTTAATGTATGATTATACTATATATGGATAAAATACTAGTTTGGCGAAAGGAATCGCCGTAATACATGTTCACTTGTAAATGCTACGTATGTTGAAATTGCGTATTCTAGAAATACTGTATACGTATAAATTTTGGAGATGTATGTATCATGATTATTTGTTGTAGTAATATATTATACATGGATAAAATACTCGCTTGACTAAAGGATAACCCTAATACATGTTTTGCTAACATGCACCATGTATGTTGTAATAGTGTATTCTAAGTGTTTGTGAAAATGACTGAATGAGTATTGAATTCTCATTCGTGCTTGCCATGACTAATTGTCATGGATTCATGATGGTTGTATTGGCGATACCCCCTTTGACAAAAGGATTTGCCCTAAATCACGCCACGGCCAATATACACTATATACGCTAAAATGTGTGGCCCAAGTGTTTGTGGAAATGGCTGAATGAATATGGAACTTGGATTCCTGCTTGCCATGACTATCCGTCGTGGGTGTACGCGTGTTATGGTTGGGGCAACTCCCTAGTGAAAGGATTTGGCTTAATGCCTATGTGATCGACATATGTCATGTATGTTGAGGTATGTTTGCTTAAGTGTTTCATGAAATGTCTGAATGTGTAGTAGTTAGCAAATTGTAATATATAAGGGTGTTGAGATATGATTCTCAACCTCTTTTCACTATGTGTATGATCTCCTTTGATAGTTGTGTGATTAGGATTTGAACATGTACAAACTCATGCTTGTGTTGTGATTCATAACATGCTCAACTGTTTTATGATTTTAACTATGTAATGCATATGTTTAAATTTATATTTATGATGTATGATCCGTCATGGGTGATGGGGGAGCGGAGCAACGAGTGCGTGCAACAGCCCTGGCAGCCCTAAACGGATAATACCAGACTGATTGTATGATTTGAATCCTGATCCCTTACTGCTTTATATCTCTGTAATTGATTGTGTTTGGGGCTATGATTATAGTCCAGGCAATCGGTAACGAGATTGAACTCGTGGCTGAGATTCATTTGCCACGTGGGATGTGTTCGACGAACTCGAGTCGTCCGTTGCCTGTCGGCAGTGGCTAGGCCACACGAAGTTGTTTATGCACTTCATGTCGTGCAGCTCAACGGGCGATCGCGCTAGTCGAGCTCATCAAGTAACCCGATCTGCCTTATGCATGTTCACCCTGTTTGGTCGCTACTGCTTGAACCTAGGGTACCAAACTTACCAGTGGCGATCCCCGTTTAACCATGGTACCTAGATCCGCTAAGTCGCATGAGATGAGCCGGGGTGGTATGGGACACCGTGGTCGAGCTGTCGGCCTACGCTGGGGCCATGTGCCTCCCCGTAGTGACCATTGCGCAATCAACTCGTGAGCCGAATATGGTGGTATGGGACACTGTATTCGAGCTGTCGATACTTCGGCGAGAGCGAGTACGGTGAGATCTGTGCTCGTGCTGACGGGCGACAAGTCCTCCGTGGTATCATCGAGTACACTCCAAGGGTCTGTGAGTGGCCACGAGTCTTTCACAGCAACTAGAGTGTGAGTTGAGCCGAGTACGGTGAGACCTGTACTTGAGCTGACGGCTAGTGATTGAGCCGAGTACGGTGAGACCTGTACTCGAGCTGACGGCCAGCAATTGAGCCGCATACGGTGAGATCTGTATCCGCGCTGACGGGTGACGAGCCCTTTGCGATGCCTTCACTAAGCTTCTCAAACTATAATATCGTATGAGAATAACTAGGATTGACGACCCTAGAATGGATCATGTTTGGAATGATACAAGGGAGGTACCTTAGTTTCCCAATACTGCTGTTTGAAATGGACTAATAAAAACTTGGTAATCATGAGCATCATCGCACCGCATGTGCTTTGTAGATGTGGCGCACTGAGGGAGTAAGCATTTGCGAACGTAAGATGATGTCGCTTGAGGGTGGTTTGGCAAGGGCATACAGCATCATGTCATTTCATTTTTGCACTTAACAAGAGTAGTTAGAATGTTTGATTTGTACTGCTTTATCATTACTGCTTGATTGAATTGATAACATGTTAACCTATGCTTTACTGTTCCACTGAGTTGATCACTCACTCCCACGTTACGGGACGGTGTTCCAAACACCCACCAGATTTGTTGAGTTTCAGGTGATGGCGATGCTTATGAAGCAGAGCCGGACTTCTATGATGTGGAGGAGGAGTTCTCCTATCTGTATCTCTCTGGCAGGTCAATGAAGACCTGATATTGTATTGACGGGGCTATGGTACATGGGATAGGAGGCATTACGCTTCCTCACATTTGGTACATTTTAGAACTGCACTTGTATTTATTTAACCTGGTAATGTTATCACACTCTGGAGACTCATCATAAGTTTTATATTTTATCTATCTATCACAGTCTTCCGCTCGCAAACTTAACTGTCTCTGGAGTATGATATGCTGTTTTGGCTTAATCTCACTCATGTTCAATGCACGAATACAGTCAACATTCAATCATCATTCATTTTGTTGCATAAGTGATGTTCTGGAACTCGGGTGTTGAGTTTATGCTCGACCCCCGATTTTCAGGGCGTTACAAGATGGTATCAGAGCATGATTTTGATTAAACTGGACCTGGGTTATGGTCACACTACGCACTCTGACGCACTCTGACTTAGGAGGGAGCGACGAAACATAGAAACTGACTTAGGATTTTCTAAATTCGCCGAACGGCGAAAACCAACCGAAATCGACCGTTGAGATTGGGCCGTACACACCCATGATCAAGCGAAACAATCCCGAATCACTTCTAGGCCATCAGTCGACGGGTGTGAGTCATTCCTTAGAGACGAATGTCCTTAGATTGTGGGTCAACTACAACACCAAAGCCTAAAACCCCTTTTTACCCAATTTCTTCAAAATCTCTCCTTGCACCACTTCATTCTTTAATTTCTTCTAAATCCTATCATACCAGATATAAATTCTAATGTATAAATGACGAAGAATAACACCTAAACAAAAATTTACTATAAGTAGTAAATATATGTATAAATTGGACTTTTGACCATTCAAACTTTGGAATCTAACCAAGTAAATGGGTTAGTTGGATAGATTAGCTCCTCCTACCCCAAAATCATATGTCACACGATATATAAAATCATTCTAGTTTGTAATTGGCCCCGAAAATGCCTCAACTGGAGTCGGGGGCCTCCCCACTTAAATATACTAAGATCCAGGGTCGAACCCGGGTGCATTTGGCACCTTGGGACCAAGGAGAACACACCCACCCACGGCGGCCAGCCCACCGGCCACTTTGGGCGGGGGTGGAACCTCCACTCTGGAGGTGGACCTCCGCCAAACTTGGCCGTACGGGTCGGGCGGGTCTGGTCTTGGTCGGCCCGACCTCCCCTACCCCCTGGCACGTGCGGTTTTGGCTGGAGTTTGGGATTTTTAGGTCTGGAGCTCCCCTCTCTCTCACATCACCCTTTCAAGCCCCCCAACTTGTTGTTTCTCTCTCCAATCTCCCTCTCAATCCTACATTCCACCTTTTTCGACCACCATCCATCATTCCCCAATGTTTACAGTAATACCTACCTCCTCCCTCTTCATTCTCTCTCAATTGAGCTCCTACACCCCCCATTTGAGGCTCATTTTCCAAAGCCTCTACCAATAATTTTGATCCCCACCCACCCTCCTACCAACCATGTTACTCCCAATCCTGAGGTAGGATTAGTAATCCAGTCCCATTTAATACAACTGAAGACCGCTGGCCAAAGGGTGTTGAAGTGATAAAGTCCCTTGATATACATTAACCACCACACTCTGATAGCTTAAGCTTTAGAGTAAATGGTTGTTTGACAAATATGACCCATAGAGTTTGGACCTAGAGCAGTGCTTTGACAGACCTGACGGTATAGGCAATCCAACCAATTAAGAACGTGAACTCTAGAACCCCCTTAGTTGGTTTGAGCATATGTGAAGTGCTCGAGCGTAGCTACATTCATGTTCAGGCAACTCAAATTCCAAACAAACAAACAAACAATTTTCCTTTATTTAAAATGGTATGAAATCATCTAGTGTAGAAGCATAGGCTTTGGATTACAACTAGGGGATTATGCTACTCATACGTTGCGACTAGGCACTAAAGAATGTAAAAGATTCATTATGCTAAGATAATTGAAAACAATAATAATAAATAAATAAATAAATAAATAAATAAATAAATTTGTGGGCTTGATTAGGTTGGAGCGAGACCCCGTTCCGTTGTTGAATCCCCTTAATACTTTAGGCTTCCTTAGTAACTCTTAGGGAGCTTGTTTGACATAGAAACTATTCACGATTAGAGAATTAATGTTAGGTCAAATCAATACGACCCTTAGAATTGCCTTCTCAAGGACTTAGTACAATCGGGAACACGGAGTAGAGAAACTATCCATAAGCGAGGTATTCGCGGTCTGAATCGAATTCTCAATTCTAGTAGTGACCAATGAACCCTATGCTCTGATCAAGCAGAAGGTCGGAATCGACTAGGATTAAGAATTGATATAGCAACTTTCTGTTCTGGCTAGGCAGGAGGTCCATGTATCCGACTCAGACCAACTACACAACATTCCTTCTGTGTTGGCCGAACCACTTGCAACCAAAAGTTTATAACTTCGTCTTTGAAAGGTATTAGGAGTATATAGCCAATAGCGACTTTGACTTTTAGGCCCAAGGAATTACCCAAATGGGCGACAAATAGTTAGGAATTAGGTCCCAAATTACATGCCATGTCGGCATACATTTTATCCATATGAATGAAGAAAGATAACCTGCCTGTTAAGCTAGGCATGAATAAATAGGATAAGTCTGGGTCGGGATAAAACCCCTTGGTAGGATTAGGCATCTTGCCTCAAACTCACACCTGCCCCTAACATCAACCATATTGCCCATCATTTTTAGCTCCTCTCGATACCCAATAAATTTTAAGGGGGGTAGAACATTATGAGCCCAAGCTAGTTAGGTCACCTAATACGCCTCTTTGATCTGGGTGGCGCAGCGAAAACGCGGTGGACCCTACCCCACTGGCCCAGGATCGAAACGGTGCTCGTTGAATGCGAACATTTTTGAAGCCGTAGCCTGTCCTACTATGAGAAACCGTTTTAGGATGATCTAGTAGGATTTGATTCACCTTTTCCTTTGACATAGATAATAACGAGGACTCTCTTAGACGAAGACCTAAAGGGTAACCTTAGACATGGACAATTTGACCTTCCTATGATGGACATTCCTACGTTTCCAGAGTGATCGGACTACGGAGTTACTGAAATATACAACTGCGAAACATTCGCGGCTTGACCCAATTCTCAATCCTGGACGACTACCAATGGACTCACTGCTTGACCGAGCAGAAGACCAGGATCCACCAGGATTCGGAAGTGATACGATGAGCTTTCTACCCTGGCCCGGTAGATGATCGATGTATCAGGATTAAGCCCACCATAAACGTCTCTCCGTGTTGGTCAAACAATGAGAACAGCTATCTTACTCTAGATAATTGGGATTTGTCGTCGAGACTCCAAATAAGTAAATAAATAAATGGTAGCAAACCATCAGGGTAAGAGAAATGGGTAAAAGAATTAAGTTTTAAGGGGGGTAGACTAAAATGACCCAACTGGTATACCCTACCACGCGTAGAAACTTGGAATCAATAAGTCTTAGGCGAATGGAATAATAGAAATCTTCCCTTATTACCCTTAGCCAATTTCGGGGACGAAATTTTGTTTTAAGGGGGGTAGATTGTAACATCCCGGATTTTTGCCACCTGGGATTAGACATCCTTAGGCATTGGGTCGATCCTAAGACCTTACCAACTTGTCAAAACTAAACCCCACAGTCTAAAATCGCTTCTGAACCCATTTCCTTCACAAATCCCACCCTTCTCTACCTTGTGCTTTCAATTTTCAAAGCACTTTCGCCCTAGACACTATCTTAAACTAGCTAAGTAGTAAAACTTGGATCACTTTATCTACAAACTGCAAAGGCCTAAGTACCATCTCAACCAGAAAACAATTAGGATTAAATCCTTTAGAAATTTAACAAAGTTAACTAAGTGCAAAACTCGATTAGCCATGAAATCCGTTGGGATCGCTTTAAATACGATCTGCAAGACCCAAAACTTGCAAAATCAGTGACTCTAGGTTTCCCTAAAGTTTAGAACCAAACTCATTTCCCGTCTGCTCTCGGGAATGAAACGAAACTTCGTATTAAGTCTAGACCGCACATCGGGAGTCCGATTAACACGAAGCTAAGGAACTAGGACCGCCTCACTGGGCTTGGCAATCATCTCAAAAATCAGATGATTCCGATGTCCCACGGCCATTTATTTCGATCTGGAGCGAGGGAGGGAGTGTGAAAAAAACAAATTCCCTTTGAAATTAAAATATCTGGAATAGTGATCTGGCACCTTTCGCTTGCGCATCAGTATTAAGCAACCAGACCGTCAGAATCAGACCAAATTACACCCTCGGATCAGGAAAAATTTCAGGAACATTTACATGTACTTGGAATTTCGGATCGTGGCCCACTGACCGTTGAACTGAAAGTGGCCCGCCACGTGCGATCTGGGAATCCGATCGAGTCGAAACCGTAATCCCTCATAGATCCATGTGTGGTGAGCTTAAGTCTGACGTTTGGCTCAAGGAGGGCCACCAGAACCTCTCTTTTGAGCTGGAAAAGTGACGAAATACCTATATTAGCAGTAACCTTTGAACAGGAGTCTATTTCGGTGAGTTTTGAGGCTATATAGGACCTTAGACCCTCTCTCATGGCAGCCATACGAATTTGGATTTGAGAGAGGGAAAAGAGAGAGAAAGTGGGGAGAAGTGGGAGAATCTCCCTGCCGTCGTTCCCTGCCACCACACGGGCTGCACCATCCCTTTCTCATCGCTTTCCCGGCGATTCCAGCCCCGTTTCTAGGTAAGAAACCCTAACCCTAATCTGATTTGGGGCTTGGGTGGTTGTAGGTTATGAGATAGCTAACCTATTTCGTTCTCTAGGTTGCCAAACTGCCGAATACGGAAGCTTAGCAAACTATCAACTCCGTTACGATTCTTCTACGACAAAAGGTGAGGACTTTAAGTGTATAAGTTACATTTTTCAACGCTTTCAATGTCAGATAATGATAGATTCATGATCTACATGTAAATGCACATGTACAAAGTGCTTTCCGTTTCCTGTTTCGATTAACGTTGTAGATATGGAATTTCACATACTCTAGATATACGTAGAAATACCGTATACGTATTTTTTTGGAGAAGTGTTTGACATGTTTATTTAATGTATGATTATACTATATATGGATAAAATACTAGTTTGGCGAAAGGAATCGCCGTAATACATGTTCACTTGTAAATGCTACGTATGTTGAAATTGCGTATTCTAGAAATACTGTATACGTATAATTTTGGAGATGTATGTATCATGATTATTGCTGTAGTAATATATTATACATGGATAAAATACTCGCTTGACTAAAGGATAACCCTAATACATGTTTTGCTAACATGCACCATGTATGTTGTAATAGTGTATTCTAAGTGTTTGTGAAAATGACTGAATGAGTATTGAATTCTCATTCATGCTTGCCATGACTAATTGTCATGGATTCATGATGGTTGTATTGGCGATACCCCCTTTGACAAAAGGATTTGCCCTAAATCACGCCACGGCCAATATACACTATATACGCTAAAATGTGTGGCCCAAGTGTTTGTGGAAATGGCTGAATGAATATGGAACTTGGATTCCTGCTTGCCATGACTATCCGTCGTGGGTGTACGCGTGTTATGGTTGGGGCAACTCCCTAGTGAAAGGATTGGCCTAATGCCTATGTGATCGACATATGTATGTATGTTGAGGTATGTTTGCTTAAGTGTTTCATGAAATGTCTGAATGTGTAGTAGTTAGCAAATTGTAATATATAAGGGTGTTGAGATATGATTCTCAACCTCTTTTCACTATGTGTATGATCTCCTTTGATAGTTGTGTGATTAGGATTTGAACATGTACAAACTCATGCTTGTGTTGTGATTTATAACATGCTCAACTGTTTTATGATTTTAACTATGTAATGCATATGTTTAAATTATATTTATGATGTATGATCCGTCATGGGTGATGGGGGAGCGGAGCAACGAGTGCGTGCAACAGCCCTGGCAGCCCTAAACGGATAATACCAGACTGATTGTATGATTTGAATCCTGATCCCTTACTGCTTTATATCTCTGTAATTGATTGTGTTTGGGGCTATGATTATAGTCCAGGCAATCGGTAACGAGATTGAACTCGTGGCTGAGATTCATTTGCCACGTGGGATGTGTTCGACGAACTCGAGTCGTCCGTTGCCTGTCGGCAGTGGCTAGGCCACACGAAGTTGTTTATGCACTTCATGTCGTGCAGCTCAACGGGCGATCGCGCTAGTCGAGCTAATCAAGTAACCCGATCTGCCTTATGCATGTTCACCCTGTTTGGTCGCTACTGCTTGAACCTAGGGTACCAAACTTACCAGTGGCGATCCCCGTTTAACCATGGTACCTAGATCCGCTAAGTCGCATGAGCCGGGCATGGTGGTATGGGACACCGTGGTCGAGCTGTCGGCCTACGCTGGGGCCATGTGCCTCCCCGTAGTGACCATTGCGCAATCAACTCGTGAGCCGAATATGGTGGTATGGGACACTGTATTCGAGCTGTCGATACTTCGGCGAGAGCCGAGTACGGTGAGATCTGTGCTCGTGCTGACGGGCGACGAGTCCTCCGTGGTATCATCGAGTACACTCCAAGGGTCTGTGATTGGCCACGAGTCTTTCACAGCAACTAGAGTGTGAGTTGAGCCGAGTACGGTGAGACCTGTACTTGAGCTGACGGATAGTGATTGAGCCGAGTACGGTGAGACCTGTACTCGAGCTGACGGCCAGCAATTGAGCCGCATACGGTGAGATCTGTATCCGCGCTGACGGGTGACGAGCCCTTTGCGATGCCTTCACTAAGCTTCTCAAACTATAATATCGTATGAGAATAACTAGGATTGACGACCCTAGAATGGATCATGTTTGGGAATGATACAAGGGAGGTACCTTAGTTTCCCAATACTGCTGTTTGAAATGGACTAATAAAAACTTGGTAATCATGAGCATCATCGCACCGCATGTGCTTTGTAGATGTGGTGCACTGAGGGAGTAAGCATTCGCGAACGTAAGATGATGTCGCTTGAGGGTGGTTTGGCAAGGGCATACAGCATCATGTCATTTCATTTTTGCACTTAACAAGAGTAGTTAGAAATGTTTGATTTGTACTGCTTTATCATTACTGCTTGATTGAATTGATAACATGTTAACCTATGCTTTACTGTTCCACTGAGTTGATCAGTCACTCCCACGTTACGGGACGGTGTTCCGAACACCCACCAGATTTGTTGTTCAGTTTCAGGTGATGGCGATGCTTATGAAGCAGAGCCGGACTTCTATGATGTGGAGGAGGAGTTCTCCTATCTGTATCTCTCTGGCAGGTCAATGAAGACCTGATATTGTATTGACGGAGCTATGGTACATGGGATAGGAGGCATTACGCTTCCTCACATTTGGTACATTTTAGAACTGCACTTGTATTTATTTAACCTGGTAATGTTATCACACTCTGGAGACTCATCATAAGTTTTATATTTTATCTATCTATCACAGTCTTCCGCTCGCAAACTTAACTGTCTCTGGAGTATGATATGTTGTTTTGGCTTAATCTCACTCATGTTCAATGCACGAATACAGTCAACATTCAATCATCATTCATTTTGTTGCATAAGTGATGTTCTGGAACTCGGGTGTTGAGTTTTTGCTCGACCCCCGATTTTCAGGGCGTTACAGCCTCAAATGGAGTCGGGGGCCACACTATGAAATTCAGAGGGACCCGGGACAGACCCGGGATACCATTCGCACCATGGGATGGTGGTGAACACCGCCCTACCGCGGAGGCACCACGGCCAAACCACGGTCAGGTTGGGCAGGGCTGGTCGGGCCGGTGCTGGTCAGGGACCCCTAGTTACGTGTGGTGCCCACCAAATTTTGTTGGGGCCCCTGTTTCACGTCCGTTTTGCCCCCTCTCTCTCAACTACACCTCCAAGCTCTCCGTTTCTCTAACAATTGTTATTTTCGCTCAAAAATCTCTCTCAATCACTCAATCCCTCATTTTCGGCCACAACCCATCCACATCCATCGTTCACAGCAACACCTACCCTCTACCCTTTCCATTTTCTCTCATTTGATCTCCTACACCCCCCATTTGAAGTTCAAATTCGTGTAAGCTCTCTAACCCATCCATTTTCTTCCCTTTCCTTCTTCAAACCCTGCCTTTTGGGCCTTTACAATCCTCGTTGAGGCTCAAGTCCGTGGAGAACCACAAACTCCAGCCCCGTTTCCCCTTATCCTCATTTTTCATGGCTGTATCGAAGCTTGTACGACCATTTTCTTGGAGGCCTAATCATCCATACTGTTGTCTTGTAGTTTACATGGGTTACCATCTTTGGATGTTTTTGTTTTCATGTTAATGGGTGTAGTAGTTGGTAGAATGTTTTAGATGTTTGAGGACGTTTAGGGCCCGTTCGGCCAAATTGCATTAGGTGAGTTTAAGGTAGATAGAATTGTAAAGGTAACGATAAATGATGTGTAAGGTATGGTCCCTAGATTGGGTGTATCCCATGGTTTCCGATACTATGTTTGGAATGTATGCAGTTAAACGTAAATCCCGTATTTTTCTTTCAAATTACACTTAGAAATTCATTATCCTGGGATTTGAAAATCCCATCCCACACTTTTCAACACAAGACTCATTTTTCAAAGCCTATAAAATTAATTTTTATCCCACCCACCCTCCTACCAAACGTGTCATTCCCAATCCCGAAGTGAGATTAGCAATGCAGTCCCATTTAAGACAATAGGCCCTAGAGTTTTGGACCTAGAGCGATGCTCCTAGATTTCGACAGACCTGACTGTATAGGAAATCCAACAAATTTATAATGTGAACCTTAGGACCCTCTTAGTTGGAATGAGCATACGTGAAATGTTCGAGCGTCAAGTACAGACAACTCAGTTCCAATTAGACAACTTTGACCCTCAGTGATAAAACCCTTCCTGTATTAGAAATGATGTGAAATCATCTAGCGTATGAGCATAGACTTTGGACTACACCTATGGATTTCCACTACTCCTAAATTAAGACTAGACTACCAGTTACATTAGAGAATGCTAGAGACCGCTAGATGTATCTAGGTCAAATCAATACACCTCTTTGATCTGGGTGGCGCAGCGAAAGTGTGGTGGACCCTACCCCACTAGCCCAGGATCAAAACTGTGCTCGTTGAATACGAACATTATAGAAGCCCTAACAAGTTCTACTATGAGAAACCGTTTTAGGATGATCTAGTAAGATTTGATTCACCATTTCCTTGGACATAGATAATAACAAGGACTCTCTTAGACTAAGACCTAAAGGGCAACCTTAGACGTAGACAATTTGAGCCTTTCAATGATGGACATTCCCTACGTTTCTAGAGTGATTGAACTACGAAGTTACTGAAATATACAACTGCGAAACATTCCCGGCTTGACCCAATTCTCAATCTTGGGCGACTACCAATGGACTCACTGCTTGACCGAGCAGAAGACCAGGATCTACCAGGACTAGGAAGGGATACGATGAGCCTTCTACCCTGGTCAGGTAGATGATCGATGTATCGGGATCAAGCCCACTACAACTGTCTATCCGTGTTGGTCAAACATTGAAAACAACTATCTTACTCTAACTTGTTGGGAATTGTCGTCAAGATGCCAAATAAGTAAAGAAATAAATTGTAGAAAACCATCAGGATATGGGAAATGGATAAAGAAATAAGTTTTAAGGGAGGTAGACTAAAATGAACCAGGCTAGTATATACCCTACCACGCGTAGAAACTCGAAATCAATAAAACTTAGGCAAAAGAAATAATTAAATCTTTCTTTATTACCCTTATGCAATTTCCGGGACGAAATTTTGTTTTAAGGGGGGTAGATTGTAACATCCCGGATTTTTGTCAACCTGGAATTAAATGTCCTTAGGCAATGGGTCGATCCTAACACCTTATTAACTTGTCAGAACTCAATCCCAAAGTCTAAAACCGCGTTTGAACCCATTTCCTTCACAAATCCCACCCTTCACCACCTTGTTCTTTCAATTTTTCTAAGTACTTTCACCCTAGACACTATCTCAAACTAGCTAAGTATTATAACTTGGATTACTTTATATACAAACTACAAAGGCTCAGGTACCACCTCAGACAGAAATTACTCAGGACTAAATCCTTTAGAAATTAGGTGAGAATTAGCTAGTGTTAAACTAGAGTACTAGTGAAATTAGCACTAATCACTTTAAATATGATCTGCAAGACAAAAAACTTGTAGAATCATTGACGCTAGGTTACCCTAAAATCTCGGATCAATCTCATTACCCAGTTGCTCTCGGGAGCACATTGAAACTCCGTATCAGATCTGGACCGCACGTCGGAAGTCCAATTTACACGAAGTTAAGGAATTAGGACCGCCTTGCTGGGCTTGACAACCAACTCGGAAATCAAATCCAGATAGTGTCCCAGCGCTATTCGCTTGAGCTCGGAACGGGGAGTGTGAGAAATGTGAAAATAATTCTAAATTAAAATCAAAATAAATAAATCTGGCACATGTCGCTTGCGGATCAGTATTAAGCAACCAGATCGTCAGAATCAGACCAAATTACACCCTCGGATCATGGATATTTCCCCAAACATATCCATGTACTCGGAATCTCCGATCGAGATCCGCTGACCGTTGAACTGAAACTGGTCCGCCACGCGTGATCTGAGAACCCTACTGGAACAAAAACTTAAGGGTACCTAGATCCAGTGTTAATGAGCTAAAGTCTGACCGCACACAGAAAAGGTGCCGCCAGAAGTCCTTCATTGAGCTGAAACTGACCCGCTTTGTTTATAACCTAAGTATACCTTGACCTTAGGTCTATTTTGGTGACTTTTTAAGCTATGTAAGGACCCTAAAACCCTCTCTCATTCAGTCATACGAATTTGAGAAAAACCCTAGAAGAGAAGAGAGAAAAGAGAGAGAAAGTTAGAGAGTTGTGGGAGGATTCTTCCTACCCTTTTTCCCTGCCGCTACACAAGCTTCACCACTCCATTATCATTGCTTTCCCTGCGATTCCAGCGTCGTTTCTAGGAAGAAACCCTAACCCTAATCTGTTTTGGGGTTGTGATGGTTGTAGGTTATGAAATAGCTAACCTATTTCATTCTATAGGTTACCAAACTGCCGAATACGAAAGCTTAGCAAACCTATCGGATTCGTTACGATTCTACGACAAAAGGTGCGGACTTTAGGTGTATAGGTTATGGTTTTCAACGCTTTCAATGTCAGATAATGATAGATTCATGATCTGCATGCAATTGCACATGTACAAAGTGCTGTCTGTTTTCCGTTACGATTAAATATGAAGAATATGGAATTTTGCGTATTCTAAGTATTTGTAGAAAGTACCGTATACGTATAAATTTTGGAAATGTGTTTGCCATGATTATTTGCTGTATGAACATATTGTATATGTGTATAACACTTACTTGGCGAGAGGGTTCGCCCTAATACTTGTTTTTTGCTAATATACACTATGTATGTTAAAATTGCTAATATACACTATGTATGTTAAAATAGTGTATTCTAAATGTTTGTGAAAATGACCGAATGAATATAGAATTCGCATTCGTGCTCACCATGATTGATTGTCATGGATACATGATTGTTGTATAGGCGACACCCCTTTGACGAAAGGATTTGCCCAAAATCACGCCACGGCCAATATACACTATATATGCTAAAACGTGTAGCCCAAGTGTTTGTGGAAATGACTGAATGAACATGGAACTTGGATTCCTACTTGCCATGACTATCCGTCGGGGGTGCACGCTTGTTATAATTAGGGCAACTCCCTAGTGAAAGGATTTGGCCTTATACCTATGTGATCAACATACGTCATGTATGTTGATGTATGTAGTTTAAAGTGTTTGTTGAAATGACTAAATAAATATGGATTTATGATTTATGCCTGCCAAATGTATTGAATGTAAGAACATGATTGATGTGTATGCGACAACTCCTTGCTATAAGGATTTATCCTATTCTATGTTGAAATCAACATACGTCATGTATGTTGGAGTGGTGTAGTTTAAGTGTTTGCTAAAATGCCTGTGTGAGAAATTGTGTGACGAACTAAGTTTAATAGTGGTGTTGAGATAGGATTCTCAACTACCTTAGAGATGTATATGATTTCCTCCATGTTGCTTGTTTAATTTAACCGCTTACTTATGAAATATATGTTTATATTTCCTGTTTATATTGTGCTTTATTACATGTTTTATGACATGCTTGTCAACATGCTTGAATCACTTTGTTTATTCTGCTTTACTCTAGATGCTTCTGGTCATGGATTGATTGTGTTTGGGGCTATGATTATAATCCAGGCAATTGGTAACGGGATGAATTCGTGGCTGAGATTCATTTGCCACGTGAGATGTGTTCGACGAACCCGAGTCGTACTTCGGTTGATGATAATGGTTGGCCACACGAAGTGCTTATGCGCTTCATATCGTTCAACTTGTTGTGCGATCGAGCTAACCGAGCTTGTCAAGCAACCCGATCTGTCTTATGTATGTTCGCCATGTTTGGACGCCTCTGCTTGAACCTAGGATACCAAACTTACCAGTGAATTCCCTTTAACCATGGTACCTCGATCCGCTAAGACTCATGAGCCGGGCATGGTGGTATGGGACACCGTGGTCGAGCTGTCGGCCTATGCTGGGACCACGTGCCTCCCCGTAGTGTCCATTGAGCAACCAAACTCGTGAGCTGAATACGGTGGTATGGGACACTGTATTTGAGCTGTCGGCCTAGACTGATTGGTGACGAGCCCTTTGTAGTGACCTCGAGTATACTCTGAATTTGTGGTGAGGCGACGAGTTTTGCCGCGGTGAATAGAGTATGAACTAGGCCTGTATCAATTTAGTGATGAACCGTTAAAAAGGTGATGGGGGGTGGTGTAACGATTGCGTGTAACAGCCCTGACAGCCTTTGCAGCTCCCTAGAACAACACTATCGTATGAGATTATCTAGGTTTGACGACCCTAGAATGGATCATGTTTGGAAATGATACAAGGGAGGTACCTTAGTTTCCCAATACTGCTGTTTGAAATGGACTAATAGCAACTTGGTAATAATGCTCATCATCGCATTGCATGTGCCTGGAAGATGTGGAGTACTGAGGAATAAAAGCATGCCGCGAACCTAAGATGGTGTCGCATGAGGGAGTATGTCGGTAAGGGCATGCATCATGACTGCATTCCATACTTGCATTAACAAGAGTGTTTAGAATTGTTTTATTGTACTTCTTTATCATTACTACTTGATTGAATTGATAACATATTAATCTATGCTTTATTGTTCCACTGAGTTGATCACTCACTCCCACGTTACGGGACGGTATTGTACACACCAACCAGACTTGTTTGAGTTTCAGATGATGGCGATGTTGCGAAGCGGAGCCGGACTTTTATGAGGATGAGGAGGATTCCTCCTTTATGCAGTTTCAAGTGGGTTCCTGTGAGTCGTGTCCTGATCGACGGGGCTTTCTGGGATATTAACTAGAGGACCTTACACAGTATATTTTAAAATTGTACTTGTAATTATTTAACCTGGTAACGTTATCACACTCTGGAGACTCACCACAGTTTATATATTTTATTTATCTATCATAGTCTTCCGCTTGCTAACTCACTTGTCTTTGGAGTATGATATGCTGTTTTGGCTTAATCTCACTCATGTTCACTACACTAATACAGACAACATTCAATCATCATTCATTTTGTTGCATAAGTGATGCGTTGGAACTCGGGAGTTGAGTTTATGCTCGACCCCCGATTTTCAGGGCGTTACATGTGATATCTCTAACACATCACTTGCATTGATAGAGAATGTAAACTAAATTATGGGGTTCTGGAATATCAAGACAAATTCCCAAGCCTTTAATGGTAGATAGCACAAGGCCAAAAAAATAAAGAGAAGAGTGACAATGGTCAACTCAACAAAGAGAAAAGTGGCAATGGCCAACTTAACAAAGAGGAGAGTAATAATGGCTAATTCAACAAAGAGGAGAGTTGCAAGGGAGAAGAGTGGTAAGGGCCAACTCAATAAAGAGAAGAGTAGCAAGGGCTAACTCAACAAAGTTGGTAAAGGTAAGGGTTAGGCTTGTACCCATCGTCCACATAAATTCATAAAGATTACTCGTAATTAACATTATACCATAATTCCCAAAGGGTAAATAATTGCTTATGAAAAATTAAACAATTGTAGAGAGAAAATCATGAGAACAAGTAAAAGGCAAGATAATTCATACAAACTGAAATTAAAGTAAGCTTAAAGGATAAAACCCTCACTTATTAATTTCGACCTCTTCCTAATGCTGTTAGATCTGTGTCCTCACACTTCAGATCTAGTAGAAATAGGATTCACTTAAGTTGGTTATTGTATTATTCTGCTTGATAGGGTTTATGATTTAGGCTGGAATTAGAGTGAATATTTGGTTAAATCGGAGTAGGTGTGGATATATTTCAATCCACCTCTATTCACAATCCAATCAAGGCCAGTTTCAATCAATCTTTTGCTACGTCAACTCGGATAGTCTTGAGTTCTTAAAAACTGTTAAAAATCTAGGATCAATGCCTTTGATCTTTATGGGATTGGGGATTCGGATGATCTTGCTGGCGATCCCAAAATCTGCAGTCGAGTTGATGTCTTGGATGAACCGTGGCAGCAACAACGGTTTAGCAAGACTTCTCCATTTCTCTTCTTTCTTCTCTCTCTCGTTTTCTTCTTCTTGTTTCTTTCTCTCTCTTTCTTGTTGTGCGTGTCTCCTTGCTGCTGCTGGTCGACCAGAGCTCTCTCTCTCTCTCTCTCAGTTTCTCTTCCTCTCTTTTCTTTTCTTTGCTTTTCTTTTATCTTTCCTTCTTTATTTCTTTCTTTCCTTCTTTCTTTCTTTCCTTCTCTCACGTTTCTCTTCTTCTAGTTTTTTTCTCTTCTCTTCTCGGTCGGATGTTGGAGTTCCTTTTATAGGAGTGAGGGCTTCAGGTCGACTGCGAATCCCTTATATCAACTCAGTTACGCAGCAAGGAAAATTTGGAAAACTCCCTTACGCAACAGCTGTTTGTGTAATAGACAGTTGGCGGATGGGCTTCCACCCAACATCTTTCTTTTGGTCGACGTGGAGGGGGTCGAAAGCCCCTCCCTCCTGTCACGCCCTAAACTCAGAAACCAGGCTCATAAAATTCCCGATCGTCGAATCCGGCACTGACAGCCTCCATAGTATCCCATTCTCGGCTCCCGACACCCTTATGCCAGATTCCGATCCTGAGATCCTACAAGGAGGATTTTTCAGTGTGAATTTTTTTAAACGATTAATCTATTTAGGTGGTTACACATTTTGTACATGGTATTAATGCATATCGAAGAGACAAACTTGTTCGACATGTCACACATGATATGGTGCACCAGCTCAATAGTAATAAAGGAAACAATAGCTCTCGTATGCATCCTGAAAAGTGTAAGTCATACGTATGAGCAAACCACAGCTCATGAGTCTACTGCCGCCGGGAGTAAAATACGTCTTATCAGGGCACTCCCGTAAAGACATCCAAAATAACCATAGGCATGTTATCAACCAATCATGTTATCATAGGTGAGTAGGTTATCAATCAAGCATATCATATAACTATATAGGTTATCATGAACATGACATTAATAATAGGCATGTCACTCAACAAGCAACCATGAATCATTAAAATAGCCAATCATCAT
Organism: Magnolia officinalis; assembly: GCA_021015155.1. NCBI lineage: Eukaryota > Viridiplantae > Streptophyta > Magnoliopsida > Magnoliales > Magnoliaceae > Magnolia > Magnolia officinalis. The sequence goes on along the minus strand of JAJHSJ010000005.1, from coordinate 43,439,294 downwards.
GAACAAAATAATCAAATTTCATTTTCTAATATATGGCATACGATGGAAAGACATTGGCAAGACTGACGTATAATCGTTCGAGTACAAGGACATAATAAACCAAATATCATATGCTGAGGATGTAATACAATATGCAAATCCTGACGAATCCACAAATATGTGGGACAAGGTCCTGCCTACACTGTGTGCACAGTAGCTTGCCAGCACAGTAACCTACCAACCATTGGTAGCACACCAAGGCCCGCTAGGCCCCGCCCACATCAGCATCCTCCTACGTGTGCCCACCCACATGTGACCACAGTGACGAGGTGTCACAATATGTCATATGCCGAGGATGTAATGTAGTATGCAATGCAAAAGAAATGACAAGGCTGGAGTGTATAGTCGGGATGATAGTACGTGGTATCGCAAGCCGTGGGGTTCATCACAAGGGACTTCTATCCAAATCAGTCTCATACCTAAATTTGGATAGCTAGACTCAATTTGGTAAACTCCTTATCTCAGGTTGGTTGAGCGCCCCAACTGAAATCTTGACCATTGCAAAGGTGCACATAATGATTTGGTTGCGCACCACCAGCCCAAGTGGATAGTGAATGAATGAATGAATCAATCAAATATTGAGTACGCAACTCCTGCTCAGTAAGTCCACATATCAGAACATTACAACTTTGAGATCATCACCGGGGTTTAGTACAATGTTGTCAGCCATACCAAGGCTATGTGATGCAAGGCCTACGTGGCCAATGTCATATGCAAGGTGTAATAAGAAGTCATGTCAGTCCTCATCTGAATCCACATATCAGTACAGTTCCTCTCTAGACAATCACTGCGGTCTAGTACGCTCCAAATGGCACTGCCCCTCCCCAAGCTCGCAGTCCAAGTGATCGTAAGAGACCTCATTATCTGCTTGACCAATAATTTGCCAATACCTATCTGACACGACGATAACGGACCCATTCACGAGCTGGTCAGACTCAGCCTAGCATTGCCCCCTACCCTCGAGCGGGTAAGGCCACACCCTCTTCCAACTGACCATGACACAGTTGGAGACGCGGCCTAATGGTATTCGGCACTCGTGTGCTCATACATCCACTCGGTCTCGACGTTGGAGCATCCTCTTGGTACCATAAGGGTTTAGGGACTTTCACCTAGGGACATCTATGGCACCCCATGTAGAACCAAAATATTTTTGGTGTCCAATCCTACTATCCACGATATGCCTGTGGAGGCCTCAGCCCTGATGTCACTAGGGCGAACAGAAATTATGTCACACAAATGCAAGATGCATGAGTTATACAATCCAGTCATGCATCAGTCCTGTGCATACCGCGCGCTCATGTGGGGTAACTCCGTCTCTCAGGGAGTCCCGAAAACAACCAGTCTAATGAGATATGTTATGGTTAATCACTCCTCATAACAAGCATGTAAATGATGCGTATGGTCATGAATCATGGTGTATGCCATGAATGATTTTCAATCATAATAATGATCAGCCTCACACAATCACAATGGGCCTCACACATCGCAATGGGCCTCATCCAGTCACAATGGGCCTCATACAATCACAACGGACCTCGCACAATAGGCCTCATACAATCACAATGGGTCTCATACCATCACAATGGGCCTCTTACAATCATAATGGGCCTTATACAATCATAATGGGCATACATATAAAAACGGTCTTACATATCACAATGGTCCTACTTATCACAACGGTCCTACATATCACAATGAGCCTACATATTACAACGGGCCTAAATATCATGGCCACAAGATGGGTTCCAAGGTTTAAGTAGTACTACAGGGTATGGTGGAAAGCATTATTCTCAATGAGGGCCCAATAAGGGAAAAATAGAAATGGGCTTAACAATGAGCTCTAGAGAGTTTTTAACATAGACATTTAACCATCATTACTCCTAAAGTGTGGCCCGCCTTGGATTCTAACTTACAATGGGGAATGGGCTTAGCAATGGGCCCTAAGGAGTTTACAATGTGGACATTTAAGCACCATTGTCTCCTAGAATGTGGCCCGCTATAGAGACTATCTCACAATGAGGCCCATGGCCCTTAAACTAGCTAGAAAAATGGATGAGCATTATAAACATTATCATATACATCATGATGGGATCAACATCATAATTGTGCCTTGCACAAGAGTCTCATATACCACTATGGGCCTCATCACATGGTCCTCACATACATCACAATGGGTCTTATCACATGTGTCACGCCCTGAAATTCGGGGGGTCGAGTATGAACTCAACTCCCGAGTTCCAACGCATCACTTATGCAACATACACAATGATGGTTAAATGTTGTCTGAGTTAGAGCAATAAACATGAATGAGATTATACCAAAACAGTAATTCATACTCCAGTTCAATTGTATAAAGGCAAGCGGAAGACTGAAATTGTATATTTAAAGTATGTAAGGAAACAAAATTTTTATGAACATCAGAGTATGATCGCTAACTGAGTACCCATATACATGTACTGTTTTTGAGTCAAAAATCAAAATACAATCTAAAGGTGAGTCCTGAAATCCCTGCGATGCAGTCGGCCTAAGCGAAGCCGTCAGAGTACTGCATAAATGAGAACTCATCCTGGTCCTCGTCAAAATCGGGCTCCGGCTCCTGAACCGACGCGCCGTCTATACCTGCGACAGAGTCTGGTTGGTGTTGCAAACACCGTCCCGTAACGTGGGAGTGAGTAGCTAACTCAATGGAACAATAAAGCAAAGGTTAACATGTTATCAATTCAATCAAGCAGTAATGATAAAGCAATACAAATCAAACAAGTTTAACTACTCTTGTTAAGTGCGAGAATGAAATGACATGATGATGTATGCCCTTACCAAACCACCCTCATGCGACATCATCTTACGTTCGCGAATGCATAACTCCCTCAGTGCTCCACATCTACTAGGCACATGCGGTGCAATGATGCGCATGATTTCCGAGTTGTTATTAGTTAGTTTCAAACAGCAGTATTGGGAAACTAAGGTACCTCACTTGTATCATTCCCAAACATGATCCATTCTAGGGTAGTCAATCCTAGTTAATCTCATACGATATTATGGTTTGAAAGGCATAGTGAAGGCATCACAAAGGGCTTGTCACCCGTCAGCACGGATACAGATCTCACCGTATGCGGCTCAATTGTTGACCGTCAGCTCGAATACAGGTCTCACCGTACTCGGCTCAATCACTAGCCGTCAGCTCGAATACAGATCTCACCGTACTCGGCTCAACTCATACTCTAGTCACTGTGAAAGACTCGTCGCCAATCACAGCCCTTGGAGTATACTCGAAGATACTACAGAGGACTCGTCGCCCGTCAGCACGAGTACAGGTCTCACCGTACTCGGCTCTCGCCGTAAGTATCGACAGCTCGAATACAGTGTCCCATACCACCGTATTCGGCTCACGAGCTTGGGTTGCTCAATGGTCACTATGGGGAGGCACTTGGCCCCAGCATAGGCTGACAGCTCGGCCACGGTATCCCATACCACCATGTTCGGCTCATGAGTCTTAGCGGATCAAGGTACCATGGTTAACGGGATCGCCACTAGTAAGTTTGGTACCCTAGGTTCAAACAGTAATGACCAAACATGGTGAACACACATTCAACATATCGGGTTACTTGACGAGCCTGACTAGCTCGAGCGCACAACAAGTTGAGCGATATGAAGCGCAAAAGCACTCCGCGTGGCCAACCACTATCACCAACTAAAGTACGACTCGGGTTCGTCAGACACATCCCTTGTGGCGACATGAATCTCAGCCACAACCTCAAGTCTAGTACCGAATGTCTGGATAGACATAGTCCCAACCTCAATCAATTCTCATCCATAGCATGTGGAGTAAAGCATGATAAACAAAGTAAATACAAGCATGTTAGCAGGCATGTCATAAGGCATGTTATAAAGCATGAAGTAAAGCATGTTGTAAAGCATGTTATAGAGTACTATACAAATAGGGATACACTTACATATACGTCACAAGTGAGTGGTTAGAGTAAACCACCACATGGAGGGTATCCTACATGTCTCTAAGGTAGTCGAGAATTCCATATCAGCACCTGTCTAAGGCACTAACACTTAGGCATTTACACTCACAAGCATTTACACCAACACTTAGAGTACACTATTCCAACATACATGACGTATGTTAGCAAAATTCGTATTAGGGCTATCCTTTCGCCAAGCGGGTATTTTATCCATGCCTACCATAATCATACAGCAAATAATCATGACAATTGCATTTCCAAAATTTACACGTATACGGTATTTCTAGAATACATAATTTCAACATACGTAGAATTTACAAGCGAACATGTATTACGGCGATTCCTTTCGCCAAACAAGTATTTTATCCATATGTTGTATAATCATACGTTAAATAAATGATGTATTTCTACGTATACCTAGAGTATGTGAAATTCCATATTCTACAACGTTAATCGAAACAGAAAACGGAAAGCACTTTATACATGTGCAATTGCATGCAGATCATGAATCTATCATTATCTGACATTGAAAGCGTTGAAAACCGTAACCTATACAGCTAAAGTACTCACCTTTGTCCTTGGAATCTCAACGAATCAGCAAGGGTTGATGAGCTTCTGTATTCGGGAGTTTTCTAGCCTAAAGAGTGAAATCAGTTAGCTATTTCGCAACCTACAGCCTATACACTTCAAATCAGACCTAGGGTTAGGGTTTCTCACCTTAATACGAAGTGGATACCGCCAGGAAAGTGCCTGGAAAGAGGCGGTGTAGGCCGTGCAATGATTGAAAGCAGTAGGAGGAAGGTGCTCCCACAAATCCAAAGTCTTCTCTCTCTTTTCTCTCTCTTTCACTAGGGTTTTATCCCAAATTCGTATGGCTGTGAGAGAGGCTGTTCTAAGGCCCTTTTATAGCCTAAAACCTCTCCAGAATAGACTCAGGTTCAAGGGTTACTGCTATTATAAGCAGTTCGGTACTTTTCCAGCTCAAAAGAGGGGTTCTGGTGGCCCTCCTTGAGCCAAACGTCAGACTTAAGCTCTCTACACATGGATGTACGTGGGATTACGTTTTCGACTCGAACGGATTCCCAGATCGCATGTGGCGGACCACTTTCAGTTCAACGGTCAGTGGGCCACGATCCGAAATTCCAAGTACATGTAAATGTTCCTGAAAATTTTCCTGATCCGAGGGTGTAATTTGGTCTGATTCTGACGGTCTGGTTGCTTAATACTGATGCGCAAGCGAATGGTGCCAGATCACTATTCCAAATATTTATTTTGTAAAGAGAATAGTGTTTTTCACACTCCCTCGCTCCGGATCCAAACGAATGGCCGTGGGACATCGTTTGGACTTGATTTCCGAGATGGTTGTCAAGCCCAGTGAGGCGGTCCTAGTTCCTTAACTTCGTGTTAATCGGACTTCCGATGTGTGGTCTAGACCTGATACGAAGTTTCAAGTCATTCCCGAGAGTAGCCGGGTAATGAGTTTGATCCTAAACTTTAGGGTAACCTAGAGTCAATAATTTTGCAAGTTTTGGGTCTTGCAGATCGTATTTAAAGCGATCCCAACGGATTTCATGGCTAATCGAGTTTAGCACTTAGTTAACTTTGTTAAATTTCTAAAGGATTTAATCCTAATTGATTTCTGGTCGAGGTGGTACTCGAACCAACGTACGGAAATTTACGGGTCGTTACAATATACCCCCCTTAAACAAAAAATTTCATCCTCGAAATTTATACCTTTTCGTATTCCTCGAGAATCTGAGGGTAGTTCTTCCTGACCTCGGCCTCAGTCTCCCAAGTAGCTTCCTCCTCGGAGTGATGTGTCCATAGTACCTTCACAACTGGAATGACCTTACTACGCAGTACTTGCTCCTTCCTGTCAAGGATACGCGTCGGGCGTAACTCATACATAGCATCCTCGCTCAGTGTACCTGCTCCCATCTGATGATATGCGAAGGATCAGGAACGTACTTCTTCAGCATAGATACATGAAATACGTTGTGTACCGATGCAAGAGGTGTGGGCAAAGCGAGACGATACGCCACATCACCCACTCGATCCAGTATCTGAAATGGACCGATAAATCTCGGTGTGAGCTTCCCCTTCTTCCCAAACCGAAGGACTCCCTTCATAGGGGAAACTCGGAGGAATACATGGTCTCCGACCTCGAACTCAAGCGGTCGCCGCCTCGTATCGGCGTAACTCTTCTGCCTGCTCTGTGCTGTCAGTAGTCGACGCCTGATAATGTCGACCTTCTCTGTAGTTGCCTGTACCAACTCCGGGCCAATCAGACTACGCTCGCCAACCTCAGCCCAACAGTGCGGTGCTCTACAAGGACGACTATATAGGGCCTCATATGGCGCCATGCCAATAGTCGCCTGGAAGCTGTTGTTGTAGGATAACTCTGCGTACGGAAGACAGTCATCCCAACTGTCTTTGAAGTCCAACACACATGCCCGCAACATATCCTCCAGAATCTGATTCACCCGTTCTGTCTGCCCATCAGTCTGAGGATGAAACGCCGTACTGAACTTCAACTTCACACCCATCGCCTCCTGGATACGAGTCCAGAAGATAGATGTGAACCGAGTGTCTCTGTCCGACACGATCTCTAAAGGAACTCCATGCAGACGGACGATCTCTCTGATGTACAATCTAGCCAGCTCGTCTGCAGAGTTCGTAACTCTGATAGGGAGGAAATGGGCCAATTTGGTCAACCGGTTCACAATCACCCAAATGGAATCGTGTCCTCTCCTCGTCTTCGGCAGCCCTGATATGAAATCCATGGAGATGAAGTCCCACTTCCACTCTGCTATGGGCATGGGCTGAAGCAGTCCAGGAGGTCGGCGATGTTCTGCCTTGACCTGCTGGCACGTCAAACATCGTGACACATACTCAGCGATGTGGGCCTTCATGTTATCCCACCAATACGTCCGTCTCATATCCTGGTACATCTTCATGCTACCAGGATGCATCGCAAGCTTCGAGTTATGGGCAGACTCGAGAAGCTCGCGTCTCAAGTCGGGCACATCAGGAACGCATAGGCGGCCACGAAATCGTAGACCCCCATCAGAACCAACTCTCCACTCGGAATCCTCGACGTCGCTAACTTGCTCTCGAAGCTCAGACAGCCGCATATCGCCCTCCTGGGCCTCAACAATCCTATTGTCAATAAGTGGCCGCACCCGAACGTGTGCAACACACTCAAATGGCTCCTCCACAGTGAGTCTCTGCTCGAAGTCCCGTACGAACTCAACCATGTCCCACTCAGCTATCATCAACGGTGCCGCAAATGCAATCGCCTTCTGGCGGCTCAACGCGTCTGCCACAAGGTTCGCCTTGCCAGGAATTTAGGAAACCTTGAACTTGAAGTCCTTCAAGGTCTCCATCCATCGGCGTTGTCTCATATTCAAGTCTCGCTGTGTGAATATGTACTTAAGGCTCTTGTGATCGCAGAAAAGCTCGAACTCCTCTCCGTAGAGGTAATGTCTCCAGAGCTTCAATGCAAAGATGACAGCTGCCAACTCCAGGTCGTGTGTAGGGTAATTCTCCTCGTGCTTCCTTAATTGTCTCGAGGCATACGAAATTACCATATCCTTCTGCATCAGAACACAACTCAAACCAACGCGAGACGCGTCAGTATATATCGTGTACTTCTCCCCTTGCTCTGGCAATACTAGCACAGGGGCGGACGTCAACTTGTCCTTCAGCTCCTTAAAAGCTGCCACCGCCTTCTCATTCCAGGCGAACTTCAGGTCCTTCCGAGTCAACTGAGACAATGGCCTGGCGATCTTCGAGAAATCCCGAATGAAGCGTCTGTAATACCCAGCCAGACCAAGGAAACTCCTCACCTCGGTAACCGATTCAGGCTGCTGCCAATCCTGAACCGCGGCTACCTTAGCAAGGTCCACTGCTATCCCATCCTTGGACACTACATGTCCTAGGAACTTGACTTCCTCCTGCCAGAAGTCGCACTTCTTGTATTGTGCGAACAACTGGTTCTTCTCCAGTGTACCCAACACCGCTCTCAAGTGCTCCTCGTGCTCCTCCCGACTTGTGGAGTATATCAAAATGTCGTCAATAAAGACGATGACGAATCGGTAAAGGAAGGGCCGAAATACCCGGTTCATCAGATCCATGAACACGGCTGGTGCGTTCGTAAGGCCGAACGACATCACTAAGAACTCATAGTGCCCAAAGCACGTCCTGAAGGCTGTCTTCTGCACGTCCTCATCTCTCAAGCGCAACTGGTGGTACCCCGATTGAAGATTAATCTTCGAGAAATACTTCGCTCCTCTCAACTGATCAAACAGATCATCTATCCTGGGCAAATGATACTTGTTCTTCATCGTGACCTGGTTCAACCTACGGTAATCAATACACAACCGTAGCGACCCGTCCTTCTTCTTCACAAATAGCACAGGTGCTCCCCAAGGAGACACACTAGGCCGTATAAAACCCTTCTCTACAAGCTCGGCAATCTGTCTCCGCAGCTCCTCCATCTCACATGGAGGCATACGATAAGTCGGCAACGAGATGGGCATCGCACCAGGTGTAAAATCAATCTTGCGCCGAGGAGGTAAACCAGGAATAGTCTTAAACACACCCACAAATTCCCGAACCACCGGCGTACCCTCCAATGTCGGACCATCAATCGACACAAGTAAAGCAGCATAACAATCAACACGGCAGGGCCAACTGACCTGCACTGGAAACGTGAAAGCTGTGTCATCAGGTCCATAGGCAGTCACGATCTGAGTATCGCAATCTATCTCTGCCCTCATCTTGGCGAGCCAATCCATACCAAGGATAACGTCGTAGTGCCATAGTGGAGCAACAATGAGGTCGACGAGCACTGTGCTGCTACCCAAAACTATCGAACAACCCTCGCATAACCGTGTGACATCCGAACAGGTCCCAGTAGTCGTAGTGAGTCTCATTCCCTTAGTGGGAATCGTATGCAAAGATAGACGTTTAACCGCCCCACAAGAAATAATAGAAGTAGTGGACCCAGTGTCCACCAACAAGGAAACAGAAGTACCATGAATGTAAGCCGTACCCTCAAAATCCATCGGGGCTGAAATCAACGTCTCAGGTGCCTCGGCAACAAGCGTATGTACGCGAGCCTGCTGCTGACGGTTCAACTGAGGAGCCAAGGGTCGCTGTGGCGGCCTGAAGCGCGACACAGGAGGTCGGAAGGAAGGATGTGCAGGGGCAGTCTGTAGCGGTGGAGCTGATATGGCCTGTGGGTAAGGGTGATCCAACCTCTGCGGTGGTGCAAATCCACTAGCCCTCATGTGCGAGAAGCAACTCTCAGCAGGATGTCCCGATTTCCCACAATACGTGCAGGTCACAAGCGGTCGTCTCACAGGAGCTACTGGTGCCGCGGCCCTGGGAGGCGAATCAGCACGAGGCCTCTTGCCTAGAATAGGCCTGCTCTGTAAATCCTGCCGTGGCCTCGCAACCATAGCACCACGCGATCTGGCCAATCGGTCCACATCCTGCTCGGCCGTCATAGACATGTGGACCAATGCCGCGTAGGTGGGAATACTAAGGCAGCATATCTTCGACCGTATGTCAGTTCGCAGGCCTCCAGAGAAGCGACGCATCCTCATCTACTCATCGACGAGGATAGTTGGGACAAAGCGGCCCAACTCAGTGAAGCGGTGCTCATACCGTCACCGTCATGCCTCCCTGCCTGAGGCGTAGGAACTCATCCTCCCGCTCGTGTCGATATGTCTGCGGGTAGTATTTCTCGTGGAACCGGAACTCGAAAGCCTCCCAGGTCCACACGTAATCCACTGCGACCGTCCGCAGCACACTGTCCCACCATAAACTGGCCTCCCTCTCAAACATGAAGGAAGTCAACTTGACCTGCTCTGCCTCTGAACAGTGTAGCATCCGTAGTATCTTGGAGATGCGGTCAAGCCAGAACTCTGCCTCCTCGGATCTGTGAGAACCCATAAATGAGGGAGGCCTCAAGCGCTGAAATCGCTCGAGTAAACCACGTGTACCTACATCTCCAGTAGTAGGTGCGACGGATGTGGGCAGAGGCACATCCTCAAACCGAGCAGGAGGCTCAGAATGCTCATCAGGATGTGCGGATGTCGTAGGTGGAGTCGCACTACCACCATGGGATAAGGCCTCAGCGATAGTGGCCATAAGCTGCTGGTGCTGCTGGTGCTGTATCTGCTGCTGCTGCATCATCAACATCAGCTGCTCGATCCTATCAGTTGGCGGAGCAGCTTGGGAGCCATGCTGCGTAGAAGAAGACGGTCGGTACTGCTCACGGACCGGGGGCGTATAAGGTGGCAGTCCACGGTAGTAGGACCAGCAGGAGGCTGATCAGAACCCAACCCTCGGTCCGCAGGACCGCTACTACCAGAAGGAGTCTGGTCCATAGAGCCGGTCAGAAGGAGATGTGCCGTGCTCCGTGTGTACTGTCGCAGCATGCCCTATACAACATAGGGTACAACATTTGTAAGATAAAGTACAACACACATCATAAAGCACTTTAAGCATTCCACACATCATCAAAACAAAAGAGGCTACGTGCCTTTCATTTACCTAAAGTTGTCATAATACATGGAATACAAAGTTACATGAATCATGACAGAAAATCACATGATAGCCAATACATCCACAACATCAAACACTTAGAACATGCTACTATCTACTACATGAAAACATAAACCGCCTATCGCGGTAACCAAAACAAACAACAACATACAACAACGTGGATGACTAAGCATCCGAATCAGGTGATGGAGGAGGAGCATTCTTGTCCTGCACACAGTACAGAATGGCCTTCAACGTACGGGACACCTTCTTAAAGCTCTTCTTCTGTAGGCTTCGGTCTCTTCAAGCTTGGCTCGGGTCTCACCAAGCTCAGCTCGAACCTGTCCAATCTCTTGCCGCAGGGCGGCCTGGTTCTCCTCAATGCGATCCATACGAGCCTCTCTCGCGCGCATGATCAGCGTCCGACTCAGGTGCACCAGGAGGAGAGCTCTCCTCAGCTATCTTGAGCCTCAGGTCTTCTTCTTGTATGTCATCACCACCCTCCTCATCACTCTCTACCTGGAGGTCAACACTCTCCTCACCGGCGCTATCCGACTCATCCCCAGACTCGTCGAGTCGTGCTTGCCGCTGTTGAGGGCCAATCTTTATATTCTTGAGTGTCGCCTCGCTTATGACTCGGACTGGTGCAAGGTCCTCCATGTTCAACCTGTAGCCGACATCACGAGCCATCTTGCAGATCAGAAGGCCAAATGGGAGTGAAAGATCGTTCCTGACAGATCGAACAACCTGAACTATCTGAGATAGGATGAATGTGGGCAGGCATATGTTGTCCCCATGTCCCATCTTGTACCAAAAGTCCACCATCAACCGAGTAGTACATTCCGTGCGGTTACCCGACCATGGGTACACATTGTAGGTGAAAATGTGATGGAGCAAACGGAAGTCCTCGGCCATATTGTCACCGCAATACAATTTCCTCGCTTCCAAGCAACTCGGCGACCACAAAGGTATCGCGTGCGGCGATCCCTTTCCCGCGCACTTCTGGAGAAGTCGTCACTAGGATGCACTTGACCAAGTGGGAGCTTCGTGATCCGAGCCACCTCATCCACAGTGATTGTGCACCTTATGCCCCTCACAGAGACAGTGAACTGACGAGGCTCCAACGATGAGTCCACGATGTGGGCTTAAAAAGCACGAACCATGTTCTCACATGCAGGGGACTCACCGTCAAACATAGAATTCCATCCGATATCCACCAGGTGATCCATCATTGGGTGTAGCCCGAACATCCTCTCATCCACATGAGCTTCAAACACAACTTTACGGCCCGCGAAGTGCCCATATTCAACGCCTATCGGATAGGCATTTCTGACGGGATGGTTAGGATCCAGGTCTCGCTTCGACCTAAACTCCCGAACGGTGCTAGTGCCGGCCCCATCGTCAGATCTTCTTCGTGAATGGGCTGGCCTACTTGGGCCGGCGTCATCAGCCGCAGTCTTCCTCTTCCCATGAGAGATAGGATGGAGAAATGGAGAAAATAGTCGCCACCACACCAAGAGGGCCATGAAAAAATGCCAAAATAGGGGAAAAGGGGCTGATTGCTTTGATCTTCCATAAGCAATGGTTCCAATAGGTGTGTAGAAGAGACACGAGGGGGGGGAATGGAGGAGGAACAAAAAGAAAATGGAATGGGTTAGGAGATTACCCGATTTTGAGCTCCAAATGGGTGATATGAGAGCTCCAACATGAGAAAATAGGGAAAAGGAGGACGCTAGGGCTGTGTGTGGACGGTTGGAGAGTGTGTGGGTTATGGAAGAAAATGGAGAATTGCAAGGTTTAGAGGGATGGGTTGAGAGGAAAAACGAAAATGGAGGGTTTGGGGCGTTTGGAAGGGGTGAAATGAGAGAGTGGGGTGCTCCAGCCCCTTAAATCCAAAAACCAGGACATTTCGCACGTGCCAGGGGATAGGGGAGGTCGGGCCAACCAACCCCAGCCCCGGCCCCACACCAGGTGGGCCACCAGACCGCGGTCCACCGCCGGAACTGCGCCGCCGTGGTGGGGCCCTGTTTGCCACGTGCCCAAGGTGTTAAATGCACCCTGGTTCGATCCTGGGGCTTAGTATATTTAGGTGGGGAGGCCCCCGACTCATTTCAGCGCCAGACGGGTGGTTTCCGAGAAGTTCCTGATCTGGACTGATCATTTCTCATTTTAAACGATTTATTTTGGGTAGATAGCGATCTGGACACGTCAATAGACGGTCTAGAGGCAGTCTAGGATCTATACGTGCTGTCGGGATCGAGTACGAACTCGATCAAAATGTCCGTTTTTAATAAACTTTGCCGAACGGCGAAATCGGGAGACCCTAAGACTGTTTCTATATTCTTGCGCACCCTCCTAAGTGTAATGCGTCAGTGGACGTCGTGGGAACATAACTCAGGTCCGGTTTAATCAAAATCATGCTCTGATACCAACTTGTCACGCCCTGAAATTCGGGGGTCGAGTATGAACTCAACTCCCGAGTTCCAACGCATCACTTATGCAACATACACAATGATGGTTAAATGTTGTCTGAGTTAGAGCAATAAACATGAATGAGATTATACCAAAACAGTAATTCATACTCCAGTTCAATTGTATAAAGGCAAGCGGAAGACTGAAATTGTATATTTCAAGTATGTAAGGAAACAAAATTTTTATGAACATCAGAGTATGATCGCTAACTGAGTACCCATATACATGTACTGTTTTTGAGTCAAAAATCAAAATACAATCTAAAGGTGAGTCCTGAAATCCCCGCGATGCAGTCGGCCTAAGCGAAGCCGTCAAAGTACTGCATAAATGAGAACTCATCCTGGTCCTCGTCGAAATCGGGCTCCGGCTCCTGAACCGACGCACTGTCTATACCTGCGACAGAGTCTGGTTGGTGTTGCAAACACCGTCCCGTAACGTGGGAGTGAGTAGATAACTTAGTGGAACAATAAAGCATAGGTTAACATGTTATTAATTCAATCAAGCAGTAATGATAAAGCAATACAAATCAAACAAGTTTAACTACTCTTGTTAAGTGCGAGAATGAAATGACATGATGATGTATGCCCTTGCCAAACCACCCTCATGCGACATCATCTTACGTTCGCGAATGCATAACTCCCTCAGTGCTCCACATCTACTAGGCACATGCGGTGCAATGATGCGCATGATTTCCGAGTTGTTATTAGTCCGTTTCAAATAGCAGTATTGGGAAACTAAGGTACCTCACTTGTATCATTCCCAAACATGATCCATTCTAGGTCGTCAATCCTAGTTAATCTCATACGATATTATAGTTTGAGAGGCATAGCGAAGGCATCACAAAGGGCTCGTCACCCGTCAGCACGGATACAGATCTCACCGTATGTGGCTCAATTGTTGACCGTCAGCTCGAGTACAGGTCTCACCGTACTCGGCTCAATCATTAGCCGTCAGCTCGAATACAGATCTCACCGTACTCGGCTCAACTCATACTCTAGTCACTGTGAAAGACTCGTCGCCAATCACAGCCCTTGGAGTATACTCGATGTAACGCCCTGAAAATCGGGGGTCGAACATAAACTCAACTCCCGAGTTCCAGAACATCACTTATGCAACAAAATGAATGATGATTGAATGTTGACTGTATTCGTGCATTGAACATGAGTGAGATTAAGCCAAAACAACATATCATACTCCAGAGACAGTTAAATTTGCAAGCGGAAGACTGTGATAGATAGATAAAATATATAACTTATGATGAGTCTCCAGAGTGTGATAACATTACCAGGTTAAATAAATACAAGTGCAGTTCTAAAATGTACCAAATGTGAGGAAGTGTAATGCCTCCTATCCCATGTACCATAGCCCCGTCAATACAATATCAGGTCTTCATTGACCTGCCAGAGAGATACAGATAGGAGAATTCTTCCTATCATCACAGAAGTAGTCCGGCTCTCCTTCACAAGCATCGCCATCACTTGAAACTCAACAAATCTGGTTGGTGTTGCAAACACCATCCCGTAACGTGGGAGTGAGTGATCAACTCAGTGGAACAGTAAAGCATAGGTTAACATGTTATCAATTCAATCAAGCAGTAATGATAAAGCAGTACAAATCAAACATTTCTAACTACTCTTGTTAAATGCGAAAATGAAATGACATGATGCTGTATGCCCTTGCCAAACCACCCTCAAGCGACATCATCTTACGTTCGCGAATGCTTAACTCCCTCAGTGCGCCACATCTACAAAGCACATGCGGTGCGATGATGCTCATGATTACCAAGTGTTTATTAGTCCATTTCAAACAGCAGTATTGGGAAACTAAGGTACCTCCCTTGTATCATTCCCAAACATGATCCATTCTGTGTTCCAATCCTAGTTAATCTCATACGATATTATGGTTTGAGAAGCATAGTGAAGGCATCGCAAAGGGCTCGTCACCCGTCAGCGCGGATACAGATCTCACCGTATGCGACTCAATTGCTGGCCGTCAGCTCTAGTACAGGTCTCACCGTACTCGGCTCAATCACTAGCCGTCAGCTCGAGTACAGGTCTCACCGTACTCGGCTCAACTAATACTCTAGTTGCTGTGAAAGACTCGCCGCCAATCACAGACCCTTGGAGTATACTCGAAGATACTACGGAGGACTCGTCGCCCGTCAACACGAGCACAGGTCTCACCGTACTCGGCTCTCGCCGTAAGTATCGACAGCTCGAATACAGTGTCCCATACCACCGTATTCGGCTCACGAGTTGGTTGCGCAATGGTCACTACGGGGAGGCACATGGCCCCAGTGTAGGCCGACAGCTCGACCACGGTGTCCCATACCACCATGCCCAGCTCATGCGTCTTAGCGGATCGAGGTACCATGGTTAAAAGGGGTTTCACTGGTAAGTTGGTACCCTAGGTTCAAGCAGTACCGTCCAAACAGGGTGAACATGCATAAGACAGATCGGGTTACTTGACGAGCTCGACTAGCACGATCGCCCGTTGAGCTGCACGACATGAAGTGCATAAACCCAAATTCGTATGGCTGCCACTTCTCCCACTTCTCCCTCACTTCCTCTCTCTTTTCCCTCTCTCAAAACCCAAATTCGTATGGCTGCCATGAGAGAGGGTTTAAGGTCCTTATATAGTCTCAAAACTCACCGAAATAGACTCCTGTTCAAAGGTTACTGCTAATATAGGTATTTCGTCACTTTTCCAGTTCAAAAGAGAGGTTCTGGTGGCCCTCCTTGAGCCAAACGTCAGACTTAAGCTCTCCACACATGGATCTACGTGGGATTACATTTTCGACTCGATCGGATTCCCAGATCGCACGTGGCGGACCACTTTCAGTTCAACGGTTAGGGGGCCACGATCCGAAATTCCAAGTACATGTAAATGTTCCTGAAATTTTTCCTGATCCGAGGGTGTAATTTGGTCTGATTCTGATGGTCTGGTTGCTTAATACTGATGCGCAAGCGAATGGTGCCAGATCACTATTCCAGATATTTATTTTGTAAAGGGAATAGTGTTTTTCACACTCCCTCGCTCCGGATCGAAACGAAAGGCCGTGGGACATCGGCAGGATCTGATTTTTGAGATGATTGTCAAGCCCAGTGAGGCGGTCCTAGTTCCTTAGCTTCGTGTTAATCGGACTCCCGATGTGCGGTCTAGACCTAATACGAAGTTTCGTTTCATTCCGAGAGCAGACGAGAGAAATGAGTTTGGTTCTAAACTTTATGGAAACCTAGAGTCACTGATTTTGCAAGTTTTGGGTCTTGCAGATCGTATTTAAAGCGATCCCAACGGATTTCATGGCTAATCGAGTTTTGCACTTAGTTAACTTTGTTAAATTTCTAAAGGATTTAATCCTAATTGTTTCTGGTTGAGATGGTACTTAGGCCTTTCCAGTTTGTATATAAAGTGATCCAAGCTTACTACTTAGCTAGTTTAAGATAGTGTCTAGGGCGAAAGTGCTTTGAAAAATTGAAAGCACAAGGTAATGAAGGGTGGGATTTGTGAAGAAAATGGTTTAAGACGGGATTTGAGGCTTTGAATTGAGCGTTTGAAAAGTTAATCAGGTGTTAAGATTGACCCAATGCCTAAGGATGTCTAATCCCAGGTTGGCAAAAATTCGGGATGTTACACTCGAAGATACTACAGAGGACTCGTCGCCCGTCAGTACGAGTACAGGTCTCACCGTACTCGACTCTCGCCGTAAGTATCGACAGCTCGAATACAGTGTCCCATACCACCGTATTCGGCTCACGAGTTTGGGTTGCTCAATGGTCACTATGGGGAGGCACTTGGCCCCAGCATAGGCCGACAGCTCGGCCACGGTGTCCCATACCACCATGTCCGGCTCATGAGTCTTAGGGGATCGAGGTACCATGGTTAACGGGATCGCCACTGGTAAGTTTGGTACCCTAGGTTCAAACAGTAATGACCAAACATGGTGAACACACATTCAACATATCGGGTTACTTGACGAGCCTGACTAGCTCGAGCGCACAACAAGTTGGGCGATATGAAGCACAAAAGCACTCCGCGTGGCCAACCACTATCACCAACCGAAGTACGACTCGGGTTCGTCAGACACATCCCTTGTGGCGACATGAATCTCAGCCACAACCTCAAGTCTAGTACCGAATGTCTAGACTGTAGACTAGTCCCAACCTCAATCAATTCTCATCCATAGCATGTGGAGTAAAGCATGATAAACAAAGTAAATACAAGCATGTTAGCAGGCATGTCATAAGGCATGTTATAAAGCATGAAGTAAAGCATGTTGTAAAGCATGTTATAGAGTACTATACAAATAGGGATACACTTACATATACGTCGCAAGTGAGTGGTTAGAGTAAACCACCACATGGAGGGTATCCTACATGTCTCTAAGGTAGTCGAGAATTCCATATCAGCACCTGTCTAAGGCACTAACACTTAGGCATTTACACTCACAAGCATTTACACCAACCACTTAGAGTACACTATTCCAACATACATGACGTATGTTAGCAAAATATGTATTAGGGTTATCCATTCGCCAAGAGGGTATTTTATCCATGCCTGCCATAATCATACAGCAAATAATCATGACAATTGTATTTCCAAAATTTACACATATACGGTATTTCTAGAATACACAATTTCAACATACGTAGAATTTACAAGCGAACATGTATTACGGCGATTCCTTTCGCCAAACAAGTATTTTATCCATATGTTGTATAATCATACGTTAAATAAACATGTCAAACACTTTTCCAAAAAAAATACGTATACGGTAATTCTACGTATACCTAGAGTATGTGAAATTGCATATTCTACAACGTTAATCGAAACAGAAAACGGAAAGCACTTTATACATGTGCAATTGCATGCAGATCATGAATCTATCATTATCTGACATTGAAAGTGTTGAAAACCGTAACCTATACACCTAAAGTCCTCACCTTTGTCCTTGGAATCTCAACGAATCAGCAAGGGTTGATGAGCTTCCGTATTCGGGAGTTTTCTAGCCTAAAGAGTGAAATCGGTTAGCTATTTCACAACCTAAAGCCTATACACTTCAAATCAGACCTAGGGTTAGGGTTTCTCACCTTAATACGAAGTGGATACCGCCGGAAAAGCGCCTGGAAAGAGGCGGTGTAGGGCGTGCAATGATTGAAAGCAGTAGGAGGAAGGTGCTCCCACAAATCCAAAGTCTTCTCTCTTTTCTCTCTCTCTCACTAGGGTTTTATCCCAAATTCGTATGGCTGTGAGAGGGGCTGTTCTAAGGCCCTTTTATAGCCTAAAACCTCTCCAGAATAGACTCAGGTTCAAGGGTTACTGCTATTATAAGCAGTTCGGCACTTTTCCAGCTCAAAAGAGGGGTTCTGGTGGCCCTCCTTGAGCCAAACATCAGACCTAAGCTCTCTACACATGGATGTACGTGGGATTACGTTTTTGACTTGATCGGATTCCCAGATCGCACGTGGCGGACCACTTTCAGTTCAACGGTCAGTGGGCCATGATCCGAAATTCCAAGTACATGTAAATGTTCCTGAAATTTTTCCTGATCCGAGGGTGTAATTTGGTCTGATTCTGACGGTCTGGTTGCTTGATACTGATGCGCAAGCGAATGGTGCCAGATCACTATTCCAGATATTTATTTTGTAAAGAGAATAGTGTTTTTCACACTCCCTCGCTCCGGATCCAAACGAATGGCCGTGGGACATCGTTTGGACTTGATTTCTGAGATGATTGTCAAGCCCAGTGAGGCGGTCCTAGTTCCTTAACTTCGTGTTAATCGGACTTCCGATGTGCGGTCTAGACCTGATATGAAGTTTCAAGTATTCCCGAGAGTAGCCGGGTAATGAGTTTGATCCTAAACTTTAGGGTAACCTAGAGTCAATAATTTTGCATGTTTTGGGTCTTGCAAATCGTATTTAAAATGATCCCAACGGATTTCATGGCTAATCGAGTTTAGCACTTAGTTAACTTTGTTAAATTTCTAAAGGATTTAATCCTAATTGATTTCTGGTCGAGGTGGTACTCGAACCAACGTACGGAAATTTACGGGTCGTTACAACATGGGCCTCATCACATCACAATGGGCCTCATCCCATAGGCCTCATATACATCACAATGGGCCTCATCACATAGGCCTTATATACATCACAATGGGCCTCATCCCTTAGGCCTCATATACATTACAATGGGTCTCATCACAGGGGACTTATATACATTGTAATGGGCCTCACCACATAGGCCTTATACACATCACAATGCGCCTCATATAAGGGCCTCACATACATCACATTGGGCCTCACCACATGGGCCTCATATACATCACAGTGGGCCTCATACAAGGGAACACATACATCTCATTGGGCCTCATCACATAGAAGGTAAGGCCTATATAAGATAGCCCATACTAGATGGCCCACTTAAGGTTTTGAGCCCAACAACACCTGAGAGTTATTTTTCAGAGTTTAGATACTACATGAAATGCTTTGGGAAGGTGGTGGACCCCACTGACATGGCCCCGCATAAATTTTACATCAAACAATTTTCATGTAATGTTGGTTCTGGACCATTTTAGAGTCAGATTCATGATCACATGGGGCCTACATATGGTGAAAGAGAATAACCACCTGGTAGCTCTATGTATAGACTTTACAAATTATAAGGTAGACCTCATTGGTTGGGTGAGTACAATTTACGGTGATGGCCCAAACATGGGTACTTGGAGAAACTGTGTAGGAAATATAGTGCAGAATTAGTTTTGGCCCAATTTTAAGTATATCCCATGATCACAAGGGACCACATTTCAGTGTGCCGTCAGGTTCTCTTGGTTGTATTATATATGCACTTAAAAAATTATAAGTTGGGACCAACTGGTTGTGCACACGTAATATTTGGTATAGGGCCAAACATAGGCACTTTGATTGTTTGCACATAATTTTTCTGCACAACCATGCTTGACCACATTTTGGGATCCACTCCCTGATCATGTGGGGTTTGATTTGGCCCAATTAAAATATTATCCATCTATTCATTAGTGTAGGTTAGAGGTTTCAAGTGATGGCCTACTCAAACCTCCAGCGTGTGGTCCACTACAGAGGCCCAAAGTTGGTACAAAACACAAATAATCAAACAGTTTTCAGAAATGGGGTCTGTCACAACTTAGGGCCCAATTTCCAAACACTTAGGGATCATTCCTGACAAAAAGGTGAGACATCCCAGCTCATTTATATAAGGATTAAACATCTCCCAAAGTGGGACTCTTAACTACAGAGTGTGGGGCCCACTACAAGGTGTCAAAGAAGCTTACATGCAATACAGTTAAGTACTTAGAAAATTTCAGCAAACAGAAAGTGCAAAGGAAATGAAATAGATCCAATGGCAAGTGGAGGCCCGCATCCTAACAAACCATAGATAAGAGACACACAACAATGTACATGGATTTCCAGATTGGATGAACTAATAAAATGTATAAATCACAAGTGATCCCACACCCAAGTGGGTCAATGAGAGAATAATTGTTATGTATAACATAGATCCAACATATTCATCAAGTAACACATGAAATATATATTGATGATGAAATCTCTATGATTAGATTCTCTATTAGAAGATCTGATCCAATGGATGGTTTGGGAACAAGTCATTCAGGCCGTGTATAGGTTTCCAACTATACAGAGCCTTGGATCGATCTGGACCATACAAAAATTCAAGATTTGTCCTTACAGAAGTATCTATCGGTCCAGAATTTTTTAAATTTTATCATGAAAGAATCTGACCATAGGGTCCATACAAATGATTATTAACTATCTAAAGTAAGTTAAGAGCAAATATCAAATACATCTAACCGTTGGAATCACAAATATGGCCCAAACAAGAATGGTCATAATAAACTCCCAAATACATCTTTCGTATAAGGCTAAGATCTCTGTCGTTCGAACTCCGATTGAGGCTTATTATATACCATTGGAAAGCTGGTTCGATTTTCTGCGAATTCAACGGAACATATATTTTTAATACATTCATTAAAAGAGTTAAAAATGGGTCCGTTTAGGAAAATTGGAATCCTACATGTGTTGTTGGACAACAGCCAAGTAAACTTGATGTTATGGATGATTGGACCTTTGGATGGCTACAAAATTTGGCCCAGAGTTAGTTCATATTGTGATTAATATTATTTCCAAGTTTCAACTCCAATCTCAGTATATTTGATTTTATACGAATTTTACAATTTGCTGTCCGGATACAAAAACGGGATTACATGTGAAGGGTATGGATATAATGTTCATCATGGTGGACCATACTGACATGGGCCACTTTGCTGACCACCATATCCATAAATACATGCACACAAGAACTCCACACTACTGGGGCCCACACATATCAAGAAAATAAAAGAGGAAGAAAGAGGAGGATGAGGAGGATGGAAGGAGGGGTGTAGACTCACCTCAATGGATGGATGGTTAGATAATAATGTGTGGTCCACTCACTCTTGATCAATGGTGGGCCACACCTTGGACCCACTCTCTCTCTCTCTCACTCTCTCTAAAAATCTTAGAATTTTTCTATGTATAGAAAAAGAATAAGTGCAAGAGAGCTCCTACTCTTATATAGGGAATTGGGGGTTGAGGTGGCAAAAATGATGTGGCAAGTTCATGGGATCTCATTGGTACTAAAAGTGAGGTGGAATGTGATGTATGGTATGGGTAGTGGATAGATGAGGTGGATGGTGCTAAGCATGTATTGGCCAAGGTAGAAGAAATCTAAACATGCATTGGCTAATTGATGGATAAGGGTTATGGGTTGTAGGTGAAATATGGTAGATGATGAAGTGGAGTGTTGCAATTGGTTGTTTGAAGTGATGTGACACAAATCAAGACACGCATTGGATGCATGTATAGGATGAGGTGGACATGATCCATGATTAGTTTCTAAGGCATGGGGAGAGAGCTAATGATGGGTTTTCGGATAGAATCCAATTTTATCTTATAGAGCTTGTCTTATATGGGGTAGGTTCTTATTTTGTCATGTAGCAATTGTCCAATTTGTTAGTAATTTTTCATGTTTTAAAAGTGGGCTTTAGGCCCACATGGGCTCAAGTCCAATGGGCCTAACATAATAAAGGTTGCTTGTGTTACTGGATACATAATTCGGGCCTTACATTCGATGGGTCATATCTCACTAACGGAGCGTCGGATTGTGTAACACCCCGAAAAATCGAGGGTCGAGTAGTAACTCAACTCTCGAGTTTCCAGAACATCACTTATGCAACATAGATAATGATGATTAAATGTTGTCTGCATTAATGTAGTGAACATGAGTGAAATTAAGCCAAAACAACATATCATACTCCAGAGACAGTGAATTAGCAAGCGGAAGACTGTGATAGATATATAAAATATAAAAAAACTGTGGTGAGTCTCCAGAGTGTGATAACATTACCAGGTTAATAAATTTCAAGTACTTTTCTAAAATATACCAAATGTGTAAATGTAATGTCTTCTATTCCAAGTACCATAGCCCCGTCAATACAATACCAGGTCTTCATAGACCTGTCAGAGAGCTACATGTAGGAGAGCTCCTCCTCAACATCATAGTAGTCCGGGTCTGCTTCATAAGCATCGCCATCACCTGAAACTCAACAAATCTGGTTGGTGTGTACAACACCGTCCCGTAACGTGGGAGTGAGTAGCTAACTCAGTGGAATAATAAAGCATAGGTTAACATGTTGTCGACTCAATCAAGCAGTAATGATAAAGCAGTACAATCAAACACTCCTAACTACTCTTATTAATGCAAGTATGGATGAAGTCATGATGTATTCCCTCACCACACCCTCCCTCGTGCGACACCATCTCACGTTCGTGGCATGCTTTCATCCCTCAGTGCTCCACATCTTCCAGGCACATGCAATGCATGATGAGCATGATTACCGAGCATTTATTAGTCCATTTCAAACAGCAGGATTAGGAAACTAAGGTACCTCCCTTGTATCATTCCCAAACATGATCCATTCTAGGGTCGTCAGTCCTAGTTAATCTCAGACGATGATGTGTTTTTTAGGTCACTGCAAAGGCGGCCAGGGCTGTTACGCACAAAGGTTACACCGCTCCCCCATCACCTCTTTAACGATTCATCACTATACAGAAACAGGCCTAGTTCATACTCCATACACCGCGACAAAACTCTAAGGCTCACCGCGATTCCAGAGTATGCTCGAGGTCACTACAAAGGGCTGCCAGGGCTGTTGCTCGCATTCGTTGCACCACTCCCCCATCACCTTATCAATGTAGGTCGACAGCACGAATATAGTGTCCCATACCACCATAATCGGCTCACGAGTTTGGTTGCTCACTGGTCACTACGGGGAGGCACGTGGCCCCAACGTAGGCCGACAGCTCGACCACGGTGTCCCATACCACCATGCCCGGCTCATGAGTCTTAGCGGATCGAGGTACCATGGTTAAAAGGGATTCCACTAGTAAGTTTGGTACCTTAGGTTCAAGCAGTAGCGTCCAAACATGGTGAACATACATAAGACAGATCGGGTTGCCTGACGAGCTTGGCAAGCTCGAGCGCACAACAAGTTGAACGGCATGAAGTGCATAAGCACTTCGCGTGGCCAACCACTATCGCCAACCGAAGTACGACTCGAGTTCGTCGAACACATCTCACGTGGTAAATGAATCACAGCCACGAATTCGATTCTGGTACCGATTGTCTGGACTATAATCGTAGCTCCAAACACAATCAATTTCAAATAGTAAAGCAGTAATGGATCAAGGTTCAAATCATATAATCAAAGTCTGATATTATCCGTTTAGGGCTGCCAGGGCTGTTGCACGCATTCGTTGCTCCACTCCCCCATCACCCATGACGGATCATACAACGTAAACATGAATTTAACATATACATTACATAGATAAAATGATAAAAGCAGTTGAGCATGTTATGAAGCACAACACAAGCATGAGTTTGTACATATTCAATTCCTAATCACACAGCTATCTAAGGAAATTATACATATAGTTAAAGGAGTTAAGAATCATATGTTATGAAGCACAACACAAGCATGAGTTTGTACATATTCAATTCCTAATCACACAGCTATCCAAGAAAATCATACATATAGTTAAAGGAGTTGAGAATCATATCTCAACACCCATGAACGTTACAATTTACTAACTACTACTCATTCAAACATTTCAACAAACACTTTAAAATACATGCATCAACATACATGACATATGTTGATCACATAGGTATAAGGCCAAATCCTTTCACTAGGGAGTTACCCCATTCATAACACGCATACACTCACGACGGATAGTCATGACAAGCAGGAATCCAAGTTCCATATTCATTCAGTCATTTCCACAAACACTTGGGCCACACATTTTAGCATATATAGTGTATATTGGTCGTGACGTGATTTAGGGCAAATCCTTTTGTCAAAGGGTTATCGCCAATACACAAATCATAAATCCATGACAATTAGTCATGGCAAGCACGAATGAGAATTCTATACTCATTCGGTCATTTTCACAAACACTTAGAATACACTAGTTTAACATACATGATGTATGTTAGTAAAACATGCATTAGGGCTATCCTTTCGCCAAGCGAGTATTTTATTCGGGTATATCATATTCATACAGCAAATAATCATGACAAATACATCTCCAAAATTTATACGTATATGGTATTTTCTAGAATACACAATTTCAACATAGTCTATATAAGCAAAACATGTATAGGGTGAGTCCTTTCGCCAAACAAGTAATTTATCCACATATAATATATTCATACAACAATTAATCATGTTAAACACATTTCCAAAATTTATACAAATACCGTACTTTCTACAAATACCTAGAGTATGTAGAATTCCATATTTTTCATCTTTAATCGAAACGGAAAACAGACAGCACTATGTACATGTGCAATTGCATGCAGATCATGAATATATCATTATCTGACATTGAAATCATTGAAAACCATAACCTATACACCTAAAGTCTGCACCTTTTGTCCTAGAATCGTAACAGAGTCGATAGGTTTGCTAAGCTTCCGTATTCGGCAGTTTGACAACCTATAGAACGAAATAGGTTAGCTATTTCATAACCTACAACCACCCAAGCCCCAAATCAGATTAGGGTTAGGGTTTCTTACCTAAAAATGGGGCTGGAGGAATCGCCGGGAAAGCGATGAGAACGGAGCAGTGGAGCTCGTGGAGCGGCAGGGAAGAGTGGCAGGAAGGATCTCTCACAACTCCAACACTTTCTCTCTCTTTTCTCTCTTCTCTCTCTAGGGTTTCTCTCAAATTCGTTATGGCTGCAATGAGAGAGGGTTTAAGGTCCTTATATAGTCTAAAAACTCACCGAAATAGACTTCAGGTCAAAGTATACTTAGGTTATAACCAAAATGGGTCAGTTTCAGCTCAACAGAGGATATCTGGTGGGCCTCCTTGAGCCAAAGGTCGGACTTAAGCTCACCGACACCAGATCTACGTTATATTAAGTTTCCGTTTCGGTCGGGATTCCAGATCACGCGTGGCGAACCAGTTTCAGTTCAACGGTCAGCGGATCTCGATCGGAGATTCCGAGTACATGTAAATGTGTATGAAATTTCTCCTGATCCGAGGGTATAATTTGGTCTGATTCTGACGGTCTGGTTGCTTAAAACTGATGCGCAAGCGAGAGGTGCCAGATTACTATTCAAGATATTTTATTTTGAAATAATTTCACATTTCTCACACTCTTCACTCCGAGCTCAAGCGAATAGCGCTAGGACACTATCTGAATTTGATTTTCGAGATGATTGTCAAGCCTAGCAAGGGGGTCCTAATTCCTTAACTTTGTGTTAATCGGACTTCCGACGTGCGGTCTAGATCTGATACGGAGTTTCAAGATGCTCCCGAGAGCAGCCGGGTAATGAGATTGATCCTAGATTTTAGGGTAACCTAGCGTCAATGATTCTACAAGTTTTGGGTCTTGCAGATCGTATTTAAAGTGATTGGTACTAATTTCACAGGCACTCTAGTTTAACAGTAGCTAAATCTCGCCTAATTTCTAAAGGATTTAGTCCTGTAAGATTTCTGTCTGAGGTGGTACTTAGTCCTTTGTAGTTTGTATATAAAGTGATCCAAGTTATACTACTTAGCTAGTTTAAGATAGTGTCTAGGGTAAAAGTACTTAGAAAAATTGAAAGATCAAGGTGGTGAAGGGTGGAATTTGTGAAGAAAATGGTTTGAAAAGGGATTTGAGGCTTTAATTGAGTGTTTGAGAAGTTAAACCTGTGTTAGGATTGACCCATCGCCTAAGGACGTCTAATTCCAGGTTGGGAAAAATCCGGGTTGTTACAATTTACCCCCCTTAAAACAAAATTTTGTCCCCGAAATTGCCTAAGGTAATAAGGAAAGATTTTATTATTTCATTTGTCTAAGACTTATTGTTTTCAAGTCTCTATGCGCGGTAGGGTGTATATTAGCTTGGTTCATTTTAGTCTACCCCCCTTAAAACTATTTCTTTATCGATTTCTCATACCCTGATAGTTTGCTACAATTTATTTCTGTACCTATTTGGAGTCTTGACGACAAATCCCAACAATTTAGAGTAAGATACTGTTTTCCATATTTGACCAACACAGAGAGACGTTTTTTGGTGGGCTCGATTCAGATACATCGATCATCTACCTGACCAGGGTAGAAGGCTCATCGTATCCCTTCCAAATCCTGGTGGATCCTGGTCTTCTGCTCGATCAAGCAGTGAGTCCATTGGTAGTCGCCCAGGATTTAGAATTGGGTCAAGCCGCAAATGCTTCGCAGTTGTATATTTCAGTAACTCCGTAGTCCGATCACTCTAAAAAAACTTAGGGAATGCCCATCATTGAAAGGCTCAAATTGTTTATTCTAAGGTTGACCTTTAGGTCTTAGTCTAAGAGTCTCCTCGATATTATCTCTGTCCAAGGAAAGGGTGAATCAAATCTTACTAGATCATCCTAAAACGGTTTCTCATAGTAGAACTTACTAGGGCTTCTATAATATTCGTATTTAACGAGCACCGTTTCGATCCTGGGCCAGTGGGGTAGGGTCCACCACGTTTCCGCTGCGCCACCCAGATCAAAGAGGTGTATTAGGTGACCTAACTAGATTGGGCTCATAATGTTCTACCCCCCCTAAAAATTTATTTTCACCCTCAAGGCTCAAGATTTATGTCCTGCTCTGTATATCGGAACAAGGTGTAATTTAAGACCTATCCTTGACATGAAATGAGATGCGGTCTCCCACTACATCGGTCTTGGTACCTAGGTTATAGAAAGGGGCTATCACGGATGGGTGTTGTGGTAGATTCCAAGGGCGGATGTGAGTTTGTGGCAAGATGCCTAATTCTACTAAAGGACTTTTATTACGATCTCAGCTTACCCTTTCTAATCATGTCTAGTTTATTACTGTAAGATAATTTTATACATTATTAGTACAAAAGGTATTTGGACAGAATAGGTCAATAGGCAAACTAGGGACCTAATTCCTAACTATCTGTCGCCCATTTGGAAAATTCCTTGGGCCTAAAAGGAAAAATCTCTATTGGCTATATATTCTTACACTTCTCAAATATGTAGTTATAAACTTTTGGTTGTAAGTGGTCGAGCCAACACAAAAGGAAAGTTGTGTAGTGGGTCAGAATCGGATACATGGACCTTCTGCATCTCGAAGACAGAAAATTGTCGTATCAGTTCTGAATCCTAGTTGATCCTGACTCTCTACTTGATCAGAGCATAGAGTTCATTGGTAACTACCGGGATTGAGAATTCAATTCAAACCGCGAATACCTCGCTGATATATATCGTTTCTTTACTCCGTGTTCCCAGTTGTAATAAGTCCTCGAGAAGGCAATTCTAAGGGATGCATTGATTTGACCTAACATTAAATCCAAGGGATATATAAGTTTCCTCTAAGTATAATCCAAAGTCTATTCTTATACACTAGATGATTTTACACCATTTTTAATAAAGGAAATTGTTTGTTTGTTTATTTAGAATTGAGTTGCCCAAACATGAATGTAGCTACGCTCGAGCACTTCACATATGCTCAAACCAACTAAGAGGGTTCTAGAGTTCACATTATTAATTTGTTGGATTTCCTATACAGTCAAGTCTGTCGAAATCTAGGAGCACCGCTCTAGGTCCAAAACTCCAAGGTCTATTTGTCAAACAACCATTTACTCTAAAAGCTTAAGCTATCAGAGTGTGGTGGGTTAATGTATATCAAGGGACTTTATCACTTCAACACTATTTGGCCAGTGGTCTTAAGTTGTACTAAATGGGACTGCATTACTAATCCTACCTCGGGATTGGAAGTGGCATGGTTGGTAGGAGGGTGGGTGGGGATTAAAATTATTGGTATAGGCTTTGGAAAATGAGCCTGGTGTTGGAAAAGGGTGAGATGGGATTTCCAAATCCCACGATGGGGAATTTCTAAGTGTAATTTGAAAGGAAATCCCGGAATATACTTTTAACTGCATACATTCCAAGTATGGTATTGGAAAACATCGGATACACCCAAACCCCATGAAATCGAGAAAATAGCCGTAACCAATTCGAATAGGGCCATGGAAAGTGAATGAAAAGTAAAGGGGAGAGAAAGTAAGGGATGGAGTTTTTGGTTCTCCACGAACTTGAGCCTCAACAGGGTTTGTAGAGGCCCAATAGTCAGGGAATGAAGATAAAAAAAAGGGAGAAATGGATGGGTTGAGAGGTATGTACATTTTTGGAATGAAATGGAGGGTGTAGGGGCTGAAACGAGAGAGAAATGGAGAGGGAGGGAGGTAAGTTTTTGTTGTGGATGGTTGTATATAAAAATGTTGTAGTCGAAAATGGGAGATGAGACGATTGGAAGGGAGTTTGGAGAGAAAAACAGTAAGTTGGAGGACTTTGAAGGGTAAAATAAGAGAAATGGGGGAAAAGCGAAGTGAAATAGGGGCCCCCCAGCAATTCCGCATGCACCACACGTGCCAGGGGATCAGGCCGACCATGACCAGACCCGGCCCGACCCGTACGGCTAAGCCTGACTACGGTCGACCACAGTGACCGCGGTTCCATTGCGGTCCGCTTTGCCCAGCGTGCTGCCGCCGCGGTTGGGTGGTGTTCTCCACCCTCCCAAGGTGCCAAATGCACCCTGGGTATACTTGGTTCCTCTCCGGATTGGCGCGTGTGGCCCCCCGACTCCATTTCGAGTCGTTACAGGTCAAATCGGACATATCTTGCAATCCGGAATGAGTTATCTGACGTAAAATATATGAATTTGGGGTAGAACGAGCTAATGAAGCCAACCAACCCTATTATGCCGGGTTGTGCATCCCAGAATTGTAAAAAAAAACCTTTTGATTGACGGTCGTTTCCCCGTTTCAATTTCATTTTACTAAAAATAGTAGTTTTAGTTTGTTTATTCTTCATCCGTTGAGCTTTAGGAGTTATGCCCAATGTGGGAAGGACTTGGAATAATTAGGAGAACGGTTTGGTGAAGCAAAATAGGACACTTGCTATTTTTGGCCGAAAACCTTACGCACTAATAGACATCACGACCTTATAGTAAGTCGCGAATTCTAAGAGTTTTAGCTGTAGTTTGTTTCTGATTTCTTTTCCATTACTTAGTAACCATATTTAAAGGGCTGTGAACTCAATTTTTGTAGTCATTCATTAATCAATTTCAAATTTATTAGAATTTATTTCTATTTTCTGCTTTCTTTTCTCGTAGACTCGAGAAGTCTCCGTGAGGAGTCCAGAGACGCGCCGAGGATTCGGAGTAGTTTCCTCATTACGTTTATCCCATATTTTACCGATTTTCAAAGGTTGGAGTGAGGTGGATTGTAATATAGAATCATCTATAGACGGCCTAGGAATGTTTTAAGGTCGACCCGTGCGACCATGGTTGAATACGGACTCGATTTCGGCGTTCGTTTTCAGTAAACTTCGGCAATTGGTGAAATCGGGATACCTATAACTGTTTCTACGTTCCGTCGCTCCCTCCTAAGTCAGAGTGCGTCAGTGTGCGTCGTGTGACCATAACCCAGGTCCGGTTTAATCCAAATCATGCTCTGATACCAACTGTAACATCCTGAAAAATCGAGGGTCGAGTAGTAACTCTCGAGTTTCCAGAACATCACTTATGCAACATAGATAATGATGATAAATGTTGTCTGCATTAATGTAGTGAACATGAGTAAGATTAAGCCAAAATAACATATCATACTCCAGAGATAGTGAATTAGCAAGCGGAAGACTGTGATAGATATATAAAATATATAAAAACTGTGGTGAGTCTCCAGAGTGTGATAACATTACCAGGTTAATAAATTTCAAGTACTTTTCTAAAATATACCAAATGCGTAAATGTAATGTCTTCTATTCCAAGTACCATAGCCCCGTCAATACTGTAACGCCCTGAAAATCGGGGGTCGAGCATAAACTCAACTCCCGAGTTCCAGAACATCACTTATGCAACAAAATGAATGATGATTGGATGTTGACAGTATTCGTGCGTTGAACATGAGTGAGATTAAGCCAAAACAGCATATCATACTCCAGAGACAGTTAAATTTGCAAGCGGAAGACTGTGATAGATAGATAAAATAGATACCTATGATGAGTCTCCAGAGTGTGATAACTTACCAGGTTAAATAAATATAAGTGCAGTTCTAGAATTTACCAAATGTGAGGAAGTGTAATGCCTCCTATCCCATGTACCATAGCCCCGTCAATACAATATCAGGTCTTCATTGACCTGCTAGAGAGATACAGATAGGAGAACTCCTCCTATCATCACAGAAGTAGTCCGGCTCTGCTTCACAAGCTTCGCCATCACCTGAAATTCAACAAATCTGGTGGGTGTTCGGAACACCGTCCCGTAACGTGGGAGTGAGTGATCAACTCAGTGGAACAATAAGGCATAGGTTAACATGTTATCAATTCAATCAAGCAGTAATGATAAAGCGGTACAAATCAACAATTCTAACTACTCTTATTAAATGCAGAATGAAATGACATGATGCTGTATGCCCTTGC
This sequence comes from Magnolia officinalis, assembly GCA_021015155.1. NCBI lineage: Eukaryota > Viridiplantae > Streptophyta > Magnoliopsida > Magnoliales > Magnoliaceae > Magnolia > Magnolia officinalis. The sequence continues at coordinate 43,408,200 of JAJHSJ010000005.1, read as the reverse complement.
CAAACCACCCTCAAGCGACATCATCTTACGTTCGCGAATGCTTACTCCCTCAGTGCGCCACATCTACAAAGCACATGCGGTGCGATGATGCTCATGATTACCAAGTTTTTATTAGTCCATTTCAAACAGCAGTATTAGGAAACTAAGGTACCTCCCTTGTATCATTCCCAAACATGATCCATTCTAGGGTCGTCAATCCTAGTTATTCTCATACGATGTTTGGTTTGAGAAGCGTAGTGAAGGCATCGCAAAGGGCTCATCACTCGTCAGCGCGGATACAGATCTCACCGTATGCGGCTCAATTGCTGGCCGTCAGCTCGAGTACAGGTCTCACACCGTACTCGGCTTAATCACTAGCCGTCAGCTCAAGTACAGGTCTCACACGTACTCGGCTCAACTCACAACTCACACTCTATTGCTGTGAAAGACTCGTGCCAATCACAGACCCTTGGAGTGTACTCGATGATACCACGGAGGACTCGTCGCCCGTCAGCACGAGCACAATCTCACCGTACTCGGCTCTCGCCGAAGTATCGACAGCTCGAATACAGTGTCCCATACCACCATATTCGGCTCACGAGTTGATTGCGCAATGGTCACTACGGGAGGCACATGGCCCCAGCGTAGGCCGACAGCTCAACCACGGTGTCCCATACCACCATGCCCCGCTCATGCGACTTAGCGGATCTAGGTACCATGGTTAAACGGGGATCGCCACTGGTAAGTTTGGTACCCTAGGTTCAGCAGTAGCGACCAAACAGGGTGAACATGCATAAGGCAGATCGGGTTACTTGATGAGCTCGACTAGCACGATCGCCAGTTGAGCTGCACGACATGAAGTGCATAAACAACTTCGTGTGGCCTAGCCACTGCCGACAGGCAACGCACGACTCGAGTTCGTCGATACATCCCATGTGGCAAATGAATCTCAGCCACGAGTTCAATCTCGTTACCGATTGCCTGGACTATAATCATAGCCCCAAACACAATCAATTACAGAGATATAAAGCAGTAATAGATCAGGATTCAAATCATACAATCAGTCGGGTATTATCCGTTTAGGGCTGTCAGGGCTGTTGCACGCACTCGTTGCTCCGCTCCCCCATCACCCATGACGGATCATACAACATAAATATAATTAAACATATGCATCACATAGTTAAAATCATAAAGCAGTTGAGCATGTTATGAATCACAACACAAGCATGAGTTTGTACATGTTCAATTCCTAATCACACAACTATCAAGGAGATCATACACATAGTTAAAAGAGGATGAGAATCATATCTCAACACCCACTTATACTTTACATTTGCTACTATACTCATTCAACATTAAACCTAACAAACATACATCAACATACACGACATATGTCGATCACATAGGCATTAGGCCAAATCCTTTCACTAGGGAGTTGCCCCAATCATAACACGCGTACACCCACGACGGATAGTCATGGCAAGCAGGAATCCAAGTTCCATATTCATTCAGTCATTTCCACAAACACTTGGGCCACACATTTTAGCATATATAGTGTATTGGCCGTGGCGTGACTTAGGGCAAATCCTTTCGTCAAAGGGGGGTATCGCCAATACATCAATCATGAATCCATGACAATTAGTCATGGCGAGCACGAATGAGAATTCTATACTCATTCAGCCATTTCCACAAACACTTAGAATACACTATTACAACATACATGGTGTATGTTAGTAAAACATGTATTAGGGCTATCCTTTAGCCAAGCTAGTATTTTATCCATGTATAATAATTACTACAGCAAATAATCATGATATAACATCTCCAAAATTTATACGTATACGTATTTCTAGAATACACAATTTCAACATACGTAGCATTTACAAGTGAACATGTATTACGGCGATTCCTTTCGCCAAACTAGTATTTTATCCATATATAGTATATCATACATTAAATAAACATGTCAAACACTTCTCCAAAAAATACGTATACGGTATTTCTACGTATATCTAGAGTATGTGAAATTCCATATTCTACAATGTTAATCGAAACAGGAAACGGAAAGCACTTGTACATGTGCAATTGCATGCAGATCATGAATCTATCATTATCTGACATTGAAAGCGTTGAAAAACGTAACCTATACACCTAAAGTCCGCACCTTTTGTCGTAGAATCGTAACGGAGTTGATAGGTTTACTAAGCTTCCGTATACGGCAGATTGCAACCTATAGAACGAAATAGGTTAGCTACTTCACAACCTACAACAGTCTAAACCCCAAAACAGATTAGGGTTAGGGTTTCTTACCTAGAAACGACGCCGGAAACGCCGGAAAAGCGTCAGAAGGATGCGGTGGAGCTGGATAGCAGCAGGGAGATTCTCCCACTTCTCCCTCACTTTCTCTCTCTTTTCCCTCTCTCAAATCCAAATTCGTATGGCTGGAATGGGAGAGGGTTTAAGGTCCTTATATAGCCTCAAACTCACCGAAATAGACTCCTGTTCAAAGGTTACTGCTAATATAGGTATTTCGTCACTTTTCCAGCTCAAAAGAGAGGTTCTGGTGGCCCTCCTTGAGCCAACGTCAGACTTAAGCTCACCACACATGGATCTATGAGGGATTACGTTTTCGACTCGAACGGATTCCCAGATCGCACGTGGCGGACCACTTTCAGTTCAACGGTCAGTGGGCCACGATCCGAAATTCCAAGTACATGTAAATGTTCCTGAAATTTTTTCTGATCCGAGGGTGTAATTTGGTCTGATTCTGACGGTCTGGTTGCTTAATACTGATGCGCAGCGAAAGGTGCCAGATCACTATTCCAGATATTTTATTTTCAAAAGGAATAGTGTTTTTCACACACCCTCGCTCCGATCGAAATAAATGGCCGTGGGACATCGGAATCGCCTGATTTTTGAGATGATTGTCAAGCCCAGTGGGGCGGTCCTGGTTCCTTAGCTTCGTGTTATCGGACTCCCGATGTGCGATCTAGACCTCATACGAAGTTTCGTTTCAGTCCCGAGAGCAGACGGGTAATGAGTTTGGCTCTAGACTTTAGGGTAACCTAGAGTCACATGTTTTACAAGTTTTGGGTCTTGCAGATCGTATTTAAAGCGATCCCAACGGATTTCATGGCTAATCGAGTTTGCACTTAGTTAACTTTGTTAAATTTCTAAAGGATTTAATCCTAATTGTTTTCTGGTTGAGATGGTACTTAGGCCTTTGTAGTTTGTATATAAAGTGATCCAAGTTTTACTACTTAGCTAGTTTAAGTTAGTGTCTAGGGCGAAAGTGCTTTGAAAAATTGAAGGCACAAGGTAGTGAAGGGTGGATTTGTGAAGGAAATGGGTTCAGACGATTTTAGACTGTGGGGTTCAGTTCTGACGAAATAATAAGGTATTAAGAGCAACCCATCGCCTAAGGACATCTAATCCCAAATTGGCAAAAATCCGGATGTTACAAATACAATACCAGGTCTTCATAGACCTGTCAGAGAGCTACATGTAGGAGAGCTCCTCCTCAACATCATAGTAGTCCGGTCTGCTTCATAAACAACGCCATCACCTGAAACTCAACAAATCTGGTTGGTGTTTGTATAACACCGTCCCGTAACGTGGGAGTAGTAGCTAACTCAGTGGAACAATAAGCATAGTTATATGTTGTCGACTCAGTAAGCATAAATGATAAAGCAGTACAATCAACACTCCTAACTACTCTTATTAATGCAAGTATGGATGCAGTCATGATGTATGCCCTCACCACACCCTCCCTCGTGCGACACCATCTCACGTTCGCGGCATACTTTCATCCCTAGTGCTCCACATCTTCCAAGCACATGCAATGCATAATGAGCATGATTACCGAGCATTTATTAGTCCATTTCAAACAGCAGGATTGGAAACTAAGGTACCTCCCTTGTATCATTCCCAAACATGATCCATTCTAGGGTCTTCAGTCCTAGTTAATCTCAGACGATGGTGTGTTTTCTTGGTCACTGCAAAGGCTGCCAGGGCTGTTACGCACAAAGGTTACACCGCTCCCTCATCACCTCTTTAACGATTCATCACTATACAGAAACAGGCCTAGTTCATACTCCATACACCATGACAAAACTCTAAGGCTCACCGCGATTCTAGAGTGCTCGAGGTCACTACAAAGGGCTGTCGGGCTGGTGCTCGCATCGTTGCACCACTCCCCCATCACCTTATCATGTAGGCCGACAGCACGAATATAGTGTCCCATACCACCATAATCGGCTCACGAGTTTGGTTATTCACTGGTCACTACGGGGAGGCACATGGCCCCAGCGTAGGCCGACAGCTCAACCACGGTGTCCCATACCACCATGCCCGGCTCATGCGACTTAGCGGATCTAGGTACATGGTTAAACGGGGATCGCCACTGGTAAGTTTGGTACCCTAGGTTCAGCAGTAGCGACCAAACAGGGTGAACATGCATAAGGCAGATCGGGTTACTTGATGAGCTCGACTAGCACGATCGCCAGTTGAGCTGCACGACATGAAGTGCATAAACAACTTCGTGTGGCCTAGCCACTGCCGACAGGCACGCACGACTCGAGTTCGTCGAATACATCCCATGTGGCAAATGAATCTCAGCCACGAGTTCAATCTCGTTACCGATTGCCTGGACTATAATCATAGCCCCAAACACATCAATTACAGAGATATAAAGCAGTAATAGATCAGGATTCAAATCATACAATCAGTCGGGTATTATCCGTTTAGGGCTGTCAGGGCTGTTGCACGCACTCGTTGCTCCGCTCCCCCATCACCCATGACGGATCATACAACATAAATATAAATTAAACATATGCATCACATAGTTAAAATCATAAAGCAGTTGAGCATGTTATGAATCACAACACAAGCATGAGTTTGTACATGTTCAATTCCTAATCACACAACTATCAAAGGAGATCATACACATAGTTAAAAGAGGATGAGAATCATATCTCAACACCCTTATACTTTACAATTTGCTAACTACTACTCATTCAGACATTTCAAGAAACACTTAACAAACATACATCAACATACACGACATATGTCGATCACATAGGCATTAGGCCAAATCCTTTCACTAGGGAGTTGCCCCAATCATAACACGCGTACACCCACGACGGATAGTCATGGCAAGCAGGAATCCGAGTTCCATATTCATTCAGTCATTTCCACAACACTTGGGCCACACATTTTAGCATGTATAGTGTATTTTGGCCGTGGCGTGACTTAGGGCAAATCCTTTCGTCAAAGGGGGGTATCGCCAATACATCAATCATGAATCCATGACAATTAGTCATGGCGAGCACGAATGAGAATTCTATACTCATTCAGCCATTTCCACAACACTTAGAATACACTATTACAACATACATGGTGTATTTAGTAAAACATGTATTAGGGCTATCCTTTAGCCAAGCTAGTATTTTATCCATGTATAATATATTACTACAGCAAATAATCATGATATATACATCTCCAAAATTTATACGTATACAGTATTCTAGAATACACAATTTCAACATACGTAGCATTTACAAGTGAACATGTATTACGGCGATTCCTTTCGCTAAACTAGTATTTTATCCATATATAGTATAATCATACATTAAATAAACATGTCAAACACTTCTCCAAAAAAAATACGTATACGGTATTTCTACGTACATCTAGAGTATGTGAAATTCCATATTCTACATGTTAATCGAAACAGGAAACGGAAAGCACTTGTACATGTGCAATTGCATGCAGATCATGAATCTATCATTATCTGACATTGAAAGCGTTGAAAAACGTAACCTATACACCTAAAGTCCGCACCTTTTGTCGTAGAATCGTAACGGAGTTGATAGGTTTACTAAGCTTCCGTATACGGCAACTAGGCGACCTATAGAACGAAATAGGTTAGCTACTTCACAACCTACAACAGTCTAACCCCAAAACAGATTAGGGTTAGGTTTCTTACCTAGAAACGACGCCGGAAACGCCGGAAAAGCGTCAAGAAGGATGCGGTGGAGCATGGATAGCAGCAGGGAATTTCTCCCACTTCTCCCTCACTTTCTCTCTCTTTTCCCTCTCTCAAATCCAAATTTGTATGGCTGGAATGGGAGAGGGTTTAAGGTCCTTATATAGCCTCAAACTCACCGAAATAACTCCTGTTCAAAGGTTACTGCTAATATAGGTTTTCGTCACTTTTCCAGCTCAAAAGAGAGGTTCTGGTGGCCCTCCTTGAGCCAAACGTCAGACTTAAGCTCACCACACATGGATCTATGAGGGATTACGTTTTCGACTCGAACGGATTCCCAGATCGCACGTGGCGGGCCACTTTCAGTTCAACGGTCAGTGGGCCACGATCCGAAATTCCAAGTACATGTAAATGTTCCTGAAATTTTTTCTGATCCGAGGGTGTAATTTGGTCTGATTCTGACGGTCTGGTTGCTAATACTGATGCGCAGCGAAAGGTGCCAGATCACTATTCCAGATATTTTATTTTCAAAAGGAATAGTGTTTTTCACACACCCTCGCTCCGAATCGAAATAAATGGCCGTGGGACATCGGAATCGCCTGATTTTTGAGATGATTGTCAAGCCCAGTGGGGCGGTCCTGGTTCCTTAGCTTCGTGTTAATCGGACTCCCGATGTGCGATCTAGACCTCATACGAAGTTTCGTTTCAGTCCCGAGAGCAGACGGGTAATGAGTTTGGCTCTAGACTTTAGGGTAACCTAGAGTCACATGTTTTACAAGTTTTGGGTCTTGCAGATCGTATTTAAAGCGATCCCAACGGATTTCATGGCTAATCGAGTTTGCACTTAGTTAACTTTGTTAAATTTCTAAAGGATTTAATCCTAATTGTTTTCTGGTTGAGATGGTACTTAGGCCTTTGTAGTTTGTATATAAAGTGATCCAAGTTTTACTACTTAGCTAGTTTAAGTTAGTGTCTAGGGCGAAAGTGCTTTGAAAAATTGAAGGCACAAGGTAGTGAAGGGTGGGATTGTGAAGGAAATGGGTTCAGAAGCGATTTTAGACTGTGGGGTTCAGTTCTGACGAAATAATAAGGTATTAAGAGCAACCCATCGCCTAAGGACATCTAATCCCAAATTGGCAAAAATCCGGGATGTTACAAATACAATACCAGGTCTTCATAGACCTGTCAGAGAGCTACATGTAGGAGAGCTCCTCCTCAACATCATAGTAGTCCGGGTCTGCTTCATAAACATCGCCATCACCTGAAACTCAACAAATCTGGTTGGTGTGTATAACACCGTCCCGTAACGTGGGAGTGAGTAGCTAACTCAGTGGAACAATAAAGCATAGGTTAATATGTTGTCGACTCAGTTAAGCAGTAATGATAAAGCAGTACAATCAAACACTCCTAACTACTCTTATTAATGCAAGTATGGATGCAGTCATGATGTATGCCCTCACCACACCCTCCCTCGTGCGACACCATCTCACGTTCGCGGCATACTTTCATCCCTTAGTGCTCCACATCTTCCAAGCACATGCAATGCATAATGAGCATGATTACCGAGCATTTATTAGTCCATTCAAACAGCAGGATTAGGAAACTAAGGTACCTCCCTTGTATCATTCCCAAACATGATCCATTCTAGGGTCTTCAGTCCTAGTTAATCTCAGACGATGGTGTGTTTTCTTGGTCACTGCAAAGGCTGCCAGGGCTGTTACGCACAAAGGTTACACCGCTCCCTCATCACCTCTTTAACGATTCATCACTATACAGAAACAGGCCTAGTTCATACTCCATACACCATGACAAAACTCTAAGGCTCACCGCGATTCTAGAGTATGCTCGAGGTCACTACAAAGGGCTGTCGGGCTGGTGCTCGCAATCGTTGCACCACTCCCCCATCACCTTATCAATGTAGGCCGACAGCACGAATATAGTGTCCCATACCACCATAATCGGCTCACGAGTTTGGTTATTCACTGGTCACTACGGGGAGGCACGTGGCCCCAGCGTAGGCCGACATCTTGACCACGGTGTCCCATACCACCATGCCCGGCTCATGAGTCTTAGCGGATCGAGGTACCATGGTTAAAAGGGATTCCACTAGTAAGTTTGGTACCTTAAGTTCAAGCAGTAGCGTCCAAACATGGTGAACATACATAAGACAGATCGGGTTGCCTGACGAGCTCGGCTAGCTCGAGCGCACAACAAGTTGAATGACATGAAGTGCATAAGCACTTCGCGTGGCCAACCACTATCGCCAACCGAAGTACGACTCGAGTTCGTCGAACACATCTCACGTGGCAAATGAATCACAGCCACGAATTCAATTCTGGTACCGATTGTCTGGACTATAATCATAGCCCCAAACACAATCAATTTCAAATAGTAAAGCAGTAATAGATCGAGGTTCAAATCAGACAATCAAAGTCTGATATTATCCGTTTAGGGCTGCCAGGGCTGTTGCACGCATTCGTTGCTCCACTCCCCCATCACCCATCACGGATCATACAACATAAACATGAATTTAACATATGCATTACATAGATAAAATCATAAAAGCAGTTGAGCATGTTATGAAGCACAACACAAGCATGAGTTTGTACATATTCAATTCCTAATCACACAGCTATCCAAGGAAATCATACATATAGTTAAAGGAGTTGAGAATCATATCTCAACACCCTTGAACGTTACAATTTACTAACTACTACTCATTCAGACATTTCAACAAACACTTTAAATACATGCATCAATATACATGACATATGTTGATCACATAGGTATAAGGCTAACTCCTTTCACTAGGGAGTTACCCCATTCATAACACGCATACACCCACGATGGATAGTCATGGCAAGCAGGAATCCAAGTTTCATATTCATTCAGTCATTTCCACAAACACTTAGGCCACACATTTTAGCATATATAGTGTATATTGGCCGTGGCGTGATTTAGGGCAAATCCTTTCGTCAAAGGGGTATCGCCAATACACAAATCATAAATCCATGACAATTAGTCATGGCAAGCACGAATGAGAATTCTATACTCATTCGGTCATTTTCACAAACACTTAGAATACACTATTTTAACATACATGATGTATGTTAGTAAAACATGCATTAGGGCTACCCTTTCGCCAAGCGAGTATTTTATCCGGGTATATCATATTCATACAGCAAATAATCATGACAAATACATCTCCAAAATTTATACGTATATGGTATTTTCTAGAATACACAATTTCAGCATACATAGTGTATATAAGCAAAACATGTATAGGGCGAGTCCTTTCGCCAAACAAGTAATTTATCCACATATAATATATTCATACAACAATTAATCATGTCAAACACATTTCCAAAATTTATACGTATACTGTACTTTTTACAAATACCTAGAGTATGTAGAATTCCAATTTTTCATCTTTAATCGAAACGGAAAACAGACAGCACTTTGTACATGTGCAATTGCATGTAGATCATGAATCTATCATTATCTGACATTGAAAGTGTTGAAAACTATAACCTATACACCTAAAGTCCGCACCTTTTGTCGTAGAATCGTAACGGAGTCGATAGGTTTGTTAAGCTTCCGTATTCGGCAGTTTGGCAACCTATAGAACGAAATAGGTTAGCTATTTCATAACCTACAACCACCCAAGCCCCAAATCAGATTAGGGTTAGGGTTTCTTACCTAAAAACGGGGCTGAAATCGCCGGGAAAGCGATGAGAACGGAGCGGTGGAGCTCGTGGAGCGGCAGGGAAGAGTGGCAGGAAGGATCTCTCACAACTCCCACACTTTCTCTCTCTTTTCTCTCTTCTCTCTAGGGTTTCTCTCAAATTCGTATGGCTGCAATGAGAGAGGGTTTAAGGTCCTTATATAGTCTAAAAACTCACCAAAATAGACTCCAGGTCAAAGTATACTTACGTTATAACCAAAACGGGTCAGTTTTAGCTCAACGGAGGACTTCTGGCGGGCTTCCTTGAGCCAAAGGTCGGACTTAAGCTCACCGACACTAGATCTACGTTCTATTAAGTTTTCATTTCGGTAGGGATTCCAGATCACGCGTGGCGGACCAGTTTCAGTTTCAACGGTCAGCGGATCTCGATCGGAGATTCCAAGTACATGTAAATGTGTATGAAATTTCTCCTGATCCGAGGGTATAATTTAGTCTAATTCTGACGGTCTGGTTGCTTAAAACTGATGCGCAAGCGAGAGGTGCCAGATTACTATTCAAGATATTTTATTTTGAAATAATTTCAGATTTCTCACACTCTTCACTCCGAACTCAAGCGAATAGCGCTGGGACACTATCTGGATTTGATTTCCGAGATGGTTGTCAAGCCCAGCAAGGCGGTCCTAATTCCTTAACTTCGTGTTAATCGGACTTCCGACGTGCGGTCCAGATCTAATACGGAGTTTCGAGATGCTCCCGAGAGCAACCGGGTAATGAGATTGATCCTAGATTTTAGGGTAACCTAGCGTCAATGATTCTACAAGTTTTGGGTCTTGCAGATCGTATTTAAAGTGATTGGTGCTAATTTCACAGGCACTCTAGTTTAACACTAGCTAAATCTCGCCTAATTTCTAAAGGATTTAGTCCTGTAAGATTTCTGTCTGAGGTGGTACTTAGTCCTTCGTAGTTTGTATATAAAGTGATCCAAGTTATACTGCTTAGCTAGTTTAAGATAGTGTTTAGGGTGAAAGTACTTTGAAAAATTGAAAGATCAAGGTGGTGAAGGGTGGAATTTGTGAAGAAAATGGTTTGAAAAGGGATTTGAGGCTTTAATTGAGTGTTTGAGAAGTTAAACCTGTGTTAGGATTGACTCATCTCCTAAGGACGTCTAATTCCAGGTTGGGAAAAATTCAGGTTGTTACAGATTGACACACGGTTTTCACCATTACGACCGCAACGATGACGCGGTCCACATGATAGAGGTATCAAGGTCATTCAGAACAAATCACTTTAGTGAGTTTTCTAGGTGCACTAGGGTGCAGTGTATGGTCTATTAATGGTGCAAGTTGGGACACGTGTGAACACGAGCGATGTTGCAAAAGACCGGGATTCCACACCTCTCTGTTATGGACCGCCCATATCAGAGTCTGGGTGCATGTTGTGGATTTCCTACATGGAACGACTCGATCAGCGACTTCCTCCCAGCATTCTTGTGTAGACTTTGTAACGAGTGTCTATCCGATCGAAAGAATCAAGGGTTTGGTTGGATTTCCCCTCCGGACAAGATGAACGGTCCGGATCTTCCATCACGATCATGGTGGAAGGTCACCATAGCCATCAGACGGACAATGTCCGTTCAAATCGTGAAAACGCGCAAGAACGGGGATTTGTGGAAGAGGTGAGTGGGATTGGATCACGATTTTTTGCTGGAGTCTGTGAGGCCCGTCTCTACTATTTATTTGGACAATCTGCATCGTTCATTAGTTTAGTAGAGAGATTTCAGTTAACGGCCCCAAGTTTTGAGGTAATTGTTCACAAACCCAAGTGTAGGGTCGCAATGTAGTAATAATCTCGGTGAGACCAAGGTCGAATCCACATGGACTAATTTCATGCGTATTCTGAAAGTAACTAGAACTAGAACTAGAAGAAGATGTAAAACTAAATCTGAAATTATTTGAAAGAGTAATGTGAATTTATAATTGAAACTTGTAAATTTAAAGGTGGGAACTAGGGTGCCAAGGATCCACTTGTAGCTATTGGGAGGCCACTTTGTATGATTTAAGAGATCCTATTAGAATCAGAGTCTTATCTTACCTAGTTAGAGAAAGAAGAGACGGTCGGATCTCTGAACTTCTCATGAACCTAGTCTTTACAGATGAGAGTTGTGAAGATTGGAAGTGATTTTATCACCCAACCATGCCCAGGAGACAATGACAAACAATAGGATATACCAATCCCACAAACAATCATAGGAGAATTATGAAGATTATGAAGGATTCCATCACCCAACCATGCCCAAGGACGACGAAGGTGAACAACGTGACTTACTAATTTCACAATCTCAAATTAGGAAAAGAATATATTTAAAGAAATGCAGATCTATTGTAATTTGTCACAACAAACCATTAAAAACTTAAAAAAAAAATCCTTAATAGAGAACTAGAATCCATAAGGTTCAATAAAAACATGAATCAAAGCAAAGCAAACATCCCAATCATGCTACAAGCTCACCTTTTAGCCCTAGCTAAGAGGTTTAGCTAACCATAGACATTATTAAACTAAGAACTCTTAAATAAAACAAAAAGACCAACTAAGGAAGAAGATGAAAAACTCCCGAGTGGCGGCTCCACCCTTTTGCTCCACTCTTGAACACTAGAAGATGCTTAAGAATATCCTAGGGACTCCTATTTATAGTTGTGAAGCTCCACATTTTGCACCGACTTGGAATTTCTGCAAATTGCCTCAAATTATGCAATTCGCTTCGGCCCCGCGTTACAATTCTGTGCGTTTTCGGTGGCACCGAAGTTGGTTCGGTGGCACCAAAATCATATCTGAGATTTATCGCATCTGAAATTGTATGTGTAGAGTACTTAGGTGCACCAAAATTGGCTTAGGTGGCACTGAGTTAAGCCGTTTTCTTGCTGGACTATTTTGTGCACTTTCGGTGGCATCGAAGTTGGCTTAAGTGGTACCGAACTGTCCTATTTTTCTGTTGATTAACTTGTGTTTTTGCAAATCTTTTCTTCATCCGTTGTACTTGGTTTCCTTAGATCTTTGGCATGAGAATTCTTCATTCTTGGTCTCCTAAGATCCTTCCTTTGCCTCGGTGATTCTTGAGCACTAAATCCATGCTTTTAGCATTCTTTTCAATCCAAGCTCTCAGATTCACCTTGCAATACAAACATGCATAAAATATAACATTAAGTAGTATCATGTTCATAAAACCAAGATATAAATGGGGTAAAATATGAAATATTTGAGTCTCAACAGCAATCTGCATTCTCTGCTCCCCCCCCCCCCCCCCCCCCCCCCCCCGCAGTTGATCATGGCATGAATCGTGTTCTGTTTGCTAGGCCTTGGTCGGAGGTGGGTCCCGTGCATGATGGACAGTTTGGATTTGTCAGTCGGCCAATCATGGTGGGCCACTGATGTCGCAAATGGACGATGCTCATACATCTTCGGACAGTGGGAGGAACTCTCTCTCTTTTTCGAATTTCGTCGAGACAAACCACGTTTGACCCGATTGTTAGTTCAGTGCACCGCCGGTGCACATGTAATGTGTACACTCGGGCGTGATTGTGGGGCCCATAGTGATGTTTTTGAGAAATCTACTCCATCCATTCATTTTGTCAACCCATATTAAGGTCCAAATGGGGCCCTTGGTCAAAGATCAGGCAGGTCTAAAGCTCGAGTGGGCTACCCTCAAGTAAATATTCGTTTTAACCATTGATCTTGCTGTTCCAAGAGTTGAAATTTGGCATGTACGGTTAATTTATGGTATATTGGCATGGTGTAAGGTTTCTCATCAAACGGATCGTGACAACCTTGTGATCTAGAATTCAAGGTCCAGGTTAATGGCATTTTCGTAATTATTATTGATCTAAGAGTTTTGTGAAATCTAATGGTTCTACATGGTTGTATGTGCCTTTCTAAGCAATTCTTACAAATAGACTCACATCTATATCATTACGGATAGGAATCTATTAGCCACTTCATTCAAGGGAAGTTACCTACGTCAAATCACATGATGGTTGGTCTTGTTTTAAAATCAATGGTCAGATGGCTTAATCTATGAATGGATATTAACGGTCAGATTCATGTTGGGGATTAGATGTAAGGTTAGGATAGTTAGACTAGTATCGTACACATGTACGTATTAAGTCGAACTTCATGATAACACTCGAGAACTTTCAATACTCGGGTATTGAAAAGTTCGGGGTGTTACGCACAAAACTGTTTGTGACTGTTTGGATCATCTCTTACAAGGAAAGCATTTCGATGGTATTCCAATTTGGCACCTGAATCTATATGAACTTAAGATCAGATGCAGAATGCTTTCATGGCAAAGTTCTTCTCATCCAACCGAGATGTCAGCATCATAGAGCTAGCGTCCATATGGAAAAGAGAGAACAAATCGGTAGAGAAATTTATTGAAAGTTGGAAAAGTATGGGGGCATCATGCAGACAATTGCTTAAAGAAAAAGAGCAAGTCAAGATGTGCTTAAATTCAATGGATACAAGGATTGCGTTTGGCATGGCAAGCGATGATGTACGGACCTTTTGCAATCTTGCTACAAAAATCCATATGTTAGAGACTATGACTAAGAAAATGCCCGCCATTCAAAGTGAAACAGTGTAACGAGGTTCAAGTCGACTGATGGCTAATGTAGTTGACCAATAAAAAAGAAGAGAAGATCGACATAATCGACGAAGGACAAAAAGAAGAGTAGATACAGACTGCTATCGGGGCCAAGAAAATGATAAGTGGTCCAGACCATATGATTTTCATAAAGGGTATGTGTTTAAAAAGAAAGAGATGTTGTCAATGATGAAACAACTACTAACTGCCAAAACAATCAAGTTACCCCAACCCAAGCGCCCAGAAGAGGTCAAGCTAATAAAGGATAGGAATTATTGCCACTGTCATCGTTTCTTGAGTCATCCTATGGAAAATTGTTTCACGTTGAAAAATATATTACAAAGAATGATAGACAAAGGTGAAATTGTGATTAAAAAAGGGAAAGGAAAGGAATGAGAAAGCGACTACGAACATGACGTGCATTCAAACTTCGAATAAGGGAAAAGAATGTAAAAAAGACTGAACAGAGAAATCAGTAATATGACAGAAAAAAGTAAATACTGTAATGTAATCGTCATTAAATCCACCGATGAATAGATCACCACTAATTGCTGCATGTAAAGTGTAAGACCCATATCATAGTCCATATCATTCCATATATTCCCGCGATCCTCCCTGTCAAATTTCGGCGACCCGCGACCTGTAATCGGGGTTTGTACGCGACCCTGAGTCACATCCAGTCAATCTGAGTCGACTCAACCTAAGACTTGTACACTTGCGACCGCGCCGTCGCTACAGTTCTGATGTCGCATCTCATGCACCAAGGCGATACCTAGGCTAGGAGATGTGGGTCAGCGTTCAATTCAAGGAAAACGCCGTGCATTTGCAATTTCGAGAGAATCTCTACCTAAAATGTCACCTCAATCAATCAATCAATCCCATCAAGGGTCAAGTACAAGTCAAGTACTCACATCACTCAACACGTCACTCAACCCATCATAACCCATACCTCTCTTACACAAGCTACCCCAAAAGTCAATAAAACTCTTACACAACCCATCCCTCTCTCCCATCCATCACTCCATCACCCATCCCTTTCTCTCTCCTTACAACCCTCTCTCTCTCTCTCTCATTTCTCAAACCCATTTTCCAAGCAACCAAAAAATCCCACGTCCAAGCTCACCCAACCTCCATGAGAGATTTTTGTGTGTGGCCCACTCCCTAACCCTCTCACCTCTCATCTCAACCCTTTATTCTTCATCACCTTCCTTTAAGATCGAAGCCAAGGAGTTTGGCGTTCCATCAGAACAAGAAGAAGAAGTGGACGGTGAGTGATCTTGGACCCACATTTGCATTTTTTATTTTTTTTGTGATTTAAGGGCCCACATATGGTGAGACCCACCTTAATTTATGCTTGTATCCAAGAGAGAATCATAATGGCGGGGCCCCTCCGTCATCTCCGATCTCTCTTTCTCTCCCTCTCTCTCTTTTTATGATCATGGCCCACCTATGATGTGTGTATTTTACCCATGCCATCCAACTAGTGGGCCACCTGGATCCCGATTTGGGACCTACATGACCGGACGGTCACACAGGCCCAGATGAAAGGGAAAGATAAATATTAGTTTGATCCAAATCTAGTGGCTCACTACCTGGGACCACCATGATGTAGGTACATCATCCAGCACCATCCAGCAAGCTGGACGGTGGGCTGGACACTGGATGTATATTTTATATATATATATATATATATATATATATATATATATATATATATATAATATATATATATATATCCATGTGTGTGTGGTATGTATATATGTTATAATATTATATTACATATATATATATATATAGATTATATGTATGTGTGGGCCCCATGTGGGACCCACCTGCTTTGAAATAAATGGATTTGACTGGTGTATTCTGGCCGGTAGCCAGCCACACAGCTGTTGTATGCAGCAGTTGCGGTGGGACACCGCTTGCTATATCTAGCTAATGGACGGTGGATCCCTATCATGATGTATGTGTATTATCTATGTCGTCCAACCGTTTTGATGGTGGGACCCACTGCTGGACTGACGTCAGCAAGTTCCATGGGTCCCACATGATGTATATGTACATCTCAACCGTCCTGATGGTGGAACCCACTACTAAACAAAGTTTGGATGGTGTTGATTTGTATAGACAATGTTTGGATGGTGCTGATGCACCTGGACAAAGTTTGGATGGTGCTAATTTATATGAACAATGTTTGGGCAGTGCTAGTCATCATTAATGGGCCATGTGCCCCATGGATTGATAGTGTACAGTGATACACATGTTACACATATAATTATTAAAATGATTTTGGTGTGGTCCAAGCCCACTTGAGGACCATTGGTGCGGCCGATCTATGAGGCCATCAGAATGTATTTTGGCCATAGGCTGGGGCCCACCTATTTGCATGGTTAGGCCCATGTCATGTGGCCCATTTGATATAATCAAGCCCCAGATACGTGGCCCATTTGTTGTATATGAGGCCCACGCATTAGGCCCATGGTGATGCATTTACAACCCATTTAATGAGGCCCATTGCGATAGGTTGGAGATGCATGGGCGAGGCCCATTATGATGTATCTGAGGCCCATGGGTGCAGCCCATTGAGATGTTTCTAAGGCCCATGAGCGAGGCCCATTGTGATGTATTCGAGGTCCATGGGTGTGGCCCATTGTGATACATTTGAGGCCCTTGAATGAAACCCAATGCGATGTATATGAGGCCCATGAGGGAGGCCCAATGTAATGTATGTGTGGCCGTTACGTTGTGTATGAATCCCTTGTGTGGGCCACTCCTTAGGAGCAATGCTGGTTAAATGACCACATTGATGGGTAATGATGGTTGAAAGTTTTCATTATAACCTTCCCTTAGGCCTTGTTAGGCCCGTTCTCATCATTCTCTTAGTGGGTTAACCCAAATAAGTGGGCCACATTTACCATAGATGGATGGCGTCGTGCTATCGAATTTGATATAACCATGGTCGAGGGCCGATCTTTATATTATGGTTGATCGGTTGTTCATCTTTGGACCTCGCCTTATTTATATGATGATTGTTGGCGCCGATTATCGATGCTAATTGTCGGTACCGATTATCGATGTAAATTCTCGGTGTCGATTATCGAGGCCAATGCCTATTATCGATAGCGATTATGAGTATATACAACATAGAATCATGATACATGCCCATACGCATCATCTGTATGCTTGTGATGAGATGAGTGATTAATCATAGCACATGCCATTGGGAAAATTGTTATATGACTCCCTGGTAAAGGGATTTGCCCACATGAGCACGCAGTACACGCATGATTGTTGTATGACTGAATTGCGTGATTCATGCATCTCGCATTGTGTGACATGTATACTGTATGCCCTAGTGACATCAGGGTTGTAGCCTCCAAAGGCATATCGTGGTTGGCAGGATTAGACACCGAAAATCTTATTCTACGTGGGGTGTTATAGATGTCCCTGGGTGAAATTCTCTAAACCCTTATGATACCAAGAGGTTGCTCCAACGTCTAGACCGAGTGGGTGCATGAGCACCGAGTGCCGATTACCAGAAGGTCGCACTTTCCATTGTGTCGTGGTCAGTTAGAAGGAGGTGTGGCCTTACCCGCCTAAGAGGAGGGGGCAAAGCTAGGCTGAGTTTGACCAGCTTGAAGAATGGGTCCGTTATCCACGAGCAGAGCCTGATATTAGCAGGCAAGTAGTGAGGTCTCTTCCAACTCACCTTATTACGAGCGATAGGGTCGCAATCTTGTTTGGAGTGCACTAGACCCCGGTGATATTCCAGAGTTCAGCTGTATTAGCATGTGGACTTAGATGAGGATTGGTATGCTTGAGTTGCATCTTGCTTCGCATGGCTTTGGTATGGCCGACATCATTCATGCCTTGCATCGCATGGCCTTGGTTAAAAACTAATAGTATTCATAGATTCATCAGCATATTCCGCATTACTCTGATTTTTCATAATTGTATTACTACATTACGCACACACCCTCACCACCCTTTAAGCTTTTCGTAAGCTTATGCATGACCGTTGCGTGTAAGTGACGTTGGACCGCAGTAGCACTGAGGCAGGAGTGCATAGTAGAGCATCTGGGAGCTTTTGTCTATCATCATTGTATTTCCCTTTATACGCATTGTACTTATAAGTTTTTTTTATCATAGTGGAAATGTGATGGAGTTTTTGGTTGTTGTTTGTGGGTTATGCCTTTGGTTATGCTTATTATGAATCGAACTGATGTTGAAAATCCTCTTCGTAGCATCCTAGGATCAGAACTTGGCGGATGGGTGCTAGGAGCCGAGAATGGGGTTCTACGGAGGTTGTCGGCGCTGGATTCGGTAATTTGGAATTTCATGAGCCCGGTTTCAAAGTTTGGGGCATGACAGAAGTTGGAATCAGAGCATAACTTGGGAATAACTGAGAACAACTTTACATGTCTGTCATAAGTTTAAAATGACTAGGTCCTGAGTTCGGATAGCTTAGCGATCTTCTGTTATCGATCTTTAACGTGCGTGCCTTCGAGAGTTTTCAAGATTGATAGGCACCTTTGCTCTTTCCTGTAGGACATGTCGCCCAGGAGAGTGACCCGAGAGACTCCTGCTCTACCACCTGCGACTCCCGCCCTACCACCTACGATCTCCACTCCACCACCAGAGATTCTTACCCCCCAGCCTGAGGATGTCGTTCCTCCGCCAAAGATCGGTGTGGATCCAACCGTTCCCGTGAGTGCCTCCCAGTTACAGCAGATTTTACAGGCTGTGATGGCCGCCCTTCAAGGGCAGGGCAGGCACCACTTTGTTTCGCCAGCCCAGGCAGAGTAAGAGCACGCAAGCGCCCTTCTTTGAGGGTTCCGGCAGCTAGATCCCCCGTGTTTCCAGGGTGAGCCAGACCCGACAGTATGTCACGCCCCAAAACTGGAAATCAAATTCACAGGAATCCCGATCGCCGAATCCTGTGCCGACAGCCTCTGTAGTACCCCATTCTCCCAGTGCTCATATGCCAGGTTCCGATCCTGGGATCCTACAAAGAGTATTTTCCAACGTACATTTATCTCGTGAGAAGCATAACCACACGTTTACCCAAATCACAAAAGCAACATCATCATCACATATCCACTAATATAAACTTTGAATACATGTTGAAAGGGAAATATATATGTCAAAATTAAAGCTTCAGAAGTCAGCTACATGCTCTAAGCTCCAAGCTGTTGCAACCTAATATCACCTGCACACATGTATCTTTCATAAGCTTATAAAAAGCTTAGAGGGTGGTGTAAGTGTGTGAGCAGTATATGTGTGCTTAAAATATAATATCAGAGTAAACGGAAATACTGGTAAGTCCATGAACCATTTAATATCAGTGTAACCAAAAATACTGATAGGTCCATGAGTCAATCAATATCAGAATACACAATACAAATCAGCTATGCAAATGAGGAGTCATAAAGAGCCAAATATCAGATGCCGAGGATGCAATGCAATATACAATTCCTGATGAGTTCACGAATACCGTCAGTTGTATCTAGACCATATAAATGCAGAAACACAGTAACCCAAAATGTTGTATGCCACAGATGTAATGCGATATGTGGTGCGAATGGAATGACCATGCTGGAGTGTGAAGTCGGGATGATAGTACGTAGTATCGCAAGGTATGGGGTCCATCACAAGGGACTTCTATCCAAACCAGTCCCATACTTAATTTGGATAGTCAGAGTCAATGTGGTAAACTCCTAATCTCAGGTTAGTCGTGCACCCTAACCTAAATCCTAGCTATTGTGAAGTACACGTAACACATAGTTGCGCACCACCAGCCTGAATGAATAGTGAATGAATGAATGAGTATGCAACTCCTGCTCAATAAGTCCACATATCAGCACCGTACATCTCTGGGATCATCACCGGGGTCTAGTACACTCTACATGGAAATCGCCACCCACTGACACGCGACCATGCAAGTGGAAGAGACCTCACTATCCGCCTGGCCAGTAGTCATCCAATATCTACCCGGCACGTTGATAGCGGACTCATTCACGAGCTGGTCAAACTCAGCCTAGCTATGCCCCTACGCTCAGGCGGCTAAGGCCACACCCCCTCCCAACCGACCACGACACAGTGGGAGACGTGGCCTCCTTGTATTTGACACTCGGGCACTCATGTATCTACTTGGTCTCGGCATTGGGGCATCTCCTGGCCTCGGAGGTTTACGGACTTTCACCCACGGACATCTAAAGTGCCCAGATGCTCGAACTAAACATTTTTGGTGTCCCATCTAGCCATCCACGGCATGCTTGTGGAGGCTACGGCCCTGATGTCGCTAGGGCGTACATTAATCACAACACATAATGCAAGATGCATGAGTCATACAATCCAGTCATGCATTAATCCTGCGCATACTGTACGCTCATGTGAGACAATCTTCACCTATCAGGGAGTCTCATAATAACCTACCCAATGACATATGCAGTGGTCAACCACATCTCATAATAAACATGTAGATGATGCGTATGGGCATGATGCTATGCTGTCACATACTCATAATCAGTATCGACAATCAGCACTGATAATGGGCGTTGATAATCGACCTATACAATCGGCCTGATAATCGGCCTTGACAATCAGTCTCGGCAATCAGAATCGGCCTCGACAATCGGAATCGGTCTCGATAATCGGCCTCGACAATCGGAATCGGCCTCGATAATCATAATCGGCCTTAATAATTGGAATCGACCTCAATAATCGGAATCGACCTTGATGTAAGGCGGGATCCATGGATGGACAATCGATGATGGACCAAGAAATATCAATGGGGCCCAATCGTTTGGGGTAACCCACTAGAGAATGACGAATATGGGCCTAACCAGGCCTAAGGGAAGTTCACAATGTGGACGTTTAACCATCATTGTCCATCAATGTTGACCTTTAACCAACATTGCTCCCAAGGAGTGGCCCACATAGGGTCGATCATATAGTGGGCCTATAGCCTCACACAAGAGCCTAACACACATCACGATGGGTCATATCCATGGGCCTCTCATACATCAGGTGGGCCGCATTATACGGGCCACGTATACATCACAATGGGCCTCTGGCACGGGCCTACTATACATCACAAAAGGCCACATCCCATGGTCTCAAATATATCACAATGCGCCTCTACTCATGGGCTCCAAATACATCACAATGGGCCTTAACCCATGGCCCCAAATACATCACATCGGGCCTCACCAAATGGGCCCCCAAATACATTAAATAGGGCATATCAAATGGGCCACTCCAGCTACCCCTTTCATCCATCTAAAGAGATCATTTTAGACCATTATCTAGACAGATAAATCATATCAAAAGATCATCTGGACCTACCACAAAGAACGGTGGAGATAATGATTTTCACCGTTAAAATATAAAGGGCCTGCCACAGAAAACTGTGGGAGCAGCCACACACCCACCGTTAAAACATTTTTAGGACCCGCAGTGATGTATTTTGAGATCCAACCTATTCATCAGTTTTAAAATTGATGAAGTGTGAAAACAAAAATATCAGCTTGATAGGAACTGTCATGGCCTTTAAGAATTTTTGAACGGTGGATGTTGAAAGTGCCCTAGTTTGTCAAGTTATGTGAAGTTGTCGGTCAGAGTGTTTACAGAACTTGATAGGAAGATCAATTCAAGCGTCTGCCTCAACCGGATGTGTGGAAGCTCGCCATAGGTAAATCAAAGCCTCACATCCCATGACCCAAAACACCAGGTAAAGAAAAACCCTTAAAAACAAGTTAGAAATCATAGGGTTTTAGGGTGAGAAAACTTTTTGCAAAATAGGAAAATCTCTAAGTCTTTCTCGCCTTGTCGATTTTATCAAAGACCCTTGATATGATCGACCTGCTCTGTCGATGTCCTCGATACCTTAACGATATTACCGATGTGAGGACCAAAAGTGTCCAACAACTAAATATTCATCTGGACGGATTTATCGATGTATCGATCCATCTATCGATATCATCGATATAAACACTAAATATGTCCAGCAACTTCACAACATATCTGGACGAATTATCGATGTATCAATACACATACCAATATCATCGATATTCAAATCTCGAGTCCATCGAGAGTGGCTCGATAAGATCGACAGGCAGATTTCCGGCGCCCCTATTTTGTAATGAAAATCTCAAATTCCTTCAATATGTCGATGACCGTCCGATATGATCTGAATTCAAATATCGATAAGATCAGAGGTCCATCTATGATCTCGATCAAGGGCGCGTATTTCTTACAATAGATATTTCAGGTTGTGTTTAATTATGATCGGGGGCCTTTCGATACAATCGATATTTCAAATATCGATGATATCGGCACCAGGTCGATTACGTCAAACAAATATATAAATCGTCCAGCAAGCTTAAAATCAAATCCGCTGGATTTATCGATGCATCGACTTTGATCTTGATATCATCGACATTCAAATTCCGATGATCTCGACGGTTCCCCGATCACTCATAAAAACCTGAAATATTTCAAAGTCAAGTCTCTCTCATTTTTTAGAGTGTCAATGGATCGAACCTGTCATCGATGGAATTGGAGTTCGAAATCCGATGATATCGACAATTGTCTCGATTCATCGACCAATTGGCAAAGAGTTTCAAAAGCGTATGACATTGAGTCTGATTCATTGAGCAGACCATCGTTGCTATCGAGAGTATACGCTCGATGATATCGAACTCTCTCATAAATGTAACTGTTTTATATCCGTTGGAACTTTTGCCTATATATAGAGGACTTGTCTTTTGTTGCTGTGAGAGAAAGAAGAGAGAGCTTTTGAGTGTGTCGACTTATATCCTATATCTAAAGCCCTTTCTCTCAAGAGAGTTCATCCTCCAATCCACCCTCACCATTGATATTCAATAGAGTGGATTGGGGAATGAACTTCCGCATTCAAGGATCCTCCAGCTACTACCTTAATGGCAAATCATTAAGCTGGGATGCCTTGAATGCCTTGATGATTGGATCTACTCTATCTTCCTATAGGAAAATCTTTAGAGAGTAGGATTCCATCATAACCTTGACCCAACCCGAAGCCAAGTACTGGTACATCTTTTGTGTTGTGGATCAAGGGAGCTGAAGACTCTTCAACAACATGGAGGAGATCTTCGTCATTGCGCTGAATGGGACTCATCAATTATTGTAAGTATTCAGAGTCCAAGAGGACACTTGTTATCATTCCTTTCTAGTTTGGGTCTTAAGTGTTCTCACCCTTTGAAGTCCTCAAGGAGGCCTCGGGGGAGTTACGTAGTGGGTACGTTGTGTGGGCCCTTGCTATGTGGAGAGCATAAACATCCGGGTGCGTTGTGTGGACCCTTCACTACCAAAAAAAGGAACAAAGGATTCAGACCACATTTTTTTGCAACGGATATAAACCGTAGCTATATTTGCTACGGTTTTAATCCGTAGCTGAAAACTCCAGAATCCATAGCTAAAGTTTCAATTTTTAAGGGTGGACGTTCAATTGCTACTGTTTTCCTTTGGTGTTGTTCAACCGAGATTTATTTCGAGCAACTTTTTTGATATAAACCTTAAAAGATTGTTTATAGATGGATTAACGGTTTGGATTAAATAAAAACATCATGGTGGGGCCCATAGAGCCCTGCCAGATCCAAAGCTCAAGCTACCGTTTTCATTTGTACGGTTAAAACGTGTTAGTTTGGTATTTTATGTTAAATAGTGGTGACTCGTTCATAGAAAATGTGGGTTTGATATATGACTATCCAGGCCATCCAAATAATGGGTCTTGTTTATATGGTTTATATTTATAATTATTTTATGTGATATTATCTTAACAATCAACTAAATGGACCATATATTGTACGGCTGTGAATACAGTTTTTTTTATAAACTATGGAAAACTCACATTTTCCGGATTTGGATTCTTATCCCAATTTAGAAGAGGAAAATTCATTTTCCCTCTTTCGACCGCCCCTTTTTTTGGCTCCCTTCTCTCTCTCTCTCGTTTGGATGCTGAAATTTCGTGCAAATGCTTTACAGGCGGTAAATCTCTCTCTCTCTTCTCTCTCTCTCTCTCTCTCTTCTGCCCCGACCAGCGCGACTCTCATCTGCCGGAATCCACCATCTTCTCCGACTAGCACAACTCCTCCCACCAGCACGTATGCTCGTCTCTGACTTTTCTTTCTTTTTTTCTTTTCTGGGACATGGAAAATTGGTGGGGGATGGGATTGGGCGCCGCCAAATCCTATACAACACCCGTTTCGTGCAGTGCACAAAACACCCGAGATTGTGGGGCCCACTATGTTATATATGCAAAATCCACTTTGTCTAGGCCTAACCTTGCATGTTAGGTCCTAAGACCAAAAATCAGCTAGATCCACAACTCAAATAGGCCACACCACACGGAACAATGGGGATAAGATGCAAAACATTGGTTTCTACATGGGGCCAGCCACCATAGTTCTATGTTACATCCACTAACTCCATATGTTTTTCCTCTCATGTCCTATAATGAGTTGGCCAAACTGATGGATGGAGTGATGTCACAAGGACATCATGATGGGCCAAACAAAGTTGTTGGTTATGTGGCCTCCTTGTAATAGGGGGCGGCATGATGCTTAATGCCATGCTGCTTTGATTGCTCTTCTTGTATGCTATATGATCTAAAAGGTGATGATTTGGAAGATGGACTGCTTCCCCGCCCTACAAATGCACATCGACTGGATGAGGGATGTGGCGTGGGCCCCGAATTTGGGGCTCCCAAAATTGACGATCACGAGTGCTTCTCAGGACAGGACGATTATCATATGGACGGTGGTGATTGCAATTTGTTTTTTCATAGTGAATTTCTCAATGTGTTTCTCCGTGATTTGTTTGGATAAATTTGGTTAATATTTGTTAGGTGCGGCCCTTACCATGGGCCCACCTCGATGTATTTATTTTATCTATTTTTCCAGATCATTTTAAGGTATGCAGATCCAATTCTCAGGTGGACAATAGCATGGGAAAAGGTGATGATTGACCACTAATTGGCCATAAAAGTTTTGAATTAAGCCCATCGAAACCGACTCGACCCATCATCAGAACCAGATCTCCTCTTAGGAGAGTATCGATCATTAAGCAATGGTTCTTAACCAACCAATCTTCAGTTGTACTGAAAAATGCAATCTGGTTGATAGGCTCAAGTATCCAACCATTCAATGTGATTGAATATCTCTCTCCTACAGATGCAAAATGTAGTGCAAATCTATTAGTTTCGGCGTAGGAAGAGTTCTGTCAAGTCTGTAGCTCAATGGTTGACAGGGCGTGTTTCAATGTTGAGGTCTTGGGTTCAAGACTTCAAGTCCAGCTTTTAACTTTTTTTTTTTTTTTTAAGTGTTTGGAAGCTATTAGCGCATTGAGGTCAACTTTTATTTGAAATCCAACTCCGGAGTATTACTCAGGCCTTATAATTGAATTGCCTTTTGAATTGTCACTGTATATAATGAAGTATTTCATAATTGATGCTTATGTTTTGCCTTGTTTGATTGTTTCATTTGATCATTACTAGTATTTGCGATTTGCCCTCAGAAGGAGAAAAAGAATTATAAATAAATTTTTTTAAAAAAAAAAAAACAAAAGAACTGGTCTTTGTTGATATTTGAGAAAATTAAAGGTAGAAACAGCTTAAAATTGTGCCCTTTATATTTGTAATGATGTAAATGAAGTCAGTTCTACAAATATTCATGGATGGAGAAAGTCATAAATTCAGAAACAGAAATACTTTGAGCACTTTATACCATACCCATGGAAATGTACAGTGATCAGGACTGTTGTTCTATAACTCAACTGATTAGATGGTTTCTATAACTCAACCTTGAATTTTTATTTTTTATTTATCATGGTCCGTCCAGCCCATGTGGTGGCTGACTTAATCAATGTTCCTGATCCATGTAAATTGGTCACATGTTGTGTTTTTTTTTTTTTTTTTGTTAGACAATTCATTGACCTCCATGAATCTACATGTCAGTGTTCATCACTTGGAGTTAGATTTTATTCCCTATTCTGTTGGTAATGCCACTGTGGCACTTATGATTAGATTGTTTAATAACCTTGATTTTTTATCATGGCCTGTCACATGATTGCCAACCTAATCAATGTTCCTGATTCAGGTACATGTGCGGAATATAGTGTGAATGTTTAGATCCACATTTCATGGACCTCCATGAAATGACATGTCAGTGTTCAGAATTAGATTCTATTTCCAGTTTCCCTTGGTACTACCACTGTGGCCCATGTGATTTGATGGTTTCCTTTGATCATCTTGAATTTAGTTATTTATTTATCATGGCCTGTCCACATGATTGCAGACCTAATCAAGGTTCCTGATCCATGTGCATGTGCCAAATATATCACATGTTTTGCTCAGCATTTCATGGACCTCCATAAAACCATATGCCAATCTATTTCATGTTCCATTGTAATACTTTTGTGGCCCATTTGATAAAGTGGACGGACATACAAGGAACAACCATAATAAGTTGTATGATTTTATAATTTGAAAATGACATTGCCTCCAAGAGAACCTGATTGTTTTTTTTTTTTTTTTTTTTTTTTTTTGTGTGTTCCATTGCAGCTTTATGTCCCAGGATGTGTCAACATAACTCCAGCGGGCATTGTGAGAGTTGTGGGTATCTTTGGTAACAGTACAGGATGAGGTAAGGACCCACTGCTCTTGGGTGTTTAATGCATTCTGTAGAACTGGTCTTGAGGATCCCACGTAACCAGAAGCTGTGGGACCATGTAAAACCGGACTTGGAGGGATCCTATCTAAACCAAAGCTTTGTAGGACCCTGTAAAACTGGTATTGTAGAGAGTCCCTACCTACAACTGCGGTGATATGGAGCCCGCGTGTGACATCTACTTTGTCAAGTGGTGGTTTGGCCAACTCATGATCTTAAGACATGAGAGCTCATAAAATAGATGGATCTAAGACACAAGTGGTCCACCCACGGGAAATAGTGATGATTAAATGCCTAGCATCGAAACCTTCTTAGGGTCACTGAAGTTCTGGGTCAAGCTAATACTAGGGTCTCAGCTGTATAGCTTATCCGCCATTGAAAACTTTTTAAGGGCTAGAAAGGTTTTGGATGAAGCTGATATTTGTGTTTTCCCTTCACCCAAGTTTATGTGACCTAATCAAAAGGTCAGATGACAAATAAACATTACAGTGGGCCATAGGAAGTTTTTAATGGAACCATTTAATCACCACTGTTTTCTTGTAATATGGTCCGCTTGAGATTTGAATCTGCCTCATTTTTTAGTACATGCATTAAAATGATATGAAAAATTAAATGGAGAACATGGATAAAAAAACATACATTAGCGACGTGGCTACTAGCAGCTTCAGTAGGCAATCTGCATCCAAATTGAAATGGTCATCTACTAAAATATTAATTAATATTAATAAATTGTTTAATTTAGATTAGAGATTAAATATTTTAAACAATACATTCATTACCAAAATCCGTCTCATGATATATATATTTTTTTAATGTAGGTATCTTACTAGCAACATGCTGACTGGGGTCATACCCTCTTGGGTCCAAGGTACCAAACATAACTTGTAAGTATTACTCAGTAAATCTCAAATTACATTTCACTGGCAACAGGATCTGTATATTTGCTAGCTTCTTTTTCCATGCATATTAATGTTTTGTTAAACTCTCTTGTGAGATTACTTTAGGCCTTTCAGATTCCTACTGGGTTATTATTTTTTCCACTCCTGAAAAGGCATAAACATAGCATTGCATGATGTTGTCTTGCGGGGACTTATCTTACAACAATTTTACCGGTCTGATATAACCCAATGCTCAACAGGAAACTTGTAAGAACAATAATTTTCCACACTTTGTTTGTTTTCCTTTTCCCGGAGTACTATGTCCTTAGGTCATTTTTTCATTTATCGAGTTTGGTGGTCAACATGAAATTTTCTTTCTCACATCTTTGCTGAAAGTGCATGTATATCCTTGCAGTGTCATTGTGGAAGCTTTGAAGTTGGATAGTTTGCAAAGACTTTGCTCATCTTTAGAGCCTCTTCTAGGCAGAATTGTGAGTCATACCTTACTATTTCATCAGCATTAGATTATCAGATGTTAGGATATCTTGATTTAGGCAAGTGCTTTAATGGTTTATAGTATGCAATGAAATATTTCATAGCTCGTTATTCTTATCATTAATTTTGGACTTTCCTTAAAATTATTCGACATCGAAGCACATTGAATGCTTCATGGTTGTGAATCTCACAATTTTGTCCTATCAAATTCCCGTAGATGAAGTATAGATATCCTAGACATGACCAATTCGTAGTAGGATGTGTAAAAAATCGAATTTGTTTTGATCAGGTCATCGGCAGCTGGAAAAATAAAATGTTGCTACATCAGTACAACGACATTTACTCAATGAGTTGACTAGAGACCTGAACTAGGTAGAGTCAGCTTAGCTAAAATTTGCGTTGAGTCACCTATTGGGCCTTGAGTTTGAACTAAGGCTGGAAAGATTTGCTTTAAAAAATAAAAGACCTGAAAGATCCAAATCCTCAGGAGTTAAAATGACCCATCAATCTTGGCTTTAGTTGTATCAGGCTTTCTGACCCTACATACATGTACAAGCAGCTCCTTTACCACGTGCACGAACCACACACTTATGGACATGTCTTTGCAGAGATCTCTTCTTATGTCTGGCAGCATTTATATTCAATGTAAATCCAGGCCTTTCATCAGGTATGTCTGGTTCTCAGTTGGGCCATACATGGGCATCAAATCTGGATTGCCAGTTGACTCGGTTTCCATTCTTACCATACATACGTGGCTCATCTCAAAAACAGAACCAACCTGATTTTTCTACCCACAGCACATACACGGTGGCAACCACCAGATAAATTGGATCTTGCATACATGTAGGGATGATAGTAATTAGAATCCTACTCACACACTTCTTATTGTAATTGGTGCATTCTTGCACATGTAATTGATGCATTCAATTGTGAAAGGATTTATGACCCACACCTCTCCTTATTCAGCAATCAAAACACTAAAACTAGAAAACAGAAAGAAAGAACCAAAATTAAAGAGAAAAACGAAAATTAAACCAAAATTGGACACATGCCATGATGGTTTGTGATCTGAATTTTTGGTGAGGAAACTTGTTTGACAATCATGTTGAAGGTGATACTTTTGTCCTTCTGTATCATATGTATGCAACTGATGCTTGATGTGGAAATCTGACCATTTTGAACCTTCCCTAATTGCATAAGTGACTGAACCAGCTCTGTATGTTACACATAATTTGTCATCCACTAGTTTCTGTAAATGAAGATAAGAGGATTGATCTTAACAGTATGGTCGTCATGCACATAGACAGAAAATGCTTGCAATTAATTTTTATGAGTACTTGATAATTTTGGAGTCATTGGTTAGGGTTTGGGCTGAAAGTACAGTGCTGGAGCCGACGCTTTCGGAGTCCAACTCATTTTTTGAAAAAATAGAAAATGGGAATATTAGTAAATATGAATTTCTTGTTAAGAAGAAAATGGAAGGGGAAAGAAAGAGAAAGACATAACTGAAACTTTCCCCGTTGAATTTGATGTCCAGGAAATGGACCTTTTCCAAAAAACCATAGATTTAAAACCATTAAATCCTTCTCAGAAATTTGAGTTTATTGAACTGAATTGAAATATTACAATTCAATTTTGTTGAATATCCAAACGCAAGGTTTCCATGAATTAGGCAAATGAATTCATTCTAACCCATTTTGTTGAATATCCAAACGCAAGGATTTTTATTTATTATTTATTATTATCATTATTTTTTGTGATATGTAATAGCTTTTCAGAATTCATATGTAGGTGCATACTTGTGCTCATTCACATGGACTTTGACTATCTTTCTTAAATTTCTTTGGTTTTTCTAATTTTTGTATCTAATTTTGACTTTCTAGGCCCTAAAACAAGATTCAAGGTGTCGTCAACAATGCTAACAGAATCCTCCAAGTTAGATTATTGATTGGACCTGATTTTATTTAAATGATCTTGATAATCCATTTAATTTAAATGAGTAGACCCGGATGTGCTTCGGAGCTATCCGGATGTTGAGTGGGGGTCCCTGGAATGTGGGAACCGCTGTTATGACCACGATGAAACTGTCCATTTCCTATGGACAACATTGGAGTGGCCTGACCATTTGGATAGGCCGTGTTTATATCTGTAGTTGCTCGAAATTGATGGAGCAGACCTAGATGTGCGTCGGAGCTATCCGGATGTTGAGTGGGGGTCCTTGGAAGGTGGGAACCGCTGTTATGACCATAATGAAGCTGTCCATTTCCTATGGACGGCATTGGAGGGGCCTGACCATTTGGACATGCTGTGTTTATGTTATTTGCTTGAAATTAATGGAGTAGACCCAGATGTACGTCGGAGCTATCCGGATGAGCGGGGGTCCCTGGAAGGTGGGAACTGCTGTTATGACCATGATGAAGCTGTTCATTTCCTATGGATGGCATTGGAAGGGCCTGACCATTTGGACAGGCCATGTTTATATTTGTATTTGCAAGGACCATACCCTTAACCTAAACTGAACCCATTCTCAAATCCAAAAACTTATAACATAAACCTCAACCTATAACCTACAACCTAAATCAAAACCAAAACCAAAACCTAAACCTATAACCTATAACCTAAATCAAAACCTATAACCTAAACCTAAACCTTAACCTAAACCTATAACCTATAACCTAAATCAAAACCTAAACCTAAATGTAAAACCTATAACCTAAACCTAAACCTTAACCTAAACCTATAACCTATAACCTAAATCAAAACCTAAACCTAAACGTAAAACCTATAACCTATAACAAAACCTATAACCTAAACCAAAATCAAAACCTATAGCCTAAACCTGAACCCATTCTCAAATCCAAAATCATATAACCTAAACCTAAACCTTAGCCTAAACTGTTAACTTATAACCTAAATCAAAACCTATAACCGAAACCAAAACCAAAACCTATAACCTAAACCCGAACCCATTATCAAATCCCAAAACCTATAACCTAAACCGAAACCAAAACCTATAACCTAAAACCCAAACCCATTCTCAAATCCATAAACCTATAACATAAACCTAAACCTTAACCTAAACCTAACCTATAACTAAATCAAAACCAAAAACCGAAACCTAAACCTAAAAACCTAACCTAAATCAAAACCTATAACCTAAACCTAGAACCTAAACCTAAAAAAAAACCTAACAAAAAACTAAAATATAAAACTAAAAACTAAAACCTAAACAAAACCAAAACCAAAAAAAAAACCTATAGCCTAAACCCAAACTCATTCTCAAATCAAAAAACACTTATAAAAACCGTTAACCTATAACCTAAATCAAAACCTATAAGCTAAACCAAAACCAAAACCTATAACCTAAACCCGAACTCATTATCAAATCCCAAAACCTATAACCTAAACCGAAACCAAAACCTATAACCTATAACCTAAACCCGAACTCATTCTCAAATCCAAAAACCTATAACATAAACCTAAACCTTAACCTAAATCTACAACCTATAACCTAAATCAAAACCAAAACCAAAACCTAAACCTATAACCTATAACCAAAATCAAAACCTAAACCAAAACCAAAACCTATAGCCTAAACCCAAACCCATTCTCAAATCCAAAAACCTATAACCTAAACCTAAACCTTAACCTAAACCGTTAACCTATAACCTAAATCAAAACCTATAACCTAAACCTAAACCAAAACCTATAACCTAAACCCGAACCCATTATCAAATCCCAAAACCTATAACCTAAATCAAAAAAAAAAAAACCTATAACTTAAACCCGAACCCATTCTCAAATCCCAAAACCTATAACCTAAATCGAAAAAAAAAACCTATAACCTAAACCCGAACCCAATTCTCAAATCCAAAAACCCAAATAAAAACGAAACCGAAAAAGAAAAACCTAAACCTAAACCTAGAACCGAAACTCAAATCCCTAAAACTAAACCGACACCGAAGATAAACTACAACCAAATCCCTAAACCTAAAAGAGAAACCTAACCTAAACCTATACTTATAACCTAAAACTATTCTTAAATCCCAAAACCTATAACCTAAACCTAACCTTTCCCTAAACCTATAACCTAAACTAAATTCCCTAAACCTAAACCTAAACCTATAACCTAAACCCAAATCCCTAAACCTTAACCTATAACCTAACCTAAACCTATACTTATAACCTAAAATTATTCCCAAATCCCAAAACCTGTAACCTAAACTGAAATCAAAACTTATAACCTAAACTGGAACCTATTCTCAAATCACAAAACCTATAACCTATAACCTAAATCAAAACCAAAACCAAAACCTAAAACCTAAACCTATAACTTATAACCTAAATCAAAACCTACAACCTAAACCTAAACCTTAACCTAAACCTATAACCTATAACCGAAATCAAAACCAAAACCTAAACCTAAAACCTAACCTATAACCTAAATCAAAACATATAACCAAAACCAAACCCAAAACCTACATCCTAAACCCGAACCCATTCTCAAATCCTATAACCTATAACCTAAACCTAAACCTAAACCTAAAACCTATAACCAAAACCAAAACCTATAACTTAAACCTAAACCAAAACCTATAGCCTAAACCCAAACCCATTCTCAAATCCAAAAACCTATAACCTAAGCCTAAACCTTAACCTAAACCATTAACCTATAACCTAAATCAAAACCTATAACCTAAACTAAAACCTATAAACTAAACCCGAACCCATTATCAAATCCAAAAAAACTATAAAACCTAAACCTGAACCCATTCTCAAATCCCAAAACCCAAACCCAAACCTAAACCTAAACCTAAAACCTAAACCTAAACCTATAACCTAAACTCAAATCTCTAAACCTAAACATAGACCTAAACCTAAACCTATAACCTAAACTAAATCCCTAAACCTTAACCTATAACCTAACCTAAACCTATACTTATAACCTAAAACTATTCCAAATCCAAAACCTATAACCTAAACCTAACCTTTCCCTAAACCTATAACCTAAACTCAATTCCCTAAAGCGAAACCTACACCTAATCCTAATCTCAACCCCCTAACCTAAACCTAAACCTAAACTTGAAAACCCAAACTTAAACCCAATCCCGAACCTGAACCCGATTTCCTAAACTAAACCATCCATTCTCAAATCCAAAACCTAAAACAAAAAACCTAAAACCAAAACAAAAAAAAAAAATTAACCAAACCGAACCCATTCTCAAATAAACCCAAAACCTATAACCTAAAAAAAAAAAAAAAATCTATAACCTAACCCGAACCCATCTCAAAAGATAAAAAAATATAAATAAACCGAAAACAAGAAACCTAAACCTATAACCTATAACCTAAACCAAAACCAAAAACTATAACCTAAACCCGAACCCATTTCAAATCCCAAAACCTATAATCTAAACCCGAACTCATTCTCAATCCCAAAACCTATAACCTAAACCTAAACCTTAACATAAACCTATAACCTATAACCTAAATCAAAACCTATAACCTAAACCAAAACCAAACCTATAACCTAAACCCGAACCCATTTTTAAATCCCAAAACCTATAACCTAAACCAAAACCAAAACCTATAGCCTAAACCCGAACCCATTCTCAAATCTCAAAACCTAAACCTAAACCTAAACCTAAACCAAAACCTATAACCTAAACCCGAACCCATTCTCAAATCCCAAAACCTAAAACCTATAACCTAAACCAAAACCTATAACTAAATCAAAACCAAAACCTATAACCTAAACCCGAACTCATTCTCAAATCCCAAAACCTATAACCTAAACCTAAACTTTAACATAAACCTTTAACCTATAACCTATAACCTAAATCAAAACCTATAACCAAAACCAAAACCATAACCTATAACCTAAACCCGAACCCATTCTCAAATCCAAAAACCTGTAACCTAAACCTATAACCTATAACCTAAACCAAAACATATAACCTAAACCAAAATGAAAACCTATAACCTAAACCCGAACCCATTCTCAAATCCCCAAACCTATAACCTATAACCTAAACCTTAACCAAATCCTATAACCTAAACTCAAAACCCTAAACCTTAAGCTATAACCTAACCTAAACCTATACTTATAACCTAAAACTATTCCCAAATTCCAAAACCTATAACCTAAACCTAACCTTTCCCTAAACCTATAACCTAAACTCAATTCCCTAAATCTAAACCTAAACCTACACCTAATCCTAATCTCAACTCCCTAACCTAAACCTAAACCTAAACTTGAAAACCCGATCCCGAACCCGAACCCGATTTCCTAAACTTAAACCTTAACCTATTCTTAATTCCCTAAAGCTATAACCTATAACCTATAACCTAAACCTAACCTAAACCTAAAACCTAAACCTAAACCTATAACCTTAACCTAAACCTAGGTTTTGAGTTTAAAAGTCCATCCTAGGTTTGAACACATTACTCATGTTGGATTTTGCCATAGTTTAGAAGATTTGTAGGTACATTTTTGATTTCTTCATATATAAGTATTTTTTTTTTTTTTTTTTTTCTTTCTTCCTTTTGAGATGTGTATAAAGGCATGCTTGTTTGATTGTGTCTACAAATGCTATTTTATACAGGCTGACAAGCTAAAGAAGCCAGTGGAGGATTAAATTCATTTTCTCAAGGGAAGGGTTTCAGAACTTGAAAGTGATCTTGTGTCAAAGTCCACAAAAGTTAAATCTGTAGTTTCAAGGAAAGAAGAAGCCCTATCTTCTACATTAGCTGAAATTGACCGTGTGAAGGAAGAAAATTCTGTAAAAACGTGAGCATTATTGAATGCACATGAGGCCACACCTTAGTTGTAATTCTTATCATAGGTTGAGCAAAGTGAAGTATTGTTTATTTAGAAGTGTGCATGTTGGATGCATTGTATGATTTGATTTCTATTTGTAATAAATGCATCATTTTTTTTCCTGATTGCATTTTATGTACTATTTCTATCAGCATTAAGCTTAGATGAGTTATCAATCACAATAGGCTCTTGCAATGGAAACAGGTCGTATTATTACAATTTTTTAAAAAAACCTAAAAATATAATCCGTAGCTATAGCTACGGCTTTTGATCGTAACTATTGGTATCTATCGCTATGGATATTATTAGTGTTATTCGTATTTATTGCTACGGATAAAATCCTTTTGCTATGGATACGATCCGTAACACGTCTGTAGCTATTGCTGGGGTACCTAAAGGTTTTGCTACGGATTGTATCTATAGTTATTGGTATCTATTGCTATGGATATAAACTGTAGCTATTGGTATCTATTGCTACGAATATAATCCGTAGCTATTAATATCTATTGCTACAGATATAATCCGAAGCTAGACCTTTACCTACCCCATCAATAGCGACGGACGTGCTACGGATTATATCCATAACAAAAGTTCTTTTGCTACGGTTTTTGGTCGTAGCCTTTGCCCATTGTTCTTGTAGTGCTTGCTCTATGGAGAGCATAAACATCTGGTTAGGAGTGAACCAGTAAAACTCTTGGGTTAGAGATGAACCGAGTAGAAACCTCTGTGTAAAGGTTGAAGGTGAACCTGATTTAAAACCTTAGGTTTGAGGTGAACCCTGGGAAACCTCCTTAGTGAAATCCGGTACACTCAAGGGTTAAGTGCGGTAGCCGGGAGTGGAGTAGACAAGTAGTCGAACCACTATAAAAATAACTGTGTTTGAGATTGTTAATGTCTTTCAATTATGTGATTTCCTTATATGTTTTTATATCTGATTGCCTGAGATCACACCTCGTACACACACACAGTCATAACCATCATAATCTTGTTTGCAATTTGTTTATCTTCAAGAAGTTTGTGACTGGATCCTCTACAAGGCTTGGAAGCCAGTAGAGTTAATTTTGAGTAACCCTAATTTATACATGTTATTAGGATTGGTGTAATAAGTTTTTTTATATAACTCATAAAAACTTTAAAAAGTCATATTCAACCCCCCCCCCCCCTCTAGGAGATATTGACATATTCCTTCTTCAACTCAAGCGGTCTTCACCGCTATTTCAATTGGTATCAGAGCGGGTCTTCTTTAACGGCTTCACCACCTAGAGAGTGATCTTGACTAAAGTTGGGAATATGGCCAAAGGAGAGGGCTCATCAGTCACTAGACCTCCAGTATTTGATCGCTCAAACTACGCATATTGGAAGGCTAAGCACTACTTTCTGAGATTTTTGGATCATGACGTTTGGGATATAGTTGAAAGTGGATATGTGCCGCCTACTAAACAAATTGTACTTTTGTAACGCCCTGAAATTCGGGGGTCGAGTATGAACTCAACTCCCGAGTTTCAACGCATCACTTATGCAACATACATAATGATGGTTAAATGTTGTCTGAGTTAGAGCAATAAACATGAATGAGATTATACCAAAACAGTAATTCATACTCCAGTTCAATTGTACAAAGGCAAGAGGAAGACTGAAATTGTATATTTAAAGTATGTAAAGAAACAAAATTTTCATGAACACCTGAGTATGAACACTAACTGAGTACCCATATACATGTACTGTTTTTGAGTCAAAAATCAAAATACAATCTAAAAGATGAGTCCTGAAATCCCCGCGATGCAGTCGGCCTAAGCAAAGCCGTCAGTGTACTGCATGAATGAGAACTCATCCTGGTCCTCGTCGAAATCGGGCTCCGGCTCCTGAATCGACGCGCCGTCTATACCTGTGACAGAGTCTGGTTGGTGTTGCAAACACCGTCCCGTAACGTGGGAGTGAGTAGCTAACTCAGTGGAACAATAAAGCACAGGTTAACATGTTATCAATTCAATCAAGCAGTAATGATAAACCAGTACAATCAAACAAGTTTAACTATTCTTATTAAGTGCAAGTAATGAAATGACATGATGATGTATGCCCTTGCCAAACCACCCTCATGCGACATCATCTTACGTTCGCGAATGCATACCTCCCTCAGTGCTCCACATCTACTAGGCACATGTGGTGCAATGATGAGCATGATTACCGAGTTGTTATTAGTCCATTTCAAATAGCAGTATTGGGAAACTAAGGTACCTCCCTTGTATCATTCCCAATCATGATCCATTCTAGGGTCGTCAATCCTAGTTAATCTCATACGGTATTATGGTTCGAGAGGCATCGCGAAGGCATCGCAAAGGGCTCGTCACCCGTCAGCACGGATACAGATCTCACCGTATGCGGCTCAATTGCTGACCGTCAGCTCGAGTACAGGTCTCACCGTACTCGACTCAATCGCTAGCCGTCAGCTCGAATACAGGTCTCACCGTACTCGGCTCAACTCCTACTCTAGTTGCTGTGAAAGACTCGTCGCCAATCACAGACCTTGGAGTATACTCGAAGATACTACAGAGGACTCGTCGCCCGTCAGCACGAGTACAGGTCTCACCATACTCGGCTCTCGCCGTAAGTATCGACAGCTCGAATACAGTGTCCCATACCACCGTATTCGGCTCACGAGTTGGGTTGCTCAATGGTCACTACGGGGGGCACTTGGCCCCAGCATAGGCCGACAGCTCGCCACGGTGTCCCATACCACCATGTCCGGCTCATGAGATCAGTATCTTAGCAGGATCGGAGGTACCATGGTTAACGGGATTGTCACTGGTAAGTTTCGGTACCCTAGGTTTAAACAGTAATGACCAAACATGGTGAACACACATTCAACATATCGAGTTACTTGACGAGCCTGACTAGTTCGAGCGTACAACAAGTTGGACGATATGAAGTGCAAAAGCACTCCGTGTGGCCAACCACTATCGCCAACCGAAGTACGACTCGGGTTCGTCAGACACATCCCTTGTGGCGACATAAATCTCGGCCACAAGCTCAAGTCTGGTACCGAATGTTTGGACTATAGACATAGTCCCAAACTCAAACAGTTCTTGTCAATAGCATGTGGAGTTTAAGCATGAAAAACAAAGTAATACAAGCATGCTAGGAGGCATGTCATAAAGCATGTAATAAAGCATGATATAAAGCATGTTGTAAAGCATGTAATAGGGCACTATACAGATAGGTATACAAACACATATATATCATCTGTGAGTGGTTGAATTAAACAACCACATGGAGGGAATCCTACATGTCTCTAAGGTAGTCGAGAATTCTATCTCAGCACCGACCTACGGTGCCAACATCCAAGCATTTACTCTCACAAGCATTTACACAAACACTTGGAGTACACTATTTCAACATACATGACGTATGTTAGTAAAACAAGTATTAGGGCTATTCCTTCGCCAAGCTAGCATTTTATCCGTGTATATCGTAATCATACAGCAAATAATCATGACAATTGCATTTCCAAAATTTACACATATATTTCTAGAATACACCAATTTCAACATACATAGTATTAACAAGCGAACATGTATTACGGCGATTCCTTTCGCCAAACAAGTATTTT
The DNA here is from genome assembly GCA_021015155.1 of Magnolia officinalis. Classification (NCBI taxonomy): domain Eukaryota; kingdom Viridiplantae; phylum Streptophyta; class Magnoliopsida; order Magnoliales; family Magnoliaceae; genus Magnolia; species Magnolia officinalis. The sequence continues at coordinate 43,369,410 of JAJHSJ010000005.1, read as the reverse complement.
ATCCATATATCATATAACCATACATCAAATAAACATGTCAATCACTTTTCCAAAAAAAATACGTATACGGTATTTCTATGTAGAGCTAGAGTATGTGAAATTCCATATTCTACAACTTTAATCGAAACAGAAAACGGAAGGCACTTTGTACATGTGCATTTGCATGCAGATCATGAATCTATCATTATCTGACATTGAAAGCGTTGAAAACCGTAACCTATACACCTAAAGTCCTCACCTTGCTCCTTGGAATCTCAACGAATCAGTAAGGTTGGATGAGCTTCCGTATTCAGGAGTTTTCTAGCCTAAAGAGTGAAATCGGTTAGCTATTTCACAACCTATAGCCTATAACACCTCAAATCAGATCTAGTAGGGTTAGGGTTTCTCACCTTAAAACGGAGTTGTTGATATCGCCGGGAGAGGCCTGGAAAGAGGCGGTGTAGCCCGTGTGAAGATCGAAAGCAGTAGGAGGAAGGTGCTCCCACAAATCCCAAGTTTTCTCTCTTTTCTCTCTCTCTCTCACTAGGGTTTTATCCCAAATTCGTATGGCTGTGAGAGGGGCTGTTCTAAGGCCCTTATATAGCCTAAAACCTCTCCGAAATAGACTCTTGTTCAAGGGGTACGTCTATTATTATAGGCATTTTGGCATTGTTCCTGCTCAAAAGAGGGGTTCTGGTGGCCCTCCTTGAGCCAAACGTCAGACTTAAGCTCACAACTCATGGATCTACTGGGATTACGTTTTCGACTCGATCGGATTCCCAGATCACACGTGGCGGACCATTTTCAGTTCAACGGTCGGTGGGCCACGATCCGAAATTCCAAGTACATGTAAATGTTCCTGAAATTTTTCCTGATCCGAGGGTGTAATTTGGTCTGATTCTGATGTCTGGTTGCTTAATACTGATCCGCAAGCGAAGTGGTGCCAGATCACTATTCCAGATATTTATTTTGTAAAGAAAAGGGTGGTTTTCACACTCCCTCGCTCCGGTCTCAAGCGAATGACCGTGGGACACCGTCTGTGGACTTGATTTCCGAGATGGTTGTCGAGCCCAGTGAGGCGGGTCCTAGTTCCTAACTTCGTGTTAATCAGACTTCCGATGTGCGGTCTAGACCTAATACGAAGTTTCAAGTCATTCCCGAGAGTAGCCGGGAAATGAGTTTGATCCTAAACTTTAAGGTAACCTAGAGTCAATGATTTTGCAAGTTTTGGGTCTTGCAGATCGTATTTAAAGCAATCCCAACGGATTTCATGGCTAATCGAGTTTAGTACTTAGTTAACTTTGTTAAATTTCTAAAGGATTTAATCCTAGTTGATTTCTGGTCGAGGTGGTACTCGAGCCAAAATACGGAAATTTACGGGTCGTTACAACTTTATAGTGGCACAACCATCACAAAATCCAAATGCAAAGAAAAGTGGACAACATTCGACAAAGAAAGGCAGACATCTGAAGCCAAGGCTATGAATGTTATCTACTGTGCCGTGTCCCAGGATATCTTCAATCAGATAAGTATGTGTGGGACATCCAAGGAAGCATGGGATTTATTGGAAACAACCCATGAAGGCACAAGCACTGTGAAGCGATCCAAACTTCAAATTCTGACTTCACAATTCAAAAGTCTCAGAATGGAAGAGCATGAGACATTTATGGAGTTTTTCACAAAGTTAAATATATTTTGCAACTCCATGGGTGGATTGGGAGAAAAAGTTCCATTACCGAAAATTTGTAGGAAAATTCTAAGATCCCTACCGGAACGATTTAATCTCAAGGTAACAATAATTGAAGAGTGTAGGAACATAGATGAAATGAAAGTAGAAGAACTGGTAGGTTCACTACAAACTTTTGAACTACACTTCACACAAACCCAAAAATCCAAAAACACTGTCCTAAAAACCTTCAAAGAAAATAATTCATGAGGACAGTGAAAGTGAAAAGGAAGATGAAGATGAAGAAGTCGCTTTGCTAGCACAAAAATTCAGAAGGTTCTTTCAAAATAATCGCGGCCGTCCCTCTAGAGGGAGAAAGGTGAACAACAAACTTCCTGCAGGCAAATTTGGTAGAATAACCAAAGAACTACAATGTTATGCCTGTCAGGAGTATGAACACCTATCCACCGAATGCCCAAACAGAAAAACTAAGGGCAAGGCAATGGCCACCACGTGGGATGATACAGATGAATCAAATTCAGAATCTAGTGACTCAGAAAGCAATGGAGATCAAATCATTGAAAATACTCATGGTCTCCACTGCTTCAATCATTCCCACCGGATCAGAAAACGAGGAAGAACAGCTAGCCACAGAATCATCTTCATCTAACAATGGAAAAGAAGAAGAAATTAAAAAGAATAAACTACAAGATGCGTATAATCAACTCTATATTCATAGCAACAATATCCTTAAGAGACTTGGAATATCAAAAAATAAAGGTAAGGCACTGCAGAAAGATTTGGATAAAGCATTGGAAATCAACACACAATTGATAAATGATCTATAGCAATATCATATGGATAATGATAGACTTGAACAAGTCAATACTCGTCTTAAAAACAAGTTGAAAAACTGAACAAACAGGTTGAGCAATTAAAAGACAAAAATATGCTTCTTCAAAACGAAAATCATACACTCCTGTTTGATCTGGAAGAATCCAAGAAGATAGCCAAGATAAATTACAAGTTTTCCCAGAGTGGCAAAAATCTAGAAAAACTGTTAGGAATGGGAAGACCTGGAAAGGATAAAAGCGGTCTTAGATATGAAAAACATAAATCAAAGACTGGAAACGCAGCTCCCAGAACTGGAAAATTTGCTGCTTCTGGGAGTAAAACCAGAACAACTCCAGTGTGTCATTTGTGTGGTGATTCAGGTCATTGTAAGAATGAATGCATAACATCTAGAAGAACTAAACCTAGCTCTGGTCCGAATCATGTTAACGAATTATTAACCAGAGGAATACAAAACTTTATAAGCAATGCCCCTGCACCACCACTCAAATTGATCAACAAAATGAAATGGGTAAAAAGAATTAGTTCAGATCATGTATCAGAATCTGAACCTGTGCTGAAATGAGGAAACATTTTTGCTGAACTTCAAATGGTATATCTGAGGTGCTTCACCTCCTCTTTTTGTATAAACAATCAAATGTTTATAATTTTTGCTGTGTACAGTGTGTGTACATAATTTTTGTTGAGTATAATGTTGATAGAAATATGAAAAGTATATTTGAAGATCTGTCTGAATGCAGAAAACTGAAAATTCTCATCTTCGATATGACTGTCGATATGACATTCTCGATTTATCGATAAAAGGTCGATATTATCGACACCTCTTTAGGATATGAAAAGTCGAGTGGCCAAGAATGATATCGAAAACAGACTCGATAGAATCGATAAGTAACCCCTTGATATTATCGAAACAACGGTCGATCATATCGACAGATGCCGCCCCATAAAAGCCAACGAAACGAAATAGGGGCTATTTTCTCAAAGGGTTTCTTGTCACTCTCTCTGCTCGATTCCTAGACCAAATCACTTGAAGCCACGTCGGACTGCTCTAATCATTCCACAAATCGGGTAATACCCTTCTAACACATCAAGAGTCCATTCTCTTTTGGGTATTTGTCGTTTTGTCAATTTTTTTGTCGTCTTTCCCAAGTCGTATCTGTCACATGGGAAAGGACAAAGGAGTAACATCCGGTCAGGGGGAGTCTTCAAGAGCTACCCGACAAAAAGTCCTCGCCTCTAGAGAAAGAGAGAGGGCCCCGGAAAGTGGGATCCCCACTCGGCAAAGATCACGAGGTGGGTCCCAAATCGAATTTCCGGCACCACCTCTAACTGGAGCAAGTTCACGACCACTCAAATACATGGGCAGGAAGCTTATTCATGAAAGAAGGGTAGATAGGGAATGCCTCAAACCATACAAATTGGAACCCTTGTTTGCCGTAATAGATTGGATGCCTGTTCTGAACTTTGGTGGGTCATGCCAACTTGAGAGAACACGCAACTTCCTTGCTGCGTGTCATTCATCGGTGGTTGACCCTCCGTCGTTCATGGTATCTTTGGGTGGTGATAATGTGTTTATCACGCTAGCTACAATAACTGAAACTATCGGACTCAACATGGTCCCGAAAGGTATCCCAGAGATGGATCTTGATAACATGGACATTCGATCAGGGGTTACTATGTATCTTTGCAATGGGAGGGACATCCCCTGGCATCAAGGGAATGCATTAAAGGCCAGGTATATGGATCCCAGATTTCGGATCTTGCATGGTATCTTCGCTACCAACATCTACCCCAGAAGTACCAACAGGTCCGATCTCACCGGCCTCATGACCATGATCATATACTCAGTTGCCAGAGGGTCAAAGATTTGCCTTCCATCTCTAATTGTCTCTCAGTTGGTAAATGTCATCCACACATCTAGGGACCTTCATCTATCGTACCCCTGGATTATCAACATGATATGTAACAAAATCGGGTTCCTATCAACCATTGATCCAGTATTCCCACTCCAAGTTTTCAATAAAAGAAATATCAGGAAAATGGATTTGGAGTTTCACAAATACAAGGAGAACCCTGAGGAAGAGATCCATGCGTAAGAAGTTGAAGGAGAAGGTGGCGATCCCATGGAAGAAGCTACAATGGCTGAAGATGCACCTCCTGGACCTGATCCAGCTCCGTCCACATCGTCAGCCGGGTATGGCAAAAGGTTCAAGCTGGTCAGGATTGGAGCGATTCAGAAGGACATGCACTCAGTAAAAGAAAGGCTCACAGTCCTGGAAAGAATGGTTCAAGGAGTACAAAACACGGTTCAACATTTGGTGGATTTGATGACGTGTCGACAGGATGACACGATGTCATCTCATTCTACCCCATGAGTTTGGTTCATGCATGCTATCATACACACCTTACTCTTAACTTGCGTTTGAACATATCATTTTATTTTATTTTTTTTGTTCTTCGCTATCATTGGTGTGTATGACAGCCTTCTAGATGAGCACATTATTTTTTTTGGGGGTTGTATATGCCTACTGCTGGGCTAATGCTGGTGAATGTTGTTGGGTGCCTATATATGGGCTTGATATTTTGTTTTGGGTACTGTTGTGTGGAGCAGTATATTTTGGACTGAACAGTTTTTTTTGGGCTTGGGGTTTACGGCCGTCTAGGGCAGTTTTGGTTTCTTTATGGCTAAATATAATGCTCAATCATTTTCCTGCCATATTTGTGTTATGTCTCCCCTGATTTATCAAGTTCTGTACTATATCGTATCTAATATGCATTCATGAATTCTGAAATTGATGTTTGAGTTAACTTTTATACATCAATGTTCTACTTCTACTTGATGGGTTCTCCCAAGTGTTTCAAGCTTCAGTCAATTTCAACTACGATATCTTTGTTAATGACTGACAAAAAGGGGGAGAACATCTACAAACACCCCGGATGGAAATTGTGCATCTAATGGAATGTTGTCGTAGGTGTTAGGGGGAGCAGCTGCATCAAGTAAGGGGGAGTTTCTGAAGTAAGGGGGAGCAGATACTAGGTTGTATACATGGTTCATTAGATTTTGTAAAATTGTGTAAAAACATGTACACACAATTTAGGGTGTGCTTGTCTATAAGTGTTCTAAGGTGTTGGGGATTTTGTCACGTAATTGACAAAAGGGGAGATTGAAAGTGCCCTGGTTTGTCAAGTTACGTGAAGTTGTGGGTCAGAGTGTCTACAGAACTTGATAGGAAGATCAATTCAAGTGTCTGCCTCAACCGGATGTGTGGAAGCTCGCCATAGGTAAATCAAAGCCTCACATCCCATGACCCAAAACACCAAGTAAAGAAAAACACTTAAAAATAAGTTAGAAATCATAGGGTTTTAAGGTGAGAAAACTTTTTGCAAAATAGGAAAATCTCTAAGTCTTTCTCGCCTTATCGATTTTATCGAAGCACCCTCGATATGATCAACCTGCTCTATCGATGTCCTCGATACCTTAACGATATTATCGATGTGAGGACCAAAAGTATCCAGCAACTAAATATTCATCTGGATGGATTTATCGATATATCGATTCATCTATCGATATCATCGATATAAGCACTAAATATGTCCAACAACTTCATAACATATCTGGACGAATTATCGATGAATTGATACACATACCGATATCATCGATATTCAAATCTTGAGTCCATCAAGAGTGGCTCGATAAGATCAAGAGGCAAATTTTCAGCGCCCCTGTTTTTTAATGAAAATCTCAAATTCCTTCGATATATCGATGACCGTCCGATATGATCTGAATTCAAATATCGATAAGATCGGAGATCCATCGATGATATCGATCGAGGACACGCATTTCTTACAGCAGATATTTCAGGTTGTGTTTAACTATGATCGGGGGCCCTTCGATACAATCTGTAAGACCCGTGTCCTAGACCGTACCGTTCCCTCAACTCCCGCGGTCTTTCCGATCGAATTCCAGCAACCTTCGACCCTTACCGGTATCTGCGCACGACCCTGATTCATACGCCGTTAACCCGAGTCGACTCAAACCAAGACTTGTATCCTTGCGACCGCACCGTCGCCGCGGTTCCGATGCCGTGACTCGCGCGCCGATCCGACTCTCTGATCAAGAGACGTGAACCAGCGTTCGGTGCGAGGAAAACACCGCACGTTGTAAAACCAAGAGAATCTCTACGATGTGTCACATCAATCCATCAATCCATCAACCCATCAATCCATCAAGGGTCAAGTACACATCACTTTCACCTTTTCCCAAATAAGCCTCAAAAGTAAAAAAAAAAAAAAAGCTCTTACAACACATATGCCTTCTTACACCTTTTGCCAAAAAAGTAAAAAAAGGTGTCTTACACCCCATCACCACCACATCAACCATCCATCACTCCTCTCCCTTTACAACAACCCTCTCTCTCTCTTCAATTGCAAAACCATTCCCAAGCAAAAGAAAAACCCCATACGTATGAGCCTCTCCCCCTTTCCTTCCAAGCCACAAATGTGTCCCACCTCTCCACCCTCTCATCTCTCATCCTAGCCTTCCATTTCTCATCTTCACCATCAAAGAGGAGCACAAGGAGACTGGCAAGCCGAGGGAGCAAGAAGATCAAGCGGTGGGTGATATTAGATCCTTGTTTTCCTTCATTTTGTTGATTAAGGGTCCATTTATGTGGGACCCACCTTGATGTACTTTTGAATGAGGGACCCATAGTGGCGGGGTCCCTCCATACTCACCGATCTCTCTCTTTTTCTCTCTCTCTCCCTCTCCTTTTCATTTTCTTTTCTTGTGGAGATGGTGTGTTTGTGTGGCCCACCAAGATGGACCCCCACCATGAAATATGTACTTTATCCAAGCCATTTACCGGTGGGGCCACTTTAAATGTGTTGTACCCACACCATCTATTCTTTTGGTGGCCCACCTAAGTGGGCCCACCTCAATGCATGTACAACAGAAACCGTCCAGCGTCCAGGGACGCTGGACGTGGTTTGAGAAAAGACACAAATATCAGCTTATTTTCTAAGCTTTTGGGTGGGTCCCGTGCATGGACCCCACCTTGACTTATATATTCAATCTGCACCGTCCATCTCATTCTTTGGTTCAATTTAAGCGTTGAGCCGAAAAATGACGTGAATCCGATACTCAGGCCGGCCGCACCATAGAAAACGGTATCCCCTACCGTTTAAAACTTCTAAGACCCACCATGCATCAACCATACATCAAAAAAATTCAACCTGTGGACTCCTTTGATGTATTCCGGGCCCAAGAATGCGATGGGCGGAGCAGATCCTCCGGTAGTGGGCCCCACATGTCTTTTTCTGCAAGAGAACAAATATATATATATATATATATATATATATATATAATGTTGAAGGCAGCAGCGCCTGCTGCTGCCCTGACAACGCCAGAGAGGGCGCAGGCGCTGCCTGCGCTGGTTTGGGCGGACGGACAGGGCCACCCACGGCTCTAGCTGTGGGCCCCACCATGATGTATATTTTGCATCCACACCATCCATGAGGTTGACCACCCCCTGAGGTGGGTCCCCTCCAAATCTCAACTCTATCCAAGACTCTGGTGGCCCACATCATCAGAAACAGGGAATTGAACCTCTGCCATTGAAATTTTTTGGGGCCACAGAAGTTTTGGATCAAGATGATATTTGTATTTCCTCTTCATCCTGGTCTATACGACCTTATCAACAGATCGGATGGAAAATACATGTTATGGTGGGCCCCACGTGGGAGCCCACGGTGATGTATGTGTTGTATTGGACGGTGGAGCCAGTTGTGATGTTTGTGGTATTCCCACCGTCCACCCTGGACGGTGGGACCCACCCGGTGTACGTGGAGTGTGTGTGCTGTGTGTGTGTATGCATGTGTGCATACATGTGTGTGAGTGGGTAGCGTGTGCTGTATGTGTGTGTGTATATATATATATACACATATATATGTTAATTGTATATATATTATATATATGATATATATATATATATATATTATATTTGGATATATGTATATACATTATGGTGGGTCCGCTTATGGACCCCACCATGATGCATATGATGCATCCGATCCGTCTATCCATTTTTGAAATATCATTTTATGGCACGGTTAAAAGAATGAGGCAGATCTAAACTTTAAGTGGGCCACCTTGATGTCTGAGTGAGGCCCACCCTTGTATTTATAGAGGCCCATGTGATTAGGCCCATATTGATGCATTTGTGGCTGATATTGAGGCCCACCTTGGCATGAATATAGGCCAATGTGATTAGGCCCCTATTGATGCATTGGTGGCCGTTATTGAGGCCCACCTTGATATGCAAGAGGCCCATATGATTAGGCCACCTTGATATAGTTAAGGCCCAACCATTGAGGCCCACCTGATATACTTAAAGGCCCATGGGTTGAGGCCCATTGAGATGTGTTAGGGCCTATGGGTTAGGGCCCATTCGATGTACATATGGGGCCCATTCGATGTAGCCATTTGATATACGTATGACCCATGAGGTTAGGCCCATTTGATGCGCTATAAAGGCCACGGGTTACGGCCCATTGCAATGCACTTAAGGCCCATTGATGTGGCCCTCTTGATGAATATAAGGCCCATGTGACACGGCCCATTCGATGTATTTAAGGCCCAATGGGATGTACCTAAGGTCCATTGCAATGTGTGATCCCTACATGGTTTATGTAATGATGTTTACGACAGATAATGCCTTGGGAGCGATGTCGGTTTGACGTCCACATCGCACGTATAGTGTTGGTTAAATGTCCGCATTATGACTCTCCCTAGGGCCATCGATAGGCCCGTACTGGTTGTGTGTAGGCCGTCCATGTCTAAGCCATCTGCGTTGCAAGAGTAGTTCATTACTTTATAACATGTGTAGTATAGTTCCATGATTCATGATCATACGCAACATATCTATGCTTGACATGAGAAGTGACTGATCATAGCATATGCCTTCGGGCAGGTTGTTTAGGGGCTCCCGGTTAGGCGGTGTTGCCCTACATGAGCGCACGATACGCGCAGGATTGCTGCATAATTGGATAGTGTGTTTCATGCATTCGCATTGTGTGATGTGGTTACTGTACGCCCTAGCAACATAAGGGCCATAGCCTCCACAGGCGTATTGTGGTTGGCAGGATTGGATACCAGAAATCTTGTTCTACATGGGGTGCTATAGATATCCCTGGGTGAAAGTCCCTAAACCCTTATGGTACCAAGAGGTTGCTCCAATGTCTAGACCGAGTGGGTGCATGAGCGCCGAGTACCGATTACCAGACGGTCGCGTTCTCCACTGTGTCATGGTCGGTTGGAAGGGGGTGCGGCCTTACCCGCCCGAGAGTAGGGGGCAATGCTAGGCTGAGTTTGACCAGCTTGAGGAATGGGTCCGCTATCGACGAGCCGCGCCCGATATTGGCAGGCGGATAGTGAGGTCTCTTCCACTTACCTTATTGTGCGCGATGGGGCGGCAATCTGGTTCAGAGTGTACTAGACCCCGGTGATATTCCAGATTTGAACTGTACTGATATGTGGACTCAGATGATGATTTGTATGCTTGAGTTGTATTTCGCATTGCATGGCCTTGGTATGGCCGACATCATTCATGCCTTGCATCGCATAGCCTTGGTACGGCTAGTGGTATTCATGGATTCATCAGCATGTTCCGCTTTCTCTGATACTGTGTACCTGCATTACTACCTTGTGCACACACTTTCACCATTGTAACATCCCAGATTTTTGCCAACCTGGGATTAGACGTCCTAGGGCAATGGGTTGATCCTAAGACCTTATCAACTTGTCAAAACTCAATCCCACAGTCTAAAATTGCTCTTTAAACCATTTTCTTCACAAATCCCACCCTTCACTACCTTATGCTTTCAATTTTTAAAAGCACTTTCGCCCTAGACACTAACTTAAACTAGCTAAGTAGTAAAACTTGGATCACTTTATATACAAACTACAAAGGCCTAAGTACCATCTCAACCAGAAAACAATTAGGATTAAATCCTTTAGAAATTTAACAAAGTTAACTAAGTGCAAAACTCGATTAGCCATGAAATCCGTTGGGATCGCTTTAAATACGATCTGCAAGACCCAAAACTTGCAAAATCAGTGACTCTAGGTTACCCTAAAGTTTATAACCAAACTCATTTCCCGGCTGCTCTCGGGAATGAAATGAAACTCCGTATCGGATCTGTACCGCACGTCGGAAGCCCGATTAACACGAAGTTAAGGAACTAGGACCGCCTCGCTGGGCTTGATAACCATCTCAAAAATCAGGTCCAGCTGATGTCCCATGGCCATTCGTTTGGATCCGGAGCGAGGGAGTGTGAAAAACACTATTCCCTTTAAAAAATAAATATCTGGAATAGTAATCTGGCACCTTTCGCTTGCGCATCAGTATTAAGCAACCAGACCGTCAGAATCAGACCAAATTATACCCTCGGATCAGGAAAAATTTCAGGAACATTTACATGTGCTTGGAATTTCGGATCGTGGCCCACTGACCGTTGAACTGAAACTGGTCCGCCACGTGTGATCTGGGAATCCGATCGAGTCGAAAATGTAATCCCACGTAGATCCATGTGTGGAGAGCTTAAGTCTGACGTTTGACTCAAGGAGGGCCACCAGAACCTCTCTTTTGAGCTGGAAAAGTGACGAAATACCTATATTAGCAGTAACCCTTGAACAAGAGTCTATTTCGGTGAGTGAGTTTTGAGACTATATAAGGACCTTAAACCCTCTCTCATGGCAGCCATACGAATTTGGGTTTTGAGAGAGGGAAAAGAGAGAGGAAGTGAGGGAGAAGTGGGAGAATCTCCCTGCCGTCGTTCCCTGCCACCACACGGGCTGCACCATTCCTTTCTTGACGCTTTTCCGGCGTTTTCGGCGTCGTTTCTAGGTAAGAAACCCTAACCCTAATCTGTTTTGGAGTTTAGACTGTTGTAGGTTGTGAAATAGCTAACCTATTTCGTTCTATAGGTTGCCAAACTGCCGAATACGGAAGCTTAGCAAACCTATCGATTCCGTTGCGATTCTACGACAAAAGGTGCGGACTTTAGGTGTATAGGTTAGGGTTTTCAACGATTTCAATGTCAGATAATGATAGATTCATGATCTGCATGCAATTGCACATGTACAAAGTGCTTTCCGTTTCCTGTTTCGATTAACGTTGTAGAATATGGAATTTCACATACTCTAGGTATACGTAGAAATACCGTATACGTATTTTTTTTTGGAGAAATGTTTGACATGTTTATTTAATGTATGATTATACTATATATGGATAAAATACTAGTTTGGCGAAAGGAATCGCCGTAATACATGTTTACTTGTAAATGCTACGTATGTTGAAATTGTGTATTCTAAAAATACCGTATATGTGTAAGTTTTGGAAATGTAATTGTCATGATTATTTGTTGTATGATTATGGTATACATGGATAAAATACTCGTTTGGCTAAAGGATAACCCTAATACATATTTTACTAACATACACCATGTATGTTGTAATAGTGTATTCTAAGTGTTTGTGGAAATGGCTGAATGAGTATAGAATTCTCATTCGTGCTCGCCATGACTAATTGTCATGGATTCATGATTGATGTATTGGCGATACCCCCTTTGACGAAAGGATTTGCCCTAAGTCACGCCACGGCCAATATACACTATATATGCTAAAATGTGTGGCCCAAGTGTTTGTGGAAATGACTGAATGGATATGGAACTTGGATTCCTGCTTGCCATGACTATCCGTCGTGGGTGTACGCGTGTTATGATTGGGGCAACTCCCTAGTGAAAGGATTTGGCCTAATGCCTATGTGATCGACATATGTCGTGTATGTTGATGTATGTTTGTTTAAGTGTTTCTTGAAATGTCTGAATGAGTAGTAGTAGTAGAAATTGTAAAGTATAAGGGTGTTGAGATATGATTCTCAACCTCTTTTAACTATGTGTATGATCTCCTTTGATAGTTGTGTGATTAGGAATTGAACATGTACAAATGCATGCTTGTGTTGTGATTCATAACATGCTTAACTGCTTTATGATTTTAACTATGTAATGCATATGTTTAAATATATATTTACGTTGTATGATCCGTCATGGGTGATGGGGGAGCGGAGCAACAAGTGCGTGCAACAGCCCTGGCAGCCCTAAACGGATAATACCAGACCTTGACTGTATGAGTTGAATCTTGATCCATTACTGCTTTATCTATCTGCAATTGATTGTGTTTGGGGCTATGATTATGGCCCAGGCAATCGGTAACGGGATTGAACTCGTGGCTGAGATTCATTTACCACGTGGGATGTGTTCGACGAACTCGAGTCGTGCGTTGCCTGTCGGCGGCAGTGGCTAGGCCACACGAAGTTGTTTATGCACTTCATGTCGTGCAGCTCAACGGGCGATCGTGCTAGTCGAGCTCGTCAAGTAACCCGATCTGTCTTATGCATGTTCACCCTGTTTGGATGCTACTGCTTGAACCTAGGGTACAAAACTTACCAGTGAAGCCCCCTTTTAACCATGGTACCTCGATCCGCTAAGACGCATGAGCCGGGCATGGTGGTATGGGACACCGTGGTCGAGCTGTCGACCTACGCTGGGGCCATGTGCCTCCCCGTAGTGACCATTGCGCAATCAAACTCGTGAGCCGAATACGGTGGTATGGGACACTGTATTCGAGCTGTCAATACTTACGGCGAGAGCCGAGTACGGTGAGACCTGTGCTCGTGCTGACGGGCGACGAGTCCTCCGTAGTATCTTCGAGTATACTCCAAGTGTCTGTGATTGGCAACGAGTCTTTCACAGCAACTAGAGTATGAGTTGAGCCGAGTACGGTGAGACCTGTACTCGAGCTGGCGGCTAGTGATTGAGCCGAGTACGTGAGACCTGTACTCGAGCTGACGGCCAGTAATTGAGCCGCATACGGTGAGATCTGTATCCGCGCTGATGATGGGTACGAGCCCTTTGCGATGCCTTCACTATGCTTCTCAAATCATAATATCGTATGAGATTAACTAGGATTGACGACCCTAGAATGGATCATGTTTGGGAATGATACAAGGGAGGTATCTTAGTTTCCCAATACTGCTGTTTGAAATGGACTAATAATAACTTGGTAATCATGAGCATCATCGCACCGCATGTGCTTTGTAGATGTGGCGCACTGAGGGAGTTAAGCATTCGCGAACGTAAGATGATGTCGCTTGAGGGTGGTTTGGCAAGGGCATACAGCATCATGTCATTTCATTCTTGCATTTAATAAGAGTAGTTAGAATTGTTTGATTTGTACTGCTTTATCATTACTGCTTGATTGAATTGATAACATGTTAACCTATGCTTTACTGTTCCACTGAGTTGATCACTCACTCCCACGTTACGGGACAGTGTTGTACACACCAACCAGATTTGTTGAGTTTCAAGTGATGGCGATGTTTGTGAAGCAGAGCCGGACTACTTCTATGATGATAGGAGGAGTTCTCCTATCTGTATCTCTCTGACGGGTCAATGAAGACCTGATAGTGTATTGACGGAGCTATGGTACTTGGGATAAGAGACATTACACTTCCTCACATTTGGTATATTTTAGAACTGCACTTGTATTTATTTAACCTGGTAATGTTATCACACTCTGGAGACTCATCATAAGTTATATATTTTATCTATCTATCACAGTCTTCCGCTTGCAAATTAACTGTCTCTGGAGTACGATATGTTGTTTTGGCTTAATCTCACTCATGTTCAATGCACGAATACCGTCAACATTCAATCATCATTCATTTTGTTGCATAAGTGATGTTCTGGAACTCGGGAGTTGAGTTTATGCTCGACCCCCGATTTTCAGGGCGTTACAACCACCCTCTAAGCTTTCCATAAAGCTTATGCACGACAGTTGCGTGCAGGTGACGTGAGGACTCAGCAGCGCTGAGACGAGAGCGCAGAGCAGATCTCTTGGAGTTTCTTGTCTATTCTCATTGTATTTCCCTTTATGCTCATTGTACTTGTAAAGTTTTTTATCATAGTGAAAATGTGATGAAGTTTTTGGTTGTTGTTTGTGGGTTATGCCTTTGGTTATGCTTATTACGATTCAAACTGATATTAGAAATCCTTCTCGTAGCATCCTAGGATCGGAACCTGGCGAATGGGCGCCGGGAGCAGAGAATGGGGTTCTACGGAGGCTGTCGGCGCCGGATTCGGCGATCGGGAATTTTGTGAGCCCGGTCCCCGAGTTTGGGGCGTGACACAATCGATATTTCAAATATCGATGATATCGGCACTAGGTCGATTGCATCGAATAATGACATAAATCGTCCAGCAAGCTTAAAGTCAAATCCGCTGGATTTATCGATGCATCGACTCTGATCTCGATATCATCGACATTCAAATTCCGATGATCTCGACGGTTCCCCGATCACTCATAAAGACCTAAAATATTTCAAAGTCAACTCTCTCTCATTTTTTAGAGTGTCAATGGATCGAACCTGTCATCAATGGAATTGGAGTTCGAAATCCGATAATATCGACAATTGTCTCGATTCATTGATTAATTGGCAAAGAGTTTCAAAAGCGTATGACATTGAGTCCGAGTCATCGAGCAGACCATCGATGCTATCGAAAGTATACGCTCGATGATATCGAACTCTATGATAAATGTAACCGTTTTATATCCATTGGAACTTTTTGCCTAGATATAGAGGACTTGTCTTTTGTTGCTATGAGAGAAAGAAGAGAGAGCTTTTGAGTGTGTCAACTTATATCCTATATTTAAAGCCCTTTCTCTCAAGGGAGTTCATCCTCCAATCCACCCTCACCATTGATATTCAATAGAGTGGATTGGGGAATGAACTTCCTCATTCAAGGATCCTCCAGCTACTACCTTAATGGCAGATCATTAAGGTGGGACGCCTTGAATGCCTTGATGATTGTATCTACTCTATCTTCTTTATAAGAAAATCTTTAGAGAGTAGAATTCCATCATAACCTTGGCCTAACCCGAAGCCAAGTACTGCTATATCTTTTGTGTTATGGATCAAGGGAGCCGAAGACTCTTCAACAACAACGAGGAGATCTTTGTCATTGAGCTGAATGGGACTCATCAACTTATTTGTAAGTATTTAGAGTCCAAGAGGACACTTGTGATCATTCCTTTCTAGGTTTGGGTCTTAAGTAGTTCTCACCCTTTGAAGTCCTCAAGCAGGCCTCCGGCGAGAGTGTACGTAGTGGGTGCGTTGTGTGGAGCCTTGCTCTGTGGAGAGCATAAACATCCGAATACGTTGTGTGGACCTTTGCTCTATAGAGAGCATAAACATCTGGTTAGGAGTGAACCAGTAAAACTCCAGGGTTAGAGGTGAACCGAGTAGAAACCTCTGTGTAAAGGTTGAAGGTGAACCAGATTTAAAACCTTAGGTTTGAGGTGAACCCTGGGAAACCTCCTTAGTGAAATCCGATACACTCAAGGGTTGAGTGCAGCAGCCGGGAGTGGAGTAGACAAGTAGTCAAACCACTATAAAAAATGACTGTGTTTGAGATTGTTAATGTCTTTCAATTATGTGATTTCCTTATATGTTTTTATATTTGATTGCCTGAGATCACACCTCGTACACACACACACAGTCACAACCATCACAATCTTGTTTGCAATTTGTTTCCCTTCAAGAAGTTTGCGACTGGATCCTCTACAAGGCTTGGAAGCCAGTAGAGTTAATTTTGAGTAATCCTAATTTATACATGTTCTTAGGATTGGTGTAATAAGTTTTTTTTATATAACTCATAAAAACTTTAAAAAGTCCTATTCACCCCCCCTCTAGGAGATATTGGCATATTCCTTCTTCAACTCAAGCGATCTTCATCGCTATTTCAGATGTCACTCTCCCCACTATTTCAAATGGTGGGGTTCGTTAGAATTCTAGATCTGACTCATTCTTTTACTCATGCCATAAAACAATCTCTCAAATGGTTGGACGGTTATAGATACAACACATGCATCTTGGTGGGTCACATTATAATGTGGGTGAGGGCTTGGATTACATCTAAAATCATTTCAATAGTGGCAGGTGCAGCATGTGTATCATTGTGCACTATCATTCTATGGGGCACATGGTTCACTAATGATAATCATCACCGTCCAAATATTGTCCAAGGAAATCATCACCATTCAAATGTTGTCTAGGTAAATCAGCACTTTCCAGTGGTTGTCCAGCATCGTCCAAACACTTTGGATGGTGTGGATATGAAACATACATTAAGGTGGGTTCCACGTTCAGTGGACTTAGACCGTTTAGATAAACACTTGCGTCATGGTGGAGTCCACATCCCCTGGACTGGATGACGTGAATATAACACACATACATTAGGTGGGTTCCTCCTGTCCTTTGCTAGATGGCGGGGACGCCAGACATCATCAGGGCAGGCCCCACCATCCACGTGCTGGACAGTGAAGCTAAACAACATATACATCTAGGTGGGGTCCACGTAGGTGGCCCACCAACTCACGAAGGAGCTGATATTTATGTTTTTCCTTCATCCTGGCCTGTCCATACGGATAGCCAGGTAGACCCACTCGGCAGACAACATGGATAAAATACATACATCACAGTGGGTCCACGATCGGTGTGGATCTAGTGGGCTACGCCCATCACAAGAGAGAGAGAGAGGAGAGAGAGAGAGAGAGAGAGAGAGAGATCGGTGAAAAGGGGAGGGACCCCGCCACTAAGGGCCCTCCCTATACAATACATACATCAAGATGGGTCCCACCATAAGTGGGCCCTCAAATTATAAAAAAAAACTAATGCTATGAACACCCACCTCGAGATCCCTTCTTCCTTCTTCCATCAACATGTTTTAGAGATCCAAGGGGTGCGATTCAATGGTCGAGATGAAGCTTAGAGGGTGGGATTGGATGGTAGGAAGGTGGGCCACACTAGCTTCTTCATGGGATGGTTGGAGAGCTTGGACGTTGGACTCTCATGGGGTTTCTTGGGAGTAATGAGAGAGAGATGAGAGAGAGGGTGATGTAGAGAGAGAGAGAGAGGGTGGGGTGTGATGGGTGAGTGAGTGATGGGTGTACCTTATTGTAAGAGAGAGTTGACTTTAGGGGAGGGGTGGTTGTACATGGGGATGGGTGTTGTACTTGACATTTGATTGATAGATTGATGTGAAGTGTCGTAGAGATTCCCTCGGTATTATAATGTGCGGACATCGCCTCAATGCTCGAGACGCGACATCGAAACCGCGTGGTGACAGCGCGGTCGCAAGGATACAAGTCTCGAGTCGAGTCAACTCTGATATACCGGACACATCTCATGATCATGCACAAACGTCGATAACAGATCGCGTGTCACAAAAATTCAACGGGAAGACCGTGAAAGCATACAGAACGGTACCGGCTAGGATACGGGTCTCACAAAGTAGCTGAGAGATAGTGCTCTGATGTGGAGAAGATTTTTTATACGATGGGATGTACGACCCAGCGGCGGGTTTAGTTAGCTGTATTTCTTCTCCAGAGAGAGGCTGAGCACTGGTGGGCATCAATCTCCTGAGCAGAAGGAGCCAATTCTGAGTGGACCTGGGAGGATTTTGTAGATCGGTTTAACCGACGGTATTTTTCTGATCACAATCGACAACATCGAGCATTGGAGTTCAAGGCCCTGGTGTAGGGAGATATGACAGTGGCTCAGTATGCAGCTCATTTTGTAGCGCTGTCTAGATTTGCACCGTACTTGGTAGATGATGAGGAGCGGAGAGCCCGCCGCTTCGAGGATGGCTTACGCGAAGGTCTTCCATGCCGTGTTATTGGGCATGAGATCCTGACTTTCGAGGGGGTGGCACGGAAGGCCCCAATTTTTTAGGCTGAGTGGGCCGCTTCTCAGAGGAGAGACCGGAAGAGGCAGGCTCCTTCCAGTGACTCCCAACAATATCGACCACAGTAGAGGTGCACAGGTCATCCAGCCTTCTAAGCGCCAGCAGCACCTCTAGAACCACCTCCGAGGCAATTCACCGGCACCTGTTTTGGGTATGGTGCGACGGGGCACCGTATCTGGTAGTGTCCCTGCCCCCAACAGCAGCAGCAGCCGAGAGATTCACAATAACATCCACCGTAGCAGCAGCAGAGATCCTCACAACAGCAGTGACAAAAGCCCCCACCACCGAGGCTCCCTCAGCAGTAGCATCAACACCAGCCTCCGAGGGCGCAGTAACAGAGGCAACAGTTTCGACTGCCTCAGCGACAACAGCACGCTCAGAGGGGACAGGTACCTCCCTAACTGGCTCACGCTAGCTTCTATGTGGCTCAGCAAGACCCACAGTCGTCCGAAGGAGTCATCGAGGGTATACTTTTAGTTTCTGCATGCATTGCATGTGTATTGTTTGACTCTGGTGCATTGCATTCCTTCGTGGTCGAGAATTTCTACCAATCGACAGATTTGTCGTTGGAGTCTGATCGCGAGGGCTTGTCAATATTGACTCCCTTAGGGAAGACTGCAGTGTTGGGCCAATTTTTCTCGTCTTACCCCGTTCTAGTTGGGGATATCTTTTTGCCTACCGATCTATTTGCATTGCCGATGTTTGAGTTCGATGTTATCTTGAGGATGGATTGGCTTGCAGAGTACCACGCCATATTGGACTGCTCCGTGAGGATAGTCACGTTCTGTATACCCGGCTTGACGCATTTCTAGTTCATTGTCGAGCCCAGAGGAGAGCCGTTGTCTTGTATGATGTTGTGTGCCATAAAGGAACCTATAGCAGTGAGCATCGACTAGTTGCCTGTGGTTTGCGATTTTCCCGATGTGTTTAGGAGATTCCAGGATTACCGCCTCGCTGACACACCAAGTTTCAGATTGATCTCGTGCCCGGTACCATGCCTATTTCGAAGGCCCCGTATCGTATCGCACAGTTAAAGCGAGAACAACAGAAGTAGTTGGACGAGTTGTGCGAGTTAGACTTTATTCGTCTAAGCAGTTCTTCGTGGGGAGCATCGGTACTCTTCGTGAAGAAGAAGGATGACTCGTTGAGGCTTTGCGTGGATTACCGTAGCTCAACCGGGTCACGATCAAGATCAAGTATCCGCTCCCGAGGATTGATTATTTATTTGATCAGTTGCAGAGTGCACATTTCTTTTCGAAGATTGACATGCGTTCTAGTTATCATCAGATTCGGTTCCGAGTGGAGGACATCCCGAAGACGGCTTTCAGGACGTGTTATGGTCATTTTGAGTTTCAGGTCATGTCCTTCAGACTGACTAATGCACCCACGGTCTTCATGCAGTTGATGAACGAGGTCTTTTGCCCATATCTCGATCAGTTTGTTGTTGTCTTCATCGACGACATCCTGATTTATTCGAGGACCCGTGAGGAGCATGTTCAGCACCTGGAGAAGTGTGAGTTCTGGCAGGAGGAGGTGAAGTTCCTCGGTCACGTGTGGTGATGAGGGAGGGCGTCGCAGTGAACCTCTCGAAGGTTGAGGCAGTGTGTTAGTGGGACCAGCCCACGAGCTCGTCCGAGATCTGCAGTTTTCTGGGTTTGGCAGGCTACTACTGGCATTTCATTGAGGGTTTTTCCCATATTGCAGCCCCATTGACCAGGTTGACTCGGAAGGGCGTAGAGTTTGTTTGGAGCGACACATGTGAGTAGGCATTCGCAGAGCTGAAGGACCTTCTGACGTCCGCCCATATTCTCACTCTCCCCTTTGGGAGTGATGGATTTGTTGTATTTACCGATGCCTCATATATTGGTTTGGGTGCTGTCCTGATGCAGCACGGGAGCAGTGGCCTTCGCATCTCGTCAGCTCAAGGTTCATGAGAAGAACTACCCGACGTATGATTTGGAGCTGGCAGTAGTTGTCTTCGCACTGAAGGAGTAGAGACACTACCTCTATGGGGTTAAGTTCGAGCTCTTCTCTGACTACAAGAGCTTGAAGTACCTCTTCTCGCAGTCTAAGTTGAATATGAGACAGAGGCGCTGGATGGAGCTCTTGAAGGACTATGATTTTGATCTTCAGTACCACCCGGGTAAGGCGAACGTGGTGGCGGACACCCTCGACCATCAGCCACAAGGCCTGGTGGCGCATAAGATATTCAGGAGTGGAGGATGCTTGAGGATATAACAGAGTATAATTTTGAGTTCAGTCTGCAGTCTTCTATCATGCAGTTATCGACCCTGTCGATTCAACCTCTCTTGTCGCAAGGGTGATTGAGGCTCAGCAGACTAATGAGTTGTTGCAGAGTTATATGGTTGAAGTGGAATCTGAGAGTCAGTCAGATTGGCAGATTGGTTCTGATGGTGGACTTCGTTTCAGAGGCCGATTATGTGTCCCTGATGTTCCTGAGTTACGCAGAGACCTTATGACTGAGGCACATCGATCGTGGTTTTCTATCCACCCTGGCTCAACGAAGATGTATCGTGACATGAGGTAACAGTATTTTTGGGTGAGGATGAAACACCAGATCACCAATTTTGTGGCTGAGTGTGACACATGCCATCGTGTCAAGGCCGATCATCAGATACCCCCTGGTCTATTGTATCCGTTGAGCGTCCCGACGTGGAAGTGGGAGCACGTGTCGACAGATTTCATTATGGGCTTACCGAGGACTCAGCGCGGTCATGATGACATCTGGGTTGTTGTGGACCGTCTGACAAAGTTGACACATTTTCTTGCGATGCGTGCAATTTGGTCTATGGACCGGCTTACAAGGTTATTCATCGAGGAGATCGTGAGACTGCATGGCATTTTAGTCTCGATCGTTTCTAACTGAGACCCAAGGTTCACGTCTCAGTTTTGAGGAAGCTTCCAGAGAGCGATGGGGACTGTTTTGCAGCTCAGCATCGCCTATCATTCACAGACCGATGGCCAAACTGAGAGGGTCAACCAGATCCTTGAGGATATACTTCGGGCCTGCGTGATTGATTTCGAGGGTAGTTGGGATGAGCATCTACGATTAGCTGAGTTCGCATACAATAACAGCTATCAGGAGACCATTGGCATGGCTCCTTTTGAAGCACTATATGGCAGACCGTGTAGATCACCTAGTTGTTGGACAGATGATAGAGAGCGACGTCCCTAGGTTCAGAGCTTATGCAACAGACGTCAGAGGCTATCGATATCATCAGGCAGAGGATGCGCACAGCTCAGAACTAATAGAAGAGTTTTACTAATCACCGACGTCGTCCCTTGGAGTTTGTTGTAGGGGACCATGTGTATCTCAAGGTCTCGCCCATGAAGGGCATAGTTCGATTTGGAGCGAAGGGCAAGCTTGCCCCGAGATTCATAGGACCTTTCGGGATCACTGGGCGCGTTAGCGCCGTGGCCTATCGGCTTACCTTACTATCTCAGTTGTCTGGCGTCCACAACATTTTTCATGTCTCTATGTTGAGGAAGTGTGGGTCAGACATCGTTCCTATTATTTATTAGCAGTTGTTAAAGGTTTGTGAGTACGCTTCCTACATTGAGCAGCCAGTTCGTATCCTTAATCGGAACGAGCAGGTCTTTCGGACCAAGGTCATTCCGTTGGTGAAGGTTCAGTGGGGTCACCATTCTGTTGAGGAAGCTTCTTGGGAGCGCGAGGCTAAGATTCGAGGGCGCTATCCCCATCTCTTTGATAATTGATTATGTGTTGTATTTTATATGCTGTCTCCAATTTTATATGATGATGTTATGTTTCTTCTTTCTCATGAGTTATGTTTAGTTACAATGATTGTGTAAATTTCGAGGACGAAATTTTTATTTAGCGAAGAGAGTTATAAGACCCGTATCATAGTCTGTACCATTTCGTAGATTCCCGCGATCTTCCCTGTCGAATTCCAGCTACCCGCGACCTGTAATCGACGTTTGCGTGTGACCCTGAGTCGCACCCTGTCAATCTGAGTCGACTCAACCCAAGACTTGTACCCTTGGGACAGCACCGTCATCGTAGTTTCGATGCCGTGTCTCACGCACGAAGGCGATACCTAGGCTAGGAGATGTGGGCCCGGGTTCAGTTCGAGGAAAATACCACTCATTTACAACTTCGACAGAATCTCTACCCAAATGTCACCTCAATCAATCAATCAATCCGATCAAGGGCTAAGTACAAGTCAAGTACTCACATCACTCAACCCATCACTCAACACATCACTCAACCCATCACGACCCATACCTCTCTTACACAAGCTACCCCAAAAGTCAATAAAACTCTTACACAACCTATCCCTCTCTCCCATCCATCACTCCATCACCCATCCCTTTCTCTCTCCTTATAACCCTCTCTCTCTCTCTCATTTCTCAAACCCATTTTCCAAGCAACCAAAAAATCCCACGTCCAAGCTCTCCCAACCTCCACGAGAGAGTTTTATGTGTGGCCCACTCCCTAACCCTCTCACCTCCCATCTTAACCCTTCATTCTTCATCACCTTCCTTTAAGATCAAAGCCAAGGAGTTTGGCGTTCCATCGGACCAAGAAGAAGTGGACAGTGGGTGATCTTGGACCCACATTTGCATTTTTTTTGTGATTTAAGGGC
Source organism: Magnolia officinalis (assembly GCA_021015155.1). NCBI lineage: Eukaryota > Viridiplantae > Streptophyta > Magnoliopsida > Magnoliales > Magnoliaceae > Magnolia > Magnolia officinalis. The sequence continues at coordinate 43,346,424 of JAJHSJ010000005.1, read as the reverse complement.
CCACATATCGTGAGACCCACCTTAATGTATGCTTGTATCCAAGAGGGGCCCATAGTGGCGGGGCCCCTCCGTCATCTCCGATCTCCCTTTCTCTCTTTCTCTCCCTCTCTCTCTTTCTATGATCATGGCCCACCTATGATGTGTGTATTTTACCCATGTCATCCAACTAGTGGGCGACCTTGACTCGATTTGGGGCTTGCATGACCAGACATTCACACAAGCTCGGATGAAATGGAAAGATAAATATCAGTTTGATCCTAATCTAGTGGCTCACTACTTGGGACCACCATGATGTAGGTGCATCATTCAACACCGTCCTGGATGTATATTATATATATATATATGCACGTGTGGGCCCCACCTGTTTTGAAAGAAATGGATTTGGCTGGTGTATGCTCGCTAGCAGCCAGCCACATGGCTGCTGTATGTAGCAATTGTGGTGGGCCACCACCTGGCACCCACCTTGATGATGCGTTGCATCCACCGTCCAGCTCATGGACGGTGGATCCCTATCATGATGTATACGTATTATTTTTGTTGTCCAACCATTTTGATGGCGGGACCAATTGCTGGACTGACGTTAGTGAGTTCCATGGGTCGCACATGATGTATATGTACATCCCAGCCATCTTGATGGTGGGACCCGCTACTGGACAAAGTTTGGATGGTGCTGATATATATGGACAATGTTTGGGCAGTGCTGGTCATCATTAATGGGCCATGTGCCCCATGGATTGATAGTGTACAGTGATACACATGTTACACCTACAACTATTGAAATGATTTTTGTGTGGTCCAAGCCCACTTGAGGACCATTGGTGTGGCCCATCCATGAGGCGATCATGATGTATTTTGGCCCATGGGTGGCGCCCACCTATTTGTATGGTTAGGCCCATGTCGCGTGACCCATTTGATATAATCAAGGCCCAGATACGTGGCCCATTTGTTGTATATGAGGCCCATGTATGAGGCCCATGGGATGCATTTACAACCCATTTAATGAGGCCCATTGCGATAGGTTGGAAACCCATGGGCAAAGCCCATTTTGATGTATCTGAGGCCCATGGGCGCAGCCCATTGAGATGTATCTAAGGCCCATGAGCGAGGCCCATTGTGATGTATTTAAGGTCCATGGGCGTGGCCCATTGTGATATATTTGAGGCCCTTGAATGAAGCCCAATGCGATGTATGTGAGGCCCATGAGGGAGGCCCAATGTAATGTATATGTGGCCGTTAGGTTGTGTATGAATCCCTTGTGTGGGTCGCTCGTTAGGAGCAATGTTGGTAAAATGACCGCATTGATGGGCAATGATGGTTGAAAGTCCTCATTATGACCTTCCCTTAGGCCTTGTTAGGCCCATTCTCATCATTCTCTTAGTGGGTTAACCCAAATAAGTAGGCATCATTCACCATAGACGGATGGCTTCGTGCTATCAGATTTGATATAACCATGGCCGAGGGCCGATCTTTATATTATGTTGATCGGATGTTCATCTTTGGACCCCACCTTATTTATATGCTGATTGTCGGTGCCAATTATCGATTCTGATTATCGGTGTCTATTATCGATGCAAATTATTAGTGTCGATTATCGATACCGATTATGAGTATATAACAACATAGCATCATGATACATGCCCATACACATCATCTGCATGCTTATGATGAGATGAGTGACTGATCATAGCACATGCCATTGGGCAGATTGTTATGGGACTCCCCGGTAAAGGCAGTAGCCCACATGAGCGCACGGTACGCGCATTATTGTTGTATGACTGGATTGCGTGATTCATGCATCTCGCATTGTGTGACATGTATACTATATGCCCTAGCGACATCAGGGTCGTAGCCTCTACAAGCATATTATGGTTGACAGGATTGGACACTGAAAATCTTGTTCTACACGGGTTACTATAGATGTCCCTAGGTGAAATTTTCTAAACCTTTATAATACCAGGAGGTTGCTCCAACGTCTAGACCGAGTGGGTGCATGAGCACCGAGTGCCGATTACCAGAAGGTCGCACTTTCCACTGTGTCGTGGTCGGTTGGAAGGGGGCGCGGCCTTACCCCCCGAGAGGAGGGGGTAAAGCAAGGCTGAGTTTGACCAGCTTGAGGAATGGGTCCGCTATCGACGAGCCGAGCCCGATATTGGCAGGCGTGTAGTGAGGTCTCTTCCAACTCACCTTATTACACGCGATGGGGCGGCAATTTGGTTTGGAGTGCACTAGACCCAGGTGATATTCTAGAGTTGAGTTGTATTGGTCTGTGAACTCAGATGAGCATTGGTATGCTTGAGTTGCATCTTGTATCACATGGCCTTGGTATGGCCGGCATCATTCATGCCTTGCATCGCATAGCCTTAGTACGGCCAATAGTATTCATGGATTCATCAACAATTCCGCATTACTCTAATTTTGCATAATTGTATTATTACATTATGCACACACCCTCACCACCCTCTAAGCTTTCCGTAAGCTAATGCACGACCGTTGCATGCAGGTGACGTTGGACCGCAGCAGCGCTAAGGCCAGAGCTCATTGCAAAGCATCTGGGAGCTTTTGTCTATCATCATTGTATTTCCCTTTATGCGGATTGTACTTATAAGTTTTTTATCATAGTGGAAATGTGATTGAGTTTTTGGTTGTTGTTTGTGGGTTATGCCTTTGGTTATGCTTATTACGAATTGAACCGATGTCGAAAATCCTCCTCGTAGCATCCCAGGATCGGAACCTAGCGGATGGGCGCTAGGAGCCACGAATGGGGTTCTACGAAGGCTGTCGGCGCTGGATTCGGCAATTGAGAATTTTGTGAGCCCAGTTTCTGAGTTTGGGGCATGACATAACGCATCAGTGATCACTTTGCGGTCAAAAAAAGAAGATAACAAGTCCACCTCAACGACAAGAGCCAAGAATGATACAGAAGAAAATTTTAGAGGTATTGCGAAATTATGAAAGGGACGGAACGGGAGAATCCTTAGAGAAAGAAAACATTCAATAGAAAGAACGACTTATGATATTGTAACGCCCTGAAATTCGGGGGTCGAGTATGAACTCAACTCCCGAGTTCCAACGCATCACTTATGCAACATACACAATGCTGGTTAAATGTTGTCTGAGTTAGCTCAATAAACATGAATGAGATTATACCAAAACAGTAATTCATACTCCAGTTCAATTGTATAAAAGCAAGCGGAAGACTGAAATTTTATATTCAAGTATGTAAAGTAACAAAATTTTCTGAACTCCAGAGTATGAGTATTAGCTGAGCACCAATATACATGTATTGTTTTTAAATCAAAACCCAAAATACAATCCTCAAAAGAGGCCCTGAGAATCCCGCGATGCAGCCGGCCTAAGCGAAGCCGTCAGAGTACTGCATGAAGGAGAACTCCTCCTGGTCCTCATCAAAGTCGGGCTCCGGCTCCTGAACCAAGGCGCCATCTACACCTGCGACAGAGTCTGGTGGGTGTTGCAAACACCGTCCCGTAACGTGGGAGTGAGTAGCTAACTCAGTGGAACAATAAAGCATAAGTTAATGTTATCAAATCAACCAAGCAGTAATGATAAAGCAGTACAAATCAAGCATTTCTAACTACTCTTGTTAAGTGCAAAATGATATGACATGATGCTGTATGCCCTTGCCAAACCACCCTCAAGCGACATCATCTTACGTTCGCGAATGCTTACTCCCTCAGTGCGCCACATCTACAAAGCACATGCGGTGCGATGATGCTCATGATTACCAAGTTTTTTATTAATCCATTTCAATCAGCAGTATTGGGAAACTAAGGTACCTCCCTTATATCATTCCCAACATGATCATCATTCTAGGGTCGTCAATCCTAGTTATTCTCATACGATATTATAGTTTGAGAAGCGTAGTAAAGGCATCGCAAAGGGCTCGTCACCCGTCAGCGCGGATACAGATCTCACCGTATGTGGCTCAATTGTTGGCTGTCAGCTCGAGTACAGGTCTCACCGTACTCGGCTCAATCACTAGCCGTCAGCTCAAGTACAGGTCTCACCGTACTCGGCTCAACTCACACTCTAGTTGCTGTGAAAGACTCATCGCCAATCACAGACTCTTGGAGTGTACTCGATGATACCACGGAGGACTCGTCGCCCGTCAGCACGAGCACAGATCTCACCGTAGTCGGCTCTCGGTGAAGTATCGACAGCTCGAATACAGTGTCCCATACCACCGTATTCGGCTCACGAGTTGGTTGCGCAATGGTCACTACGGGGAGGCACATGGCCCCAGCGTAGGCCGACAGCTCGACCACGGTGTCCCATACCACCATGCCCGGCTCATGCGACTTAACGGATCTAGGTACCATGGTTAAACGGGGATCGCCACTGGTAAGTTTGGTACCCTAGGTTCAAGCAGTAGCGACCAAACAGGGTGAACACATAAGTACATTTTGGTTTACTTGACGAGCCTGACTAGCTCGAGCGCACCACAAGTTGAGCGATATGGAGCGCAAAAGCACTCCGTGTGGCCAACCACTATCGCCAACCGAAGTACGACTCGGGTTTGCCAGACACGTACTTTGCGGCGACATAAATCTCAGCCACAATCGCAAGTCTGGTACCGAATGTTTGGACTATATACATAGTCCCAAACTCAAACAGTATTCATTGATAGCATGTGAAGTAAAGCATGATAAACAAACAATACAAGCATGTTAGTAGGCATGTTATAAAGCGTGAAGTAAAACATGAAGTAAAGCATGTTGCAATGCATGTTGTAAAGCATATTGTAAGGCATGTGATAAAACTCTATCCCCATAGGGATACAATTGTGTGCGCATTACAAGTGAGAGGGTTGCGGTGAACCACCGCATGGAGGGGTCCTACATGTCTCTAAGGGAGTCAGAAATCCCATATCAGCGCCTATCTAAGGCACTAGTACATACACATGTACACATACAAGCATTTGCACAAACACTTAGAATACACTATTCCAACATACATGACGTATGTTAGCCAAGTTCGTGTTAGGGCTGTCCCTTCGCCACAAGAGTATTTTCCCGTGTATATCGTAATCATACAGCAAATAATCATTACAATTACATTTCCAAAATCCGCACGTATGCGGAATTTCTAAAAGACGCAATTTCAACATACATGACATTTACACATGAACATGTATTTTTACGATTCCTTTCGCCAAACTAGCATTTTATCCACATATGATATAATCAAACATTAAATAAACATGTCAAACATTTTCCCAAGAAAAATACGTATACGGTATTTCTACGTATAACTAGAGTATGTGAAATTCCATATTCTTTATCGCTAATCGAAACAGGAAACGGAAAGCACTTTGTACATGTGCATTTACATGCAGATCATGAATCTATCATTATCTGACATTGAAAGCGTTGAAAACCGTAACTTATACACTTAAAGTCCTCACCTCAGCCCTTGGAATTCCAAAAATCAGCAAGGGTGTTGGAGCTTCCGTATACGGGAGTTTCCTAGCCTAAAGAGCGGAACCGATTAGCCTTTGCATAACCTACCACTATTCAACCTCAAATCAGACCTAGGGTTAGGGTTTCTTACCTTCAAATGGGATGGACACCGCCGGGAAAAACCACTGGAATAAGGCGGTGTAGGCCGTGGGATAAGTGGAAGCAGCAGGAGGAAGATCGGCTTCGATCTCCAAGCTTTTCTCTCTCTTTTCTCTCTCTCTCTCTAAGGGTTTGCTCCCAAATTCGTATGGCTGTGAGAGGGGCTGTTCTAAGCCCCTTTTATAGCCAAGAACATGTCCAAAATAGACTCAGGTTCAAGGGTGGCTGCAAATGTAGGCAGTTCGCCACTTTCCAAGCTCAAAAGGTATGTTCTGGTGGCCCTCCTTGAGCCAAACGTCAGACTTAAGCTCACCATCTATGGATCTACGTGGGATTACGTTTTCGACTCGATCGGATTCCCAGATCGCACGTGGCGGACCACTTTCAGTTCAACGGTCAGTGGGCCACGATCAGAAATTCTGAGTACATGTAAATGTTCCTAAAATTTTTCTTAATCCGAGGGTGTAATTTGGTCTGATTCCGACGGTCAGGTTGCTTAATACTGACGCGCAACCAAAAGATGCCAGATCACTATTCCAGATATTTTTATTTGGATGGGAATAGTGTTTTTTCACACTCCCTCGCTCCGGATCGAAATAAATGGCCGTGGGACATCGGAATCGTCTGATTTTTGAGATGATTGTCAAGCCCAGTGGGGCGGTCCTGGTTCCTTAGCTTCGTGTTAATCGGACTCCCGATGTGCGATCTAGACCTCATACGAAGTTTCGTTTCAGTCCCGAGAGCAGACGGGTAATGAGTTTGGCTCTAGACTTTAGGGTAACCTAGAGTCACTAATTCTGCAAGTTTTGGGTCTTGCAGATCGTATTTAAAACGATCCCAACGGAATTCATGACTAACCGAGTTTAGTACTTAGTTAACTTTGTTAAATTTCTAAAGGATTTAATCCTATGTGATTTCTAGTCGAGGTGGTACTCGGCCCAATGTACGGAAATTTTCAGGTCGTTACAATCTACCCCCCTTAAACAAAAAATTTCGTCCTCAAAATTTATACCTTTTCGTAGTCCTCGAGAATCTGAGGGTAGTTCTTTCTGACCTCGGCCTCAGTCTCCCAGGTAGCTTCCTCCTCGGAATGATGTGTCCAAAGCACCTTCACAAGTGGGATGACCTTGCTACATAGTACCTGCTCCTTCCTATCAAGGATACGCGTCGGCGCGCAGCTCGTACGTAGCATCCTCACTCAACTGTACCTGCTCCCATCTGATGATATGCGCAGGATCAGGAACGTACTTCTTCAGCATAGAGACATGAAATACGTTGTGTACAGAAGCAAGCGGTGTAGGCAAGGCGAGACGATATGCCACATCACCCACTCGATCCAGTATCTGAAATGGACCGATAAACCTCGGTGTGAGCTTCCCCTTCTTCCCGAACCGAAGGACTCCCTTCATAGGGGAAACTCGGAGGAACACATGATCCCCGACCTCGAACTCCAGTGGTCGCCGCCTCGTATCGGCGTAACTCTTCTGCCTGCTCTGCGCTGTGAGTAATCGACGCCTGATGATATCAATCTTCTCTGTAGTTGTCTGGACCAACTCCGGGCCAATCAGGCTACGCTCGCCAACCTCTGCCCAACAGTGCGGTGCCCTACAAGGTCGACCATAGAGAGCCTCATACGGCGCCATGCCAATAGTCGCCTGGAAGCTGTTGTTGTAGGCGAACTCTGCGTACGGAAGACAGTCATCCCAGCTGTCCTTGAAGTCCAACACACATGCTCGCAACATATCCTCCAGAATCTGATTCACCCGCTCTGTCTGCCCATCAGTCTGAGGATGAAACGCTGTACTGAACTTCAACTTCACACCCATCGCCTCCTGTATACGAGTCCAGAAGATGGATGTGAACCGCGTGTCTCTGTCCGACACGATCTCTAAGGGAACTCCATGCAGACGGACGATCTCTCTGATGTACAGTCTAGCCAGCTCGTCTGCAGAGTTCGTAACTCTGATAGGGAGGAAATGGGCCGATTTGGTCAACCGGTCCACAATCACCCAAATAGAATCGTGTCCCTTCCTCGTCTTCGGCAGCCCTGATATGAAGTCCATGGAGATGAAGTCCCACTTCCACTCCGCTATAGGCATGGGCTGGAGTAGTCCAGGAGGTCGGCGATGTTCTGCCTTGACCTGCTGGCACGTCAGACACCGAGATACATACTCAGCAATGTGGGCCTTCATGTTATCCCCACCAGTAAGTCCGTCTCATATCCTGGTACATCTTCGTGCTACCAGGATGCATCGCAAGCTTCGAGTTATGGGCAGACTCGAGAAGCTCGCGTCTCAAGTCAGCCACATCAGGAACACATAGGCGGCCACGGAATCGTAAACCCCCATCAGAACCAACTCTCCACTCGGAGTCCACGGCGTCGCTAGCCTGCTCTCGAAGCTCAGACAGCCGCATATCGCCCTCTTGGGCCTCAACAATCCTGTCGTCAATAAGTGGCCGCACCCGAACGTACGTAACACACTCAAAAGGCTCCTGGATAGTGAGTCTCTGCTCGAAGTCCCGCACAAACTCCATCATGTCCCACTCGGCTATCATCAGAGGTGCCGCAAATGCAATCGCCTTCTTGCGGCTCAACACGTCTACCACAAGGTTCGCCTTGCCAGGATGGTAGGAAATCTCGAACTTGAAGTCCTTCAAGGTCTCCATCCATCGGCGCTGTCTCATATTCAAATCCCGCTGTGTGAATATATACTTAAGGCTCTTGTGGTCGCAGAAAAGCTCGAACTCCTCTCCGTAGAGGTAATGTCTCCAGAGCTTCAATGCAAAGATGACAGCTGCCAACTCTAGGTCATGTGTAGGGTAATTCTCCTCGTGCTTCCTTAATTGTCTCGAGGCATACGAAATCACCCTATCATTCTGCATCAGCACACAACCCAAACCAACGCGAGACGTGTCAGTGTATACTGTATACTTCACCCCTTGCTCTGGCAATACTGGCACAGGGGCGGACGTCAACTTGTCCTTCAGCTCCTTAAAAGCTGCCTCCGCCTTCTCATTCCAGGCGAACTTCAGGTCCTTCCGAGTCAACTGCGACAATGGCCTGGCAATCTTCGAGAAGTCTCGAATGAAACATCTGTAATACCCAGCCAGACCAAGGAAACTCCTCACCTCAGTAACCGACTCAGGCTGCTGCCAATCCTGAACCGCGACTACCTTAGTAAGGTCCACTGCTATCCCATCCTTGGACACAACATGTCCCAGGAACTTGACTTCCTCCTGCCAGAAGTCGCACTTCTTGTATTGCGCGAACAACTGGTTCTTCTCCAACGTACCCAATACTGCTCGCAGGTGCTCCTCGTGCTCCTCTCGACTCGTGGAGTATATCAAGATGTCATCGATAAAGACGATGACGAATCGGTAAAGGAAGGGCCGAAATACCCGGTTCATCAGATCCATGAACACGGCTGGTGCGTTCGTCAGACGAACGACATCACCAAGAACTCATAGTGCCCGAAGCACGTCCTGAAGGCTGTCTTCTGCACGTCCTCCTCTCTCACGCGCAACTGGTGGTATCCTGACTGAAGGTCAATCTTCGAGAAATACTTCGCCCCCCTCAACTGATCAAACAGATCATCTATCCTGGGCAAAGGATACTTGTTCTTCACCGTGACCTGGTTCAACCTACGGTAATCAATACACAACCGTAGCGACCCGTCCTTCTTCTTCACGAACAACACAGGTGCTCCCCAAGGAGACACACTAGGTCGAATAAAGCCTTTCTCTACAAGTTCGTCAATCTATTTCCGCAGCTCCTCCATCTCGCATGGAGGCATACGATAGGTCGGCAACGCGATGGGCATCGCACCAGGCGTAACGTCAATCGTAAAATCAATCTCGCGCCGAGGAGGTAAATCAGGGATAGTCTTAAAGACTCCAACAAACTCCCTAACCACTGGCATACACTCCAGTGCCGTACCATCAATCGGCACAAGTAATGCAGCATAACAATCAACTCGACAGGGCCAACTGACCTGCACTGAGAACGTGAAAGCTGTGCCGTCAGGTCCATAGGCGGTCACACGATCCGAGCATCGCAATCTATCTCCGCCCTCATCTTGGCGAGCCAATCCATGCCAAGTATAACTTCGTAGTGCCATAGCGGAGCAACAATAAGGTCGACGAGCTCTGTGCTGCTACCCAAAACTATCGCGCAACCTTCACATAAACGTGTGACATCCGAGAAGGTCCCAGTAGCCGTAGTGAGTCTCGTTCCCTTAGTGGGAACAGTATGCAAAGATAGGCGTTTCACCGCCCCACAAGAAATGATAGAGATAGTGGATCCAGTGTCCACCAGTAAAGAAACGGGAGTACCATGGATATAAGCCGTACCCTCGAAAGCCGTCGGTGCTTATATCGACGTCTCTGGTGCCTCAGCAACAAGGGTATGCACACGAGCCTGCTGCTGGCGGTTCGGCTGAGGAGCCAGGGGTCGCTGTGGCGGCCTGAAGAACGGCACAGGAGGTCAGAATGAAGGATGTGTAGGAGCGGTCTGTAGCGGCGGAGCTGATATGGCCTGTGGGAAGGGCGACCCAATCTCTGCGGTGGCGCAAATCCGCTAGCCCTCATGCGGGAGAAGCAGCTCTTGGCAGGGTGTCCTGGTTTCCGCAAAATGTGCAGGTCACCAACGGCGTCTCATGGAACCACTGGCGCTGCGGCCCTGGGGGGAGAATCAGCCCGAGGCCTCTTGCCTAAGATAGGCCAGATCTGTGTATCCTGTCGCGGTCTCGCAACCATAGTACCGCGTGATCGGGTCAAACGGTCCACATCCTGCTCGGCCGTCATAGACATGTGGACCAATGCCGCATAAGTAGGGATGGTGTGGCAGCATAGCTTCGACCGTATGTCAGGTCGCAAGCCCGCAGTAAATCGTCGCATCCTCATCTGCTCATTGACGAGGATGGTCGAGACAAAGCGGCCCAACTCAGTAAATCGGTGCTCATACTCCGTCACCGACATGCCTCCCTGCCTGAGGTGCAAAAACTCGTCCTCCCGCTCATGCCAATATGTCTGCGGGTAATACTTCTCGTGGAACCGAGACTCGAAAGCCTCCCAGGTCCACACGAAGTCCACTGCGACCGTGCGCAGCACACTGTCCCACCATAAGCTGGCCTCCCTCTCAAACATAAAGGTAGCCAACTCAACCTGCTCTGCCTCGGAGCAGTGTAACATCCTTAGCATCTTGGGGATGCGGTCCAGCCAGAACTCCGCCTCCTCGGGTCTGTGAGAACCCGCAAATGAAGGAGGCCTCAAGCGCTGAAATCGCTCGAGTAGACCACGCGTACCGACATCTCCAGTAGGAGGTACGACGGGTGTAGGCAGAGGCGCATCCTCAAACAGCGCAGGAGGCTCAGAATCCTCCTCAGGGTGCGCAGACGTAGTAGGTGGAGTCGCACCACCACTGTGGGACAAGGCCTCGGCAATAGTGGTCATGAGCTCCTGATGCTGCTGCTGCTGTATCTACTGCTGCTGCTGCTGCATCTGCTGCTGATGCATCATCATCATCAGCTGCTCAAATCTATCAGGCGGTGGAGCAGCCTGAGAATCATGCTGCGCAGCAGATGACGGCCGATACTGCTCACGGACCGGGGGCGTGTAAGGTGGCTGTCCACCGCTAGGACCAGCAGAAAGCTGATCAGATCCCAATCCTCGGTCCGTAGGACCGCCACTACCAGAAGGAGTCTGGTCCATAGAGCCGGTCAAACGTAGATGTGTCGTGCTTCGCGTATACTGCCGCGGCATGCCCTATACAACATAGGGTAGATCATTTGTGAGATAAGCACAATACACATCATAAAACACTTAGCATTCCACACATCATCAATACAAAAGAGGCTACATGCTTTTCATTTACCCAAAATTGTCATAATACATGGACTACAGAGTTACATGAATCACGACAGAAAATCACATGATAGCCAATACATTCACTATATGAAAACACCCAAAACATGATACTACCTACTACATCAACAACATGAAAACATAAACCGCCTATCACGGTAACCAACGCAAACAACAACACACAACACGTGGATGACTAAACATCCGAAGCAGGCGGTGGAGGAGGAGCATTCTTGTCCTGCGCACAGCACAGGATGGCCTTCAACGTACGGGACATCTTCTTGAAACTTCTCTTCATATAGGCTTCATTTTCTTCAAGCTTGGCTCGAACTTGACCATCTCTTGCTGCAGGGCGGCTTGCCCTTCCTCAAGACGGGCAAATCGCGCATCAAAAGCATCCCGATCTACACCATGCTCCTGAGCCATAGGGGGTGAACTCTCCTCGGTGTCCTGAGCCTCAGGTTCTTCTTCCTGTATGTCATCACCGCCCTCCTCATCACTCTCCTCCTCGCCGGCACTATCCGACTCATCTCCAGATTCGTCGAGTCGGGCTTGCCGCTGTTGAGGGCCGATCTTCATATTCTTGAGTGTCGCTTCACTTATGACTCGGACAGGCGCAAGATCCTCCATATTCAATCTGTAGCCTACATCACGAGCCATCCTGCAGATCAGACGGCCAAATGGGAGCGAAAGATAGTTCCTGGCAGAACGAACAACATGTACTATCTGAGATAGGATGAAGGTGGGCAGGCATATGTCGTCCCCATGTCCCATCTTATACAAAAAATCCACCATCAACCGAGTACATTCCGTGCGGTTACCCAACCGTGGGTACACATTGTAGGTGAAAATGTGATGGAGTAGACGGAAGTCCTCGGCCATCTTTATCGCCGCAATGCAGTTTCCTCTCTTCCAAGTAACCTGGGGACCACAGAGATATCGCGTGCGGCGATCCCTTTCCCGCGCACTTCTGGAGAAGTTATCACTGGGGTGTACTTGACCACGCGTGGTAGCTTCGTGATCCGAGCCACTTCATCCACTGTAATCGTGCGTCTAATGCCCCTCACAGAAACAGTAAACTGAAGAGGCTCAACAGATGTCCACGATGTGAGCATAGAAAGCGCGAACGTGTTCTCACATGCAGGCGACTCGCCATCAAACATAGAATTCCAACCGATGTCCACCAGGCGGTCCATCAGTGGGTGTAGCCCGAACATCCTTTCATCCACATGAGCTTCAAACACAACTTTGCGGCCCGCGAAGCGCCCATATTCCATGCCTATCGGGTAAGCATTTCTGACGGGATGGTCAGGATCCAGGTCCCGCTTTGACCTAAACTCCCGCACAGTGCTTGTGCCGGCCCCAACATCGGATTCCTTCGGGAATGGGCTGGCCTACTTGGGCCGGCATCATCGGCCGCGGTTTTCCTCTTTCCCATGAGAGATAGGATGGAGGAAAAAGAGAAAATGGTGGCCACCACACCAATGGGGCCATGAAAAATTGCCAAAATGGGGGAACAAGGGGCTGATCTCTTTGCTCCACCACAAACAACAATCCAATGGGTGTGGAAGGAGCACAAGAGTAGGGAATGAAGAAGAAGAAACAAGAAGAAAGTGGGATGGGTTAGTAACTTACCCGATTTTGAGCTCCAAGGAGGGGTATGAGAGCTCCAACTTGAGAAAATGGGAAGGGAGGAAGCTAGGGCTGTTGTGGAAGGTTGGGGTGTGTGAGATATGGAAGAAAATGGAGGATTTGGAGGTTTGGAGGGATGGGTTTTGAGGAAAAATCGAAAATGGGTTTTGGAGCTTGAAAGGGGGTGAAATGATGGAGAGGGGTGCTCCAGCCCCTTAAAACCCAAAAAACCCCAATTGCGCACGTGTCAGTGTAGGGGGTAGAGGGGCTGGACCGACCCACCCCACCCCCATGGCCGGAAACCTCGCCGGAAAGTTGACCGGACCGCGGCCCGCCGCCCGAGCCGCGGCGCCGCCGCGCCGGACTTGGCCGAAGCCACGCCGCCACCATGGGACCACTTTGCCACGTCCCAGGGTGCCAAATGACCCTGGTTTCAATCAGGACCTTGGTCTATTAACGTGGGGGGCCCATGACCTCAGTTCGGCTCCGAACGGGTAGTTCCGAAAATTTTGAACCAATCTGATTTTTTTGAATTTTTAGCAACTGACTATGGGTGATCCATGGCCTGGACACGTCAATAGACAGTCTAGGAGTGCTTGTGAGTCCATTGTGCGGTCAGGATCGAGTACAGACTCGATCAACGCGTACGTTTTTAATGAATTTCACCGAACGGTGAATTCGGGGGACCCTAGGACTGTTTCTAAAATTTTGCGCACCCTCCTAATTATAGTGCGTCAGCGTACGTAGTGGGGACATAACTCAGGTCCAGTTTTAATCAAAATCATGCTCTGATACCAACTTGTAACGCCCTGAAATTCGGGGGTCGAGTATAAACTCAACTCCCGAGTTCCAACGCATCACTTATGCAACATACACAATGCTGGTTAAATGTTGTCTGAGTTAGCGCAATAAACATGAATGAGATTATACCAAAACAGTAATTCATACTCCAGTTCAATTGTATAAAAGCAAGCGGAAGACTGAAATTTTATATTCAAGTATGTAAAGTAACAAAATTTTCTGAACTCCAGAGTATGAGTACTAGCTGAGCACCAATATACATGTATTGTTTTAAATCAAAACCCAAAATACAATCCTCAAAAGAGGCCCTGAGAATCCGGCGATGTAGCCGGCCTAAGCGAAGCCGTCAGAGTACTGCATGAAGGAGAACTCCTCCTGGTCCTCATCAAAGTCGGGCTCCGGCTCCTGAACCAAGGCGCCATCTACACCTGCGACAGAGTCTGGTGGGTGTTGCAAACACCGTCCCGTAACGTGGGAGTGAGTAGCTAACTCAGTGGAACAATAAAGCATAAGTTAACATGTTATCAAATCAACCAAGCAGTAATGATAAAGCAGTACAAATCAAGCATTTCTAACTACTCTTGTTAAGTGCAAAATGATATGACATGATGCTGTTGCCCTTGCCAAACCACCCTCAAGCGAATCATCTTACGTTCGCGAATGCTTACTCCCTCAGTGCGCCACATCTACAAAGCACATGCGGTGCGATGATGCTCATGATTACCAAGTTTTTATTAATCCATTTCAATCAGCAGTATTGGGAAACTAAGGTACCTCCCTTGTATCATTCCCAACATGATCCATTCTAGGGTCGTCAATCCTAGTTATTCTCATACGATATTATAGTTTGAGAAGCGTAGTGAAGGCATCGCAAAGGCTCGTCACCCGTCAGCGCGGATACAGATCTCACCGTATGTGCTCAATTGCTGGCCGTCAGCTCGAGTACAGGTCTCACCGTACTCGGCTCAATCACTAGCCGTCAGCTCAAGTACAGGTCTCACCGTACTCGGCTCAACTCACACTCTAGTTGCTGTGAAAGACTCGTCGCCAATCACAGACCCTTGGAGTGTACTCGATGATACCACGGAGGACTCGTCGCCCGTCAGCACGAGCACAGATCTCACCGTACTCGGCTCTCGCTAAGTATCGACAGCTCGAATACAGTGTCCCATACCACCGTATTCGGCTCACGAGTTGGTTGCGCAATGGTCACTACGGGGAGGCACATGGCCCCAGCGTAGGCCGACAGCTCGACCACGGTGTCCCATACCACCATGCCCGGCTCATGCGACTTAGCGGATCTAGGTACCATGGTTAAACGGGGATCGCCACTGGTAAGTTTGGTACCCTAGGTTCAAGCAGTAGTAGCGACCAAACAGGGTGAACACATAAGTACATTTCGGTTTACTTGACGAGCCTGACTAGCTCGAGCGCACCACAAGTTGAGCGATATGGAGCGCAAAAGCACTCCATGTGGCCAACCACTATCGCCAACCGAAGTACGACTCGGGTTTGCCAGACACGTCCTTTCGGCGACATGAATCTCAGCCACAATCGCAAGTCTGGTACCGAATGTTTGGACTATATACATAGTCCCAAACTCAAACAGTATTCATTGATAGCATGTGAAGTAAAGCATGATAAACAAACAATACAAGCATGTTAGTAGGCATGTTATAAAGCGTGAAGTAAAACATGAAGTAAAGCATGTTGCAATGCATGTTGTAAAGCATATTGTAAGGCATGTGATAAAACTCTATCCCCATAGGGATACAATTGTGTGCGCATTACAAGTGAGAGGTTGCGGTGAACCACCGCATGGAGGGGGTCCTACATGTCTCTAAGGGAGTCGGAAATCCCATATCAGCGCCTATCTAAGGCACTAATACATACACATGTACACGTACAAGCATTTGCACAAACACTTAGAATACACTATTCCAACATACATGACGTATGTTAGCCAAGTTCGTGTTAGGGCTGTCCCTTCGCCACGAGAGTATTTTCCCGTGTATATCGTAATCATACAAAATAATCATTACAATTACATTTCCAAAATCCGCACGTATGCGGAATTTCTAAAATACGCAATTTCAACATACATGACATTTACACATGAACATGTATTTTTGCGATTCCTTTCGCCAAACTAGCATTTTATCCACATATGATATAATCAACATTAAATAAACATGTCAAACATTTTCCCAAGAAAATACGTATACGGTATTTCTACGTATATCTAGAGTATGTGAAATTCCATATTCTTTATCGCTAATCGAAACAGGAAACGGAAAGCACTTTGTACATGTGCATTTACATGCAGATCATGAATCTATCATTATCTGACATTGAAAGCGTTGAAAACCGTAACTTATACACTTAAAGTCCTCACCTCAGCCCTTGGAATTCCAACAAATCAGCAAGGGTGTTGGAGCTTCCGTATACGGGAGTTTCCTAGCCTAAAGAGCGGAACCGATTAGCCTTTGCACAACCTACCACTATTCAACCACAAATCAGACCTAGGGTTAGGGTTTCTTACCTTCAAATGGGATAGACACCGCCGGGAAAACCCCTGGAATAAGGCGGTGTAGGCCGTGGGATGAGTGGAAGCAGCAGGAGGAAGATCGGCTTCGATCTCCAAGCTTTTCTCTCTCTTTTCTCTCTCTCTCTCTAAGGGTTTGCTCCCAAATTCGTATGGCTGTGAGAGGGGCTGTTCTAAGCCCCTTTTATAGCCAAGAACATGTCCAAAATAAACTCAGGTTCAAGGGTGGCTGCAAATGTAGGCAGTTCGCCACTTTCCAAGCTCAAAAGGTATGTTCTGGTGGCCCTCCTTGAGCCAAACGTCAGACTTAAGCTCACCATCTATGGATCTACGTGGGATTACGTTTTCGACTCGATTGGATCCCCAGATCGCACGTGGCGGACCACTTTCAGTTCAACGGTCGGTGGGCCACGATCAGAAATTCTGAGTACATGTAAATGTTCCTGAAATTTTTCTTAATCCGAGGGTGTAATTTGGTCTGATTCCGACGGTCAGGTTGCTTAATACTGACGCGCAACCAAAAGATGCCAGATCACTATTCCAGATATTTTTATTTGGATGGGAATAGTGTTTTTCACACTCCCTCGCTCCGGATCGAAATAAATTGCCGTGGGACATCGGAATCGCCTGATTTTTGAGATGATTGTCAAGCCCAGTGGGGCGGTCCTGGTTCCTTAGCTTCGTGTTAATCGGACTCCCGATGTGCGATCTAGACCTCATACGAAGTTTCGTTTCAGTCCCGAGAGCAGACTGAGTAATGACTTTGGCTCTAGACTTTAGGGTAACCTAGAGTCACTAATTCTGCAAGTTTTGGGTCTTGCAGATCGTATTTAAAGCGATCCCAACGGATTTCATGACTAACTGAGTTTAGTACTCAGTTAACTTTGTTAAATTTCTAAAGGATTTAATCCTATGTGATTTCTGGTCGAGGTGGTACTCGGCCAATGTACGAAAATTTTCAGGTCGTTACAGATATCGTGAGTGATCGAAAAGGCATCCACGCGGTTTAAGCATATACAACGCATTGCAATGTAGAAGACTTCGTCGTCGAAAGTTAATACAAGCCTTATTAGATGATGGTATCAGAAAAGCTTTGCTTGTCGAAATGGGAGATGCAGAAACAGAAAAAGAAAATCATTCTCCGCAAGCTGATAAATCCTATGTAGCAAAAGCATATGGTTGTACGTCTGTCATTACTTTCTCTCAGAGTGATCTGACAAGTGGCAGAGAACATAACAAGCTATTAATGGTTGTTGGCCACATTCTCGAAAAACAAGTCAAATGAATAATGTTAGACAATGGCTCCGCGGTAAATCTATTACCATTGAATATGCTCAGCAAATTCGAATATCGCTGCTCATATTTACGTCCTAGCGAAATGATGATTCAGGGTTTTAATCAAGATGGGCAGCATGCCTTGGGAAAAAAATATGCTGACAATGGAGATGGAAAATCTGACCACAAACATCATGTGTCATGTGATCGACGCTGTGACAATGTACAATCTCCTTTTAGGAAGGTCGTGGATACATCAATATGGTATTGTGCCTTCCGCTCTACATCAATGCTTCAAATATTGCAAGGATGGACTTCAATATAAAATAGAAGCTGACACAAAACCATACACAAAGGCAGAATTCTTCTTCGTAGATGCAAGTTATTATAATGAATTCGCGACAAAAGATAATGAAGAAGAAAGCAAAGAGAACACGATGGTGAAAAGTGAAGAGATACTTGCGATAGAAAATGAAGTTTTAAAATGAGGTTAAGTGAAAAGATAGACAAAAATAAGAAATTCTACTTTGTGCCTAAACATTTGAGGCAACTTGGTCAACCTCCTCTAACACTGCTTTCATCAGAACATTTGAAGACATTACAATAAAATTTCACAGTGTCGGTACCGTGAGCTGAAAGGAATAAGCCATTCCCTATTATTCCAAAAAGGTTCCATGTACCACCAAATCTGAACAAAAACTGAACCTATCGAATTCTATACTCCATCAAGAGAGGAGGCGGGGGAAGGAACGAATGAGATTATGACAGATGAAAAGATCATACCGGATGATTTGAAAAGATGCAGCATAGCCAACAAAAGAATTATAAGAGGTATGGGATTCAACTGCGACGAACCTATAGGGTTGGAAAACGGTAAAGGTATTCAAGTCTCGATTAGTGTAAACGAAAGAATGTGGAAAAGTCCCATGGACTGGGAGCATCCCTTTATGATGAAAGGAAATGAAACGAATGATGCAATACGATAAAGATCTCTTGTAAAGCAAAACAGGATTTTGATTGCCACAGATTACTAGGAGAATCTATCCCAATCAAAAGGGAGCATAATGAATATAGCTTCATGACTGCGAGATGCTTTCCATGTACTAAATGGAACGTCATTCTGAATAAAGAACATATTCGTATATATGCTATCACTATATAGAGCCTTATATCAACAACTTTACAAAGACTTCTTTGGTCGACAATTGATGATAACGATTGACAATAAAGCGACAATCGAAAAAATCTCCAATAATGACTACGACGATATAAACATTAATGGTTAGCAAGCGATCAACAAAATGCCCAAAGTATATCGGTGCATCGTACATATTGAAAAGGGTGAGCTCTCAGTCCTAGAGGAGGGGGGGGGGGTGAATAGAACTATGCCAAATAAAGATAAATTGTAGAATACATATGCAAATAGATGATTCAAATAACAAACTCAAATGCAATAGTATTGAGAGGTTGATTCAAACATTGTTCAAAGGACAACCTTATACCAAAAACCAAAGTTTATTGTAGGACAACCTAATGTCTTGAACTCGGTAAGGATCCAAAACTCAAACTAAATAGGAAGCAAATAGAAAAAAAAAATTAGCTATTACATGAAATAAATACAAGCATTCATCACACATACATCACATATAATATCATCCACCAAACTCCAAGAATTATAGTGGTTCGGTGTGTACACCAACTGTTCTCAAACAACCACACCTACTCCACTCCTAATAGTCACAACCCACGTGATATTGGCTTTCACTATGAAAGAAGGTCTTCCAAGGTTCACCTTAAAACCTTTATAATTGTGTTTTCAATGGGCTACCACAATTAAAAACCCCACACAGAGATTTTCTGGCTATTTCAGTCAAACCATAATAGAGATTTTGTCAATCTCACAAACCAAAAGCTGTAAATGAAAATACTTATCTGAAGATTCTTCTTTGATGTAGCCCGGTAGAACCGCTTTTTTGAAGATGAAGATGTCCAATGTTCAATCACACATATGGAAGGGTTCAAGGTCTAAATGAATTTTAAATTAATCCAACCTTGTGCTACTTTGATTCAATTTCTTGGATCTCAAAAGGGTTAGAGAAGAACACCCTTATAAAATCAGATTTATGCTAAGAGAGATCAAGAAATTAGAAATAAAAAAGCTATAACAAAGAATCTTAATTTACCGGACAATAGCTTCACAATCACGAGGATCTTTCTCTCAAAATGGTGGCTTGATTTTTCTTTCAATGAATGAACAAAGCTGAGGAAAGACCTTTATTTATAGGTTGAAAAATAGTTGCTTCGGTTTAAGGTCAGCCTCGACTAGTCCTGGGAGTAACCAAATTTCAAAAATTCTGGCCCGACCGGATAAAACCGACCCTCGACTGGTCGAGTAGCCTGCTCGACTGGTCGAGTGTGGAACTCGAATGGTTGAGTGGGGCGCCAAATGGTTGCTGGAGTTTGAGTTGAGCCCTGCTCGATTGGTCGGGCAAGGAGCTCGACTGGTCGTGACCCTACCAGAAAATTTTCAAAAAATTACAATAAATCCTGGACTACTCGAGAAAAAACCCTAGACTAGTCGAGCCAGAGCTTGGACTAGTCGAACATTGACTAGGACTAGTCGAAGTAAAACCTAAAATAAGTACAATAGCCCATATTAAATATGAAATATGAATGACCTAAACCTAAGGTCTTTCTAGGGTCATTTATACTTGAAATATTGAACATTGAACTTATAGCTTTGGTAGCTTCGGTAGATAGTATACTTAAAGTACTCAAAGCTTGATCTTGTATACTTGAAACTTGATCTTGCATTTGAAGTGGCACTTGCACCTGGTCTAGTACTTGAACTTTAACTAGTACTTGTAGTTGAACATACACTTTGACTTGAAGTAGAACTTGCACTTGAAGTTGAAGTAGCATTTGATGTTGATGTTGTACTTGAATTTGATGAAGCACTTGAAGTTAATGTAGATAGAGCAATCTTCATGACTTGTAGCTCATCTTCGTATGAAGGTGAACTTTCCATCTATGAACAAGTTCATCATTCCAAAGTGGTTTGTCACTACGAAATTTGAGAATACAGGGTGCTAGATATATAACATAGCACTTACACATATATCGTCGATTATCGCCACTATGAAAATATCGTCGGTTATCACCATTATCTTTCATCGGTTATCGCTGTTATTATCAATCATCACTGATCAGCATCATCATCAATCATTATTGATCACGGAAGTATCATTATAAAGCAGCGATGAGCATTATGATGTTGCTTATCATGAAGTAATATTATAGATTACTGCTGATATTATCATCTGACTCCGTTAAGAAGAAATTATCATCATCACTAAACTATTATTATCTCTGGTTATCACCAAGGCGACATTATTGCCGAACAATTGGACTAAACATCAAGGCTATTATGAGTAAAACTAGAATTATTATTTCAACAAAAAGACATCACTGTTAAACTATCATTATTATCGACCATTGCTCAAACAATGTTGTCGCCCCTCGTTGTCATAATTGACATTACTGCTGCATCTATTACATCGTTGAGTATCAATCATAGCCAATCACATCTGTAACATCCCGATTTTTGCCAACCTGGGATTAGACGTCCTTAGGCGATGAGTCGCTCCTAACACCTTATTAACCTGTCAGAACTGAATCCCAAAGTCTAAAACCGCTTTTAAACCCATTTCCTTCGCAAATCTCATCATTCACCACCTTGTTCTTTAAAATTTTTTAAGTACTTTCACCCTAGACACTATCTTAAACTAGCTAAGTAGTATAACTTGGATCACTTTATATACAAACTACAAAGGCCCAGGTACCACCTCAGATAGAAATTACTCAGGACTAAATCCTTTAGAAATTAGGCGAGGATTAGCCAGTGTGAAACTAGAGTACCTATGAAATTAGCACCAATCAATTTAAATACGATCTGCAAGACCCAAAACTTGTAGAATCATTAATGCTAGGGTACCCTAAAATCTAGGATCAATCTCATTACCTGTCTGCTCTCGGGAGCATCACGAAACTCCGTATCAGATCTGGACCACACGTCGGAAGTCCGATGAACACGAAGTTAAGGAATTAGGACCGCCTTGCTGGGCTTGACAACCATCTCAGAAATCAAATCCAGATAGTGTCCCAGTGTGACTCAAGCGAGGAGTGTGAAAACACTTGATTTTCTTTACAAATAAATATCTCAAATAGTAATCTGGCACCTCTCGCTTGCGGATCATTTTTAAGCAACCTGACCGTCAGAATCAGACCAAATTACACCCTCGAATCAGGAGAAATTTCATACACATATCCATGTACTCGGAATCTCCGATCGAGATCCGGTGACCGTTGAACTGATACTGGTCCGCCATTTGCGATCTGGAATTTCGACTGAAATGAAAACTTAACTAAACATAAATCTAGTGTTAGTGAGATTAAGTCCGACCTTTGGCTCAAGGAGCCCGCCAGAAGTCCTCCGTTGAGCTGGAACAAGTCCGCTTTGGTTATAACCTAAGTATACTTTGACCTGGAGTCTATTTCGGTGAGTTTTTAGGCTATATAAGGACCTTAAACCCTTCTCATTGCAGCCATACGAATTTGAGAAAAGCCCTAGGAAAAGAGAGAGAAAAGTGAGAGAAAGTATGGGGAGTGGGGAGAATCTCCCTGCCACTCTTCCCTGCTGCTATCCATGCTCAACCGCACTATTCCTGTCGCTTTCTAGGCGATTCCGACGTCATTTCTAGGTAAGAAACCCTAACACTAACCTTTTTAGAGTTTTGATAGTTGTAGGTTATGGAATAGCTAACCTATTTCATTCTATAGCTTACCAAACTGCCGTATACGAAAGCTTAGCGAACCTATTGGATTCGTTACGATTCTACGACAAAAGGTGCAGACTTTAGATATATAGGTTATGGTTTTCAATACTTTCAATGTCAGATAATGATAGATTCATGATCTGCATGCAATTGCACATGTACAAAGTGCTGTCTGTTTTCCGTTTCGATTAAAGATGAAGAATATGGAATTTTACATACTCTAGGTATTTGTAGAAAGTACCGTATACGTATAAATTTTAGAAATGTGTTTGTCATGATTATTTGCTATATGAATATATTATATATTGAAAAAATACTTGTTTGGCGAAAGGACTCGCCCTAATACATGTTTTGCTAATGTACACTATGTATGTTGAAAAGAGTGTATTCTAAGTGTTTATGAAAATGACTGAATGAGTATAGAATTCTTGTTCGTGCTCGCCATGACTAATTGTCATGGATATATGATTGTTGTATTGGCGATACCCCTTTGACGAAAGGATTTGCCCTAAATCACGCCACGACCAATATACACTATATATGTTAAAATGTGTGGCCCAAGCGTTTGTGGAAATGACTAAAGGAATATAGAACTTGGATTTCTGCTTGCCATGACTATCCGCCATGGGTGCGCGCGTGTTATAATTGGGGCGACTTGACCTTATACCTATGTGATCAACACACGTCATGTATGTTGATGTATGTAGTTTAAAGTGTTTGTTGAAATGTCTGAATGAGTAATAGTTAGTAAATTGTAATGAATAAGGATATTGAGATAGGTTTCTCAACTAACTTAGTGATGTGCATGATTTCCTTCATGTAAGTTAATTAGTTTAATCACTTACCTATTTTATGAAAACATAGTGTTTGGATTTCCTGTTTGCATTGTGTTTTATAACATGCTTGCTAATATGTTTGAATTACTTGTTTATTTAATTCTGCTCTGAATACATCACATGTTTAAGTTGTATTCCATAAAATCCGTCATGAGTGATGGGGGAGTGGAGCAACGAGTGCGTGCAACAGCCCTGGAAGCCCTAAATAGATAATATCAGACTTTGATTGTACGATTTGAATCTTGATCCATTACTGCTTAACTATCTGCAATTGAATGCGATTGGGGCTATGATTATAGTCTAGGCAATCGGTAACGGGATTGAATTCGTGGTTGAGATTCATTTGCCACGTGAGATGTATGTTCGACGAACTCGAGTCGTACTTCGGTTGATGATAGTGGTTGGCCACGAGAGGTGCTTATGCACTTCATGTCGTTCAACTTGTTGTGCGCTCGAGCTAGCCGAGCTCGTCAAGTAACCCGATCTGTCTAATGTATGTTCACCATGTTTGGATGCTACTGCTTGAACCTAGGGTACCAAACTTACCATTGAAATCCCGTTAACCATGGTACCTCGATCCGCTAAGACTCATGAGCCGGACATGGTGGTATGGGACAACGTGGTCGAGCTGTCGGCCTACGCTGGGGCCACGTGCCTCCCCGTAGTGACCATTGAGCAACCAGACTCATGAGCCGAATATGGTGGTATGGGACACTATATTCGAGCTGTCGACACCTACGGCGAGAGTCGAGTACGGTGAGACCTGTATTCATGCTGTCGGGCGACGAGCCCTCCGTAGTGTCTTCGAGTATACTCTAAGGTCTGTGATTGGCGATGAGCCTTTCGCAGCAACTAGAGCATGAGTTGAGCCAGGTACGGTAAGACCTGTATTCGAACTGACGGCCAACGATTGAGCCGAGTACTGTGAGACCTGTATTCGAGCTGACGGCCAGCAATTGAGCCACATACGTGAGATCTGTATCCGTGCTAACGGATGACGAGCCCTTTGTGATGCCTTCGCTATGCCTCTCAAACAATAATATCGTATGAGACTAACTAGGAGTGACGACCCTAGAATGGATCATGTTTGAGAATGATACAAGGGAGGTACCTTAGTTTCTCAATACGGCTGTTTGAAATGGACTAATAACAACTCGGTAATCATGCTCATCATGCATTGCATGTGCCTAGAAGATGTGGAGCACTGAGGAATGCAAGCATGCCGCGAACGTAAGATGGTGTCACATGAGGGAGTGTGTGGTAAGGGCATACATCATGACTACATTTCATACTTGCATTAACAAGAGTATTTAAAATTGTTTGAGTGTACTGCTTTATCATTACTGCTTGACTGTTTTGATAGCATGTTAACCTATGCTTTATTGTTCCACTGAGTTGATCACTCACTCCCACGTTACGGGACGATGTTCTGAACACCCACCAGACTTTGTCTGATTGCAGATGGCGACGCTACTCCTGAGGCAGAGCCGGACATTTATGATGACAATGATGCTTGTTCGTATATGCTGTGTGTTGACGGCTTCATGCGAGCCATGTCTTAATCGACGGGATTATAAGGACGTTGACTAAATAACACTACACCTTTGGTATAATTTGAAATTGTACTTGTAATTATTTAACCTGGTAACTTTATCACACTCTGGAGACTCACCCTAGTTTATATATTTTATCTATCTATCACAGTCTTCCTCTTGCAATTTAACTGTCTCTGGATTATGATATGCTGTTTTGTCTTAATCTCACTCATGTTCACAACTCTAATACAGTCAACATTCAATCATCATTCATTTTGTTACATATGTGATGTGTTGGAGCTCGGGAGTTGAGTTTATGCTCGACCCCCGATTTTCAGGGCGTTACAACATCAGATAAATTATACTAGCAAATTATATGACGATTTACCATTTACAGCAATGGTGAGCACCAATAGAGGCCATACATAAGTTCTATATTATCAGCGATGGCGATTTACCATTTACGGCAGCGGTGAGCACCCATGCAGGCCAACTGTGTGTAAGTCCTATATTATCAACGATGACTTTCTACCATTTATGACAGCGATGAACGCCCATGCAGGCCAACCATGCATAAGACATATCATAGGTAATTTGCCAAATATCATGTGGGCAGCAGTGAAATGTTAGTGGCCCTAAAAAGCCCATGAAGACAATCATATGCTTAGACCCATGTGGGCAGCGATGAGTGAACGCCTATAAAGGCCAACTGCATGTAAGACCAATGTTGTCTATTTAGCTTCTAACAGCATCATGAGGGAAGGTGAGAGAAAATGCCCTCTCATGAATGGGCCAAACCTTGCAGGTGAAGGAAAAGCAGGTTATAGTGCGAGCTCTTTGGCTAGTCCATAGATAGGCCAACTGTGTGTAACCCTCTAGGTTCCTGACTTGATTTCAGTAGTAACTCATGAAGAAGGGTTAGACTCTAGATGAGTTATCCCCCTCATTGATGGACTGACAGCCTTAGACCTGATACCCTGATAGGTAGCCTTGTGAGCCCCGTGGACTCTAGAGAGTTACTGCAACCCAATCATGTGGGTAAAATCTACTGAGTTCACTACCCCGGTAGCTTCATTGGGCCCCTTTGATGGATCGCGGTTTGTGAACTCCCCAGCTGCAGTGGTTCAGCGACCTTTTTAGAGTTACCGAGACCATTTGCATAAGTCCCCCCTGCTCCACTACTCGTGAGCTTAAACTGTGTGTGCTCCAATACTCACAAGCTTAAAATGTGTGTGCTCCACTACTCACGAGCTTAAACTGTATATGCCCACTAATCATGAGCTTAAACTGTGTGTGACGCATGCCTTAAATACTAACTTAAACTTCGAAATAGTTCCTCCAATTAAAGACAACACCATGTAGGGCATACTAATATATATATATATATATATATATATATATATATATATATATATATAATATATATATATATAATGATGTTATTCTATTTAAGATTTGGAACATATCGAAGTATATTCAAACATAACATAAGAAACATCATATGCATAAGATGTATGCATCTATTAAAGTTATACTCATCAAATTATGAGAATATCAACCAACATCAACATAAAGTACTCATATGTATCTGATTTCATAGAGAATTTATACTCGGAAATTGCCATGAAAAGGCTATTAGAAAATTTCATATATAAAGAAAGACCAATACATGTTTACCACAAAACACACATTACAAATTCTCGAGAATGCCTAGTGCAATCATGTATTTTTATCAATCTTATTTGAATTGTACCTGAGCCGCTATGTTGTCTAGTTCAACATTAACAATGAGCTTGGCTTGATCAGGAGCATCAACTAACTCCTGCTCCAAGGAAGTTATGACCACCTCATCCTTCGAAAGCTCTGACTTTTCAAGATCAGTTTTTTGAATATTATCTTCAATGCCCGTTTCAATTTTGCTAAATCTTAGCTCCTCCTCTTACTTTCAGACTTCAAGATCAAGTATTTTCTACCTGAGACTAGCTATATGTTCATCGATATTTATCAAAGATTTCTTTGAAGTCTTCAATTTCTCCTGGAGGGAATCATGTTCTTTATTATAGCCCGAAATTATCGTTACAGCTTTCAAGGTTTTATCTTTAAGCATTAACAATTCTTTTTAGCAAGCTAATACTTCCGGAGCAATAACTACGTTCCAGGCAGCTTCTAATTGACGAAGAGAAGCACAAAAATGAGCCAGAGAATTATGCAAAGGAGAGAAGTTAATTTTAGCCATCCTCGAAGTATGATCCAAAACTCCTAAAACTGTATCTAAAGCAGACCATTGTTCCGGATCCTTAAACATACAAGTAGCCACTGATAAAGCACCTTTGATTAAGACCAATGCATAGGGAGGAATCTTGTCTAATGATAAGATGTTTGAGACAGTGGCAACCAAGTTCGAGCTCCTAGAGCCACTTGAAGATGGATTGACTAGACATATAAAATAAAGAGAAAATAACTAAGAAGATGAAAAGAAGATCTAAGTCTAAATATTCAATATCGATGGAAAAGTTTTAAAGAAATAAATATACCTATAGCTGGTATAGAAGTAACAAAAGCAAGTATTATCGGAGACCATATCCCTGTAGGAAAAGATGAAGGACCAAGGGCAGTTATGGCATGCCCGCAAAAGATGGTGCCTTTGCTTCAGTATTAGAATTGACAATGACAGGAGTAGTCACGTCGGCTGGTTCCGTTGGAAAGATTATCTCACATGCCACAGTGCTTGGGCGAGTAAAGGGAGCCAGAGAGATCTTTACTGTTCGACTAGACTTTACCTCTGTAGAAGGAACATATATCGGATCTTGACTTACCTCAATAGCGATGGCAGGAACACCTGAAGAAGAGGAAGCATTGGCCATTGGAGCCGAAAATACCTCACGAGGGAGAGGTGAATAATTAGAAAACTAACCACCACATCGGCCTCATGACCGAAACACAGTCACAACAATGATGAATTTAACCAATGCGTCATTATGTCACATAGAAACTCTGTAGTCAAATATTTCTAAGGAGTGAAGCAATGACTACACAAAGTTGGCCTAATTTCATGATAGATTATTCATGTTCATGTGCAGAATGGATGACTATTATCAACATGTGGTAGCTCAAGAGAAACTCTCATTCATGAATAGAAGTACAATGTGTGCACAACTAATAGCTAACTCATGACAAACGACCAACATATGTGGCGCCATTTAATAGGCCATGATTGTTTTTAGTCCTGGACGATTATCTCCATATCATCAGATAGGGAAAGCGACTACGAAGACCTATCTCCGTGCAATTGTCCTAAATTTTGATAAATAGGAGGGAGATGAAGATGAAGATCGAAGAGCTCTGAGCCATCACTAACCAAACACATATCAAATCAAATCTACAACACAACACCACTTATTAATGCCGCTTATCTTTTATCGTATCTTATCTTAGCATAACTCATCATAGACTAGGATAACTTGTCTATGCTCCTACATTGGACTGGCTTTAGCATAAGAGTAGTGTAATACCGTCCGTCTATGTTGCTATGCTAAAACAACATAAATTAAGAGTAGTGTAATTCTCCTCCTTCTATACTGAACTCTGTGTCATAAGGAAGACCTTTTTCTTTTATCTTCAATAGTATAATTCCTTTTGTCTATGTCCAAATCGTTGGACCAGAGAAGACTTAGATTTATGGTATTGTCATGTACACTACATGTGCTAGATCGTTGAGGAATATTATTGTAAATTTATTTTTATTTTTTTAATTCAATATAGTTCTGTTTCTTCTATCACTACAAGAAATATGGTTTTTACCTACGAAAATATTTTTCATAGGTAAAGATGACTTTTACCGACAAAAATTATTTTCGTAGGTAAAAGCATACTTTTACCAACGAAATTTAATTTCGTAGGTAAAAGCCATCTTTACCTCGTAGGTGAAACCCATATTTACCTACGAAAATATTCGTAGCTATAGGGTCTTTTGCATTTTTCTATAAAACCCATATTTACCTACGAAACTATTCGTAGCTAAAGGGTCTTTTAAATTTTTCTCCATATTTACCTACAAAAATATGCGTAGCTAAAGGGACTTTTGAACTTTTCAAAAAACAAAAAATTGAAAACTTTACTTTTACCAACGAAATTGAATTTCGTAGGGAAAACCCATATTTACCTACGAAAATATTCGTAGCTAAAGGGTCTGTTATATTTTTCAAATACACCAAAAATTAAAAACTGTACTTTTCCCTACGAATTATAATTTCGTAGGGAAAAACCATATTTTCCTACGAAAATATTCGTAGTTGAAGGGTCTGTCAACGTTTTCAAAAAAAAAAAAAAAAAAAATCCAAAAACCTTTCTTTTACCTACAAAATTAAATTTCATAGGGAAAACACATATTTACCTACGAAAATATTCGTAGCTAAAGGGTCTTTTGAACTAGAAAATCGAAAACGTTACTTTTACCTACGAAATCAAATTTCGTAGGCAAAACCCATCTTTACCTACGAAACTAGTCGT
Source organism: Magnolia officinalis (assembly GCA_021015155.1). Taxonomy (NCBI): domain Eukaryota; kingdom Viridiplantae; phylum Streptophyta; class Magnoliopsida; order Magnoliales; family Magnoliaceae; genus Magnolia; species Magnolia officinalis. The sequence goes on along the minus strand of JAJHSJ010000005.1, from coordinate 43,317,018 downwards.
AGCTGAAGGGTAGAAAATCCATAACCTTCCTTTTACCTACGAAATAAAAATTTGTAGGTAAAAGAGACTTTTACCTACGAAACTTTTCGTAAGTAAAAACGTTTCTGAGAATTTTACCTACGAAATATTTCATAGGTAAAAGTCTTTTTAAAAAAATAAAATTTCCAACTCAAAATTCCTGATATACACCTGTTATAATATAGTTCATCGTTTTCTTCCTGATATAAACCTGTTATATAATATATTTCATCATATTCACATTCACATCCATCTAAACCTAAACTACGTAAATCCATCCAAACATAAACTACATTCATCCAAACATAAACAACATCCATCCAAACACAAACAATTTATCCACATGACATTCATCCATGCATAAATAATATAAGTTAAACATCATAAATAAATACAAAAATTATTCATAGCGTAAGGGAATTAAGAATAGGTTAAGGTTTAGGTTTAGGAAATCGGGTTCGAGTTCGGGATCGGGATCGGGTTTAGGTTTGGGTTTTCAAGTTTAGGTTTAGGTTTAGGTTAGGGAGTTGAGAATAGGATTAGGTGTGGGTTTAGGTTTAGGGATTTGAGAACACATTTAGGTTTTAGGTTTAAGTTTAGGTTTAGGTTAAAGGTTTAGGTTATAGGTAGTTTATAGGTTATAGCTATAGGGAATTGAGAATCGGTTATGGTTTAGATTTAGGAAATCGGGTTCGGGTTTGGGATCGGGTTTTTGTTTGGGTTTTCAAGCTTAGTTTTAGGTTTAGGTAAGGGAGTTGAGATTAGCATTAGGTGTAGGTTTAGGTTTAGGGATTTGACAACACATTTAGGTTTTAGGTTTAGGTTTAGGTTATAGGTTATAGCTGTAAGGAATTGAGAATCAGTTATGGTTTAACTTTAGGAAATTGGGTTCAGGTTCGGGATCGGGTTCTGGTTTGGGTTTTCAAGTTTAGGTTTAGGTTTAGGTCGGGGAGTTGAGATTAACATTAGGTTAGGTTTAGGATTAGGGATTGGAGAACACATTTAGGTTTTAGGTTTACGTTTAGGTTTCGGTTATAGGTTTACATTATAGGTAGGTTATAGGTTATAGCTGTAGGGAATTGAGAATAGGTTAAGGTTTAGGTTTAGGTTTTGGAAATTGGATTCGGGTTCGGGATCGGGTTTTGTTTTGGGTTTTCAAGTTTAGGTTTAGGTTTAGGTTAGGGAGTTGAGATTAGTATTAGGTGTAGGTTTAGGTTTAGGGATTGGAGAACACATTTAGGTTTCAGGTTTACGGTTAGGTTTAGGTTATAGGCTTAGGTTATAGGTAGGTTATAGGTTATAGTTGTAGGGAATTGAGGATAGGTTAAGGTTTAGGTTTAGGAAATCGGGTTCAGGTTCGGGATCGGGTTTAGGTTTGGGTTTTCAAGTTTAGGTTTAGGTTTAAGAAATTGGGTTCAGGTTCGGGATCGGGTATAGGTTTCGGTTTTCAAGTTTAGGTTTAGGTTTAGGTTAGGGAGTTGAGATTAGGATTAGGTGTAGGTTTAGGTTTACGGATTTGAGAACACATTTAGGTTTTAGGTTTAGGAAATGGTTTAGGTTTAGGTTAAGGTTTAGGTAGGTTATAGGTTATAGCTATAGGGAATTGAGAATAGGTCAAGGTTTAGGTTTAGGAAATCGGGTTCGGGTTCGGGATCGGGTTTAGGTTTGGGTTTTCAAGTTTAGGTTTAGGTTTAGGTCAGGGAATTGAGATTAGGATTAGGTGTAGGTTTAGGTTTAGTGATTTGAGAACACAATTTGGTTTTAGGTTTAGGTTTAGGTTTAGGTTTTAGGTTTAGGTTATAGGTAGGTTATAGGTTATAGCTATAGGGAATTGAGAATCGCTTATGGTTTATGTTTAGTTTAGGAAATCGGGTTCAGGTTCGGGATTGGGTTTTGGTTTGGGTTTTCAAGCTTAGTTTTTGGTTTAGGTAAGGGAGGTGAGATTAGCATTAGGTGTAGGTTTAGGTTTAGGGATTTGACAACACATTTAGGTTTTAAGTTTAGGTTTAGGTAGGTTTATAGGTTAGGTTATAGCTGTAGGGAATTGAGACGTTATGGTTTAGCGTTAGGAAATTGGGTTTGGGTTCGGGATCGGGTTTTGGTTTGGGTTTTCAAGTTTTAGTTTAGGTTTAGGTTAGGGAGTTTAGATTAGCATTAGGTGTAGGTTTAGGATTACACATTTAGGTTTTAGGTTTACGTTTAGGTTTAGGTTATAGGTAGGTTATAGGTTATAGATGTAGGAAATTGAGAATAGGTTAAGGTTTAGGTTTAGGTTTAGGTTTAGGAAATCGGGTTCGGGTTCGGGATCGGGTTTTGCTTTGGGTTTTCAAGTTTAAGTTTAGGTTTAGGTTAGGGAGTTAAGATTAGTATTAGGTGTAGGTTTAGGTTTAGAGATTGGAGAACACATTTAGGTTTTAGGTTTACGTTTAGGTTTAGGTTATAGATTTTGGTTATAGGTAGGTTATAGGTTATAGCTGTAGGGAATTGAGGATAGGTTAAGGTTTACGTTTAAGAAATTGTGTTCGGGTTCGGATCGGGTTTAGGTTTAGGTTTCGGTTAGGGAGTTGAGATTAGGATTATGTGTAGGTTTACGTTTAGGGATTTGACAACACATTTAGGTTTTAGGTTTAGGAATGGTTTAGTTTTTAGGTTAAGGTTATAGGTAGGTTATAGGTTATAGCTATAGGGAATTGAGAATTGGTTAAGGTTTAGGTTTAAGAAATCGGGTTCGGGTTCGGGATCGAGTTTAGGTTTGGGTTTTCATGTTTGGTTTAGGTTTAGGTTTAGGTTAAGGAATTGAGATTAGGATTAGGTGTAGGTTTAGGTTTAGGGATTTGAGAACACATTTAGGTTTTAGGTTTAGGTTTACATTTAGGTTTTAGGTTAGGTTATAAGTAGGTTATAGGTTATAGCTATAGGGAATTGAGAATCGATTATGGTTTAGGTTTAGTTTAGGAAGTCGGGTTCGGGTTCGGGATCAGGTTTTGGTTTGGGTTTTCAAGCTTAGTTTTAGGTTTAGGTAAGGGAGTTGAGATTAGCATTAGGTGTAGGTTTAGGTTTAGGGATTTGACCACACATTTAGGTTTTAGGTTTAGGTTTAGGTTTAGGTTATAGGTTTAGGTTATAGGTTATAGCTGTAGGGAATTGTGAATTGGTTATGGTTTAGCTTTAAGAAATCAGGTTCTGGTTCGGGATCGGGTTTTGGTTTGGGTTTTCAAGTTTAGGTTTAGGTTTAAGAAATTGGGTTCAGGTTCGGGATCGGGTATAGGTTTGGGTTTTCAAGTTTAGGTTTAGGTTTAGGTTAGGGAGTTGAGATTAGGATTAGGTGTAGGTTTAGGTTTACGGATTTGAGAACACATTTAGGTTTTAGGTTTAGGAAATGGTTTAGGTTTTAGGTTAAGGTTATAGGTCGGTTATAGGTTATAGCTATAGGGAATTGAGAATAGGTCAAGGTTTAGGTTTAGGAAATCGGGTTCGGGTTCGGGATCGGGTTTAGGTTTGGGTTTTCAAGTTTAGGTTTAGGTTTAGGTCAGGGAATTGAGATTAGGATTAGGTGTAGGTTTAGGTTTAGTGATTTGAGAACACAATTTGGTTTTAGGTTGGTTAGGGTTTAGGTTTTAGGTTTAGGTTATAGGTAGGTTATAGGTTATAGCTATAGGGAATTGAGAATCGCTTATGGTTTATGTTTAGTTTAGGAAATCGGGTTCAGGTTCGGGATTGGGTTTTGGTTTGGGTTTTCAAGCTTAGTTTTTGGTTTAGGTAAGGGAGGTGAGATTAGCATTAGGTGTAGGTTTAGGTTTAGGGATTTGACAACACATTTAGGTTTTAAGTTTAGGTTTAGGTTATAGGTTATAGCTGTAGGGAATTGAGAATCGGTTATGGTTTAGCGTTAGGAAATTGGGTTCGGGTTCGGGATCGGGTTTTGGTTTGGGTTTTCAAGTTTAAGTTTAGGTTTAGGTTAGGGAGTTTAGATTAGCATTAGGTGTAGGTTTAGGATTACACATTTAGGTTTTAGGTTTACGTTTAGGTTTAGGTTATAGGTAGGTTATAGGTTATAGATGTAGGAAATTGAGAATAGGTTAAGGTTTAGGTTTAGGTTTAGGTTTAGGAAATCGGGTTCGGGTTCGGGATCGGGTTTTGCTTTGGGTTTTCAAGTTTAAGTTTAGGTTTAGGTTAGGAAGTTAAGATTAGTATTAGGCGTAGGTTTAGGTTTAGAGATTGGAGAACACATTTAGGTTTTAGGTTTACGTTTAGGTTTAGGTTATAGATTTTGGTTATAGGTAGGTTATAGGTTATAGCTGTAGGAAATTGAGGATAGGTTAAGGTTTACGTTTAATAAATTGGGTTCGGGTTCGGGATCGGGTTTAGGTTTCGGTTTTCAAGTTTAGGTTTAGGTTTAGGTTAGGGAGTTGAGATTAGGATTATGTGTAGGTTTACGTTTAGGGATTTGACAACACATTTAGGTTTTAGGTTTAGGAAATGGTTTAGGTTTTAGGTTAAGGTTATAGGTAGGTTATAGGTTATAGCTATAGGGAATTGAGAATTGGTTAAGGTTTAGGTTTAAGAAATCGGGTTCGGGTTCGGGATCGAGTTTAGGTTTGGGTTTTCATGTTTTGGTTTAGGTTTAGGTTAAGGAATTGAGATTAGGATTACGTGTAGGTTTAGGTTTAGGGATTTGAGAACACATTTAGGTTTTAGGTTTAGGTTTACCTTTAGGTTTTAGGTTAGGTTATAAGTAGGTTATAGGTTATAGCTATAGGGAATTGAGAATCGATTATGGTTTAGGTTTAGTTTAGGAAGTCGGGTTCGGGTTCGGGATCGGGTTTTGGTTTGGGTTTTCAAGCTTAGTTTTAGGTTTAGGTAAGGGAGTTGAGATTAGCATTAGGTGTAGGTTTAGGTTTAGGGATTTGACCACACATTTAGGTTTTTAGGTTTAGGTTTAGGTTTAGGTTATAGTTTAGGTTATAGGTTATAGCTGTAGGGAATTGTGAATTGGTATGGTTTAGCTTTAAGAAATCAGGTTCTGGTTCGGGATCGGGTTTTGGTTTGGGTTTTCAAGTTTAGGTTTAGGTTTAGGTTAGGGAGTTGAGATTAACATTAGGTGTAGGTTTAGGATTAGGGATTAGAGAACACATTTAGGTTTTAGGTTTACGTTTAGGTTTAGGTTATATGTTTAGGTTATAGGTAGGTCATAGGTTATAGCAGTAGGGAATTGAGTATCGGTTAAAGTTTAGGTTTAGGTTTAGGAAATCTGGTTCGGGATCGGGTTTTGCTTTGGGTTTTCAAGTTATGGTTTAGGTTTAGGTTAGGGAGTTGAGATTAGTATTAGGTGTAGGTTTAGGCTTAGGGATAGGAGAACACATTTAGGTTTTAGGTTTTTGTTTAGGTTTAGGTTATAGGTTTTGGTTATAGGTTATAGCTGTAGGAATTGAGTATAGGTTAAGGTTTAGGTTTAGGAAATCGGGTTTGGGGTCGGGATCGGATTAGGTTTGGGTTTTCCAAGTTTAGGTTTAGTTTTAGGTTAGGAGTTGAGATTAGGATTAGGTGTAGGTTTAGGTTCAGGGATTTGAGAACACATATAGGTTTTAGGTTTAGGAAATGCTTTAGGTTTTAGGTTAAGGTTATAGGTAGGTTATAGGTTATAGCTATACGGAATTGAGAATAGGTTAAGGTTTAGGTTTAGGAAATCGGGTTCAGGTTCGGGATCGGGTTTAGGTTTGGGTTTTCAAGCTTAGTTTTAGGTTTAGGTAAGGGAGTTGAGATTTGCATTAGGTGTAGGTTTAGGTTTAGGGATTTGACAACACATTTAGGTTTTAGGTTTATGTTTAGGTTATAGGTTTAGGTTATAGGTTATAGCTGTAAGGAATTGAGAATCGGTTATGGTATTGCTTTAGGAAATCGGGTTCGGGTTCGGGATCGGGTTTTGGTTTGGGTTTTCAAGTTTAGGTTTAGGTTTACGTTTGGGAGTTCAGATTAGCATTAGGTGTAGGTTTAAGATTAAGGATTGGAGAACACATTTAGGTTTTAGGTTTACGTTTAGGTTTAGGTTATAGGTAGGTTATAGGTTAATGTTGTATGGAATTGAGAATAGGTTAAGGTTTAGGTTTAGGTTTAGGAAATCGGGTTCGGGTTCGGGATCGGGTTTTGCTTTGGGTTTTCAAGTTATGGTTTAGGTTTAGGTTAGGGAGTTGAGATTAGTATTAGGTGTAGGTTTAGGTTTAGGGAATGGAGAACACATTTAAGTTTTAGGTTTACGTTTAGGTTTAGGTTATAGGTTTAGGTTATAAGTAGTTAGGTTATAGCTGTAGGGAATTGAGGATAGGTTAAGGTTTTAGGTTTAGGAAATCAGGTTCGGGTTCGGGATCGGGTTTAGGTTGGGTTTTCAAGTTTAGTTTTAGGTTTAGGTTTAGGGAGTTGAGATTAGGATTAGGTGTAGGTTTAGGTTTAGGGATTTGAGAACACATTTAGGTTTTAGATTTAGGAAATGGTTTAGGTTTTAGGTTAAGGTTATAGGTAGGTTATAGGTTATAGCTATAGGGAATTGAGAATAAGTTAAGGTTTAGGTTTAGGAAATCGGGTTCGGGTTCGGGATTGGGGTTTAGGTTTGGGTTTTCAAGTTTAGGTTTAGGTTTAGGTTAGGGAATTGAGATTAGGATTATGTGTAGGTTTAGCTTTAGGGATTTGAGAACACATTTAGGTTTTCAGTTTAGGTTTAGGTTTAGGTTTTAGGTTTGGGTTATAGGTTATAGCTATAAGGAATTGAGAATAGGTTTAGGTTTAGGTTTAGGAAATTGGGTTCGGGTTCGTGTTCGGGTTTAGGTTTGGGTTTTCATGTTTTGGTTTAGGTTTAGGTTCTGGAGTTGAGATTAGGATTAGTTGTAGGTTTAGGTTTAGGGATTTTAGAATACATTAAGGTTTATGTTTAGGAAATCGGGTTCGGGTTATAGGTTTAGGTTTAGGTTAGGTTATAGGTTAAGGTTTACGAAATCGTGTTTAGGTTATAGGTTTAGGTTATAAGTTAAGGTTATAGGATAAGGTTTTGGTTATAGGTTAAGTTTTAGGTTTAGGTTAAGGTTATATAGGTTTAGGTTTAGGTTATGGGTTTTGAGATTTGAGAATTGGTTCAAGTTAAGGTTATAAGTTTTGGTTTAGGAAATCGGGTTTGGGTTCGGGATCGAGTTTTGGTTTGGGTTTTCAAGTTTAGATTTTGGTTTAGGTTAGGGAGTTGAGATTAGGATTAGGTGTAGGTTTAGGTTGAGAGATTTGAGAATACGTTAAGGTTTAGGTTTAGGAAATATGGTTCGAGTTATAGGTTTAGGTTTAGGTTAGGTTATAGGTTAAGGTTTAGTAAATTGAGTTTAGGTTATAGGTTAAGGTTTAGGTTATAGGTTAAGTTTTAGGTTTAGGTTAAGGTTATATAGGTTTAGGTTTATGTTATAGGTTTTGGGATTTGAGAATAGGTTTAGGTTAAGGTTATAAGTTTAGGTTTACGAAATCGGGTTTGGGTTCGGGATCGGGTTTAGGTTTTGGTTTTCAAGTTTAGGTTTAAGCTTAGGTTAGGGAGTTGAGATTAGGATTAGGTGTAGGTTTAGGTTTTGGGATTTGAGAGTACATTTAGGTTTTAGGTTTAGGTTTAGGTTTTAGGTTTTAGTTTATAGGTTTAGGTTTTAGGTTTAGGTTTGGGTTTTAAGTTTAGATTAAGGTTTAGGTTTTAGGTTATAGGTTTAGGGTTAGGTTTAGGTTTAGGTTTCGGTTTCGGTTTAGGTTTTAGGTTTTAGGTTATAGGTTTAGGTTTAGGTTTTAGGTTTAGGATATGGTTATAAGTTTAGGTTATAGGTATAAGGTTTAGGTTATAGGTTTTGGTTAAGGTTTATGTTTAGGTTTAGGTTATAGGTTATAGGTTATAGCTTTAGGGAATTGAGAATAGGTTAGGGTTTAGGTTTAGGAAATCGGGTTCGGTTTAGGATCGAGTTTAGGTTTGTGTTTTCAAGTTTAGGTTTAGGTTTAGGTTAGGGAGTTGAGATTAGGATTAGGTGTAGGTTTAGGTTTAGGGATTTGAGAACACATTTAGGTTTTAGGTTTAGGTTTAGGTTAAGGTTAGGTTTTAGGTTATAGGTTTTATTATAGCTATAGGGAATGAGAATTGGTTATGGTTTAGGTTTAGGAAATCGGGTTCGGGTTCGGGAACGGGTTTTGGTTTGGGTTTTCAAGCTTAGTTTTAGGTTTAGGTAAGGGAGTTGAGATTAGCATTAGGTGTAGGTTTAGGTTTGGGGATTTGACAACAGATTTAGGTTTTAGTTTAGGTTTAGGTTATAGGTTATAGCTGTAGGGAATTGAGAATCAATTATGGTTTAGCTTTAGGAAATCGGGTTCGGGTTCGGGATCGGGTTTTAGTTTGGGTTTTCAAGTTTAAGTTTAGGTTTAGGTTAGGGAGTTCAGATTAGCATTAGGTGTAGGTTTAGGATTACACATTTAGGTTTTAGGTTTATGTTTAGGTTTAGGTTATAGGTTTAGGTTATAGGTAGGTTATAGGTTATAGATGTAGGAAATTGAGAATAGGTTAAGGTTTAGGTTTAGGTTTAGGTTTAGGAAATCGGGTTCGGGTTCGTGATCGGGTTTTGCTTTGGGTTTTCAAGTTTAGGTTTAGGTTTAGGTTAGGGAGTTGAGATTAGTATTAGGTGTAGGTTTAGGTTTAGAGATTGGATAACACATTTAGGTTTTAGGTTTACGTTTAGGTTTAGGTTATAGATTTTGGTTATAGGTAGGTTATAGGTTATAGCTGTAGGGAATTGAGGATAGGTTAAGGTTTACGTTTAAGAAATTGGGTTCGGGTTCGGGATCGGGTTTAGGTTTCGGTTTTCAAGTTTAGGTTTAGGTTTAGGTTAGGGAGTTGAGATAGGATTAGGTGTAGGTTTACGTTTAGGGATTTGACAACACATTTAGGTTTTAGGTTTAGGAAATGGTTTAGGTTTTAGGTTAAGGTTATAGGTAGGTTATAGGTTATAGCTATAGGGAATTGAGAATAGGTTAAGGTTTAGGTTTAAGAAATCGGGTTCGGGTTCGGGATCGAGTTTAGGTTTGGGTTTTCATGTTTTGGTTTAGGTTTAGGTTAAGGAATTGAGATTAGGATTAGGTGTAGGTTTAGGTTTAGGGATTTGAGAACACATTTAGGTTTTAGGTTTAGGTTTACATTTAGGTTTTAGGTTAGGTTAAACGTAGGTTATAGGTTATAGCCATAGGGAATTGAGAATCGATTATGGTTTAGGTTTAGTTTAGGAAATCGGGTTCGGGTTCGGGATCGGGTTTTGGTTTGGGTTTTCAAGCTTAGTTTTAGGTTTAGGTAAGGGAGTTGAGATTAGCATTAGGTGTAGGTTTAGGTTTAGGGATTTGACCACACATTTAGGTTTTAGGTTTACGTTTAGGTTTAGGTTATAGGTTATAGCTGTAGGGAATTGTGAATTGGTTATGGTTTAGCTTTAAGAAATCAGGTTCTGGTTCGGGATCGGGTTTTGGTTTGGGTTTTCAAGTTTAGGTTTAGGTTTAGGTTAGGGAGTTGAGATTAACATTAGGTGTAGGTTTAGGATTAGGGATTAGAGAACACATTTAGGTTTTAGGTTTACGTTTAGGTTTAGGTTATATGTTTAGGTTATAGGTAGGTTATAGGTTATAGCAGTAGGGAATTGAGTATAGGTTAAAGTTTAGGTTTAGGTTTAGGAAATCTGGTTCGGGATCGGGTTTTGCTTTGGGTTTTCAAGTTATGGTTTAGGTTTAGGTTAGGGAGTTGAGATTAGTATTAGGTGTAGGTTTAGGCTTAGGGATAGAAGAACACATTTAGGTTTTAGGTTTACGTTTAGGTTTAGGTTATTGGTTTTGGTTATAGGTTATAGCTGTAGGGAATTGAGGATAGGTTAAGGTTTAGGTTTAGGAAATCGGGTTTGGGTTCGGGATCGGATTTAGGTTTGGGTTATCAAGTTTAGGTTTAGGTTTAGGTTAGGGAGTTGAGATTAGGATTAGGTATAGGTTTAGGTTCAGGGATTTGAGAACACATATAGGTTTTAGGTTTAGGAAATGCTTTAGGTTTTAGGTTAAGGTTATAGGTAGGTTATAGGTTATAGCTATAGGGAATTGAGATTAGGTTAAGGTTTAGGTTTAGGAAATCGGGTTCAGGTTCGGGATCGGATTTAGGTTTGGGTTTTCAAGCTTAGTTTTAGGTTTAGGTAAGGGAGTTGAGATTTGCATTAGGTGTAGTTTTCGGTTTAGGGATTTGACAACACATTTAGGTTTTTGGTTTAGGTTTAGGTTATAGGTTTAGGTTATAGGTTATAGCTGTAAGGAATTGAGAATCGGTTATGGTTTTGCTTTAGGAAATCGGGTTCGGGTTCGGGATCGGGTTTTGGTTTGGGTTTTCAAGTTTAGGTTTAGGTTTAGGTTTAGGTTATAGATTTAGGTTATAGGTAGGTTATAGGTTAATGTTGTAGGGAATTGAGAATAGGTTAAGGTTTAGGTTTAGGTTTAGGAAATCGGGTTCGGGTTCGGGTTCGGGTTTTGCTTTGGGTTTTCAAGTTTAGGTTTAGGTTTAGGTTAGGGAGTTGAGATTAGTATTAGGTGTAGGTTTAGGTTAGGGAATGGAGAACACATTTAGGTTTTAGGTTTACGTTTAGGTTTAGGTTATAGGTTTAGGTTATAAGTAGGTTATAGGTTATAGCTGTAGGGAATTGAGGATAGGTTAAGGTTTAGGTTTAGGAAATCAGGTTCGGGTTCGGGATCGGGTTAGGTTAGGGTTTCAAGTTTAGGTTTAGGTTTAGGTTAGGGATTTGAGATTTGGATTAGGTGTAGGTTAGGTTTAGGGATTTGAGAACACATTTAGGTTTTAGGTTTAGGAAATGGTTTAGGTTTGTTTTAGGTTTTAGTTTAGGTTTTAGGTTTAGGGTATAGGTAGGTTATAGGTTATAGCTATAGGGAATTGAGAATAAGTTAAGGTTTAGGTTAGGAAATCGGGTTCGGGTTCGGGATTGGGTTTAGGTTTGGGTTTTCAAGTTTAGGTTTAGGTTTAGGTTAGGGAATTGAGATTAGGATTATGTGTAGGTTTAGGTTTAGGATTGAGAACACATTTAGGTTTTCAGTTTAGGTTTAGGTTTAGGTTTTAGGTTTGGGTTATAGGTTATAGCTATAAGGAATTGAGAATAGGTTTTAGGTTTAGGTTAGGAAATTGGGTTCGGGTTCGGTTCGGGTTTAGGTTTGGGGTTTCATGTTTTGGTTTAGGTTTAGGTTCTGGAGTTTGAGATTAGGATTAGTTGTAGGTTTAGGTTTAGGGATTTTAGATACATTAAGGTTTATGTTTAGGAAATCGGGTTCGGGTTATAGGTTTATGTTTAGGTTAGGTTATAGGTTAAGGTTTACGAAATCGTGTTTAGGTATAGGTTTAGGTTATGAGTTAAGGTTATAGGATGAGGTTTAGGTTATAGGTTAAGTTTTAGGTTTAGGTTAAGGTATATAGGTTTTAGGTTTAGGTTATGGGTTTTGAGATTTGAGAATAGGTTCAGGTTATGGTTATAAGTTTTGGTTTAGGAAATCGGGTTCGTGTTCGGGATTGAGTTTAGGTTTGGGTTTTCAGGTTTAGATTTTGGTTTAGGTTAGGGAGTGAGATTAGGATTAGGGTGGCAGGTTTAGGTTGAGGGATTGAGAAGAATACGTTAAGGTTTAGGTTTTCAAGTTTAGGTTTAGGTTTAGGTTAGGGAGTTGAGATTAGGATTAGGTGTAGGTTTAGGTTTAGGGATTTGAGAACACATTTAGGTTTTAGGTTTAGGTTTAGGTTAAGGTTTTAGGTTTAGGTTATAGGTTATAGCTATAGGGAATTGAGAATTGGTTATGGTTTAGGTTTAGGAAATCGGGTTCGGGTTCGGGAACGGGTTTTGGTTTGGGTTTTCAAGCTTAGTTTTAGGTTTAGGTAAGGGAGTTGAGATTAGCATTAGGTGTAGGTTTAGGTTTGGGGATTTGACAACACATTTAGGTTTTAGGTTTAGGTTTAGGTTATAGGTTATAGCTGTAGGGAATTGAGAATCAGTTATGGTTTAGCTTTAGGAAATCGGGTTCGGGTTCGGGATCGGGTTTTGGTTTGGGTTTTCAAGTTTAGGTTTAGGTTTAGGTTAGGGAGTTGAGATTAGCATTAGGTGTAGGTTTAGGATTAGGGATTCGAGAACACATTTAGGTTTTAGGTTTACGTTTAGGTTTAGGTTATAGGTTTAGGTTATAGGTAGGTTATAGGTTATAGTTGTAGGGAATTAAGAATAGGTAAAGGTTTAGGTTTAGGTTTTGGAAATCGGGTTCGGGTTTTGGTTTGGGTTTTCAACTTTATGTTTAGGTTTAGGTTAGGAAGTTGAGATTAGCATTAGGTGTAGGTTTAGGTTTAGGTTTAGGGATTTGAGAACACATTTAGGTTTTAGGTTTAGGTTATAGGTGGGTTATAGGTTATAGCTGTAGGGAGTTGAGGATAGGTTAAGGTTTAGGTTTAGGAAATCGGGTTTGGGTTCGGGTTCGGGGTCGGGTTCAGGTTCGTGTTTTCAAGTTTAGGTTTAGGTTTAGGTTAGGGAGTTGAGATTAGGATTAGGTGTAGGTTTAGGTTTAGGGATTGGAGAACACATTTAGGTTCTAGGTTTAGGAAATGGTTAAGGTTTTAGGTTAAGGTTATAGGTAGGTTCAAGGTTATAGCTATTGGGACTTGAGAATAGGTTAAGGTTTAGGTTTAGGAAATTGGGTTCGGATTCAGGTTCGGGTATAAGTTTGGGTTTTCAATTTTAGGTTTAGGTTTAGGTTAGGGAGTTGAGATTAGGATTAGGTCTAGGTTTAGGTTTAGGGATTTGAGAATACGTTAAGGTTTAGGTTTAGGAAATCGGGTTCGGGTTATAGGTTTAGGTTTAGGTTAGGTTATAGGTTAAGGTTTATGAAATCAAGTTTAGGTTATAGGTTTAGGTTATAAGTTAAGGTTATAGGTTAAGGTTTAGGTTATAGGTTAAGTTTTAGGTTTAGGTTAAGGTTATATAGGTTTAGGTTTAGGTTATAGGTTTTGAGATTTGAGAATAGGTTTAGGTTAAGGATATAAGTTTAGGTTTAGGAAATCGGGTTCGGGTTCGGGATCGTGTTAGGTTTAGGTTGGTTTCAAGTTTAGGTTTAGGTTTAGGTTAGGGGTTGAGATTAGGATTAGGTGTAGGTTTAGGTTTAGGGATTTGAGAATACGTTACCGGTTCAGATTTAGGAAATCGGGTTCGGGTTATAGGTTTAGGTTTTGGTTAGGTTATAGGTTAAGGTTTAGGAAATTGAGTTTAGGTTATAGGTTAAGGTTTAGGTTATAGGTTTAGTTTTAGGTTTAGGTTAAGGTTATATTGGTTTTGGTTTAGGTTATAGGTTTTGGGAGTTGAGAATAGGTTTAGGTTTAGGAAATCGGGTTCGGGTTTGGGATCGGGTTTAGGTTTGGGTTTTCAAGTTTAGGTTTAGGTTTAGGTTAGGGAGTTAAGATTAGGATTAGGTGTAAGTTTAGGTTTAGGGACTTGAGAATACATTTAGGTTTTAGGTTTAGGTTATAGGTTAAGGTTTAAGTTTTAGGTTTTTTTAAGGTTAATGTTAGGTTATAGGTTATAAGTTTAGGTTATTGGTTATAGGTCATAGGTTTTGGTTTAGGTTAAGGTTATAGGTTTAGATTTAGGTTATAGGTTTAAGTTTAGGTTATAAGTTATAGCTTTAGGGAATTGAGAATAGGTTAAGGTTTAGGTTTAGGAAATCGGGTTCGGGTTCGGGATTGGGATCGGGTTTAAGTTTGGGTTTTCAAGTTTAGGTTTTGGTTTAGGTTAGGGAATTGAGATTAGGATTAGGTGTAGGTTTAGGTTTAGGTTATAGGTTATTGCTTTAGGGAATTGAGAATAGGTTTAAGGTGTGGTTTAGGTTAAGGGTGTGGTCCCTGCAAATACAGATATAAACACGGCTTGTCCAAATGGTCTGGCCCCTCCAATGCTGTCTATAAGAAATGGACCGCTTCATCATGGTCATAACAGTGGTTCCCACCTTTCAGGGACCCCCGCTCATCCGGATAGCTCTGACGTACATCCGGGTCTGCTCCATTATTTCGAGCAAATACATAAACACCGCCTGTCCAAATGGTCAGGCCCCTCCAATGTTGTCCATAGGAAATCGACAACTTCATCATGTGGTCATAACAGCGGTTCCCACCTTCCAGGGACCCCCGCTCATCCGGATAGCTTCGATGCACATCTGGGTCTGCTCCATTAATTTCGAGCAAATATATAAACACGGCCTGTCCAAATGGCCAGGCCCCTCCAATGCTATCCATAAGAAATGGACAGCTTCATCATGGTCATAATAGTGGTTCCCACCTTCTACGGACCCCCGCTCATCATCCGGATAGCTCCAACGCACATCCGGGTTTGCTCCATCAATTTTGAGCAACAAAAGCAATGGAACAATATGTACTTAGCAATCAAGGAATAAGTAGGTTATACTGAAATTGCTATTAAATAGAATCAGAAACAAAAAATGGTAGGAACCATTATTAAATTTTTTTATCCCATTTATTAAGGGCACATTTGATTTGATTCCACCAAATGTGCAACCAAAATAACCCAAGCCAAATGCTAAGGCAACCAAAATGTGCCTCTTCAAGAATCAATGAGGCACCACTCAACTTCAACAATGGCTGACTACAAGATATTGTAAGTTTGTAAGCATTGGATTTTGCCTTAAAAAATATCTTAATCTTTTAAGAAAAGAAAAGTGAAAAAGAAGAAAAAAGAAAAAGGGCCAGAATACCTTCTCAGTGCTGTTATTCATCTTTCATTTCCTTGACCATATGACCATCTTTTAGATTTCAAACCTTCAAAAAACAACAGGACTCAAGCTCATAAGGATACAAGGATGGTTACCTTTGTTGTTTGTGTGTCCACAACCTTATTTTCAACAAGATCACATTTATTCCCAACGAGAAGCTTGCATACACTATCGGTTGCATATCTGTCAATCTCACTCAATCATTGCTTCACATTGTTGAAACTTTCCATCTCAATAACATCATAGATAATTTGTAACGATCTCATGGCATCAACAATTTGTGTGGCATCTTATAAACTAAAGGTTTAATAGACTTAGAGAATCCTGAATTTGTCAAGAAGTGAAGAATACTATTGGAAGGCTAGATAAGCTCCTGTGCTTAGATTAGAACTACACTTAGCTAGTTTTCCTGACGACAGGATCTACTAGAGAAGATAGAACACTGCTGGATTGATTGGCCATGTGTACTGTCAAAGTTGAAGTGTGGATGCTGAAAAATCTCTCTGACCCACCAGTATGTATGTGTTTTATTTATGCCCTCCATTAAAAAAATGAGGCAGATCTAAATATCGAGTAAGCCACACTTTTCCTATTTGAAGTAACATGGATAAAACGGAAAAGTGTGGCTCACTCCAGATTTGAATCTTGAATCTGCCTCCTTTCGTACTCTAGAATGAGTTGGCAAGAGAGATGATAGTTGTGGATAAAACATATACATCATGTTGGGGTCGACTAACATCAGTAGTAACAGGTCACTATCAGTCCGAGTCTGTTCGAAAGGGACTCGATTTCTTTGTGTTGATTGTTCTTGGGAGGTTTTTAAAGGTGGGATTTTTGTTATCGTTTGGAGTGGGATTTCATGTTTATGCATCTGGGTTTTATTCTTGGAAAATTTTGAGTGGGAAAAAGGTGGGAGTTTTCAATTTTTGAAAGGGTGGTCTGATTGTGGTGGAATTTCTAGTTTTTTTTTTCCTTTCTTTTTGCGACAGCTTAATTTTTACTGAGTGGTTTTTTTATTGGGTTTTGAATGAAGCAGCTAAATAGTTCATCTTTTTTTCTTTAGTTCTCATGGAAATGTTGGTTCTGGGGTACGAATTTCAGTTGGGAGATTTTCTTGTTATGTTGCAGTTGTTTCTCATCTGGGCTTATGGAATTTCATGTGGAAATTGCTGGATTTTAGACTATGGTGATCGTGGTGTATTATCTTTGACTGTGAGAAGAGGGTGAGAGGTTTTTAGAGTGAAAGAGAGGATGTAAAGGAGAGATTTTCTATTTTAGAAAGTCAGTTTGCTGGTTTTTGTATGGATGTAGAGTCCAATGCAAGCCTTCTCCTTTTGGAATAAACTACGAAGGTCAGTTTTGTCTCTTGTTTTCTTTTTTTCCCTTCTCTTCATGCATTAATATGTTTGCTAGGTTTGTGTTGGCATAGCTTTAACAATGAATTATATATGCTTGTTCAGATTAGCTCGAAATGCTTGGGAGTGTATTCTTTCCTCAAATCCTTTATTCTTATGAGATTATTGTGAGAGCTTGACAACCAATTCTATGAAAGAAGTCCTTGGCTAGACATAAAGTTTCTATTCACAGGACACAAGGTTCCATTTAACAAGTAGCTCTGATATGTATGTGCACAAATAGAGAACTCCTCAAATAGAAATTGGGAACTCTACCCAATCCATGGTGCTGGTTGTTAAAGGGCACCACAAGGCTCTCGATGAATTTCCCTGTTGACTTCTTCTTATAAGAACAAAAATGATTGTCATAACCTTTGTTTTTAAACTCAAAATGTATCTGACAGGTGAACCGGATTCAGAGCAATGCAGTAGCTATTCAACAAATTTCAAGAGCATTATCAACAACATTTGATAACAGATTTAATGGGGAAGCATCATCATCAGCTCTATTTTAGAACATAAACCTGCGGACAAAGTGCTTAGAAGCTACTACAATGTTTTAGGTGATTGGAACAGTTACAGGCCTATTTTGAAAAGACTCATATTACTGAGTTGTATTTTCACTCAGGTTCCAGTTCTATCGTGCATCTAAGAAACATAAAAATATAAAGAATAACTAATCTTACTCTACAAATACAAGGACCAATAGATCCCTACTTTGTACAGAACACATGCAGAGAAATACCTCTATTTTAACAAAATAACAAATAGAAGTCTTTAGTACGAATGGACATTTAATAGGTGATGAGAGCTGGAATTACATTACTTACAAGTGCTAAGACAGACTGCGTCGACAACTCCCAAGCGACTGAGTGATACTATACCCCGGTGCATCTCTTAAAAAAAAGTCGCACAGAGTCACAAGCTTAGGGACATGTCCTCCTCATTGAATGATCGTGAACAAAAACTAAATAAATCTTCCTGAAGGAATACTTCCTAGAAATTTCAGTTGGTAGGCACAAAGAAACAATTAAAAAAGGACAAAACCCACACATCACAGTGGCCCACACATCACAGTGGCCCCTCAGAGGCCCTGTCTGCCCCTAGCTAGAGATAGGGAAGTTACAATAGGGATTGACGGCTGACCATTGGAAACTTCGTGGGGATTAAAAAAGTTTTGCATCAGGATATTTGTGCCTACAGTTTATCTGAGTAGTAATAACCCTACGAATGGTTTGGATGACATATAAACATCAAGTTCGGCATTCAAAATCCCAAATCCCTAATTTGTAATATAAAAAAATTTCCAATTCAGGGTCCACATTCAAATCTGTAAGCCATAAAATCTCCAAATCCCTAAATGGGGAGTCCACATCAAATTGGGAACCTACAAATTACTAAGTCCCCAAATTCCTAAATCAACATTAAGATTGTGAGAGATTGAAAGAGAGAGATACCTCGCGTTCGTGATTGAGTCTTCAACCGAGCTCAGAGAGAGAGAGAGAAGGGCAAGCGTGGGCAGGGAGGGCGTCGTCTCGGCTCCCTCCCTTTTTTGGATCAAACAGAGAGAGAGAGAGAGAGAGAGAGAGAGATAGAGAGATGATCGATGGCATTCGGGCACGCGAGAGAGAGAGAGGGGATGGAGAGGATAGAGAGAGAGAGAGAGAGAGAGAGAGAGACGGAGAGGATTAGGGCACGAGAGAGAGAGAGAGGGGTACTGAGAGGAATTTGGGGATTGAGAGGGTTAAGAGAGCGCTGACGCTCCTCGAGCTACGAGTTGTATGAACGGTTTAAAGGTTATCAAAGTTAAATGGCCCCACTCTGATGCGTGTCGACCATCAACACCGTGCATTTGATGGGCCCCCTTTAAATTATGGCATATCCCAAAAATCAACCGTATACGGAACTTAGGTGGGCCATACCATCTAAAATCATGTGAAGATATGCCTAAAACATATAAAAGCACTTGGTGGGGCCCACCTGAAATTTTGATGCATATGAAACTTGGTCTGATTCTTCATCCAAGTGGGACACACATAATGGATCGTCTGGATTTGTAAACCACATCTCGGCGGGCCCAACAAATGATTATGAATGATTTAATGGAGGGTAACCCCTCTCAACTTTTGTATGTGGTGTGGCCTAAAAAAGTCACAGATTGACTTGATTTTTAAGCCCCAGGCCCACCATGGAATGGTGCATCTGACTGGTGGGGTAGATGTTCGACACCCATCACGGTGGGGCCCACACAGCTCGACCGTAGGAGAAGTTCCCATGAGCTTGACCGTACGGAACCTTTTCCCCCATATACATATATATATTTATTATAAAAATGTGTTCTATATCCATCATTAAAATCCTCCAGAGGCCCACTGTACTGTTTATTTGACATCGAATATGTTGATTAGGTCATACATGGCCAGATGAAGGGGAAAAAGCAAAAATTAATTTGATCCAAAACTTTTATGACCCCCAAACGTTTTTTAATGGTTGACGCTCATTCAACACCATTTCCTGGAAAGTGGTCCACTCAAGATTTGGATATATCTCATTTTTGGTCTCATACCGTAGGATGATCTTTAAAAATAGATAGATGACATGGATTAAACACATACATCATGGTAGGGCTCACAGAGCGCGCACCAACCACCAGTCATTGGACGGTGTCAGGGGGAGTAGCCAATCTGTTCCCCTTATTTGTGGTGTAGTCCATTTAATCTTTGGATATGATTCATCTTTTGGATAATTCTCTAAAATTATCTTTAAAAGATGGATGAACGGTGTGGGTTGATCCCAAATTTTCGGTAAATCCAAGTGTAATAAATCCACCAAACATGGAAGGTGTGCTTTGGGAAATATGGGTGCTTGGAAGGTGGGTGGCGGACAAGGGAATCTTCAGCCTATAAAGCTTCGCCCTTGTAGAAAGGGATCTCCTCCGTGAAATAGGCATTCTTGGAAAAGGTTAGATTATCCTCCGGAAATGGTGACTAAAATCAGGTTTTGGGAAGACATGTGGGTGGGAACTTTCACCTTAAAATCCCGCGAAAGGTGTTAAGGTACTTCCCATTGAAACCCAGATTGCAAATATTGTTTATATCTCGTAAGACAGCTGAAGATATGAGGTGGCATAAGGAGAAATGCGTTCATGATGATAGTACACTGAGGCAACTTGCGGACTCTGAAACCTGGTAAAATTTTGACAAGCAACATGACTGGTTTGCAGAGGATTCTCGCAATGTTCGATTAGGTCTTGCAAGTGATGGTTTTAATCCATTTGGTAATATGAGTAGCTCGTACAGTATGTGGTCAGTGGTACTTATGCCCTACAATTTATCTCCTTGGTTGTGTATGAAGGAGTCATTTTTCATGATGTCCTTGCTTATTCCTGGACCCAGGTCACCCAGGAATGACATTGATGTGTATTTGCGACCATTAGTAGATGATAAACGAGTTGTGGAGTGAAGGTGTAGAAACGTATGACACATTTGCAGGACAGTCATTTTGATTGCATGCAGCGGTCTTGTGAACAATAAATTACTTTCCTGCGTATGGAAGTTTGTCTGGGTGGAGCATGAAGGGCAAGTTGGCTTGTCCTACATGTGGTATTGAGACTTGTTCATTGTCATTGAAGCATGGTAGAAAAACGTGTTATATGGGCCATCGTCGCTTCCTTCCGAGCGATCATAGTTGATGCAGGAAGACGATGATCTTTGATGGTAAATAAGATCATAGGCCACCCCCGAAAGAGCTATCTGGAGAAGATGTGATACAACAATTGAGTAACATTGGAGAAGTTAGATTTGGTAAGGTATCGCACTTGAAAAAGAGGAAACGTACAGTATTGGACTATAACTGGAGGAAGAAGAGCATCTTTTTTTAGTTGCCCTATTGGAGTGATTTGAAATTGCGACATAACTTGGATGTCATGCATATTGAGAAAAATATATGTGATAATGTCTTCGGAACATTGATGAACATAGAGAAGAAAACAAAAGACAGTTTCAGGGTTCGATTGGATTTACAAGAAATGGGTTTAAGAAAAGAGTTGCACTTGCAACCACATGAAAATTCATATACTATACCAGCAGCCTGCTACACGTTGACAAAACCTGAGAGAAAGTGTTTATGTGAATGGTTGAGATCGGTGAAGTTTCCCAATGGGTGTGCGTCAAACATATCTCGGCGCGTAAACGTTACGGACTATAAGGTAACAGGAATGAAAAGTCATGATTGTCACGTCCTTCTGCAACGCCTACTACCGGTTGCGATTCGTGGATTCCTAAGCAAGGATATTAGTGCGGCACATTGAGTTAGGGATATTCTTTAAGGATTTGTGTTCGAAATCGTTGAATGTAGATGTTATTAAATGACTGGAGAGGGACATTACCGTAACCTTTGCAAACTTAAAAGAATATTTCCACCAGCATTATTCGATGTCATGGTACACCTATCGATTCACTTACCGCACAAGGCGAAGCTTGCAGGCCCAGTACAATATCGTTGGATGTATCCGATCGAAAGATGGTAGAACCTATTAAAATTTTTATTCATTCCGTAAACTACATATATCCATGTTTTCATACTCTTAACATAGTGGTTTTATGTACAAATACCTTCACACACTCAAACGATTTGTGAGGAACAAGGCGCATCTGGAGGGATCCATAGCTGAGGCATACATTGATAATGAGTGTCTTACATTTTGCTCCATGTATCTTCGTGGCATAGAGACTAGATTCAACCGAGAAGATCGGAATGCCGATGAAGGGCAGGAGCATGAAGAAGGACTCATATCTGTGTTTGCACATAACGTTCGTCCTTTAGGATCCTCGACGTTTCAGGATATGGACCTTGGGGATCTAGCAAAGGCGAGGTGGTATGTGTTGCATAATTGTGAAGAAATAGAGTCATACTTGGAGTAAGTCTTCCCTCAATTATTGTTTACTCTACATACGATGATCTTAATGTTTCTTGTTGCTGACATGCCATTTATGTGCAGTGAACACATAGATGAGATGAAGTCTAAATTTCCCACAAGTTATGATCGAATGCATCAGGATCAGTTTCCACAATGGTTCAAAAAATATGTAAGATTTCACACTGTATCTCACCACACTTAGAATTTTCGTTGTAATGCACATTATTTGAACCTAAGAAAATCTCTAAACAATTACATTTTGTACATGATAATAGATGAAGACGTTGCGCAGAAGAAACTTTGTGGATGTGTTTGATGCACTATACTTGTTGGCGTGTGGCCCTGATAGAGATGTATCTAGATATACAGGTTGTATTGTAAATGTGATTTGGTTCCATACCGAAGAACATGACAAGTATAGGACCACACAAAATAGTGGGGTGGTTGTGAAGGGAACGAATGACAATGATGAAATTGACTTTTATGGCATTTTGACAGATATTATTGAGCTGAATTATTGTATGAGAAAGAGGGTGTACTTATTTAGATGTGATTGGTGGGACATTGGAAATAAGAAGTTAGGAATACAGACTAACAACTACTTTACGAGCGTAAATTTATCTCGGAAGTGGTTTAAGGACAACCCATTTGTCTTCGCCAGCCAAGCCGAACAAGTATTTTACCTCGCTGACACCAGGTTAGGCGGCTCTTGGCACGTGGTGTAGAAAATAAAGCCCAGGAATGTATTTGACGTTCCCGTACCAGAAGTTGAAGATAGGAGGACGAGGGAAATGACACGACTAGGGTTGAACACGCATATCAAGAAGACATGCCGTCACATGTTGATATAGGGATTGATTCAAGTGTTGATATTGATGTGGTGCAATTGGACAGAGATGATGTGCCACTTGATCATGTTGATGCCTCAATAATAGATGACATTGTTAGAGATGATAGCGGTTTCATTGATGACAACGTTGCAGACAATGAAGAGAAAATATTGATCAGCGATAGTGATGGTGAAGAAGAAATAGTCCTAAGCGATAGTGATACAGATGACGATTATTAATGTACACATGATTTACATTTCATTTTTCAATTCAAATAATTTATGTATTCCATGTATACATAAAAATTACAAGTCTTGATTTATTCCTCTTATTAACTTGTTTATGATCCATATTTGCAGTTGGGTCAATTTCGGATGGACTTTCCGGTCCTATCTTCTTCTGGTAGGGCCAATACCCGATCTGGTCGATGAGTGTAGAGTGGAATATATCAATGACGACTCAGACGAAAGATTATACTATCTCAAAGAAATTTTGGAGCTGATGGAGATATATAACCATGGGAAACGAGATATGGAAGATGCGACTCTGTCACTTGCACATCTGAATGGAGTCCCGAGAGATCAGATTTCTCCTATTGTGACTATCATGTTGGCTATAAAAATGTCCAATGCTTCACACAGGATGACATACACTTCTGAAGCATACGATAACTTACGCAGGGAGTACTTCAGATAGTTTACCTCAAAGTTTTTCGTATTACAATGAAATATGTGTATTTAATATAGAATGACGATGTGTAATGGAATTTTCAAGGGTTGTAGATTAAAGTTTACGATTTTATTATATTCTGCTTGCATTATAGTATAATGGTCTAATCATATTTTAATCATCTCTCTAAGCAGAAGCACAAATGCATTATACTGTATAACCCTACTTGTATAATGTTTTAGTATATTCCACTTGTATTGACATTGTTTAAATTTATAAGTTCGTAACTCGCACATATTCAGTGATGGCACCAGGTGGGAGACCACGTCTTTCAGACACTGGATCTACCCCTTATACCCATCATGCGACGGAGCCAGCATCACCATCACATATTGCATCGCAGGTGTCTGATCCCTCAGTCACGCATACACCAGGCACAACATGTAAGTATAAACATATATTTTTTTAATGAATTATGTTTATGTTTAGACTTACATATTTCTTTTGTAGTAGTGTCGTCGACCAGCCGACGAGGACGTGGACCCACACGTGTGTTGCTTTTAGAGCGACTTACTCGTGAGGGTAGGGTGACGGTAGAGTTCCCACAGGACTATATTAGACCTATTGGGAACAATGTCAGCTTGTTTACATCGGAGGACGGTGTCTTATGCCGATCTCTGATCCCCACCACCACCTCCCGTTGGACAGACGTGAGAGATGATGTGCAACAGCTCATCCGTCAGCGCCTTCAGGTAAATTTTAGTAAATTAAAATTTATTTTATAAAAGTTCATTTACAATTAAGTTATTTTCTATGGACAACATTGGAGGGGCCTGGCCATTTGGACCGGTCGTGTTTATGTATTTGCTCAAAATTAATAGAGCAAACCCGGATGTGCGTTGGAGCTATCCGTATGAGCGGGGGTCCCTGGAAGGTGAGAATTGCTATTATGACCGTGATGAAGCTGTCCATTTTCTATTGACAACATTGGAGGGGCCTGACCATTTGGACAGGCCGGGTTTATGAATTTGCTCGAAATTAATAGAGCAGACCCGGATGTGCGTCGGAGCTATCCGGATGAGCGGAAGTCCCTGGAAGGTGGGAACCACTGTTATGACCATGATGAAGTTGTCCATTTTCTATGGACAACATTGGAGGTGTCTGGCCATTTGGACAGGCCGTGTTTATGTATTTACTCGAAATTAATAGAGCAGACCTGGATGTGCGTCGGAGCTATTCGGATGAGCGGGGGTCCCTGGAAGGTGGGAACCGCTGTTATGACCATGATGAAGCTATATATTTCCTATAGACAGCATTGGAGGGGCCTGGCCATTTGGACAGGCTGTGTTTATATCTGTATTTGCAGGGACCACACCCTTAACCAAAACTACACCCAAAAACCTAAATGTGTTCTCTAATCCCTAATGTTAAACCTACACCTAATGCTAATCTCAATTCCCTAATCTAAACGTAAACCTAAACTTGAAAACCCAAAGCAAAACCCGATCCCGAACCCGAACCCGAATTCCTAAACCTAAACCATAACCGATTCTCAATTCCCTACAGCTATAACCTATAACCTACCTATAACCTAAACCTAAAACCTAAACCTAAACCTAAACCTAAAACCTAAATGTGTTCTCAAATCCCTAAACCTAAACGAACACCTAATGCTAATCTCAACTCTCTAACCTAAACCTAAACCTAAACTTGAAAACCCAAAGCAAAACCAGATCCCGAACCCGAACCCGATTTCCTAAACCTAAACCTTAACCTATTCTCAATTCCCTACAGCTATAACCTATAACCTACCTATAACCTAAACCTAAAACAAAAACCTAAACCTAAACCTAAAACCTAAATGTGTTCTCAAATCCCTAAACCTAAACCTACACCCAATCCTATTCTCAACTCCCTAACCTAAATCTAAACCTAAACTTGAAAACCCAAACCAAAACCCAATCCTGAACCCGAACCCGATTTCCTAAACCTAAACCATAACCGATTCTCAATTCCCTACAACTATAGCCTATAACCTACCTATAACCTAAACCTATAACCTAAACCTAAACCTAAACCTAAAACCTAAATGTGTTCTCAAATCCCTAAACCTAAACCAACACCTAATGCTAATCTCAACTCCCAAACCTAAAGCTAAACCTAAACTTGAAAACCCAAAGCAAAACCAGATCCCGAACCTGAACCCGATTTCCTAAACATAAACCTTAACCTATTCTCAATTCCTTACAGCTATAACCTATAACCAAAACCTAAACCTAAACCTAAAACCTAAATGTGTTCTCAAATCCCTAAACCTAAACCTACACCTAATCCTATTCTCAACTCCCTAACCTAAACCTAAACCTAAACTTGAAAACCCAAACCAAAACCCAATCCCGAACCCGAACCCGATTTCCTGAACCTAAACCATAACTGATTCTCAATTCCCTACAGCTATAACCTATAACCTACCTATAACCTAAACCTATAACCTAAACTAAAACCTAAACCTAAAACTATGTGTTCTCAAATCCCTAAACCTAAACCTACACCTAATCCTATTCTCAACTCCCTAACCTAAACCTAAACCTAAACTTGAAAACTCAAACCAAAACCCAATCTCGAACCCGAACCGATTTCATGAACCTAAACCATAACCGATTCTCAATTCCCTACAGCTATAAGCTATAACCTACCTATAACCTAAACCTAAAACCTAAACCTAAACCTAAACCTAAAACCATAATGTGTTCTCAAATCCCTAAACCTAAACCAACACCTAATGCTAATCTCAACTACCTAACCTAAAGCTAAACCTAAACTTGAAAACCCAAAGAAAAACCCATACCCAAACTCGAACCCGATTCCTAAACCTAAACCTTAACCTATTCCCTTAACCTATTCTCAATTCCCTACAGCTATAACCTATAACCCACCTATAACCTAAACCTAAACCTAAACCTAAAACCTAAGGGCCCGTTTGGACGGGTGGATTGAAAGGGATTGTCATGACTTTGGATGGATTGCATACATCCCAAGGCTCTTTAAGGCTCGTCAGTGGATTGTCCCTAATCCCATCGACTTCCTTCATCCCATGCCCAATAGCCCTGCGTGTTTGGACAGTCAGGGTAACCCACGGTTTACAACATTCCATCCTGTTTGGACAGGCATGGGATTAGGCTTCGATCCCATTCATTCCAGGATTCTCTTCTTTCTTCTTCTTCTCGCCTTTCATCTTTCGTCTTCAGACGGTTGTTTCTAGGGGGAGGGGTGTGATAAGGAATGAAGGGCTGAGATTAAACAGTAAGAAACGGATGGTATTTTACAATAGGGCGGACTTACAGTTACCTTTCTTACGCTGTAATTATTTTTTTTACAAATCAGTATTTTGTGATTGTCGATTTTTTCAAGGAAACTACAAAAATGAAAGGATAAGCTGAGAGAGAGACAAGAACTATGCGTCAAGCTCAACTCATTAAGTTGTGGAAGCGCACAATCTGTACACCTGGCAAACATGCACCATGATCTGGATTGTCCAACTTGTGGGGCCCTTCGTTCAAACAGAGAATAGTGAGGAAACCATCTTGACCGAATGGTATTGACCACTCGATTTTTCTCACCAAATTCAGACCACTCACAGACAACTGAATGGCTAGAACTGTGCAATCATGTAATCTTTGGGCCGTGCTGGCTTCACAACACTGCCGTGACTCTGGTGGTCTAGATTGTTGTTGTATGAGTGAATGTGTGCGGAGTTTATAATGGATGAGCTGGCAAATCTCAGGGAGCTGTGGTGAACGCACATTGCAGTCTAGCCCTGATGATACAGAGTCGAGGACAGAGAACTTTCTGTCCTTCACGCATAATCATACATGGAGATGAGATCTGGATGATTCGTAACTTGGCCCATACCGTGGCTGGATCCAGGCCTTCAAAATCAAATGCGGTGGATGATCCTTGCATTTGTGGCCCATCGATCCAGTGGATTTGGACATCTGATTGACCTCCAAGGTAAGGGTCACCTGATGGGTGGTCGAGATCTCATCCATGCCATGTTTATGGATTTGAACAATGGACAGAGCTTTCTTGCAATTTGGAAGGACACCCAAAAGAAAATCAAACGGCTCGAGGAGCAATCCAGAGAGAGGGAGAAGGAGAGAGGAGATGACAATCTGACTGCGAATCCAGCAGGAGATATGGAGAATTCCATCCACCTTACTCCTTGCCGGGCCAAACACCTCAGCAGCTGTATATTAATGTATTAGACGGGCTAATCCCATCCACTACAAAGTAATACCCCGCAATCCACCCGTCTAAACGGGCCCTAAATGTGTTCTCAAATCCCTAAACCTAAACCTACACCTAATCCTATTCTCAACTCCCTAACCTAAACCTAAACCTAAACTTGAAAACCCAAACTAAAACCCAATCCTAAACCCGAACCCGATATCCTGAACCTAAACCATAACCGATTCTCAATTCCCTACAGCTATAACCAATAACCTACCTATAACATAAACATAAAACCTAAACCTAAACCTAAACCTAAAACCTAAATGTGTTCTCCAATCCCTAAACCTAAACCTACACCTAATACTAATCTCAACTCCCTAACCTAAACCTAAACCTAAACTTGTAAACCCAAACAAAAACCCCATCCCGAACCCGAACCAGATTTCCTAAAACTAAACCATAACTGATTCTCAATTCCCAACAGCTATAACCTATAACCTACCTATAACATAAACCTAAAACCTAAACCTAAACCTAAACCTAAAACCTAAATGTGTTCTCCAATCCCTAAACCTAAACCAACACCTAATACTAATCTCAACTCCCTAACCTAAACCTAAACCTAAACTTGAAA
Source organism: Magnolia officinalis (assembly GCA_021015155.1). Lineage (NCBI taxonomy): Eukaryota > Viridiplantae > Streptophyta > Magnoliopsida > Magnoliales > Magnoliaceae > Magnolia > Magnolia officinalis. Next base: position 43,289,487 of record JAJHSJ010000005.1, on the reverse strand, counting down.
ACCCAAACTAAAACCCAATCCCGAACCCGAACCCGATTTCTTAAACCTAAACCTTAACCTATTCTCAATTCCCTATAGCTATAAACTATAACCTACCTATAACCTAAACCTCAACCACACCCTAAAACCTAAATGTGTTCTCCAATCCCTAATCCTAAACCTACACCTAATGCTAATCTTAACTCCCTAACCTAAACATAAACCTAAACTTGAAAACCCAAAGCAAAACCCGATCCCGAACCAGAACCCGATTTCCTAAACCTAAACCATAACCGATTCTCAATTCCCTATAGCTATAACCTATAACCTACCTAAAACCTAAACCTAAAACCTAAACCTAAACCTAAACCTAAAACTGAAATGTGTTCTCAAATCACTCAACCTAAACCCGCACCTAATCCTATTCTCAACTCCCTAACCTAAACCTAAACCTAAACTTGAAAACCCAAACCTAAACCCGATCCCGAAACCGAACCCGATTTCCTAAACCTAAACTATAACTTATTCTCAATTCCCTACAGCTATAACCTATAACCTACCTGTAACCTAAACCTTAAACCTAAAACCTAAATGTGTTCTCAAATCCCTAAACCTAAACCTACACCTAATCCTATTCTCAACTCCCTAACCAAAACCTAAACCTAAACTTGAAAACCCAACCAAAACCCAATCCCGAACCCGAACCCGATTTCCTGAACCTAAACCATAACCGATTCTCAATTCCCTATAGCTATAACCCATAACCTACCTATAAGATAAACCTAAAACCTAAACCTAAACCTAAACCTAAACCCAAATGTGTTCTCCAATCCCAAAACCTAAACCTACACCTAATACTAATCTCAACTCCCTAACCTAAAGCTAAACCTAAACTTGAAAACCCAAAGCAAAGTCGAACCCGAACCCCAACCCGATTTCCTAAACCTAAACCTTAACCTATTCTCAATTTCCTACTGCTATAACCTATAACCTACCTATAACCTAAACCTAAAACAAAAACCTAAACCTAAACCTAAAACCTAAATGTGTTCTCAAATCCCTAAACCTAAACCTACACCTAATCCTATTCTCAATTCCCTAACCTAAACCTAAACCTAAACTTGAAAACCCAAACCAAAACCCAATCCTAAACCCAAACCCGATTTCCTGAACCTAAACCATAACCGATTCTCAATTCCCTACAGCTATAACCTATAACCTACCTATAATATAAACCTAAAACCTAAACCTAAAGCAAAACCTAAATGTGTTCTCCAATCCCTAAACCTAAACCTACACCTAATACTAATCTCAACTCCCTAACCTAAATCATAACCTAAACTTGAAAACCCAAACCAAAACCCGATCCCGAACCATTAACCGATTTCTTAAACATAAACCAAAACCGATTCTCAATTCCCTACAACTATAACCTATAACCTACCTATAACATAAACTTAAAACCTAAACCTAAACCTAAACCCAAAACCTAAATGTGTTCTCCAATCCCTAAACTTAAACTTACACCTAATACTTGTAAGACCCGCATCTTAGACCGTACCGTTCCGTAGGTTCCCGCGGTCTTTCCAGTCGAATTTCGGCAACCTTCGACCCTTAACCGGCATTGCGCATGACCCTGATTCACACGCTGTCAACCCTAGTCAACTCAACCCGAGACTTGTACCATTGCGACCGCACCGTCGTCGCGGTTCCGATGCCGAGACTCACGCGCCAAGGCGATACTCTGGCCAGGAGATGTGGGCCAACGTTCGGTGCGAGGAAAACACCGAGAGTTGCGAAACCCAAGAGAATCTCAACGAAATGTCACATCAATCACCCATCAATCAATCCCATCAATCCATCACTTTCACCCTTTCCCAAGCAAGCCTCAAAGTCAAAAAGTTCTTACACAAGCCATGCCTCTCTTACACAAATGGCCAACAAAGTCAAAAAGGTGCTCTCACACCCATCACCACCACATCATCCATCACTCACTCCATCACCCTCACTCCTCTCTCTCTACAACTCTCTCTCCCTTCTTCATTTTCAAACCTATTCCAAGCAACTCCAAATCCTCACACGTCCAAGCCCTTCCCATCTCTCCCAAAAACCACAAGTGTGGCCGACCTCTTCCTACCCTTCCCCTTCCATCTTCCATCTCAACCATCCAAACCCCATCTCTCCTCCGTCGAATCAAAGCAAAGGAGCAAAGGAAGCCTTGGGACCAAGAAGAAGCCGGTGGGTGATCATTGATCTTTGTTTTTCATTCATTTTGTTGGATTAAGGGTCCATATATGTGGGACCCACCTTGATGTATATTTGTGTGAGGGGCCCATAGTGGCGGGGTCCCTCCATCCTCACCGATGTCTCTCTCTCTCTCTCTCTCTCTCTCTCTCTCTCTCTCTTGTGTATGATGGCTTGTGGCCCACCTTGAAGCATGAGATCATCCACCTCGTCCACCCATCCAAAATGGTGTGGCCCACTTGGATAGACCCCACCTTGAAGCATGTATTATATCTAAGAAATCTACAAACGGGGCCCACTTCATACATGTGTTGATGGCCCACCTAAGCCGGACCCACCTTGTGTATGTGTTACACCCAAACCGTCTAGCGTCCCTGGACGCTGGACGTTTTACAAAAAAAATATATATATATCAGTTTCATTACAAACTTGGGTGGGTGTTCATGTAGTCCCCACCTTATTGTATAGATTTAATCCATACCGTCCATTCTATTCTCCACATCATTTTAGGCGTTGAGCTGAAAAATGAGACCAAACCGACTTTCTGGTGGGCCATGGCACAACAAACAACATGGTTACCATTGAAATACTCCCCGATTTTCTATACACCGTAAAATGCCCAATATTGGGCTTGTTTGACTGGTATTGAGCCATGGTGGCCATTGGGTGGGTGGATTCACTTACTACGGGACCCACATGAGGAAAACTGTGGAAAAACGGTTTTTAAAATATATATAAAAAAATTAATAAGGGCAGCCGCCTACTGCCGCTGACATGTCAGAGGGCGCAGGCGCTGCTTGCGGACGGTCAGCGAGCGGGAGGTAGCCACCCACGGCTCCAGCCGTGGTCCCCACCATGATGTATATGTGTCATCCAAGCCGTTTATTTGGTGGGCCACCTTCTGAGGTGGGCCCCCTCCAAAGATCGGTCCGATCCGAGTCCCGGATGGCCCACACCAAAGAAAATAGTGAGAATTGGAGGTCTACCATTGAAACCTTTTTGGGGCTCACAGAAGTCTCGGATCAAGCTGAAATTTTTTTTGTTACCCTTCATCTAGGTCTGCTTGACCTTATGAACGGATTGGATGGCATGTAAACACTACGGTGGGCCCCACGTGGAGCCCACATGATTTATGCGTTTTATCCCACCGTCCGCTGGATGGTGGAACCCGCTGGGATGCGTGTGCATGGCGTGTGTGTGTGGGTGCATGCATGTGTGGGTGCGTGCGTGTGCATGGTGTGTGCGCGTGTGGTGTATGTGCACGTGTGATTATATATATATATTATATTATATTGTATACATATTATATATATATATATATATATATTTATATATAAATATGTATATATTTATTATTATATTATGTATAAATACACATCATGGTGGGCCCTCAAATGGATCCCCACCATGATGCTTATGTTGCATCCAATCCATCTATCCATTTTGAAAGATCATTGTGTGGCATGAGCTAAAAAAATGAGCCAGATCCATAGTCCAAGTGGACCCCACCTTGGCATGTTTTGAGGTCCATCTTAATGTATTTGTGGTAGATCATTGGGGCCCACTTTGATGTGGATGTAAGGCCCATGTCATTAGGCCATTTGATGTATTCCAAGGCTCACGGGTTATGACCCATTGCAATGTGCATAAGGCCCATTGGTACGGCCCATTGATGTGGCCCACTTGACGAATGAAAGGCCCATATGGTATGGCCCATTTGATGTATCTAAGGCCCAATGGGATGAACCTAAGGCCCATTGAAATGTGTAACCCCAACCTGGTTCATGTAATGATGTTTACGACGGGCAATGCCTTAGGAGCAATGTTGGTTTGACGTCCACATTGTCGAATAATGTTGGTTAAATGTCTACATTATGATTCTCCCTAGGGCCCATTGTTAGGCCCATACTTGTAGGCCGTCTAGGCCCATCTCCTTATGAACAACATCTATCCCATATAACGTGTTTAGTATAGTCCCATGATTCATGATCATACGCATCATATGTATGCTTGGTATGAGAAGTGACTGATCATAGCATATGCCTTCAGGCAGATTGTTTAGGGGCTCCCGGTTAGGCGGTGTTGCCCCATATGAGCGCACGAGACGCGCAGGATTGTTGCATGATTGGATAGTGTGATTTATGCATTCGCATTGTGTGATATGGTTACTGTACGTCCTAGCGACATCAGGGCCGTAGCCTCCACAGGCATATCGTGGTTGGCAGGATTGGATACCGAAAATCTTGTTCTACATGGGGTGTTATAAATATCCCTGGGTGAAAGTCCCTAAACCCTTATGGTACCAAGAGGTTACCCCAACGTCTAGACCGAGTGGGTGCAGGAGCGCCGAGTGTCGATTACCAGACGGTTGCGCTTTCCACTATGTCGTGGTCGGTTGGAAGGGGGTACGGCCTTACCCGCCCGAGAGGAGGGGGCAATGCTAGGCTGAGTCTAACCAGCTCGAGGAATGGGTTCGCTATCGATGAGTCGAGCCCGATATTGGCAGGCGGGTAGTGAGGTCTCTTCCACTTACCTTATTGAGCGCGATGGGGCGGCAATCTGGTTTAAAGTGTACTAGACCCCGGTGATATCCCAAATTTTGAGCTGTACTGATATGTGGACTTAGATGAGGATTTGTATGCTTGACTTGCATCTTGTATCGCATAGCCTTGGTATGGCCGACATCATTCATGCCTTGCATCGCATAGCCTCGGTACGGCTAATGGTATTCGTGGATTCACCAGCATGTTTCGCATCACTCTGATACTGTATATCTGCATTACTACCTTGCACACACACTTTCACCACCCTCTAAGCTTTCTATAAGCTTATGCACGACCGTTGCGTGCAGGTGACGCGAGGACACAGCAGCGCTGAGGCAGGAGCGCAGAGCAAATCTTTTGGAGCTTTTTGTCCATTCTCATTGTATTTCCCTTTATGCTCATTGTACTTGTAAAGTTTTTGATCATAGTGAAAATGTAATGGAGTTTTTGGTAATTGTTTGTGGGTTATGCCTTTGGTTATGCTTATTACAAATTAAACTGATATTGAAAATCCTCCTTGTAGCATCCCAGGATCGGAACCTAGCGTATGGGCACTGGAGCCGAGAATGGGGTTCTACGGAGGCTGTCGGCGCAGGATTCGGCGATCGGGAATTTTGTGAGCCCGGTTTCCGAGTTTGGGGCGTGACAATACTAATCTCAACTCCCTAACCTAAACTTGAAAACCCAAACCAAAACCCAATCCCGAACCCGAACCCGATTTCTTAAACCTAAACCTTAACCTATTCTCAATTCCCAAGAGCTATAACCTATAACCTACCTATAACCTAAACCTAAAACCTAAACCTAAACCATACCCTAAAACCTAAATGTGTTCTCCAATCCTAATCCTAAACCTACACCTAATGCTAATCTCAGCTCCCTAACCTAAACCTAAACTTGAAAACCTAAAGCAAAACCCGATCCCGAACCCGAACCCGATTTCCTAAACCTAAACCATAACCGATTCTCAATTCCCTATAGCTATAACCTATAACCTACCTACAACCTAAACTTAAAACCTAAACCTAAACCTAAAACCTAAACCTAAACCTAAACCTAAACTTAAAACCTAAACCTAAACCTAAAACCTAAACCTAAACCTAAACTTAAAACCTAAATGTGTTCTCAAATCCCTAAACTTAAACCCGCACCTAATCCTATTGTCAACTCCCTAACCTAAACCTAAACCTATACTAGAAAATCCAAACCTAAACCCGATCCTGAAACCGAACCCGCTTTCCTCAACCTAAAGTATAACTTATTCTCAATTCCTACAGCTATAACCTAAAACCTAAACCTAAACCTAAACCTAAAACCTAAATGTGTTCTAAAATCCCTAAACCTAAACTTACACCTAATCCTATTCTCAACTCCCTAACCAAAACCTAAACCTAAACTTGAAAACCCAAACCAAAACCCAATCCCGAACACGAACACGATTTCCTGAACCTAAACCATAACCGATTCTCAATTCTCTATAGCTATAACCTATAACCTACCTACAACCTAAACCTAAAACCTAAACCTAAACCTAAAACCTAAACCTAAACCTAAACCTAAAAGCCAAAGCAAAACCCGATCCCGAACCCGAACCCGATTTCCTAAACCTAAACCTTAACCTATTCTCAATTCCCTACAGCTATAACCTATAACCTACCTATAACCTAAACCTAAAACAAAAACCTAAACCTAAACCTAAAACCCAATGTGTTCTCAAATCCCTAAACCTAAACCTACACCTAATTCTATTCTCAACTCCCTAACCAAAACCCAAACCTAAACTTGAAAACCCAAACCAAAACCCAATCTCGAACACCGAACCCGATTTCCTGAACCAAAACTATAACCGATTCTCAATTCCCTATAGCTATAACCTATTACCTACCTATAAGATAAACCTAAAACCTAAACCTAAACCTAAACCTAAAACCTAAATGTGTTCTCCAATCCCTAAACCTAAACCTACACCTAATAATAATCTCAACTCCATAACCTAAACCTAAACCTAAACTTGAAAACCCAATCCCGAACCCGATCCAGATTTCCTGAACCTAAACCATAACCGATTCTCAATTCCCTACAACTATAACCTATAAACTACCTGTAACCTAAACATAAAACCTAAACCTAAACCTAAACCTAAAACCTAAATGTGTTCTAAAATCCATAAACCTAAACCTACACCAAATCCTATTCTTAACTCCCTAACCAAAACCTAAACCTAAACTTGAAAACCCAAACCAAAACCCAATCCCGAACCCGAACCCGATTTCCTGAACCTAAACCATAACCGATTCTCAATTCTCTATAGCTATAACCTATAACCTACCTACAACCAAAACCTAAAACCTAAACCTAAACCTAAAACCTAAACTTAAACCTAAACCTAAAACCTAAATGTGTTCTTAAATCCCTAAACCTAAACCTACACCTAATCCTATTCTCAACTCCCTAACCAAAACCTAAACCTAAACTTGAAAACCCAAACCAAAACCCAATCCCGAACACGAACACGATTTCCTGAACCTAAACCATAACCGATTCTTAATTCTCTATAGCTATAACCTATAACCTACCTACAACCTAAACCTAAAACCTAAACCTAAACCTAAAACCTAAACCTAAACCTAAACCTAAAACCTAAATGTGTTCTCAAATCCCTAAACCTAAACCAACACCTAAAGCTAATCTCAACTCCCTAACCTAAACCTAAACCTAAACTTGAAAACCCAAAGCAAAACCCGATCCCGAACCCGAACCCAATTTCCTAAACCTAAACCTTAACCTATTCTTAATTCCCTACAGCTATAACCTATAACCTACCTATAACCTAAACCTAAAACAAAAACCTAAACCTAAACCTAAAACCTAAATGTGTTCTCAAATCCCTAAACCTAAACCTACACCTAATCCTATTCTCAACTCCCTAACCAAAACCTAAACCTAAACTTGAAAACCCAAACTAAAACCCAATCCCGAACCGAACACGATTTCTTAAACCTAAACCTTAACCTATTCTCAATTCCCAAGAGCTATAACCTATAACCTACCTATAACCTAAACCTAAACCATAACCTAAAACCTAAATGTGTTCTCCAATCCCTAATCCTAAAACTACACCTAATGCTAATCTCTGCTCCCTGACCAAAACCTAAACCTAAACTTGAAAACCCAAAGCAAAACTCGATCCCGAACCCGAACCCGATTTCCTAAACCTAAACCATAACCGATTCTCAATTCCCTATAGCTATAACCTATAACCTACCTACAACCTAAACCTAAAACCTAAGCCTAAACCTAAAACCTAAACCTAAACCTAAACCTAAAACGTAAATGTGTTCTCAAATCCCTAAACCTAAACCCGTACCTAATCCTATTCTCAACTCCCTAACCTAAACCTAAACCTAAACTTGAAAGCCCATACCTAAACCCGATCCTGAAACCGAACCCGATTTCCTAAACCGAAAGTATAACTTATTCTCAATTCCCTACAGCTATAACCTATAACCTACCTGTAACCTAAACATAAAACCTAAACCTAAACCTAAACCTAAAACCTAAATGTGTTCTAAAATCCCTAAACCTAAACCTACACCAAATCCTATTCTTAACTCCCTAACCAAAACCTAAACGTAAACTTGAAAACCCAAACCAAAACCCAATCCCGAACCCGAACCCGATTTGCTGAACCTAAACCATAACCGATTCTCAATTCACTATAGCTATAACCTATAACCTACCTACAACCTAAACCAAAAACCTAAACCTAAACCTAAAACCTAAACTTAAACCTAAACCTAAAACCTAAATGTGTTCTCAAATCCCTAAACCTAAACCGACACCTAATGCTAATCTCAACTCCCTAACCTAAACTTGAAAACCCAAAGCAAAACCCGATCCCGAACCCGAACCCGATTTCCTAAACCTAAACCTTAACCTATTCTCAATTCCCTACAGCTATAACCTATAACCTGCCTATAACCTAAACCTAAAACAAAAACCTAAACCTAAACCTAAAACCCAAATGTGTTCTCAAATCCCTAAACCTAAACCTACACCTAATCCTATTCTCAACTCCCTACCCAAACCTAAACCTAAACTTGAAAACCCAAAAAAAAACCCAATCCCGAACCCGAACCCGATTTCCTGAACCAAACTATAACCGATTCTCAATTCCCTATAGCTATAACCTATTACCTACCTATAAGATAAACCTAAAACCTAAACCTAAACCTAAACCTAAAACCTAAATGTGTTCTCCAATCCCTAAACCTAAACCTACACCTAATAATAATCTCAACTCCCTAACCTAAACCTAAACCTAAACTTGAAAACCCAAAGCAAAACCCAATCCCGAACCCGATCCAGATTTCCTGAACCTAAACCATAACCGATTCTCAATTCCCTACAACTATAACCTATAACCTACCTGTAACCTAAACATATAACCTAAACCTAAACCTAAACCTAAAACCTAAATGTGTACTAAAATCCCTAAACCTAAACCTACACCAAATCCTATTCTTAACTCCCTAACCAAAACCTAAACCTAAACTTGAAAACCCAAACCAAAACCCAATCCCGAACATGAACCTGATTTCCTGAACCTAAACCATAACCGATTCTCAATTCTCTATAGCTATAACCTATAACCTACCTACAACCTAAAACCTAAAACTAAACCTAAACCTAAAACCTAAACTTAAACCTAAACCTAAAACCTAAATGTGTTCTCAAATCCCTAAACCTAACCGACACCTAATGCTAATCTCAACTCCCTAACCTAAACTTGAAAACCCAAAGCAAAACCCGATCCCGAACCCGAACCGATTTCCGAAACATAAACCTTAACCTTCTCATTTCAATTCCTACAGCTATAATCTATAACCTACCTATAACCTAAACCTAAAACAAAAACCTAAACCTAAACCTAAAACCCAAATGTGTTCTCAAATCCCTAAACCTAAACCTACACCTAATCCTATTCTCAACTCCCTAACCAAAACCTAAACCTAAACTTGAAAACCCAAACCAAAACCCAATCCCGAACCCGAACCCGATTTCCTGAACCTAAACTATAACCGATTCTCAATTCCCTATAGCTATAACCTATTACCTACCTATAAGATAAACCTAAAACCTAAACCTAAACCTAAACCTAAAACCTAAATGTGTTCTCCAATCTCTAAACCTAAACCTACACCTAATAATAATCTCAACTACCGAACCTAAACCTAAACCTAAACTTGAAAACCCAAGGCAAAACCCAATCCCGAACCCGATCCAGATTTCCTGAACCTAAACCATAACCGATTCTCAATTCCCTACAGCTATAACCTATAACCTATATATAACCTAAACCTAAACCTAAAACCTAAATGTGTTCTCAAATCCCTAAACCTAAACCTACACCTAATCCTATTCTCAACTCCCTAACCTAAACCTAAACCTAAACTTGAAAACCCAAACAAAAACCCAATCCCGAACCCAAACCCGATTTCCTGAACCTAAACCACAATCGATTCTCAATTCCCTACAATTATAACCTATAACCTACCTATAACATAAACCTAAACCCTAAACCTAAACCAAAACCTAAAACCTAAATCTGTTCTCCAATCCCTAAACCTAAACCTACACCTAATACTAATCTCAACTCCCTAACCTAAATCTAAACCTAAACTTGAAAACCCCAACCAAAACCCGATCCCGAACCCGAACCTGATTTCATAAACCTAAACCATAATCGATTATCAATTCCCTACACCTATAACCTATAACCTACCTATAACATAAACCTAAAACCTAAACCAAAACCTAAACCCAAAACCTAAATGTGTTCTCCAATCCCTAAACCTAAACCTACACCTAATACTAATCTCAACTCCCTAACCTAAACTTGAAAACCCAAACCAAAACCCAATCCCGAACCCGAACCCGATTTCCTAAACCTAAACCATAACCGATTCTCAATTCCCTACAGCTATAACCTATAACCTATATATAACCTAAACCTAAACCTAAAACCTAAATGTGTTCTCAAATCCCTAAACCTAAACCTACACCTAATCCTGTTCTCAACTCCCTAACCTAAACCTAAACCTAAACTTGAAAACCCAAACAAAAACCCAATCCCGAACCCAAACCCGATTTCCTGAACCTAAACCACAATCGATTCTCAATTCCCTACAATTATAACCTATAACCTACCTATAACATTAACCTAAACCCTAAACCTAAACCAAAACCTAAAACCTAAATCTGTTCTCCATCCCTAAACCTAAACCTACACCTAATACTAATCTCAACTCCCTAACCTAAATCTAAACCTAAACTTGAAAACCCAAACAAAAACCCAATCCCGAACCCAAACCCGATTTCCTGAACCTAAACCACAATCGATTCTCAATTCCCTACAATTATAACCTATATAACCTACCTATAACATAAACCTAAACCCTAAACCAAACAAAACCTAAAACCTAAATCTGTTCTCCAATCCCTAAACCTAAACCTACACTGATACTAATCTCAACTCCCTAACATAAATCTAAACCTAAACTTGAAAACCCAACCAAAACCCGATCCCGAACCCGAACCTAATTTCATAAACCTAAACCGTAATCGATTCTCAATTCCCTACACCTATAACCTATAACCTACCTATAACATAAACCTAAAACCTAAACCAAAACCTAAACCCAAAACCTAAATGTGTTCTCCAATCCCTAAACCTAAACCTACACCTCATACTAATCTCAACTCCCTAACCTAAACTTGAAAACCCAAACCAAAACCCAATCCCGAACCCGAACCCGATTTCTTAAACCGAAACCTTAACCTATTCTCAATTCCCTAGAGCTATAACCTATAACCTACCTATAACCTAAACCTAAAACCTAAACCTAAATCACACCCTAAAACCTAAATGTGTTCTCCAATCCCTAATCCTAAACCTACACCTAATGCTAATCTCAGATCCCTAACCTGAACCTAAACCTAAACTTGAAAACCCAAAGCAAAACCCGATCCCGAACCCGAACCCGATTTCCTAAACCTAAACCATAACCGATTCTCAATTCCCTATAGCTATAACCTATAACCTACCTATAACCTAAACCTAAAACCTAAACCTAAACCTAAACCAAAAACCTAAATGTGTTCTCAAATCCCTAAACCTAAACCCACACCTAATCCTATTCTCAACTCCCTAACCTAAACCTAAACCTAAACTTGAAAACCCAAACCTAAACCCGATCCCGAAACTGAACCCAATTTCCTAAACCTAAACTATAACTTATTCTCAATTCCCTACAGCTATAACCTATAACCTACCTGTAACCTAAACCTAAAACCTAAACCTAAACCTAAACCTAAAACCTAAATGTGTTCTAAAATCCCTAAACCTAAACCTACACCTAATCCTATTCTCAACTCCCTAACCAAAACCTAAACCTAAACTTGAAAACCCAAACCAAAGCCCAATCCCGAACCCGAACCCGATTCCTGAACCTAAACCATAACCGATTCTCAATTCCCTATAGCTATAACCTATAACCTACCTATAGGATAAACCTAAAACCTAAACCTAAACCTAAACCTAAAACCTAAATGTGTTCTCTAATCCCTAAACCTAAACCTACACCTAATACTAATCTCAACTCCCTAACCTAAAGCTAAACCTAAACTTGAAAACCCAAAGCAAAACCCGAACCTGAACCCCAACCCGATTTCCTAAACCTAAACCTTAACCTATTCTCAATTCCCTACAGCTATAACCTATAACCTACCTATAACCTAAACCTAAAACAAAAACCTAAAGCAAAACCAAAAACCTAAATGTGTTCTTAAATCCCTAAACCTAAACCTACACCTAATCCTATTCTCAACTCCCTAACCTAAACCTAAACCTAAACTTGAAAACCCGAACCAAAACCCAATCCCGAACCCGAACCCGATTTCCTGAACCTAAACCATAACCGACTCTCAATTCCCTACAGCTATAACCTATCACCTACCTATAACATAAACCTAATACCTAAACCTAATACCTAACCCTAAACCTAAACCTAAAACCTAAATGTGTTCTCCAATCCCTAAACCTAAACCTACACCTAATACTAATCTCAACTCCCTAACCTAAACCTAAACCTAAACTTGAAAACCCAAACCAAAACCCGATCCCGAACCCGAACCCGATTTCCTAAACCTAAACCATAACGGATTCTCAATTCCCTGCAGCTATAACCAATAACCGACCTATAACATAAACCTAAAACCTAAACCTAAACCTAAACCTAAAACCTAAATGTGTTCTCCAATCCCTAATCCTAAACCTACGCCTAATACTAATCTCAACTCCCTAACCTAAACCTAAACCTAAACTTGAAAACCCAAACCAAAACCCAATCCCGAACCCGAACCTAATTTCTTAAACCTAAACCTTAACCTATTCTCATTTCCCTAGAGCTATAACCTATAACCTACCTATAACCTAAACCTAAAACCCAAACCTAAACCACACCTTAAAACATAAATGTGTTCTCCAATCCCTTATCCTAAACCTACACCTAATGCTAATCTCAACTCCCTAACCTAAACCTAAACCTAAACTTGAAAACCCAAACCAAAACCCGATCCCGAACCCGAACCCAATTTCATAAACCTAAACCATAACCGATTCTCAATTCCCTATAGCTATAACCTATAACTTACCTATAACCTAAACCTAAAACCTAACCCTAAACCTAAAACCTAAACCTAAACCTAAACCTAAGACCTAAATGTGTTTCTCAAATCCCTAAACCTAAACCCGCACCTAATCCTATTCTCAACTCCCTAACCTAAACCTAAACCTAAACTTGAAAACCCAAACATAAACCCGATCCCGAAACCGAAGCCGATTTCCTAAACCTAAACTATAACTTATTCTCAATTCCCTACAGCTATAACCTATAACCTACCTGTAACCTAAACCTTAAACCTAAACCTAAACCTAAAACTAAAATGTGTTCTCAAATCCCTAAACCTAAACCGACACCTAATCCTATTCTCAACTCCCTAACCTAAACCTAAACTTTAACTTGAAAACCCTAACCAAATCCCAATCCCGAACCCAAACCCGATTTCGTAAACCTAAACCTTAACCGATTCTCAATTCCGTACAGTTATAACCTATAACCTACCTATAACCTAAACCTAAACCTAAAACTTAAATGTCTTCTCAAATCCCTAAACCTAAACCAACACCTAATGCTAATCTCAACTCCCTAACCTAAACCTAAATCTAAACTTGAAAACCCAAAGCAAAACCCGATCCGAACCCGAACCTGATTTTTTAAACCTAAACCTTAACCAATTTTCAATTCCCTACATCTATAACTGTAACATCCCAAAAAATCGAGGGTCGAGTAGTAACTCAACTCTCAAGTTTCAGAACATCACTTATGCAACATAGATAATGGTGATTAAATGTTGTCTGCATTAGTGTATTGAACATGAGTGAGATTAAGCCAAAACAGCATATCATACTCAAGAGACAGTTAAATTGCAAGCGGAAGACTGTGATAGATATATAAAATATATAAAAACTGTGTTGAGTCTCTAGAGTGTGGTAACATTACCAGGTTAATAAATTTCAAGTACATTTCTAAAATATATCAAATGTGTAAGTGTAATGTCTTCTATCCCAAGTACCATAGCCCCGTCAATACAATAACAGGTCTTTATAAACCTGTCAGAGAGCTACAAGTAGGAGAACTCCTCCACATCATAGTAGTCTGGCTCTGCTTCATAAGCATCGCCATCACCTGAAACTCAACAAATCTGGTTGGTGTGTACAACACCGTCCCGTAACGTCGGAGTGAGTGATCAACTCAGTGGAACATTAAAGCATAAGTTAACATGTTATCAATTCAGTCAAGCAGTAATGATAAAGCAGTAAAATCAAATACTCCTAACTACTCTTATTAATGCAAGTATGAATGCAGTCATGATGTATGCCCTTGCCAAACCACCCTCATGCGACACCATCTTATGCTCGCGAATGTGTTCATCACTCAGTGTTCCACATCTACTAGGCACATGTAATGCATAATAAGCATGATTACCGAGTAATTATTAGTCCATTTCAAACAGCAGTATTGGGAAACTAAGGTACCTCCCTTATATCATTCCCAAACATGATCCATTCTAGGGTCGTCAGTCCTAGTTAATTTCATACGATATTATGGTTTGAGAGGCATAGCGAAGGCATCACAAAGGGTTCGTCACCCGTCAGCACGGATACAGATCTCACCGTATGCGGCTTAATTGCTGGTCGTCAGCTCGAATACAGGTCTCACCGTGCTCGGCTCAATCGCTGGCCGTCAACTCGAATACAGATCTCACCGTACTCGGCTCAACTCATGCTCTAGTTGCTGTGAAGGGCTCGTCGCCAATTACAGACCTTAGAGTATACTCGAAGACACTACGGAGGACTCGTCGCCAGTCAGCACGAATACAAGTCTCACCGTATTCGGCTCTCGCCGTAGGTGTCTACAACTCGAATATAGTGTCTCATACCACCATAATCGGCTCACGAGTCTAGTTGCTCACTGGTCACTACGGGGAGGCACGTGGCCCCAGCGTAGGCCGACAGCTCGACCACAGTGTCTCATACCACCATACCCGGCTCATGAGTCTTAGCGGATCGAGGTACTATGGTTAAAAGGGATTTCCATGGTAAGTTTGGTACCCTAGGTTCAAGCAATAGCGTCCAAACATGGTGAACATACATTAGACAGATCGGGTTACTTGACGAGCTCGGCTAGCTCGAGCGCACAACAAGTTGAACGATATGGAGCGCAAAAGCACTTCGTGTGGCCAACCACTATCGCCAACCGAAGTACGACTCGAGTTCATCGAACACGCCTCACGTGGCAAATGAAACTCAGCCACTAATTCAATTCTGGTACCGATTGTCTGTACTATAATCATAGCCCCAAACACAATCAATTGCAGATAATAAAGCAGTAATGGATCAAGATTCAAATCATACAATCAAAGTCTAGTATTATCCGTTTAGGGCTGCCAGGGCTGTTACACGCACTCGTTGCTCCACTTCCCCATCACCCATGATGGATCATACAACTTAAATATGAATTTAAACATATGCATTACATAGATAAAATTATAAAAGCAGTTGAGCATGTTATGAAGCACAACACAAGCATAAGTTTGTACATATTCAATTCCTAATCACACAACTATCCAAGGAAAACATACACATAGTTAAAAGAAGTTGAGAATCATATCTCAACACCCTTATACATTATAATTTGCTACTACTACTCATTCAGACATTTCAAGAAACACTTTAAAAGACATACATCAACATACATGACATATGTTGATCACATAGGCATCAGGCCAAATCCTTTCACTAGGGAGTTGCCCCAATCATAACACGCGTACACCCATGACGGATAGTCATGGAAAGTAAGAATCCAAATTTCATATTCATTTGAACATTTTCACAAACACTTGGGCTACCCATTTCAACATATATAGTGTATAGTAGCCGTGGCGTGATTCAGGGCAAATCCTTTCGTCAAAGGGGTATCGCCAATACAACAATCATATATCCATGACAATTAGTCATGGCGGGCTCGAATGAGAATTCTATACTCATTCAGTCATCTACACAAACACTTAGAATACAATATTACAACATACATGGTGTATGTTAGCAAAACATGTATTAGGGCTATCCTTTCGCCAAGTAAGTATTTTATCATGTATAATATATTCATACAACAAATAATCATAACAAATACATCTCCAAAATTTATACGCATACGATACTTGCTAGAATACACAATTTCAACATACATAGTGTATATGAGCAAAACATGTATAGGGCGAGTCCTTTCGCCAAACAAGTAATTTATCCACATATTATATATTCATACAACAATTAATCATGTCAAACACAATTCCAAAATTTGTACGTATATGGTACTTTCTACAAATACCTAGAGTATGTAGAATTCCATATTTTTCATCTTTAATCGAAACGGAAAATAGACAACACTTTGTACATGTGCAATTGCATGCAGATAATGAATCTATCATTATCTGACATTGAAAGCGTTGAAAACCATAACCTATACACCTAAAGTCTGCACCTTTTATTGTAGAATCGTAACAGAGTCGATGGAATTGCTAAGCTTCTGTATACGGTAGTTTGGCCACCTATAGATCGACATGGGTTAGCTATTTCATAACCTACAACCTATACAACCCCAAAACAGATTAGGGTTAGGATTTCTTACCTCAAAACGAAGTCGGTATCGCCGGGAAAGCGATGAAAATCAGGTGGTACAACTTGAGTAGTGGCAGGGGACAGTAGTAGGAAGGATCTCCCACAACTCTCCCACTTTCTCTCTCTTTTCTCTCTCTCTCTCTCTAGGGTTTCTCTCAAATTCGTATGGCTGCAATGAGAGAGGGTTTAAGGTCCTTATATAGTCTAAAAACTCACCGAAATAGAATTCAGGTCAAAGTATACTTAGGTTATAACCAAAGCGGGTCAGTTTCAGCTCAACGGAGGACTTCTGGCAGACCTCCTTGAGCCAAAGGTCGGACTTAAGCTCACAGACTATGGATCTAGGTTCCAATAAGTTTTCGGTTCGGTCGGGATTCCAGATCACGCATGGCGGACTAGTTTCAGTTTAACGGTCAGCGGATCTCGATCGAAGATTCTGAGTACATATAAATGTGTATGAAATTTCTCCTGATCCGAGAGTGTAATTTGGTCTGATTATGACGGTCTGGTTGGTTAAAACTGATCCACAAGCGAGAGGTGCCAGATTACTATTCAAGATATTTTATTTTGAATTTATTTCACATTTCTCACACTCTTCACTCCGAGCTCAAGCGAATAGTGCTGGGACACTATATGGATTTGATTTCCGAGATGGATGTCAAACCCAGCAAGGCGGTCCTAATTCCTTAACTTCGTGTTAATCGGACTTCCGACGTGCTGTCCAGATCCGATACGGAGTTTCGAGATGCTCCCAAGAGCAGCCGAGTAATGAGATTGATCCTAGATTTTAGGGTAACCTAGTGTCAATGATTTTACAAGTTTTTGGTCTTGCAGATCGTATTTAAAGTGATTGGTGCTAATTTCACAGGCACTCTAGTTTAACACTGGCAAATTCTCGCTTAATTTCTAAAGGATTTAGTCCTGGGTGATTTCGGTCTGAGGTGGTACTTGGTCCTTTCTAACAATGTTTAGTTTAAGTATTGTTCTTCATTACCTAAGCATTAAGATAGTGTCTAAGGTGCAAGTACTTAGAAAATATTGAAAGAAGAAGGTGGTGAAGGGTGGGATTTGTGAAGAATATGGTTTGAAAAGGGATTTGAGACTTTAATTGAGTGTTTGAGAAGTTAAACCGGTGTTAGGATTGACTCATCGCCTAAGGACGTCTAATTCCAAGTTGGAAAAAATCTGGGCTGTTACAATAACCTATAACCTACCTATAACCTAAACCTGAAACCTAAACCTAAACCTAAACCTAAAACCTAAATGTGTTCTCAAATCCATAAACCTAAACCTACACCTAATCCTATTCTCAACTCCCTAACCTAAACGTAAACCTAAACTTGAAAACCCAAACCAAAACCCAATCCTGAACCCGATCCTGATTTTTTGAACCTAAACCATAACCGATTCTCAATTCCCGACAGCTATAACCTATAACCTACCTATAACCTAAATCTAAAACCTAAACCTAAACCTAAACCTAAATGTGTTCTCAAATCTTTAATCCTAAACCTACACCTAATGCTAATCTCATCTCCCTAACCGAAACTAAAACATAAACTTGAAAACCCAAACCAAAACCTGATCCCGAACCCGAACCCGATTTCCTAAGCCTAAACCATAACCGATTCTCAATTCCCTATAACTATAACCTATAACCTACCTATAACCTAAACCTAAAACCTAAACCTAAACCTAAAACCTAAATGTGTTCTCAAATCTCTAATCCTAAACCTACACCTAATGTTAATCTCGTCTCCCTAACCGAAACTTAAACCTAAACGTGAAAACCCAAACTAAAACCTGATCCCGAACCCGAACCTGATTTCCTAAACATAAACCACAAATGATTCTCAATTCCCTATAGCTATAACCTATAACCTACCTATGACCTAAACCTAAAACCTAAACCTAAACCTAAACCTAACCTAAAACCTAAATGTGTTCTCAAATCCCTAAACCTAAACCTACACCTAATCCTATTCTCAACTCCCTAACCTAAACTCAAACCTAAACTTGAAAACCCAAGCCAAAATTCGATCTCGAACCCGAACCCGATTTCCTATACCTAAACCTTAACATATTCTCAATTCCCTATAACTATAACCTATAACCTACCTATGACCTTAACCTAAAACCTAAACCATTTCCTAAACCTAAAACCTAAATGTGTTCTCAAATCCTTAAACCTAAACCTACACCTAATGCTAATCTCAACTCTTTAACCTAAACCTAAACCTAAACTTGAAAACCCAAAGCAAAACCTGTTCCCGATTTCCTAAACCTGAACCTTAACCTATTCTTAATTCCCTACACCTATACCTATAACCTATAACCTACCTATAACCTAAACCTATAACCTAAACCTAAACGTAAGCCTAAAACCTAAATGTGTTCTCCAATCCCTAATCCTAAACCTACACCTAATGCTAATCTCAACTCCCTAAACCTAAACGTAAACCTAAACTTGAAAACCCAAAGCAAAACCCGATCCCGAACCCGAACCCGATTTCCTAAACCTAAACCTTAACCTATTCTCACTTCCCTAAAGCTATAACCTATAACCTATAACCTTAACCTAAACCTAACCAGAACCTATAACCTTAACCTAAACCTAAACCAAAACCTATAACATACCTAAACCAAAACCTATATCCTAAACCTTAACCTATAACCTAAACTTATAACCTATAACATAAGCTTAACCTAAACCTAAACCTATAACTTAAACCTATAAACTAAAAATTAAACCTAAATCTAAACTTAAAACCTAAATGTATTCTCAAATCCCTAAACCTAAACCTACACCTAATCCGGATCTCAACTCCCTAGCCTAAACATAAACCTAAACATGAAAACCCAAACCTAAACCCGATCCTGAACCCGAACCCGATTTCGTCAACCTAAACCTTAACCTATTCTCAATCCCTGAAGCTATAACCTATAACCTATAACCTAAACCTAAACCTAAACCTAAACCTTTACCTTTTAACCTTAACCTTAACCTAAACCTAAACCTATACTTATAAATCCTAATTTATTTGATAAAAGTTCATTTACGGTTAAGTTATTTTCTTAATAAGTTTATTGCCTTAATCTATTATTTACGAAATTGCAGGATAAATTTGAATTGGATTTGAGTGTTCCGCACATTTCCTTTGCCTTCGACGACATGATCAAAGAGCGGTTTAAGGAGTACCGCTCCTTGTTACACAAGTGGTGTAAGCAGTGCATGAGTAGCGAGGAGGGCGCACTATCCGCACCGCCGCACGTGACCCGTGATGACTGACAGATATTCTGCGATAAATTTTCATCTAATTCTTTTTAGGTAATATTTACATATTTACGATATCTTAAGGTAACAATTAAATTCACAATTAATAACAATGTATTATGAATAATGTGTTCAGAAGAGGAGCAAAATAAATTCTAATAACAGGGGAAAGTTAGCAGTGAACCACGTAGCTGGTTCAAAGTCATTTGTACAAATTCGTCACGATATGGTAAGAAATTATTGGTAATTATTAAGTTGATATATTCTTTTAATACATTTTATATTAACTCTATTGTCCTTTCGATTGCGCAGCGAGATTCCGTCACTAGCTAGGAGCCCGGACCAATAGATCTCTACAAAGGGACTCACTGTCAGCAGGCGACGGGATCTTGGGTACATCCTAGTGCCAGCGAGATTTGGGTAAAAATCCTTACATTGTAAAAGTTAATTGCATTAAATTATAATAATGTCATTTTTTTTGAAAAATTCATATGTTTTCATTACAGGCGGCGATGGACACCTTACGCAGTCAGCCCACTCCCGATGGTACTCAGCGGAGTGAGGCAAAGATCCTAAGTGAGGTGCTTGGCACCCGTTCTGAATATATGCGTGGGCTTGGCCATGGTGTCAAGCTCATGGTACCCGCTAGAGCTGCCTCCACCCGATCCATCGTCGTTGGCGAGAGTGTCACCCGCTGAGCTGATATCGCAGAGAGAAAGGTTCAGCAACTACAGGTCGTCGTCAATGACATCAAAGAGCAGCTGGAGAGGAAGAGTGAGCAACTGGATAGGCAGATGGAGGAGCAGCAGAGGAGGATGGAGGAGCTGATGAGGCAGAGGGAGGAGTAGGAGAGGATGAGGATAGAGGAGCATGCGAGGCTGAGGGAGGAGCAGGAGAGGAGGATGTAGGAGATGTGGGTGGAGCATGAGCGACGAATAGCAGATATGTTTCAGGCTCTCGCTGCACGCTTACCCGTCGATGCCCCACCATCTCCGCCTCTATCTTTGTGATTTTTAGTATTTTATTTACGATGTTAAATTTATATATATTTATGCATGATGTAGTTTATGTTTGGATGAATTTATTTATGTAGTTTGGAGTTAAATGGATGTGAATGTGAATGTGAATATGATGAAATATATTACATAATAGGTGTATATCAAGAAATATATTGTAACAAGTCTATATCAGGTGCATATCAAGAATAAATAAATTTACCTACAAAAATTTTCGTAGGTAAAAGTCTCATCGAAGTTTTTACCTACGAAAATTTTCGTAGGTAAAAGTCTCATCCATGTTTTTACCTACGAAAATTTTCGTAGTTAAAAGTCCCATCCATGTTTTTGAAAATATTTGTAGCTAAACGTTTTGTAAGTATTTTTACCTATGATATCATTCGCAAGAAAATGTTTGGTAAATATTTTTACCTACGAAAATAGTGGTAGGTAAAAGTTTTCTAAGTATTGTTACCAACCAATATATTTGTGGGCAAAAGCCTTGTAAATACGTTTTAGCTACGAAACTATTGGTAGGTAAAAAGTGTTTTCAATATTTTTAGTTACAAAAATAGTCTTGTAAATATTTTTAGCGACGAAATTGTTGGTAGGTAAAAAGTGTTTAAATATTTTTAGCTACGAAATTGTTGGTAGGTAAAAAGTCTTGTAAATATTTTTATCTACAAAATTGTTGGTAGGTAAAAAGTGTTTTAAATATTTTTAGCTAGTAAAATATTCGTAAGTAAAAAGTCTTTAAATAATTTTAGCTACGAAATTTTTGGTAGCTAAAAATTCCTATAAATATTGTACCTACAAAATTATTCGTAGGTAAAAAGTTTTGTTAATATTTTTTTCCAACGAAAATAAGCGTTGGTAAAATGTTTTGCTACGAAATATTTCGTCGAAGTCTTACCTTAGCCAACGAAATTTTTTTTTTCGTGGGTAAGAGGTTTCCGCCGGGACTTTTAGCAAGGAATTTGCCAACGAAAATTTTCGCGGGTAAAAATTTTGCCTACGAAAATTAGACTTTTGCCTACAAAAATTTTCGTTGGTAAAAGTAACTTTTCTTGTAGTGTATTCTTACCTTACACAAATCGAGTTATCTCTACTATCATGATCAAAAAAATCCTTTCAGATAAAAGGGAAAAAAAAAAAACTCTCTTGAAAATCGATGGACTTTGTTTATAAATAGTTAAATATATAGATGGTTGAACTACCTGAGCTCTCAATCATAGACGACTGAAGATGGCTCTCTATCTATACTAGCGTTGTGGGTCATACGTATTCAGTTTAAATCAAGCTGTAAAAAACTCTTGCATACCGGCACAAAACACGTGTACCACTGACCGAATTTCAGCCAAACAATCTATCTTAAAAAACCAAAGAAATGAACTTGCATCTCATATTTCCTCTCATCCTTACTCTACGTGTATTGTCTTCGGAATTGTATACGTGGCATGCATCTCGAATCGAACCTTTCAGATAGTAGGTCCTTGCTTTAGATGGGTCATAAAGCAATAATTACACTAAACAGATGCCCTTGCAGATCGAAGGACATATAAAGACGGATGAAACTGTAAATAGCCTAGGTCGGAATCCAACAAATTATTGTCCGCTAATCTTAAGTTAGGATGATTTAATTGATTAGATTTTGTGATGATGGCTTATCTGTATCGGGCACTGTTTGTTTTAAATTGGGTTTCATGGATGCCACTTCCACAACTTTGA
The DNA here is from genome assembly GCA_021015155.1 of Magnolia officinalis. Lineage (NCBI taxonomy): Eukaryota > Viridiplantae > Streptophyta > Magnoliopsida > Magnoliales > Magnoliaceae > Magnolia > Magnolia officinalis. The sequence continues at coordinate 43,266,420 of JAJHSJ010000005.1, read as the reverse complement.
TTGCATGTGCATGAACTCTAACAGTGTAATATAGTATAGAAACGTATCCAATTTGCATGGACCAGAAGGTGTTGCGTTGCATTTTTCTACCGAATGGCAGCGACTTCTCACCGCTGAGAGTTACAGTTGGCTTTCTCGTCCCTTCATTGTTGCGTATACCCAGGGCATGTAAGAGTCAAGTGGGCCCCACTTTATATATCTCTGTTAGATCATGATGTCTTGAGTGGTAATTAATTAGGGTTATTTTCACAATGTTTTTTTTATGCTATCTCTATCTCTATTGACTATAACGAGAGACTGCAGAATCACAAGGGCAAAAATATATATATCGTAATGAGTTTCTAGAATTCTAAAAATTATGCATTGTTAAAGCAATGGAAGGGCTAAAAAATGGAAATAATTTACAGATGAAACTAACTGGAATCGTACATGCATCGCTGAAGAAAAAAGAAAAAAACACGTACAGCCACAGAAAGCTTGTGTAATATCCAAGTCGTTCAACATGTGGGCCTTATTCTTATCATTCACCATCCCAAAAATCAAGGAAATCTCTGAACCATGTGGGCATTCTTTGCACACATGTATTACATTCACGTGTACCTAAGTAGGTACAGTACGATTATTAGAGTAGACCCTGTGATTAGCAAAACGCCGAGCCATATTTTGACAGAGAAGTAAGAGGTTGTTAAAAAAGAAGAAAAAAAAAAAATGAAGATAATTGGGGGAGTGGATTAGGTAAGACCCCGGACCCACCCAAGGCAGTGCTGCCCTTACCGTGGGGCCACATTGATGTATGTATTATGTATCCAGACCGTCCATCTGTTTTACGTATCATTTTGAGGCATTATCCTTAAAAATGAATAGATCCAATTGTTGTGGTTCAATTTCAAATGTGATCACGTGATTAGTGCAGGAGTGCCATAATTGAATTTGAGGCTCAATTCAAACCGAACATTTATGACCTCAAGCGCTGAGATAGGCAGATACTTAGTATATGTCTGAAATCAAATGAGATTGGTGGCCTATTTAGCCACTTGTTCTGTATGTAAATAGGATCAAGCAATATACAGAGGGTAGAGTTCATCCTCTGATGATGGGTTACACCTAATTTAACTTATTTACAAAAGGATTTTTCAATACAGATAAAAGATCGAGAAAGAAATTATTATAGTCAGTCACAAAGAGCAATTGTAAAACACCTTCTTGGATGGAAAACTGAATCTAGCATATGAGCTAAAAACAAAATTACAATTAAGATTACCAACTACTTGATTAATGTTACATATTACACTATGAAATGTAAATAGCAAGAAAAAAGTAAATGATTACACGAGCATAAAAAGGTAAAGTGATCACACTAAGGAATGTAAATGACAGATAATTAAAAGATATATTGGGTTTGATTAGATTGGTATGAGACAAACCTTTCTACTAAATTCTTCTACTATTTATAGGCTTAACCCGGCTATCTAGATACTTCTCATGTTCTGAGGGCTGGTGTAATTGTTTTACACGTCTTAACCTTCTTTGCTTCTAATCCTGTCATCTGTCCTAATAACCGCTTCTGCACGATTGTTCTTCAATTGACCATTTACTGGATAACATGGCGTCGCTTGATGCACTCCAGCTGTATTATTATAGAATTCTCTTCATATATCCCCAAGGATCTCCAAATATACCATACAAATCCATCTAGATCACCTGTAACTCACTCTGATTGGCTTTCGTAGGAATTTGTGACAATGGGGATGAACATTACCCCCCACATCGCTTCCATTTGGGGAAAAAAAGAATGTGAAAGTAACATGGGACCCCTCATTAATGCAACAATCCTTTAGTACATGTGGCAGTGCTATAGTAACCGTCTCTGATTGATATAGCTCCACACGTAAGCTCTAACCACCATTTTTCAAAATAAGGGCTAACCATGTTGCAACGCGTGTACTCATATCGTACAAAACAAAAATTTGATGATCCCCTAATAAATGCTCCGTCTCCTCAGCCAAAATAAGCGTTGTTTCAATGTTCTTTTCACTCCATGCTTCTTTCTTCATTATTCTTCTCCAAAATTCCAATTACTTCCTTCTCTTTTCAACTTTAACAGTCGCTACCTCGTCGTCCTCATCCCCATCTTTCCATCAAGATGACTTAGTCACTGTAATGGACACCCTTTTCGAGAAATACTCCAATAAAATAGTCTTCAAATCGTGGAATTCATGAATGATTGGAGACTATTATCATATGGGACTGGTGTTGAGTGTCAAATATTGCATATTTCCCCCTATTTATATCTGGATTTTATGAACATGATAATGCTTAATGGGTATATTTTATACATGTTTGTATTGCGAGGTGAATTGAGAGCTTGGATTGAAAAGAATGTTAAAAGCATGGAATTCATGCTCAAGGATCACCATGGCAAGGGATGGATCTTAGAAGATTAAGATTGAAGATTTCAAGACCCTAAGATTCAAGGAAACTAAGCGGAGAAGGAAGGAAGTCGAAAGTGCAAAGTGCAGAAATTCATAGAATTTGAACTTCACTGTATATGTCATCACCGCTGCTCAATGACATTGAAGTCAGTGTTCGATGACATCGAACATGGGTCGATGACATCAAAGAATTACAGGAAATCAAGTTTGGTTGCTGGACAAATTAAATATAGTTCTTGATGACATCGAAACCCTGTTCGATTGCTCGAAGACCTGCTCGATGACATCAAAGGCAGTTCGATGACATCGAGATATTTGTGGATTTTTTGAACAACTCCCTCGAACACTCTGGACACATTCTCGATTACTCAAATACCCTTCGATGACATCGAAGGATTGTTCGATGATATCGATGGTATGTTCGATGACATGAAAAGTTATGCAGTGCGAAAGGTGTTATGAAGTGCAAAAAGGCGCGACTTCCCAATTCAAGTTACGTTCGATGACATTGAAGGTTGTTCGATGACATCGAAGGCGTTACACAGAGTGTGTACATTTGAGGCGGTTTTCAAAGACGGTCGGACAAAGACTATCACGCCCCAAACTCAGAAACCGAGCTTACAAAATTTTCGATTGCTGAATCCGGTACCGATAGCCTCCTTAGTACCCCATTCTCGGCTTCCAATGCCCATACGCCAAATTCGATCCTGGGATCCTACAAGGAGGATTTTCCAACGTACATTTATCTCATAAAAAGCATAACCACAATTTTACCTAAATCACAAAGGCAAGATCATCATCACATATCCACTAATATAAACAGTTGAATACGGTGCTGAAAGAGAAATACATATATTGTTAATCAAAGCTCCAAAAGACAACTGCACACTCCAAGCTCGACGCTACTACGACCTAACGCCACCTGCATGTATCTATCGTACATAAGCTTATAGAAAGTTTAGAGGGTGGTATAAGTGTGTGTGTAAGGTAAGTGTTAAGTATGCAATATCAGAGCAATGCAGAAACATGCTGGTAAGTCCATAATTACTATCAGTCGTATCCAGGCTATACAATGGAAAACATAATAAGCCAATATCATCTACTGAGGAAACAATGTAGATCAACTATGTAATGTGGAGTCATAGTAAGCTAAATATCATATACTGAGGATGCAATGCAATATGTAAATTGTGGCGGCTCCACGAATACCGTCAACCTCATCTAGGCCATATAAATGTAGAAACATAGCAACCCAAAATGCCATATGCCGCGAATGTAATGCAATATGCGGTGCGAATGAAATGACCAAGCTGGAGTGTGAAGCCGGGATGATAGTACGTAGTATCGCAGGTTATGGGGTTCATCATAAGGGACTTCTATCCAAACCAGTCCCATACCTAAATTTAGATAGCCAGACTCAATGTGGTAAACTCCTGATCTCAGGTTAGTTGCACACCCAACTGAAATCCTAGCCAATGAGAAGGTACACAACAATTAGTTGCGCACCACCAGTACGAGTGGATAGTGAATGAATGAATCAATTAAATGCTGAGTATGCAACTACTACTCAGTAAGTCCACGTATCAGTATCGTACATCTCTGGGATCATCACCGGGGTCTAGTATATTCTAAGCTGGCTATTACCCATACTAGCCGTGCAGCTCAGCGAGTGGAAAAGACCTCACACTATAAGAAATTGGCCTTTTACCGACAAACTTATTTCTGGAGAAATCAATTTCTTCGGTAAATATAACTTTCCCCGATGAAATATGATTTTGTTGGCAAAAGATTCCTGCCACGACCAAATATGTTCCCGCCACCATTTACAACGACAGCCTGGAAACTTTCACTGACAAAATTATGTATCGTCGGTGAAAATTTTTTTCCCGACGATTAGTTCGTCGGTAAATGTTATTTTTCCTGACGAACCAAATAGTTCGTCGGCAAAAGATCGGAAGGCTATTTTTACCGCCGTTATACAATATCGTCGGTAAAGGATCTTTTTCCCGACGAAATAGATATATCGTCGGCAAAAATCAACATTTTGAATTGATGTTATTAAGTTTTATGGGCCCCATCATGATGTGTGTCGAACATCAACATCGTGCATTTGATGTGTCTCCTTTTGTAACATCCCAGATTTTTGCCAACCTGGGATTAGACGTCCTTAGGCGATGGGTCGATCCAAACACCTTATTAACCTGTCAGAACTGAATCCCACAGTCTAAAATCGCTCCTTAACCCATTTCCTTCACAAATCCCACCCTTCACCACCTTGTTCTTTAAAATTTCTAAGTACTTTCACATTAGACACTATCTTAAAGTTTAGGTGATGAAGAACAACACTTAAACTAAACATTGCAACAAAGGACTAAGTACCACCTCAGACCGAAATCACCCAGGACTAAATCCTTTAGAAATTAGGCGAGAATTAGCTAGTGTTAAACTAGAGTGCCTGCGAAATTAGCACCAATCGCTTTAAATACGATCCGCGAGACCCAAAACTTGTAAAATCAGTGACGCTAGGTTACCCTAAAATCAAGGATCAATCTCATTACCCGGCTGCTCTCGGGAGCATCTCGAAACTCCGTATCAGATCTAGACCGCACGTCGGAAGTCCGATTAACACGAAGTTAAGGAATTAGGACTGCCTTTCTGGGCTTGACAACCATCTCAGAAATCAAATCCAGATAGTGTTCCAGCGCTATTCGCTTGAGCTCGGAGTGAAGAGTGTGAGAAATGTGAAATTATTTCAAAATAAAATATCTTGAATAGTAATCTGGCACCTCTCGCTTGCGGATCAGTTTTAAGCAACCAGACCGTCAGAATCAGACCAAATTACACCCTCAGATCAGGAGAAATTTCATACACATTTACATGTACTCGGAATCTCCGATCGAGATCCGCTGACCGTTGAACTGAAATCGGTCCGCCACGCGTGATCTGGAATCCCGACCGAAACGAAAACTTAATAGAACGTAGATCCAGCGTTAGTGAGCTTAAGTCCGACCTTTGGCTCAAGGAGGACCGCCAGAAGTCCTCCGTTGAGCTGAAACTGACCCGTTTTGGTTATAACCTAAGTATACTTTGACCTGGAGTCTATTTCGGTGAGTTTTTAGACTATATAAGGACCTTAAACCCTCTCTCATTGCAGCCATACGAATTTGAGAGAAACCTTAGAGAGAGAAGAGAGAAAAGAGAGAGAAAGTGTGGGTGTTGTGAGAGATCCTTCCTGCCACTCTTCCCTGCCGCTCCACGAGCTCCACCGCTTCGTTCTCATCGCTTTTCCAGCGATTCCAGCCCCATTTTTAGGTAAGAAACCCTAACCCTAATCTGATTTGGGGCTTGGGTGGTTGTAGGTTGTGAAATAGCTAACCTATTTCGTTCTATAGGTTGCCAAACTGCCGAATACGGAAGCTTAGCAAACCTATCGACTTCGTTTCGATTCTACGACAAAGGTGAGGACTTTAGGTGTATAGGTTATGGTTTTCAACGCTTTCAATGTCAAATAATGATAGATTCATGATCTGCATGCAATTGCACATGTACAAAGTGCTTTCCGTTTTCCGTTTCGATTAAAGATGAAAAATATGGAATTCTACATACTCTAGGTATTTGTAGAATGTACCGTATACGTACAAATTTTGAAAATGTGTTTGACATGATTAATTGTCGTATAAATATATTATATGTGGATAAATTACTTGTTTGGCGAAAGGACTCGTCTTAATACATGTTTTGCTTATATACACTATGTATGTTGAAATTGTGTATTCTAGAAAGTACAATATACGTATAAATTTTGGAGATGTGTTTACCATGATTATTTGCTATATGAATATACTATATATGGATAAAATACTTGCTTGGCGAAAGGTTAGGCCTAATACATGTTTTGCTAACATACATCATGTATGTTGTAATAGTGTATTCTAAGTGTTTGTGAAAATGACTGAATGAGTATAGAATTCTCATTCGTGCTCGCCATGACTAGTTGTCATGGATTCATGATTGTTGTATTGGCGATACCCCTTTGACGAAAGGATTTGCCCTATATCACGGCACGGCCAATATACACTATATATGCTAAAATATGTGGCCCAAGTGTTTGTGGAAATGACTGAATGAATATGGAACTTGGATTCCTGCTTGCCATGACTATCCGTCGTGGGTGTATGTGTGTTATGATTGGGGTAACTCCCTAGTAAAAGGATTTGGCCTTATACCTATGTGATCAACCTATGTCATGTATGTTGATGTATGTAGTCTAAGTGTTTGTTACAAAGTTTGAATGAGTAATAGTTAGTAAATTGTAACATATAAGGGTGTTGAGATATGATTCTCAACTCGTTTAACTATGTGTATGATTTCCTTGGATAGCTGTGTGATTAGGAATTGAATTTGTACAGACTCATGCTTGTGTTGTGCTTCATAACATGCTCAACTGCTTCTATGATTTTATCTATGTAATGCATATGTTTAAATTCATATTTACGTTGTATGATCCGTCATGGGTGATGGGGGAGTGGTGCAACGATTCTGTGTAACAGCCCTGGCAGCCCTAAACGGAAAATACCATACTTTGATTGTATGATTTGAATCTTGATCCATTACTGCTATTTCTATCTGCAAGTTATCGTGTTTGGGGCTATGATTATAGTCCAGATAATCGGTACCAGAATTGAATTCGTGGCTGTGATTCATTTGCCACGTGAGATGTGTTCAACGAACCCGGGTCGTACTTCGGTTGGCGATAGTGGTTGGCCACGCGAAGTGCTTATGCACATCATGTCGTTCAACTTGTTGTGCGCTCGAGCTAGCCGATCTCGTCAAGTAACCTGATTTCTCTAATAGATGTTCACCATGTTTGGTCGCCCCCACTTGAACTTAGGGTACTAAACTTACTAGTGAAATCCTTTTTAACCATGGTACTCGATCCGCTAAGACTCATGAGCCGGGCATGGTGGTATGGGACACCGTGGTATAGCTGTCGGCCTATGCTGTGGCCACGTGCCTCCCCGTAATGACCATTGAGCAACCAGACTCGTGAGCCGATTTTGGTGGTATGGGACACTATATTCGTGCTATCGGCCTACATTGATAAGGTGATGGGGGAGCAGTGCAACCTTTGTGCGTAACAGCCCTGACAGCCCTTTGTAGTGACCTCGAGCATACTCTGAAATCGCAGTGATCCTTAGGGCTTTGTCGCGGTATATAGAGTATGAACTAGGCCTGTTTCTGTATAGTGATGAATCGTTAAAGAGGTGATGGGGGAGTGGTGTAACCTTTGTGAGTAACAGCCCTGACAGCCTTTGTAGTGACCTAGAAACCACACCATCGTTTGAGATTAACTATGACTGACGACCCTAGATGGATCATGTTTGGGAATGATACAAGGGAGGTACCTTAGTTTCCCAATCCTGCTGTTTGAAATAGACTAATTAAAAACTCGGTAATCATGCTCATCATGCATTGCATGTGCCTGGAAGATGTGAAGCACTGAGGGATGAAAGCATGCCGCAAACGTGAGATGGTGTCGCACGAGGGAGGGTGTGGTGAGGGCATCCATCATACCTGCATCCATACTTGCATTAATAAGAGTAGTTAGGAGTGTTTGATTTTACTGCTTTATTATTACTACTTGACTAAGTTGATAACATGTTAACCTATGCTTTATTGTTCCACTGAGTTAGCTACTCACTCCCACGTTACGAGACGGTGTTCCGGACACCCACCAGACTTTGTCTGATTGCAGATGGCGATGCTACACTTGAGGCGGAGTCAGACTTGTATGATGACAATGATGCTTGTTCGTATATTCTATGCTGACGGCCTCACGTGAGCCATGTCTTGATCGACGGGATTACAGGGATTTGACTAGATGACACTGCACATTTGGTATAATTTGAATTGTACTTGTAATTCATTAGCCTGGTAACATTATCACACTCTGGAGATTCACCACTGTTTTTATATTTTATATATCTATCACAGTCTTTCGCTTGCAATTTAACTGTCTCTGGAGTATGATATGCTATTTTGGCTTAATCTCACTCATATTCAAAGCTCAAATGCAGACAACATTAATCATCATTCATTTTGTTGCATAAGTTATGCGTTGGAACTTGGGAGTTGAGTTTATGCTTGACCTCCAATTTTCAGGGCGTTACAGGATGGTATCAGAGCATGATTTGGATTAAACCGGACCTGAATTTTGATCACATGACGCACTCTGACGCACTCTGACGCATTCTGACTTAGGAGGGAGCGACGAAACGTAAAAATAGTCATAGGTATCCCAATTTCACCAATTGACGAAGTTCACTGAAAACGAACGCCGAAATCAAGTCTGTATTCAACCATGGTCGCACGGGTCGACCTTAAAACATTCTCAGGCCGTCTATAGATGATTCTAGATTACAATCCACCTCATCCCAACCATTAAAAATTGGTAGAATACGGAATAAGCGTGATGATGATAACTACTCCGAATCCCCGGAGCTTCACTGGACTCCTCACAGAGACTTCTCGAGTCTACGAGAAAGGAATGTAGAAAATCGAAATAAATTCTAATAAATTCAAAATTGATTAATGAATGACAAAAGAAAAAAAATGAGTTCACGACCTTTTGAATAGGGATACCAAGTAATGGGAAAGAAATCAGAAACAAACTACAACTAAAACTCCTAGGTTGTGATGTCTACTAGTGTGCAAGGTTCTCAGCCAAAAATAGTCCTATTTGGCTTCACCAAACCATCCTCCTAATTATTCCAGGCTCTTGTCACAATGAGCGTAACTCCTTAAGCTCGACAGATGAAGAGTAATCAAACAAAAAACTAATATTTTAGTAAAACGAAATTGAAACAGAGAAATGACCGTCAATCGGAGGGTTTTTCCGCAATTCCGGGCTGCGCAACCTGGCATAGCGGGGTTATTTGGCTTCATTAGCTCGTTCTACCCCAAATTTATATATTTTACGTCAGATAACTCATTTCGGATTGCAAGATACGTCCGATTTGACCCGAAATGACTCAAAACGGAGTCGGGGGGCCACATGCGTCAATCCGGGGGTGAACCAAGTGGACCCAGGGTGCATTTGGCACCTTGGGGGGGTGGAGAGCACCACCCAAACGCGGCGGCAGTACGGCAGGCAAGGTGGACCGCGGCGGAACCGCGGTCACCACGGTCGACCGCGGTCAGGTTGGCCCACTCGGGTTGGGCCGGTGCTAGTGGTGGTCGGCCTAACCCGTAGGTACGTGTGGTGCGTGCAAAATTGTGGGGGGACCCCTATTTCACGTCGTTTTGCCCCCCTCTCTCTCAAACGCCCCTCCAATCTCTCTTTTCCTCCTATTCTTGCTGTTTTCTCTTCAAATCGTCACTCTAATCGTCTCATTTCCTATTTTTGGTCATCACCCACTCACTCCATCGTTTACAACCACACCTACCTTCTACCCTTTCTGTTTCCCTCATTTGGACTCCCACACCCTCCATTTGGAGCTCAAAATCGGACAAGCCCTCTAACCCATCCATTTTCTTCATTTTCCTTTCTTTACTCCTTGTCAGTTAGGCCTCTACAACCCTTGATGAGAACCAAATCTGTGGAGAACCAAAACTCCAGCCCCTCTTCTCCCTTTAGGGCCCGTTCGGCCAACTGCATTAGGTGTGTAAGGTGGATGGAATTGTAAAAGAAACAATAAATGTATGTGTAAAGTATTGTCCCTAGATTGGGTGTATCCCATGTTTTCTGACACCATGTTTAGAATGTACGCAATTAAAGGTAAATTCTGAGGTTTCCTTTCAAATAACGCTTAGAAATTCATTATCCTGTGATTTGGAACTCCCATCTCGCGCTTTCCCACACGAGGCTCAATTTCTAAAGCCTATACCATTAATTTTAATCCCCTCCCACCCTCCTACCAAACAAGCCACTCCCAATCCCGAGGTAGGATTAGCAGTGCAATCCCATTTAATGACCCTTAGAGTTTTGGACCTAGGGCGATACTCCTGGTTTTCGACAGACCTGACCGTATAGAAAATCTAACAAATTAATAATGTAAACCCCAGGATCTTCTTAGCTAGTATGAACATGTGTGAAATGCTCGTGCGTAGTTAAATTCGAGTTCAGGCAACCCAATTCCAATCAAACAACTTTGATCCTAGGCGATAAAACAATTTCTTTTATTAGAAAGGGTATAAAATCATCTGGTGTATAAGCATAGACTTTAGATTACAACTAGTGGATTACCGCTGCTCATAAGTTGAGCCTAGGCTGCAGATTAGACTAAGAAATGTAAACAACTAAAAATACTAAGATAATTGAGTGATAGACTTAGTTAGTTGACTTGATTAGGTTGGAACGAGACCCCGTTCCTTTATTGAATCCCCTTGGTACTCATAGTCTTATTTAACGACTCTTAGGGGGCTTGTTTGATTAGTAACTATTCATGCTTAGAGAAAACTTATATATCCCTTAGATTTAACGATAGGTCAAATCAATACACCCCTTAGAATCGCCTTCTCAAAGACTTAGTACCATCGGGACCACGGAGCAGAGAAACTACATATAAGCGAGGTATTCGCGGTTTGAATCGAATTCTCAATCCTGATAGTGACCAATGAACCCTATACTCTGATCAAGCAGAAGGTCGGGATCGACTAGGATTAAGAAATGATATGACAACTTTCTGTCCTAGCTAGGCAGGAGGTCCATGTATCCGACTCAAACCCACTACACAACATTCCTTCCGTGTTGGCCCGACCACTTGCAACTAAGAGTTTATAACTTCATCTTTGAGAAGTGTTAAGAACATATAGCCAATAGAGATTTTCTTTTAGGCCCAAGGAATTTTCCAAATTGGCAACAGACAGTATTCCTAGGTCCTAGATTACATGACATGTCGGCATACATATTGTGCATATTAACGTAGAAAGATAGCTTGCCTGTTAAGCTAGACATGATTAAAGAGGATAAGTCTGGACCATGATAAAACTCCTTGGTAGGATTAGGCATCTTGCCACAGACTCACACCTGTCACTGAAATCAACCACGATACCATCATCTTTAACTTCTTTCTATGACCATAGGTACCAATGTCATAGTACGCATCATCGATTGAAGGAAGACCATTGTATTGAGGGATTGTTTTCCATTTCGTATCAAGGATAGGTCCTACATTTCACCTTGTTCCGACATACAGATCAGGACATAGATCTTGAACCCTGGAGATAGAAATAAATTTTTAAGGGGGGTAAAAAATTATAAGCCCAATCTAGTTAAGTCAGTTTATACCTCTTTGATCTGGCTAGCGCTGTGAAAGCGTGGTGGACCCTACCCCACTGGCCCAGGATCGAAGCTGTGCTCGTTAAATACGAACATTATAGAAGTCCTAGCAAGTTCTACTATAAGAAACCGTTTTAGGATGATCTAGTAAGATTTGATTCACCATTTCCTTAGACAGATAATAATGAGGACTCTCTTAGACTAAGACCTAAAAGGGCAACCTTAGACATAGATAATTTGAGTCTTTCAATGATGGACATTCCTTACGTTTTTAGAGTGATCGATCTACAGAGTTACTGAAATATACACTGCGAAACATTCGCGGCTTGACCCAATTCTCAATCCTGGGTGACTACCAACGGACTCACTGCTTGGCCGACCAGAAGACCAGGATCCACCAGGATTCGGAAGGAATACGATGAGCTTCCTACCCTGGCTCGGTAGATGATCGATGTATCGGGATTAAGCCCACCATAAACGTCTCTCCGTGTTGGTCAAACAATGAAAATAGCTATCTTACTCTACATAATTGGGATTTATCGTCGAGACTCCAAATAGGTAAAGAAATAAATTGTAGCGAAACATCAGGGTATGAGAAATGGATAAAGAAATAAGTTTTCAGGGGGTAGACTAAAATGAACCAGGCTTGTATATACCCTACCACGCGTAGAAACTCGAAATCAATAAAACTTCGGCAAAAGAAATAATTAAATCTTCCCTTATTACCCTTAGCCAATTTCGGGGACGAAATTTTGTTTTAAGGGGGGTAGATGTTGAGGGACAAATATTGCATATCAGACCCAGTAATTACCTGATTTTACATACATGATAATGTTTAATGCCAGATTTTACTCGTGTTTTTATTACAGGATGAAATCAGGAGCGTTAATTGGAAATTAATGTTAAAGGCATGGATTTCATGATCCAAAGTCTCCAGAGCACGGGATGAACTCCAGAGAACCGATAATGAAGATTTCACACGCCTGGGATCTGAGGAAATCAAGCTAAAGGGGCCTGAAAAGGGTCCAGAATGCAAGATCACATGGTTCCCGTCATCCAATTGACTCGAAACTTCATGCATGTGTTGGGGGCCATAAATTAACCGTACATATTAAATTTCAACCATTGAGGATCTCGGAAAGCGGTCCAACGGACAGATCATCCCATTAATCTTCAATTTGGGGCCCACCTGGTCTCTGGATATGCCTCAGATTTGGTTGAAATACATTATTTGAGGGGACAAAACAGATGGATGGATTGGATTGCTCGTACACATTGCAGTAGATCCCACCTAAGGTGGCATGTGTATAGTGCACATGTGCACAAGACGTGCACCAAAAAAATCCGAAAGTCGGTGACAAGAGAACACAACAGCGTCTCCCTGTCCCAATTTGGGTTTCGATTGTGGACCCCACACATTGCCCAAATGCGTGATCAGGACCGTCTATCAGGTCTAAATGAAGGTCTTTGACAATGCCTAGATGTCATAATCGTGAATGATCATCAAGAATAGAATCCAGCCGTTCAACAATGCAATGGACGGTGGAACGAGATCTTCCGTGGCCCACAGCTGAATGGAGAAAAAATATGTTTTTCTAACCGAAATTTCGACAGAAATTCGGTGGACGGAGTGGATTTTCCATTTAATCAAGGGAATGGGCCCCACCATTGTCACAGCGGAAGAGGTTCCGTCCGCGTAACGCACGGACGCTGTCCATTTTTGCGGCGGATTGTGGGCCCCGTACGTGGTTTTTCCGGAAGATCTGATCCATCCATCGTATAGAGGGCTTCGTGAACTTCAAAACCATGTTGTTTTTCCACTCCCATGCGGACACACGTGCGTGGTACAGAGGCCACAAATAGGCGATCTCGTGACGTTCAAAACTGATTTTTTTAAGATTTCTTCTGTGGGCCGCGTCAATGGATCTTCAAAACCACCCATTCTTGACTGAAATTTTGTCCTGAATCCAATGGACGGGGTGGATTTTCCAGAAAATGCCTCTGTGGGGCCCACCGATCACGGCTGCAAAAATTTGTACTCCGAGTCCTTCTACGACTCTGCCACTGATTCCAGCCATCCAGCAGTTTTAAAAGGGGAGTTTTGGACGTAGGAAAGGATTGAGGACCATTGAGAACCAGGGAGGAGCTCCAGATCTACAGCAAGGGAGGAGAAGAAAGAGAAGAAAGAAGAGAGAGAAATTGGTTTGAGACTTCTTTTATGAATTTTATTTTTTTATTTAATCCATCTGTTTAATGGATTTATGGGTAACTAATCTCTCAGCTAGGGCTGAGATGAAACCCCTAATTTGAATACCCTTTGTTCTATGTTGATTTACTTTAATTAAATTGATTTGTTTCTTTCCTTAGTGTGCTTGATTGTTTTAAATTCTATACTTCTCCATCTATGAACTTTTGAGTCTATGGATGGATGTGGTTTGGATGCTTATTCTAGGTGCTTGTATCTGATCATGAACAGGTTCCTGTAGAGGAAGAAACAGGATGCTTTACTGAACTGCATATTCCATATGCCCGATTTGGACATGGGATATGTTATTCATGGCATTGCTTGAAGGAATTAGACAATCTGTATGCCCGATTAAGGACACAAATTGTGCTTTCTCCAGACAAGTTGGATCAATCTAATTTAAGGTGAATTAACAGACAAAATAAAGGTTAGGATAATTAGGGGTGGATTCGAAAGTCCTAGTGCTCTCTCTCTGATTGAATTTTCTTCCTTATTCTCAATAGTTATTTTCCATAGATTTGTGTTAGCCATTTGATCCTTTATTTGTTGAATTAGTTAAGGAGAATCGTGAATTTGAATTGTGACGACCAGTCCCTGTGGATTCGACCTCGGTCTTACCGAGTTTATTACTACATCACAACCCTATACTTGGGGAGTGAACAAGTTTTTGGCGCCGTTGCCGGGGACTGTTTCGGTCCATATTGAATTTAGGATTCTCTCTTATCATAATTCATAGCTTAGGATTTTACTAACTTAGAGTTCTTTTCTTTATTTTAGAAATTAACCTCTTTCCTGTTTTGTAGGGTCCTGAGATAAACCTCTAATTTGGTAATCCCTTTCTAATTCTTTACCTTTCTAATTTTTATTTTTTAGGTTTTTACCTTTTAGAAATTTTCTAATTCTAGAATTTCTTGTGAATTTTTAAATTTTCCATTATTAGATTTCGATTTTTTTCTTTTAAGTAAATTTTCTAGTTTTAGAAATTTCTTTTTCCCTTTTTAGAAACTTACTTAGCTTTTTACATTTAGTAATTTTCTAATTCTAGGATTTCTTTCCTTTTTAGCTTTTTATTTTCTTTGTTAGAAATTAACCGTTGCTTAGGATTTTTCTGTCATTATTTTAGGAAACCTGATTTGTTTTGTTTCTATTTTCAGGAATTGAGGAAGAAAGCTAGGAGGAGCTTCTTAACATCAATCATCTCCTTTTCCGGGTTCTTTCTTCCCATTCTCACTTACATAGTTTTAACTTGTTTTCGAATAGATTCTAGTTTAGTTTTTTTCTCTTAGGTTGTTACTTAGTTTATGCTAGGACGTAGATCTCTAGATAAAGAACTAGCACCTTTTTTATCCTGAAATAGAAAGAACATTCCATAGAAGATTGAAAGACATCCCAGTTAAAATGGCAGAAGAGAATGGAACTAAAACTCTTAGAGATTATTCAGCTCCTGTCCAACTCAATGCGCCTTCATGCATAGTGTTGCCCACCACCACGGCAGCACACTTTGAACTCAAGACTGGGGTCATACAGTTGTTGCCTTCCTTTTATGGGTTAGACAAGGAGGACCCATATCATCATGTGAAAGAATTCCTAGACATTTGCTCCACCTTTAAATTCCAAAACTTCTCAGACGATTCGATCCGCCTACGCCTGTTTCCTTTTTCTTTGAAGGATAAGGCGAAAGCATGGTTGAATTCTCTAGAAGTTGGGTCTATCACTACATGGGACCAATTGTCTAGGAAGTTCTTAAACAAGTTCTTCCCTGTTCACAAAACTAATGCTCTCCGTAGAGAAATCACTAATTTCACACAAAAAGAGGGAGAGCACTTTCATGAATGTTGGAAAGATGGAAGGACTTGCTTCTTAAATGTCCACACCACGGTTTTGAGAAGTGGCAACAAGTGCAATACTTTTATGACGGTCTGACACCCCAGAACCGTCGCATGGTTGATGCCACCAGTGGAGGGTCCTTCATGACCAAGAGCGATACCGAAGCGTGGAAATTCTTTGAAACCTTGTGTGAAAACTCCCAGCAATGGGACTATTCAGATAGAGGTGAAAGAAGTTCCCAACCACAAAAGAGAGTGGCATATATGAGATAGGAGTCACACCAGATCTCCATGCCAAGATTGATGGCCTGACAAAAAAGGTTGATGCTCTGATGTTGCATAATGGACCCCCACAAACAACTCAAGCCGAGGCTTGTGCCATATGTTCTAGTCCTTCCCATCCTACGCAATCTTGCCCATCTGGTACAGCATTTCCAGAATTCCTCTCTGAACAAGTTCATGCTTTGAACACCTTTCAGAAACCTGGGAATGATCCTTACTCGAACACATACAACCCAGGGTGGGCTAGGCATCCAAAATTTTCTTGGGCAAAAGGACCGCAACAAGGAGGACCATCTGGAAATCCTCCCATGCAACCTCAGCAGTTTCCACAATATCAACAACTGCCTGTGCAATCAAGGAAACCATCTCTTGAGGATACACTCCATCTTTTTATGCAGAGTTCTCTCCAATTCCAAAAAGACACCCAACAAACCTTACTAGCCAACCAGCAAAGCTTACATGCAAATGCACAATCCATTGCCAAGCTGGAAGTACAAATGGGTCAACTGGCTGCCACATTGAGTGAGAGAGAGAAGGGTAAGTTCCCTGGCCAACCTGTGGCTAATCCAAAGGGACAGTATGAGATTGGCTCTAATTCCAACCAAGGGCAATACCATGAGCAAGCCAAATCGATCATTACCCTTAGGTCAGGCAAACAATTGACAACAAAATAGAGATACCTAGGGATGAATCAAATCAAGGTGAAGCAGAGAGACACACCAATGCATCCAAAGTCCAAAAACTCTCTGACTCTCCAAGAGCCGCTGACGTGCCACCTTACGTGCCCAAAGCACCTTTTCCTCAACGTCTGGCACCAATGAAGAAAAGAAACAACTTTGATGAAATCCTGGACGTGTTTCAAAAAGTGCAAGTCAACATCCCGTTGCTTGACGCTATCAAGCAAGTCCCTGCTTACGCTAAGTTTCTTAAAGATTTATGCACTCAA
This sequence comes from Magnolia officinalis, assembly GCA_021015155.1. Lineage (NCBI taxonomy): Eukaryota > Viridiplantae > Streptophyta > Magnoliopsida > Magnoliales > Magnoliaceae > Magnolia > Magnolia officinalis. Next base: position 43,249,409 of record JAJHSJ010000005.1, on the reverse strand, counting down.
AAGCGTAAGCAGAATGTTCATAAGAAAGTCTTCCTTGCAGAGCAGCTCAGCTCCATGATTCAACATAACACCCCTCCTAAATTTAGGGATCCAGGAGCTCCTACCATCTCTTGCGGCATAGGAGATCATAAAATCGGGAAGGCATTACTTGATTTAGGGGCGAGCGTCAATTTGTTACCATATTCGGTTTATGAGCAGCTAGGACTTGGTGAGTTGAAACCGACTAAAATAACATTACAACTAGCTGATAGATCTGTCAAGGTGCCCGGGGGTGTTATTGAAGATGTGCTAATCCAGGTTGACAAATTTTATTTTCCAGTGGATTTCATAGTTATAGATACTCAGCCTGTTCAGAATCCTCATAGTCAGATCCCAGTCATTTTGGGTCGTCCATTTTTGGCCACATCTAATGCTATTATAAATTGCAGGAATGGAGTTATGAAGTTGTCATTTGGTAACATGAATATTAAACTCAATGTTTTTAATGCAGGACAACAACCCGCGGATTTGGACGACATATTTGAAGTGGACATGATCGAGAGTCTAGTGCAGGACTCCTTCCGTAAATCTTTTGAAGATCCACTTGAGACCTGCTTAGCACAACATGGCACGGATTTTGACATAGATAGTCCCATCCACGAAGTCAATGCACTGCTCGACTCTACTCCGATATTGGAGACTGAAAAATGGAGAGCGAAAGTGGAACCTCTTCATCCCTCTGAGACTCTTCCTGACAGCACAGTTTCTAACTCTGAGAAGGCAAAAGAGAACAGGTTGCTTAATGTTCTTCGAACATATAAGGCAGCAATTGAACGGAAGATAGCAGAAATACAAGGAGTGTGCCCCACTGTATGTAAGGATCATGCTGTGGAAATGTCACGTAAAATACAAAGGAAGCATGATCCTAACATGGAAGAAGTTGTTCGAGCAGAAGTCCTTAAACTGTTTGATGATAGTGTCAGTTACCTCATTTCAGATAGCACAGCTCATGGGAACTCACATCACTTGTCTGGGATTGGTTAACCACAGTTGAGGTAAGTTCTTTGGCGGACCCTGGTCTTAAAGATTAATGAATTCATGGTCCGTTTTTGTCTGGCTGAAGACGTTAAACTTAGCGCTCCTGGGAGGCAACCCAGCATTTCATTCTATTTCTTTTTCCTTGTTAGTTAGTTCAATGTTTGTGGGTAACATTACTGCAAACCCTCACGAGACTACAACTCGTCCACTAGGGGTAACCTAGGGGTTTAAAGGCTTGTTGCATATGCTAAATGCAATCGAGAGCACCTGCGAAAGTGGTATAGGTAGGATTTTATTTCTTGTTATTTTTGTGTTGCTTTCTCCTCGTGCTCACCGCTCTCATGTTGAGATTCTTGGAAAGTCTCTCACGATTCATCATTCAGGTACTATCTTCCCATCACTTCTCTTTTACTTTCGTGTTCCCATGTGCATTCCATGCTCATATCTTTTACATTGAGGACAATGTAGATTTTAGGTTGGGGGTGGGAGATTAGGTTACCTAATCAGTGTTTTCTTCGTCTTAAGCAAAAATTGTGAAAAATTTTAAATTTTTTCTGGACTTTCTAGTGAATTCAAAGTGATTTTGACAGATATTCTGGATTTAGAATTTAAGATACGTAATGTTTGGTAATTCTTTCACAGTTAAGTTTGAATTGTTAATCCATGATTAGAAGTTGTAAACATTGATTGAGTCATGATTTCACATACCACATCTCACTTACAAATTGAGGTTTCAGATTGATATTGAATGATTAACTTGGTAATCACTGAGCATGAAAGAAACCAGCCTAAAAGATTTGGCCATCAGGGTATAAAAAAGAATTGCACCATGGGTTTGCTCCCTATAGGTGTGGATTCGATTTTCCATGATTAACAGTAGAAAGAGTTGGGCAACTAGTTTCACCATAGGTCTGCTCCCTATAAGTGAAAATTTGATTCCCATCTTGAAAAAAAAAAAAAAAAACCCTAGAAAATGAAAGAATGATCTGTGAGGCAAAGTACTGGTTTAGGTGATGGTTGTTATGAATTTTCTGATTGATTGCTAATGATATCATGAAATCGACAATTTGATCTCTTAATGATGATAGGCTGAGATTTCACTATACACCCATGGAACTCAATGTTTAAAATTATTCTAGTTTATGGATTAATATTTGAACTTGATTATGAAATTCACCATGCATGAGAGGCTAGGAGAAATTGATAATCAACATTCATGAATCCTAAGATTTCTCATATCTGGATTGTTTTTCAAAATATCACTCGGCTTCACAAGAATTGTTTCGTAATTCTCAACTTAATTTTCGCATATTTTGCTCGGGACTAGCAAAATGCTGGTTGGGGGTTGTGTTGAGGGTCAAATATTGCATATCAGACCCAGTAATTACCTGATTTTACATACATGATAATGTTTAATGCCAGATTTTACTCGTGTTTTATTACAGGATGAAATCAGGAGCGTTAATTGGAAATTAATGTTAAAGGCATGGATTTCATGATCCAAAGTCTCCAGAGCACGGGATGAACTCCAGAGAACCGATAATGAAGATTTCACACGCCTGGGATCTGAGGAAATCAAGCTAAAGGGGCCTGAAAAGGGTCCAGAATGCAAGATCACATGGTTCCCGTCATCCAATTGACTCGAAACTTCATACATGTGTTGGGGGCCATAAATTAACCGTACATATTAAATTTCAGCCATTGAGGATCTCGGGAAGCGGTCCAACGGACAGATCAGCCCATTAATCTTCAATTTGGGGCCCACCTGGTCTCTGGATATGCCTCAGATTTGGTTGAAATACATTATTTGAGGGGACAAAACAGATGGATGGATTGGATTGCTCGTACACATTGCAGTAGATCCCACCTAAGGTGGCATGTGTATAGTGCACATGTGCACAAGACGTGCACCAAAAAAATCCGAAAGTCGGTCAGCGTTGCTGACCGACTCTTCTTCTCAAGACAAGAGAACGCAACAGCGTCTCCCTGTCCCAATTTGGGTTTCGATTGTGGACCCCACACATTGCCCAAATGCGTGATCAGGACCGTCTATCAGGTCTAAATGAAGGTCTTTGACAATGCCTAGATGTCATAATCGTGAATGATCATCAAGAATAGAATCCAGCCGTTCAACATGCAATGGACGGTGGAACGAGATCTTCCGTGGCCCACAGCTGAATGGAGAAAAAATATGTTTTTCTAACCGAAATTTCGACAGAAATTCGGTGGACGGAGTGGATTTTCCATTTAATCAAGGGAATGGGCCCCACCATTGTCACAGCGGAAGAGGTTCCGTCCGCGTAACGCACGGACGCTGTCCGTTTTTGCGGCGGATTGTGGGCCCCGTACGTGGTTTTTCCGGAAGATCTGATCCGTCCATCGTATAGAGGGCTTCGAGAACTTCAAAACCATGTTGTTTTTCCACTCCCATGCGGACACACGTGCGTGGTACAGAGGCCACAAACAGGCGATCTCGTGACGTTCAAAACTGATTTTTTTAAGATTTCTTCTGTGGGCCGCGTCAATGGATCTTCAAAACCACCCATTCTTGACTGAAATTTCGTCCTGAATCCAATGGACGGGGTGGATTTTCCAGAAAATACCTCTGTGGGGCCCACCGATCACGGCTGCGAAAATTTGTACTCCGAGTCCTTCTACGACTCTGCCACCGATTCCAGCCATCCAGCAGCTATAAAAGGGGAGTTTTGGACGTGGAAAGGATTGAGGAACCATTCAGAACCAGGGAGGAGCTCCAGATCTACAGCAAGGGAGAGAAGAAAGAGAGAAAGAGAAGAAAGAGAAGAAAGAAGAGAGAGAAATTGGTTTGAGACTTTTTTATGAATTTTTATTTTTTATTTAATCCATTGTTTAATGGATTTTATGGGTAACTAATCTCTCAGCTAGGGCTGAGATGAAACCCCTAATTTGAATACCCTTTGTTCTATGTTGATTTACTTTAATTAAATTGATTTGTTTCTTTCCTTAGTGTGCTTGATTGTTTTAAATTCTATACTTCTCCATCTATGAACTTTTGAGTCTATGGATGGATGTGGTTTGGATGCTTATTCTAGGTGCTTGTATCTGATCATGAACAGGTTCCTGTAGAGGAAGAAACAGGTGCTTTACTGAACTGCATATTCCATATGCCCGATTTGGACATGGGATATGTTATTCATGGCATTGCTTGAAGGAATTAGACAATCTGTATGCCCGATTAAGGACACAGATTGTGCTTTCTCCAGATAAGTTGGATCAATCTAATTTAAGGTGAATTAACAGACAAAACAAAGGTTAGGATAATTAGGGGTGGATTCGAAAGTCCTAGTGCTCTCTCTGATTGAATTTTCTTCCTTATTCTCAATAGTTATTTTCCATAGATTTGTGTTAGCCATTTGATCCTTATTTGTTGAATTAGTTAAGGAGAATCGTGAATTTGAATTGTGACGACCAGTCCCTGTGGATTCGACCTCGGTCTTACCGAGTTTATTACTACATCACAACCCTATACTTGGGGAGTGAACAGTGAACAAGTAAATTGTAACATCCCGGATTTTTGCTAACCTGGGATAGACCGCTTGGCGATGGTCGATCCAACACCTACTAACTTGTCAGAAATGAATCCCACAGTTAAAATCACTCCTAACCCATTTCCTTCAAAAATCCCACCCTTCACCACCGTTCTTTAAATTTTCTAAGTACTTCACATTAAACACTATCTTAAAGTTTAGGTGATGAAGAATAATACTTAAACTAAACATTGCTACAAAGGACTATGTACCACCTCAGACCGAAATCACCCAGGACTAATCCTTTAGAAATTAGGCGAGAATTAGCTAGTTTAAACTAGAGTGCCTGCGAAATTAGCACCAATCGTTTTAAATACGATCCGCGAGACCCAAAACTTATAAAATCAGTGACGCTAGGTTACTCTAAAATCTAGGATTAATCTCATTACCCGGCTACTCTCGGGAGCATCTCGAAACTCCGTATCAGATCTGGACCGCACGTCGGAAGCCCGATTAACACAAAGTTAAGGAATTAGGACCGCCTTGCTGGGCTTGACAACCATCTCGGAAATCAAATCCAGATAGTGTTCCAGCGCTATTCGCTTGAGCTCGGAATGAAGAGTGTGAGAAATGTGAAATTATTTCAAAATAAAATATCTTGAATAGTAATCTGGCACCTCTCGCTTGCGGATCAGTTTTAAGCAACCAGACCGTCAGAATCAGACCAAATTACACCCTCGGATCAGGAGAAATTTCATACACATTTACATGTACTCAGAATCTCCGATTGAGATCCGCTGACCGTTGAACTGAAACTGGTCCACCACGCGTGATCTGGAATCCCGACCGAAAGGAAAACTTAATAGAACGTAGATCCAGCGTTAGTGAGCTTAAGTCTAACCTTTGGCTCAAGGAGGCCTGCCAGAAGTCCTCCGTTGAGCTGAAACTGACCCGTTTTGGTTATACCCTAAGTATACTTTGACCTGGAGTCTATTTTGGTGAGTTTTTTAGACTATATAAGGACCTTAAACCCTCTCTCATTGCAACCATACGAATTTGAGAGAAACCCTAGAGAGAGAAGAGAGAAAAGAGAGAGAAAGTGTGGGAGTTGTGAGAGATCCTTCCTGCCACTCTACCCTGCCGCTCCACGAGCTCCACCGCTCCATTCTCATCACTTTCCCGGCGATTACAGCCCCATTTTTAGGTAAGAAACCCTAACCCTAATCTGATTTGGGGCTTGGGTGGTTGTAGGTTGTGAAATAGTTAACTTATTTTGTTCTATAGGTTGCCAAACTGCCGAATACGGAAGCTTAGACCTATCGACTTCGTTTCGATTCTACGACAAAGGTGAGGACTTTAGGTGTATAGGTTATGGTTTTCAACGCTTTCAATGTCAGATAATGATAGATTCATGATCTACATGCAATTGCACATGTACGAAGTGCTGTCCGTTTTCCGTTTCGATTAAAGATGAAAAATATGGAATTCTACATACTCTAGGTATTTGTAGAATGTACCGTATACGTACAAATTTTGAAAATGTGTTTGACATGATTAATTGTCGTATAAATATATTATATGTGTATAAATTACCTGTTTGGTGAAAGGACTCGCCCTAATACATGTTTGCTTATATACACTATGTATGTTGAAATTGTGTATTCTAGAAAGTACAGTATACGTATAAATTTTGGAGATGTGTTTACCATGATTATTTGCTGTATGAATATACTATATATGGATAAAATACTTGCTTGGCGAAAGGTTAGGCCTAATACATGTTTTGCTAACATACATCATGTATGTTGTAATAGTGTATTCTAAGTGTTTGTGAAAATGACTGAATGAGTATAGGATTCTCATTCGTGCTCGCCATGACTAGTTGTCATGGATTCATGATTGTTGTATTGGCGATACCCCTTTGACGAAAGGATTTGCCCTAAATCACGCCACGGCCAATATACACTATATATGCTAAAATGTGTGGCCCAAGTGTTTATGGAAATGACTGAATGAATATGGAACTTGGATTCCTGCTTGCGTGTTATGCGTGTTATGATTGGGGTAACTCCCTAGTGAAAGGATTTGGCCTTATACCTATGTGATCAACCTATGTCATGTATGTTAGTGTATGTAGTCTAAGTGTTTGTTACAAAGTTTGAAGGAGTAGTAGTTAGTAAATTGTAACGTATAAGATTGTTGAGATATGATTCTCAACTCTTTTAACTATGTGTATGATTTCCTTGGATAGTTGTGTGATTATGAATTGAATATGTACAGACTCATGCTTGTGTTGTGCTTCATAACATGCTCAACTGCTTCTATGATTTTATCTATGTAATGCATATGTTTAAATTCATATTTACGTTGTATGATCCATCATAGGTGATGGGGGAGTGGTGCAACGATTCTGTGTAACAGCCCTGACAGCCCTAAACGAAAAATACCATACTTTGTTTGTATGATTTTGAATCTTGATCCATTACTACTTTATCTATCTGCAAGCTATCGTGTTTGGGGCAATGATTATAGTCCAGACAATCGGTACCAGAATTGAATTCGTGGCTTTGATTCATTTTCCACGTGTGATGTGTTCGACAAACCCGAGTCGTACTTCAGTTGGCAATAGTGGTTGGCTACGCGAAGTGCTTATGCACTTCATGCCGTTCAACTTGTTGTGCGCTCAAGCTAGCCGAGCTCGTCATGTAACCTGATTTGTCTAATGGATGTTCACCATGTTTGGTCGCCCCTGCTTGAACCTAGGGTACCAAACTTACCAGTGAAATCCCTTTTAACCATGGTATCTCAATCCGCTAAGACTCATGAGCCAGGCATGGTGGTATGGGACACCATGGTCGAGCTGTCGGCCTACGCTGGGGCCACGTGCCTCCCCGTAGTGACCAGTGTGCAACCAGACTTGTGAGCCGATTATGGTGGTATGACACACTATATTCGTGCTGTCGGCCTACATTGATAAGGTGATGGGGGAGCGGTGTAACCTTTGTGCGTAACAGCCCTGGCAGCCCTTTGTACTGACCACGAGCATACTCTGAAATAACGGTGAGCCTTAAGGCTTTGCCGCAGTATATAGAGTATGAACTAGGTCTATTTCTGTATAGTGATGAATCGTTAAAGAGGTGATGGGGGAGTGGTGTAACCTTTGTGCATAACAGTCCTGGCAGCCTTTGCAGTGACCTAGAAACCACACCATCGTCTGAGATTAACTAGGACTGACGACCCTAGACTGGATCATGTTTGGGAATGATACAAGGGAGGTACCTTAGTTTCTCAATCCTGCTGTTTGAAATGGACTAATTAAAAACTCGGTAATCATGCTCATCATGCATTGCATGTGCCTGGAAGATGTGGAGCACTGAGGGATGAAAGCATGCCGCAAATGTTAGATGGTGTCGCACGAGAGAGGGTGTGGTGGAGGGCATCCATCATACCTGCATCCATACTTACATTAATAAGAGTAGTTAGGAGTGTTTGATTTTACTGCTTTATCATTACTACTTGACTGAGTTGATAACATGTTAACCTATGCTTTATTGTTCCACTAAGTTAGCTACTTACTCCCACGTTACGGGACGGTGTTCCAGACACCCACCAGACTTTGTCTAATTGCAGATGGCGACGCTACACTTGAGGCGGAGCCGTACTTGTATGATAACAATGATGCTTGTTCGTATATTCTATGCTGACGGCTTCACGTGAGCCATGTCTTGATCGACGGGATTACAGGGATGTTAACTAGATGACACTACACATTTGGTATAATTTGAATTGTACTTGTAATTCATTAGCCTGGTAACATTATCACACTCTGGAGATTCACCACTGTTTTTATATTTTATATATCTATCATAGTCTTCCGCTTGCAATTTAAGTGTCTCTGGGGTATGATATGCTGTTTTGGCTTAATCTCACTCATGTTCAAAGCTCAAATACAGACAACATTCAATCATCATTCATTTTGTTGCATAAGTGATGCGTTGGAACTCGGGAGTTGAGTTTATGCTCGACCCCCGATTTTCAGGGCGTTACACCTTTAGGTTATGAGAGATCTCAAAACACATCCATATACAAAACTCAGGTGGGCCTCTAAAACTATGTGAAGTCATCCTAAAAAATATAAAAGCACTTGGTGGGGCCCACATGAGTTTTGGATGCAGCTGGAACTTGGTCTAACCCCTCATCCAAGTGGGACACACATAAGGGTTAGATATGCGAATCACATTTAGGCAGGCACAATATATGTTTATGAATGTTTTAAGGAAACCCATCTCCACTACATTTAGGTGAGTTACTCATTACCCTTATCATACTGAGTAAATTCTGTGAGGTCCACCATTATTTATTTATTTTATCCACTTCGTTCATCCATGTTAACAGATAATTTGAGGTCTAAAGAACAAAAAGGAAGCATATCCAAAGCTCAAGTGGAAGCACACCACAGGAAATAGTGTGATTGAACCTCTACCATTGAAAATTTCTTGGAGGCCATAAAAGTTTTGGATCAAGCTGATGTTTGTGTTTTCTCTTCATTCATATCCTTTTGATATTATGAACAACCTTTAACCATTGATCAGATTGTCCAGATTGACAAGTAAATAAACTTCAGATGCTTAAATCAAATTTTACTCAAATTGTTGATAAATCTTGTATGCCCAATATCTTTCTCATATGTAGCATGATCGAGGCGAGTAACTAGTAAAATTGAGGGTAATGATTAGTAAAATAGAGTGAATGGACCAAACATGTAAAATGGGCCAAATATTCTTGTCAAAATTTTGACCCAACTTATTGACCCCCTGAGAACATAAGAATTAATGTTAGTAAGTTTCGTGGGGCCCATCATGATGTGTGTCGAACATCAACACCGTACATTTGATGTGTCCCCATTAGGTAATGAGATATCTCAAAAATCATCCGTATACGAAACTCAAGTGGGCCAACCATCTAAAACTATATGAAGACATTAAAATACATATAAAAGCACTTGGTGGGGCCCACGTAAGTTTTGGATGCGACTGAAACTTGGTCTGACCCCTCATCCAAGTGGGACACACATAATGAATGGGCTGGATATGTGAATCACATCTAAGTGGGCCCAATATATGATTATGAATGAGATAGGTCCAAGGCTTAAGTACTAGAGCACAAAGTGGTATTGAAAGTCCACCAAAAAAAATTCTTGGAGTTTGAGAAGTTTCAGATCAAGTTGATATTTGTGTTTTCACTTCATCCATGTCTACATGACATTATGAATAGGTTGGATGGTAAAAAACATCACGGTGTCCCTTGGAAAGGTTTCAATGGTGGGTGTCAATATCACTACAGCTTCCTTTGGTGTGGTCCACAGGATCTGTGAACCTGCTTCATTTTTATGATCATACCTTAAAATGATCTGAGAAAAGTGATGAATGGAGTGGATAAAATAGTTACATCACGGTGGGCCCCACAACTTCTTTTCGACGAAATTGATTTTGTCAATAAATATTATTTTTACCGACCAAATCATATTTCGTCGACAAAAGATTCCCGCCCATACCAAACATATTCCTACCAAGAGGCTATTTTTACCAACGTTATACAATATCATCGGTAAAGGAGATTTTTACCGACGAAAAAAATCGTCAGTAAAGGCGGATAAAATGAACAGTGGACATATTATTTCACTTTGTGTGGTTGATCATAGATGTTGATTTGTAATTTTTGTTTTTGGTGTAGCTAATAAGTATATTTAAAAACATATGTACGGAGTGGATGGGGCTAATAAAGCACGAGTGGTCTCATTGGTCCACGCCATTTGCGATGACTTGAGCTACTAAGATATGCTAGATTTCTCTCTCCTAAATAGATAGTATGCTACACAACATGACTTTTAAATGAGTACGTTGTCCTATATTTTAACTTATTTGTTTAGAAAAAACAAAGTTTTTTTTTACAATAAATAACTATACATATAATTAATAAAATTATAGGTACAAAAAATCAAAATGTGTATTGAAATATAATAAACTAATGTAATAATGAAAATATTAGCATGTATCCACCCGACTAACCCGACCGAGATCGCTTAGATTGGTCTTGGGTTGAGAATTCCCAGCCTGAGGTTGGGTTAGGATTGAGTAATAGGAACCTTGGGTTGGGCTACGATTGAGCACCAACCCGACCCAACCCGCCCGACTTTCGGCCCTAGTCAAAAGATATTTTATCTTAAAATTCACATGTATACTCTTTCAAGAGGTTGGCTCGAATCCATCCAGACCTATTACAATATGATGCATCAGGATTATATAATGTTGGACATAGGGCCATCTCTATTATCCAAGCTACAGACACCAAGCTATTACTTTGACAAAATACGATGCCTATTTTTTAACACTAAAATGGGAAATTTTGCCAAATAAATTTGGGGCCCATCATGATGTATTTGTCTTATCCACACCGCCTATTCATATGCCTCCTGAGTTTAGGGCATGAGCCCAAGAATGAGGCAGATCCAAAGCTCAAGTGGACCAAACCATAAGAAACAGTGGGAATTAAACGCCTACCATTAAAAACTTCTAGGAGGCCACTACAACAATTGGGACTTTTACTGGCGCTCGAAAGCGCCGGTAAAAACCCCTAAAAGCGTCGACAACTATAATAGGAGCGCTAACCAAGCGCCGATAAATGGGTATGTCGGGAAAAGTATTGCGGCGCTAGGTGAGTTTTACCGGCGCTTGTCTGAGCGCCGCCAATTGTACTTTAAGTCGCTCCGAGCGCTCCTAGAAGTGGTTTCTGAACACCTTTTTTTCTCATGAAAGAGCGCCGTAAAATTTCTACACAAGCGCCGGTAAAAGCTTTTGTATAGATTTGAGAGGCCCAACATGCTAGTAATTTTTTTTTATTATATATAATTCAATCAAAACCTGCATTTTTTAAATATTTGAAACATAAAAATATTATCATACAAATAAAACTGAATATTAAACAAAATTTATATTAGTAGACAATAAAAAAATATGTATAATATTTATTACAATACACATCTTCAATTTGATGAGTTGGCTAAAAAATATTAATGTTAATTGAGGGATTTAAAAGTATATTTGCTATCACGACATCAAAATTCTCCATTTCACCCATGATTTCCAAGCTATAAGAGCTCAACCCTTCTACATCTCTGGTCACTGTTCCATTTGGTAAAAAGAGGGCTGACGTTACTGGAAGCAAGGTACAATTGCATTTTCTCAGGTTCTATGTTGTTCAATGTAGCATTCTGACGTGCTGATGTTATTGCCCGGGGATTTGTATCAACTCCAACAGATAAAGCAACACCCAACTACATTTAGCACAAAATTGGATAAGAAAGAATGCTACTTGCATGGTCTACAAAAAGGGTTTAGTGTTGATAAAGAGAATCAGTAATATAGTGTTTTGTCCTGTATATCACTGGAACTGTTTCCCATAAACTTAGATGTACCTATCTGGGTTCATTTGTGATATGTACCACAATATTCTACAGTATGACATGACATGAATTGCATTGGAATTTTCTTATAGAAGTATAACTACATCAAACTTTAATAGTGCATGAGATAAGAGCCCCAACCATTGAACACTTTGATGGATTTTTTTTTTTTTAACTCGTCGTCGACCGGTCGTGAGCCCTGCTCGACCGGTCGAAGGCTGTGCATGACCAATCGTGGAAGACGAGCCCTGACATGACTCGAACTCCAGCGACTTTGGGTTATTTATTTTCAGGGTGCTCGATCGGTCGAAGGATGTACTCAACCGGTCGTGGGTGGCGCTCGACCGGTTGTAGGTTCATCATGACCAATCGTAGTTACGCAGATTCGTTCCGCAATTTTGCACGAATTTCGTGTCACAAGTCCTTTCGCAACGAGGATGCGGAAAGGAGTTTCTAAAACTTTAAATAGGAGGTACCTAGGGCTTTCTAGGTATGACAAGAAGGTTTCCTAGAGCTTTATAAGAGATTTACTAAAGGGTTTAGGGCTATCAAAGATGAGAGAGAAGAAAAGAGAGAGAGAGAGAGAGAGAGAGAGAGAGAGAGAGAGAGAGAGAGGAAGCTTATAGAAGGGAGATTATGCTCGTGGAGGTTATCTACTGTGCAATCTATATCTCAGTGCTTCTATGTCCTCGTAATCGGTGAGATCTCTCTATTTTCTTTATTTCTCTTATTGTTTATCCACTCCTGCGTGAGTGAAGAAGGTTGTAACTTTCTACTTCATAGTGGATTGTTGATCTGGACGAGGTCCCATGGTTTTTACCTCTTTGAGGGTTTTCTACGTAAAAATCTCTTGTGTGGTGTGTGGTTTATGCTTTGATTTATTTCGTTGCTTTATTATCCATAATTCTGGTTTGTTTCGGGAGGTTAGATCTTAAGGTTTTGTGCAAGGCTCCCAACAAAGTGGTATCAAAGCTAAGTTCATTGAACGGGTAAGATCGGTTTTGAATTATGGAAGGTGGCTCATCAAGGATGATCAGCCTCAATGGTTCTAATTGGACCATATGGAAGGCTACGATAGAGGACTTGCTTTATTGCAAAGACCTATACTCTCCAATTTTAGGCATATCAGCAAAATCCAAGGATATGTCTGATGATGATTGGAAGAAGATGGACCGGAAGGCAGTGGGGTTTGTTAGACAATGGTTGAATGATTCAGTGTTCCACCATGTGTCTACGAAAACCTTAATTGCTAGCCTATGGCTGAAATTACAAGGGCTGTATGAGAGGAAGACAACCGGTAATAAGATTTTTCTAATAAGACGACTTGTGAATCTCAAGTTCAAAGATGGTGGTTCTGTGGCCGAGCACATGAATGAGGTCACCAATATAGTGGACCAACTCTCCTCTATGAAGATGGTCCTGGATGATGAATTGCAGGCTTTACTTTTGCTTAGTTCATTGCCTGACAGTTGGGAGACATTGGTGGTGTCTCTAAGTAACTCCGTGCCAGACGGAAAGATATCTATGGAACAAGTAACTAGTTGTCTCTTCAATGAAGAGACAAGGAGGAAGTCTCAGGGGTTTACTCAGCAAGAGGCCCTTATGACACAGGAACGGGAAAGAGAAAGAACAGGAAGGGCGAGAAGGCCCGAGATAAATCAAGAGGCAAGTCTAGTAATAGAAATGATGTTGATTGCTGGAATTGTGGTAAGAAGGGCCACTACAAGCATGAATGTCATGGTAAGAAGAACAACAAGAAAGGAAAAGGGAAGGAAGATGAATCAGATTCCACTACGGTCGCTTCAGACGGCGACGTTGTAGTTATTCTTTCTACAGATCATGATGTATGTCTCATGACTACGAGTCAGGACACCGACTGGGTGATAGACTCGGCAGCTTCTTTTCATGCGACTCCATGCAAGGACTTCTTCACAAGCTATAAGTCAGGTGACTATGGGACTGTGAAGATGGGAAATTCTGGCGTATCAAAAATCATGGGAGTCAATGATATTTGTGTTAAGACCGATGTGGGTTGCACATTGGTTCTCAGGGATGTGAGGCATATCCCAGACCTTCGCCTCAACTTGATGTCGACAGGAAGGTTGGTTGATGATGGCTATGAAAGCCGGTTTGTTGGTGGACGATGGAAGCTCATCAAGGGCTCGTTAATTGTGGCCAGAGGAAAGAAGCTTGGAACCCTTTACAAGGCAAGTATCAGTATGTGCAAGGGTGGGTTGAATGCAGTGGAAGATTCAGTTATTGACATATGGCACAGGCGTCTAGGCCACATGACTGAAAAAGGGCTTTAGGTTCTAGTAAAGATGAGGCTCCTTCTAGACGTGACAGGTACACCTCTCAAAACATGTCTTGATTATTTATCAAGGAAACAGCATAGAGTTTCATTTATTAAATCTACTTCTCATGTTAATAAAGTGCATGCATTAGATTTGGCTTATTCTGATGTTTGTGGTCCTATGAGGATAAAAACCTTGGGTGGGGCATTGTATTTTGTTACTTTTACAGATGATGCATCTAGGAGGGTTTGGGTTTATGCTTTGAAATCAAAGGACGAGGTCTTTAGTGTGTTTAAATTGTTTCATGCTATGGTTGAGAGAGAGACAGGTAGATCATTGAAGTGCATCCACACTGACAATGGTGGTGAATACATTGGTGACTTTTATAAGTACTGTAAGTCCCTGGGTATACGGCATGAACAGACGGTTCCCAAGACCCCCTAGCATAATGGTGTAGCTGAGCGAATGAATCGTACCATTGTAGAGAGAATTAAATGCATGTTATCCCATGCAAAATTGCCCAAGACATTCTGGGGAGAAGTAATGCACATGGAAGTGTATTTGATAAACAGGTCTCCATCAGCCCCGTTGAATGGAGAAGTGCTTAAGAAGGTGTGGACTAGACATGATCCATCGTATAGTCATCTCAGGGTGTTTGGATGCAGGGCATTTGTTCACGTACCAAAGGACGAGAGGTCCAAGCTCGATATAAAGATCAAGTAGTGTGTGTCTTTGGGTACGGTGATGAAAAGTTAGGTTATAGGTTATGAGATCCGACCGAGAAGAAGCTCGTCAGGAGCAGAGATGTGGTTTTCTTTGAAGATCAATGTATAGAAGACATTGGTAAGCCAAAGAAGAACCAGCCTAGTTCAGGTGAGCTAGAGGACATGGATCCAGTTATTCCTCTCGTGCTGCCTGATGATGGGGGAGTATAACAAGGTGCAGAGGACGAGGGAGTTCCTTCAGAAGATGGACCAGGGGAGCAGCCCCCACTTGATCCACCGGTTGAGCCATAGGTGAGGAGGTCATCTAGGGACAGACAACCATCTAAGAGATACTCGCCACATGAGTACATTGTGCTAACTGATGGGGGAGAGCCAGAAGATTATTCTGAGGCCCTAGCTGACGAGTATAAAGGAGAGTGGTTGAAAGCTATGCAAGAGGAGATGAAATCCTTGCATAAGAACCACACCTATGATATGGTGAAACTGCCTAAGGGCAAGAAAGCTCTGAGCAACAAGTGGGTGTTCAAAAAGAAGGTTGAGCAGAAGAATTCATAGATGAGGTTCAATGCCGGACTTGTAATGAAAGGTTTTGGTTAGAGGAAAGGTATAGACTTCGAAGAGATATTCTCAGTAGTGGTGAAGATGACATTTATACGAGTGTTGCTTACATTGGCTGTACTGCCCTGAAAATTGGGGGTCGAGTAGCAACTCAACACCCGAGTTCCAAAACATCACTTATGCAACATAAATGCTTATGATTGAATGTTGTCTGTGTTAGTACAATAATCATTAGTGAGATTATACCAAAACAATAATTCATACTCCAGATCAAGTTATAAAACACAAGCGGAAGACTGAAAGATGTATATAGATGTATATAAAGCCAGAAATGTCACAACCGGTCTCCAGAGTATGAACACTTTACTGAGTCACCATATACATGTATTTGTTTCAAAAATCAAAATTACAAAAATGGTACAACTATAATGGTACACTCTATAGCCCCGTCATCTGAATGGCCTAAGCATAGCCTCCAGAGAATGTATGTAGGAGAAGTCATCCTGATCATCATAGTAATTAGGCTCAGCCTCGTCTCGTCAATACCTGCATCTAAGACAGAGTCTGGTGGGTGTCCAGAATACCGTCCCGTAACGTGGAAGTGAGTAGCTAACTCAGTGGAACAATAAAGCATAGGTTAACATGTTATCAATTCAGTCAAGCAGTAATGATAAAACAGTACAATCAAACACTCCTAAATACTCTTATTAATGCAAGTATGAATGCAGTCATGATGCATGTCCTCGCCACTGCTCCCTCATGCGACACCATCTTACGTCCGCGGCATGCGTTCATCCCTCAGTGCTCCACATCTTCCAGGCACATGCAGTGCTATGGTATGAGCGTGATTACCGAGTTATTATTAGTTCTTTTCATACAACAGTATTGGGAAACTAAGGTACCTTCCTTATATCATTCTCAAACAATGATCCATTCTAGTGTCGTCAGTCCTAGATAATCTCATACGATGATGCGGTTCTAGGTTGCTGTAAAGGGCTGTCAGGGCTGTTACACACACTTGTTACACCACTCCCCCATCACCTTATCAATACAGGCCTAGTTTATACTCTGTTTACTACGGGAAGGCTTGTCGCCTCTCCACAAATTCAGAGTATGCTCGAGGTCACTACAAAGGGCTCGAGGTCACTACAAAGGGCTCGTCACCAATCAGTGTAGTCCGACAGCTCGAATACAGTGTCCCATACCACCGTATTCGGCTCACGAGTCTATGTTGCTCATTAGTCACTACGGGGAGGCTGGTGGCCCCAGCGTAGGCCGACAGCTCAGCCACGATGTCTCATACTTCTATGCCCAGCTCATAAGTCTTAGCGGATCGAGGTACCAAGATTAACGGGGTTACATTGGTAAGTTTGGTACCCTAGCTTCAAGCAGTAGCATCCAAACATAGTGAACATACATTAGACAGATCAGGTTACGTGACGAGCTCGACTAGCACGAGCGCACAACCAGCTGAACGACATGAAGTGCATGAGTACTTCGCGTGGCCTAACCACTATCGCCAACCGAAGTACGACTCGGGTTCGTCAAACACAACCTACGTGGCGAAATGAATCTCAATGTAACATCCCAAATTTTACCCAACCTGGATTAGACGTCCTTAGACAAGGGTCGACCCTAACAACCTTATCAACTTGTCAAAACTCAGTCCCAAGGCTAAAATCGCTTGTGAACCATTTTCTTCACAAATTCCACCCTTCACCACTTTGATTTTTCAATTTTTTCAAAGTACTTTCACCCTAGACACTAACTTAAACTAGCTAAGTAGTATAACTCGGATCACTTTATATACAAACTACAAAGGCCCAGGTACCACCTCAGATAGAAATCTTACAGGACTAAACCCTTTAGAAATTAAGTGAGATTTAGTTAGTGTTAAACTAGAGTGCCTGTGAAATTAGCACCAATCGCTTTAAATACGATCTGCAAGGACCCAAAACTTGTAGAATCATTGATGCTAGGTACTCTAAAACTTAGGATCAATCTCATTACGACTACTCACGGGAGCATCTCGAAACTCCGTATCGGATCTGGACCGCACGTCGGAAGTCCGTTAACACGAAGTTAAGGAACTAGGACCCGCCTCGCTGGGCTTGACAAGCATCTCGGAAATCAAATCTAGATAGTTGTCCCAGCGCTATTCGCTTGAGCTCGGAGT